>OW240915.1:47567833-48017305 GCA_933207985.1 Pelobates cultripes | reverse complement strand
ATATAGAGCGCTATACACCCTGCGCCATATATAGAGCGCTATACACCCTGCGCCACATATAGAGCTCTATACACCCTGCGCCATATATAGAGCGCTATACACCCTGCGCTACATATAGAGCGCTATACACCCTGCGCTACATATAGAGCGCTATACACCCTGCGCCATATATAGAGCGCTATACACCCTGCGCCATATATAGAGCGCTATACACCCTGCGCCATATATAGAGCTCTATACACCCTGCGCCATATATAGAGCGCTATACACCCTGCGCCATATATAGAGCGCTATACACCCTGCGCCATATATAGAGCTCTATACACCCTGCACTATATATAGAGCTCTATACACACTGCGTGTAGAACTCTATACACCCTGCATTATATAGAGAGCTCTATACACCCTGCACTATATATAGAGCTCTATACACCCTGCGTGTAGAGCTCTCTACACCATGCACTTTATATAGAGCTCTATACACCCTGCATGTAGAACTCTATACACCCTGCACTTTATATAGACCTCTATACACCCTGCGTGTAGAACTCTATACACCCTGCACTATATATAGAGCTCTATACACCCTGCACTTGATATAGAGCTCTATACATCCTGCACTATATATAGAGCTCTATACACCCTACATGACAATCTCTATACACCCTGCGTGTAGAACTCTATACACCCTTTACTGCAATATATAGAGCTCTATACACCCTTTAAACACTATATAGAGCTCTATACACCATTTACACACTATATTTAGAGTTCTATACACCCTTTACTTACTATATATAGCTCTATACACTCTTTATATACTATAGAGCTCTATACAACCTTACTTCACTTGATGTAGAGCTGTATACACCCTTTACACATTATTTATAGAGCTATATACACCCTGAATACTCTGTGTGTGAATCTCTATACACCCTGCATGTATTACTCTATACTCCCTGTATGAAGAGTTCTTTACACACTACATAGAGCTCTATACACCCTTTGTACACTATAGAGCTCTATACACCCTTTATACACTATATATAGAGCTCTATACACCCTTTACACACTATATAGAGCTCTATACACCCTTTATACACTATATATAGAGCTTTATATACTATAGGACGATCACCGACACAGGGATCGGAGACAGGGTGCGTATGCCGGTTCAGGATACGAATGCTGCCCCTGGTTGGTGTTCGGTTATACGAACTGGCATCCACCCAGGGGAAGCTCACACTTCTTGTTTCTCACGAGGTGTGAACATTCTAAGTAGACATTCTAAATGAGGTGTCAGGGTGGTCCCTGTTCGGGAACTCAACCAGAACCCGTTCATATGAGTTCTCCTGAACGGGCAGCAGGTAAAACACACAAATCCAACACAATTACATGTAGATACAAGGGAAAATCGTGAGAATACACATTGGGCACACCTAATACTCAGTGGACATGGTACTTAGTGGTGGTGGCCCACTACACACTTTATACACTATATATAGAACTCTATACACCTTTTACACAAAATATATATATTTATAGAGCTCTATACACCCTTTACACTCTGTACTCCCTTATATACTATATATATATACACCCTTTATTCATTGTATGTAGAGCTCTATACATCCTTTATTCATTGTATGTAGAGCTCTATACACCCTTTATACATTGTATGTAGAGCTCTATACACCCTTTATTAATTGTATGTAGAGCTCTATACACCCTTTATTCATTGTATGTAGAGCTCTATACACCCTTTATTCATTGTATGTAGAGCTCTATACATCCTTTATACATTGTATGTAGAGATCTATACACCCTTTATGCACTGTGCTATAAATCTAGTTTATCTCCTACTAAGGAACTCCCAATAATCCCAGGAACTGTAAAAAAGTCACCCCTGGTGGTGAGATGGCAGAGTGCAGTGTGAAACCATGGTCTAAGGTTGTCCCGTATCGAACGTGATGTAAAGTGTAGGAAACATCTGAGAATTAAAGAACACATCGACCTATACATAATTAGATACCCATAGATACCCCTTTACATAGCGTGCAGAGACAACCAGATTTAATTTAGAGATAACACCATATTAATTTATAAATACAGTCTGCGTTGTGTGTATCTGTCTCTCGCTGCCCTACGAAAGCTGGCAGCGGGGATACATGTTTCAAATTACAGGACACGGCATGTGTGTACACTAGTGATGTCCCGAACTGTTCGCCGCGGTTCACCGCGGACTCCAGTCAGCAGACACATTCCAGATTGGCTGGAATGTGTCTGCTGACTGGAGTCCGCGACGAACCGTTCGTGGCGAACCGTTCGCGAACAGTTCGGCGAACAGTTCTGGACATCACTAGTGTACACCAATACTTACAGCTCAACATCACTATAACCGTGTGTACACCAATATGTATAGCTCAACATCACTATAACTGTGTAGCGGAGAGCAGTGGTAGCAGGGCTTCTTCTTCGCTGGTTACTCCAATAGCTACTCGGGAATAAACAGGAAACTTCAAGACAGCAGGCATAAAAACAAGATGCTACACGAATATCCCAACACCCTTCCCAATAACTGGACGATACTCTGTATTAGGAGCAGAAATGATCCTTTAATGGCCAGGCTGGCCTTTTTTGCAGGTTTTGCCCCAAAGGTTACCACCCAGGTGGCCCTTGTGGGGCACAGATAAAAATATACATCAACCAGTAAAAACAGAGTTAAGTCACAAGACACTCCCATACACTGCATACAATCCCTCCCCTCTGCTCAGGGGATAATTTAGTTAATTACTGTGTCAACTGAATTATCCCAAAACAGAAAAATCATACTTTTCTAGAAACACCCCAAAAACATATCCTACATTCACAATTCCAACATCCCCTGATAGCCCTGATCTGGGGGAGCAACATACTGAAAAATCACCCAGATCGGTCCAGGGGTTCAAAAGTTTTATGGATGTCTTAGTCTCCGTCTGGGAGGTTGAAATGCATGAAAATATACAACAGAATGTTTGCGTCTTTGTTCGTTTAGTTTCCTCCATTCGTATGGTTCTTTTTACTGAACGCCGCTCTGTTTCCTTGAGTTCCCACAAACTTATGTGAGGATGGAAGTCTCTGCGGTGTTCGTGCCGTCGCGTGTCCATTTTGGGTTCCAGACACTCGGCGACCAAACACCGCTGGTGCAATTCGTATATTAAGATGGCCGCCGCCACATGTTCGTGTAACGAACTGCAGCCGCCTAGGGAACACCCAGTTAGTTTGTGCGGTTGGCAATTAAAGCAGTGTGAACACAGTTAGGGAAGTCAATTGATGCCACGCTCCTCTCCTGGGTGGCATGGTTGTTCGGTCGTTTGTTCGTTTGTCAAACAATATGGTGTAAAATAGTTGAAATAGAATTCTTACCGAACAACCAGACGACCCAGAGTTAATATTACATTACTTGTTTCCTCATGTAACCAACAGGGCAAGAAACTGAAATACAGTAACAAATAGGGTGGGTGGACAGCCCTTAGCAAAAGGAAGGTATTGTGGCGAAGCCCATTCCGCTACACTGCTCCCCCATGACCACAAGCTGGCATACACAGTCTGACCCTTCCCGGATCGGCTTGGGGATGTCCGGGGTAGCTCACAGTTCATTTCTCTAGTTCAGTTTGTGTGGATAACCCGTCTGCATTCCCATTCTGCTTCCCCGGGCGCTGAATAGTAAAGTCAAATGGCTGCAGTGCCAAACTCCAGCGCAGCAGCCTGGCGTCGTCCCCTGCCACCCGGTTCAGCCAGACCAACAGGTTGTGATCCATGAGCTAGGAGAAAGACTGTCCATAAAAATACGGCTGCATACAGGGCCTACACCACAGCCAGGCATTCCTTCTCGATGGCGGTGTAGCTTAGTTCTGTAGGTAACAGCTTCTGACTGATGTAAGCCACGGGATGTTCTCAGCCATCGGGCTGCACTTGGCTCATTACTGCCCCCAATCCAAACATAGAAGCGTCTGTGTGAACAAGAAAACGTTTAGTTAGAATGGGAGCTGCCAAGACAGGGGCATTTACAAGGGCATTCTTCAAGTGTTGGCATGCCTGCTCACACTCCGGGGTCCAGGTGACTTGGTGGGGCAGGTTTTTGCGGGTATGGCCAGTAACGGGTTTAGCCAGGGCACTATAATTGGTAACAAACTTCCGGTAGTACCCTGCTGTCCCTAAAAATGCTAATACTTGCGTCTTAGTCCTAGGAGTTGGCCATGGCTTCCACCTTTGCGGGCTCAGGCTTCTGCTGCCCGCATCCTACTCTGTGTCCGAGGTACTGCACCTCGGCCATGCCTATATTGCACTTAGCCGGCTTCAGGGTTAAGCCAGCTTCTCTAATTCTATCTAGGACCGCTCCTATATGGGTCAAGTGCTCCTACCAGGTATTGCTAAAGATAGCGATATCATCTAAATACGCACAGGTGTATTCTTGGAACCCAGCTAGGAGGTGGTCCACCATTCTTTGGAAAGTAGCCGGAGCGTTTTTCATCCCAAACGGCATTACCTTAAACAGGTATAGGCCTAACGGGGTGACAAAGGCTGACTTCAGAATGGCTTCAGGGGCCAGGGGGATCTGCCAGTACCCCTTACAAAGATCAATTGTAGTGAGGTATTGGCCCCGGGCCATCCTGTCTAACAGCTCATCTATCCTAGGCATGGGATACGCATCTGACACTGTTTATCGTTTAACCTCTGGTACTCCATGCAGAAGCGGGTTGTACTGTCCCGTTTAGGTACGAGGACTGCAGGGGAGGCCAAGGCTCAATCACCCCCAGTTGGAGCATCTCTTGGATCTCCTTGCGTATGTTTTCCCGTACCAACTCAGGGATTCGGTACTGGGTCTGGCGCATAGGGAGTTGACCTGGTGTCTCTACCCGGTGAGTTGCCATTGGAGTGTATCCAGGTACATTAGAGAAGGTGTCTTTCTTCTCTCTTAAGAGTAGCTGTACCTCGATCCGCTCCTGTGGGCTCAGCCGATCTCCCAGCTTGACCGCTTCTATTTCACTAGATTGTATATGCACGGGCCGATCACATAAGTGGTGTTGCATATCTCCTCCATCACTTTGTAGGGGCCCTGCCAGGCAGCCTGTAGCTTGTCATGTCGGACAGGTTTTAAAACCTTCTGTCCCACCTGAAAGCTACGGTCCCTGGCTCCCCGATCGTACCATGTGGGCTGGTGCTGTTGGGCCACCTGAAGGTTCTCCCGTACCGTTCTAGTCAACTCCTCCAGTCGTCCCTGAATTCCAGCACATAGGGCACGATGGGGGTACCACCCGTCTCCCAAATAGTAACTCAAAGGGGGATAATCCTGTAGATTCCTGCGACACCTCCACATCCCGGTAGGTCTCTGCGAATGTTCGGAGCATCTGTTTCAATGTTCCATTAAAGCGTTCACAGAGCCCATTGGTTTGAGGGTGGTAGGGGGCGCTCACTATTGGCTTAATGCCACAGATTCTCCAGAGGTGGTGGGTAATCTCTGCCATGAATTGAGTACCCCGATCCGACATTATCTCCCGGGGTAAACCCATTCGGGAGAAAATTTGCATGAGGGACTCTGCGATGGTTTCAGCATTGATATTGGTTAAGGCCACTGCCTCTGGATACCTGGTAGCATAGTCCACCACTGTCAAGATATTTCGCTTCGCTAAGGGCCCCACTATATCCACCGCTATTCAGCTAAAGGACTCTTCAATTATGGGTAGGGGATGAAGCTTAGCTTTCCTGCGATCTCCCCTTTTACTCACCCTCTGGCAGGTATCACACGTCTGGCAATACCTCCTGACTTCCTGACTGACCCCAGCCCAAAATAAATTTTGGGTAAGTCGATAGCGGGTGCGACTTACCCCTTGTTAAGACCTGCAGTGGTTATGGTACTGTGGTCATTTCTTCCTTCCCCAATAGCTGAGCATAAGTGATTATAACTGCAGTTAGGAGGTAGAGGAATAGTGTAGATGCATGCAGCTTCCAAAACGATTCTCCCCAGCAAGTAGAATATTCCCCAAGCATGAGCCTAGACTTCATGAAGGGTGTAACAGGAATAATTTTTATTGATGCCACACTGGCTTTTATGAGAATCCTCCTGCAAGAGGACCTCCCACAGTAAACAACAACAATAACCAATCACCATACAGATTTACAGTAACACCCTCCCTCTCTCTGCCTTGGAGATATTGAGATAAGTTAAGGAATAACCCAATTATCTCCAGGCAGAGGGCACACAATTTTCCCAAAAATTAAAACATCCCTTTATACAACAGGTATCCCCACAAATTACATATCCCCTGATAGCCCCAGTCTGGGGGACCAACATATACATACAGATCGGTTCAGCGGTTCCCAAAAAGTATGGAAGTCATAAGTTACCGACCACACACGAGGCTCCTGCCCAAAACAGTTCCACGAATTCAGCATGTGCGGTCGGTCAATTCAGTAAATGGTATAAAAATGAATAAAGTCCCGAATGGATCCTCCTGGCTCATAGAAGCAATTGCTCCCCTTGTTCGGATGAACCAAACTACCGAATGGCGCTCTCCTGGCTGTTTGGCAACTAAAGGAAGCGGTGGTTCGGGAGGTCGAGTGTCAGATTTTAGTTCCAGACACTCGACGACCCGCTGCCTCCTTTCGTGCAAACAAGATGCCCGCCGTTTTCTGTTCCATGTGGCATTCGGCTATACGAACGGCGGCCGCCAAGAGAGCGCTTAATAGGCGGTTCTTTTTAAAGTTAATGAGCCAGGAGGGTGGTCGGTGTTCGGTAGTTTTAAACTGCCAAACCAATAAATCCAAAATGAACTAAATGTTGCAGAAAAGCACAGAAGAAAATGCCGAACTCAGTCTATTTTCTTCACACCCCTAAATGCCCAGATAGCAGGAGATCGTGCTCTATCCGTAGCAACTCCTGTCTGTATCGTTGTGGTACCACTAACTGCCTAATAATGATCGGGTCGGACCCAGCTACTAGCTTCTCTGATTCTCTGTACAGTAACATCTTTCCCCCTCTACTTCTAGCTGGTCAGAGGTGACTTTGTCTTGATAAATTTGAAGCGTGGGGTCTGTGATCACCTCTGCTTCAAACTCAGTGGGCGCAGCCCAGGGCAAACACTCTAGGGATGGGTTTTGGTCTCTTACCTGAACCTCCGGGTGTGAGCTTTGGTCCTGGGTGCGGGCCTGTTGTCTGGTAATCACTGGATATTAGTAAAAGAGAAAAAAGTGTGCTGTGCCTTTAAGGATAGTGATTCATGTGTACATCATTGTGCATATATTATATACATAAAGTGCAAAAGCAGGTCATAAAGTGCAAAATCAGAATACAGTGTATCTTCCAAAAAGTGTCCAAGTGATACAATATATAAAAAAAGAACACTTACATAAAAGACTTTACTAGATCTTCCCAAATATTGGGTAACTCAGACCAAAAGAGTAAAAAGGGGGGAGATAACGAAGGAAAAGGGATATAGTGTAAATCTGTGGCTAAACCTCAGAAAAATAAGAAATAAACCAATCACCTCACAAGAATGGAGCAGTAAAAGTCTGCTCTCACTATGATAGCCCAGATATATCAGGCTGCAGGACCACGATTTCACAGGCAGGACGGCAGCTGAATAAAATTCAAGCCTTTATTGGTAGCAGAAAAAAACATTAAAATTACAAGCTCGATCTCTGTAGCAGCAGTCCTCAGACCCTCCTGACACGCTGGCTAGCACTTGCGGTCTTTTACGGGCACCGGAACGGCGTGTAGATCTCTCAGGGAATACGAGCTTCTTTCAGTGCGTTCTGACGTCGTGCGTCTGAAAACGTGATGACGCGTTTCGCCTAAGCGGCTTCTTCGGCTCACGTTCTGGGTCTGGCATCTGTGTCAGTTTTATATCCATTCAATTCATACATAATTGCCAGATTAATTGAGTTGATTGATTCTTAATAAGTCTTTTAATGAAAAAACATAGACATAGAACACATAGACACCGCATTATGTGCTGAGCGGCGAGGAATGCGGCAGCCATCTTGGACCGGTCGCCGCTCTACTGAAGCTATTGAAGAACCCTTAGAAAGTCCATCTCACAAAAGGTAAGTGAAGGACTTGGGGCACTTAATACCCCTGCTCCTTAATACCCCTACCCCATGTCCTGAATACCCCTACCCCTTAATACCCCTACCCCATGTCCTCAATACCCCTACCCCATGTCATTAATACCCCTACAGTGTTAATACCCCTACCCCAGCACACACAGTGTTAATACCCCTACCCCTTAATACCCCTTCAGTGTTAATACTCCTACCTCAGCCTATCCCAGCACACAGTCATTAATACCCCTAACCCAGCACACACAGTGTTAATACCCCTACCCCAGCACGTTATGTGTATTAACACTGTGTGCTGGGTTAGGGGTATTAATGACATGGGGTAGGGGTATTGAGGATAAGGGGTAGGGGTATTAAGTGCCCCAAGTCCTTCACTTACCTTTTGTGAGATGGACTTTCTAAGGGTTCTTCAATAGCTTCAGTAGATCGGCGACAGGTCCAAGATGGCTGCCGCATTCCTCGCTGCTCAGCACATAATTCCATAGACGTGCGGCGTCTATGTGAAAAAAAATAAAAAGGCACATCGCCTAAATGTCTTTTTCTTTCTGGATGCAAAACAGATATCCATATAGCCTATTAAAGATAGTAATTTATATCTATATACACATATATTTATAGATTATACATATCTCGTAAAAGAACATGACATTTTATTGAAACATAGTTTAAAAATTATTCATCTAAAAACATATTGTATCCAAAGGAACGTCACTAAAACAGAATTAATCTTGGAAAATAATTTGAAAACATACTTAAAAAACATTCATCCTAAAGCACATTAAAGATATGTTAAAAAATAAAAAACATACCATATTACTAAAACCGGAGTTCATTTAGAATCACATTGTATTTAAAGGGGCATAATCTTCTAAAAGTTTATAAACAGAAAAAGATAGCACTAATAATATAATTTCACCTACTAAAAAGGGAAAGAAAAGGAAGAAACATGAATATAGTAGTATTTTGTAAAAATATAGAAGAAGTTATTATAAGAAGTTAAACAAATCAAATTCAATATTCAGTCCTTTAGGTTGTAGAGTCTGCAGTTTATAAACCCATTTCATTTCTTCTTTTCCTATATCTAAGACATGATTCCCTCCTCTCCATGATTTATTTACTATTTGAATACCTAAAAAGATTAACCCACTTGGATCCTTATTATGGCATCTTTTAAAATGTGCAGACACACTATGTTGTTCAAAACCTTTTTTAATATTGTTAACATGTTCATAAATACGTTTATGAAGAGGTCGAATTGTTCGGCCAACATATTGTAGCCCACATGGACAGATTAAGAGACTGGATATGCTTCTCCTGATGTGGGTTGTGGCTCAAATGCAGAGGTGAGCTTCCCCAAGTCATTCCCTAACAAAACTTCAGCCGGTAGATTGGGCATCAACCCCACCTCCATCATCCCTGACCCCGCTCCCCAATTTAAATGAACCCTTGCAGTGGGTAGCCGGTATACTGCTACCCCGGCTACCCGTACGGCTACAGTGTTTTTGGTTTTGGCATTGCTGGAGACGAGGTGGCTTTTTACCAGGGCTAGTGTGGCCCCCGAGTCCCGAAGTGCTTGAACCTCCTTCCCCTGCAGGTATACTGTTTGCCGGTGGTGCTGGCGGTTATCTGCATCGGCTTGAAGCGGATCTGCTTCGTGCAGAACTTCCCACTGTTCAACTGCGGACACTGGAACTGGTGCTGGGTTGGGGTAGGAGATGGGTGCTTCCACTTGGTAGTAATGAGCAGCTGCACAGGGTGGTGGTGGTGGATCCGGTCTGATCCAGGTCTCTGTTCTGTGGGCAGTCTCTTTTAAAATGCCCCCATTTTTTACAGGGCTGGAAACTGAGCTGTGGGGCAGTAGGTTGTGGAATCTGCCTCTGTGGTACTGAGGGACCCATTGGTCCATGAAAAGGGCGGACCAAAGTCCGTGGTTGGGGAGGTCTCTGCTGATGGCGGGTGTAACAGAGCTCCTTGTACTCCGACTGAGTACCCTCTGTTGATGGATGCTCCTAGCACTTCCAGAGGACTCCAAGCTCTGCAGCAGACACCACAACCACCGCAGACTCCGCAACCGCCGTATCTTGACTGGAGTCTCGCCGTCTTCCTTCCACCCTGGATCAGCTTCTGTCCTCCAGGACTGTTTGGAAAAGAACGCTCCCTTCCAACCTGTATGAACCTCCTACATCCAGGACTGTGTGGTGAAGACCCCTCCTCCAAGGAGAGCGTGTCAGGAACAAGCTCTTAAAAGAGCTAAGTGACTCAAGCTCAGGGGAGCATGCAGAACATAGCAATCCCCAGTGTGATTATAACAGCTCCCTCCAATAACGAGACAAGGCTACTTTTAGAGGGATCAAGAAGAACTGTCAAAACCTTTATTTCCCTTGGGACCAGCCAATAGGGTCACCACAATAACATTGTTGTGAAACCTCAATAAAATCACAAACAGTCAAACCATATCAAGCAACACACAGTGACTTATCACAACACAATGGCACATTTTTAAAGGGGTGGGGGAGACAATATTTAACAGTAAATATCTCACCTGCCTGCAGAATTAGCAATATGCAAATCTACCCGAATATGCAAATGAACCAGTCTTGCAATTCAGGTAGTGCATATTGCTGTTGCTACCAACAGAGGGCACTAGACAAGCTCCATAGCCAAACCCACCTAGTTGGTAGCAAACCTCAGCAATACAAGAGAACAGGCAATACATTACACAGTACATACACACACACTATAAACAATTACATTACACACACCCTGCACCTATAATGGGTACAGGGTGACTAAAACATAAGATAAATAAAGCAGCCTACATAAATAGTCTGTCTGAAGGTAGACTAGGGGCTTTAAAGCCAGATACATGAAAGAGTCATAGTCACAGGGGAGGAGGCTGGCAAGTAGGCCTCTCCAGGACCAAGTGGCGAAGGGCACTTCGTCACAGCGGGCATCCAGGTATTCATCTGCCCTCCTGGCTGCCTCTGTGAGGGGGGTGGGATTCCGGTCTCTGAACCACTCCTGGATGTCTGGTGCCAGCCCGTTGAACTGTTCCAGCAGTACTAGCTGCAAGAGATCTTCTAGTGTGCGGGCCTTGTGTGCCTGTACCCATCCTAGCGCAGCTCTGTGTAGCCTGCAGGCCCATTCTGCATGTGAGTCTTTTTCGGTTTTCTTGAGGTCTCTGAACTGCCTCCAGTATGCCTCTGGGGTAATAGCATACCGGGCCAATATGACTTCTTTTACTCGGGCATAGTTCCTTCGTCTGGGACAGTGCGATATGCTTTAGCTGCCCTCCCAGATAATCTACTTGCCAATAAGGGCACCCATTCCTCAATGTCAATCTTATGTAAGGCACATTGTCTTTCAAAATCTTGGAGGAATGCATCAATATCCTCCTCAGCTTCTACATAGTTCTTAAATGCTTGGTATGGGATTTTGGCTTACCCTCTGGCACTGTAGTCACTGCTGGTGTTGTCTCTGGTCCTTGCCGCTCTCTCTGCCGCAGCACAAACTCCTGCACCTCTGTCATGGTGCGGGCAATGATCTCTGTGGGTGGTGTAACACACCACCTCTTTTCCAGGTAGGATTTTGTCACAGATCTTGCACCCACAGCCTTCTAGGGTAATGAAAGTCCAGGACACGTCCAGCTCAGTTTTCAGCTTTATTCAGTGAAATATATATACAGGTGTTTCAAAATGAAAAATAAACAAAACAAAAGTCCTTGCTCTTGCTTAAGCACTTACTATACACAGCAAATCCCTACCTGGAATTGGGTGGCTTTCCCACTTGCCAATTTACAAAAAGTATAACTGCAAGACACAATTCCTCTGGCTCTTTCTCCCTCACTCTGCAACATGCTGATCCCTTCTTTTTAAAAGCCTGCTAGCTAATTGATCAGATACAGGTGAGGTGCAATTAGGCATAAGTGAAACTAATTAGCAAAATAAAAGTTCTGGTCCGACTGTTACTTAGCAGCTGGTGTTATTGGAGCACTGGCCCACCCTGCTCTGTAAGTGCTCCGCCCCAGGGACCCATATTGTGGTTTGCAGAGTACCAGTGATGCATCTTGCAAACCCAACATCTCTCCCTGGGACATTTAACTCTCAAACCTCAGGCTGCTGTTCAGTAACTCAGGCCTAATGTATATGCCATAAACTACCAGACCACATTTTCTCTCACAGTGGGTTTTCCCCATAAATTAATAGCCGAAATTGCAGCTCTCTCTGGAACTCCGACTGTTTCCGTTCATTCGCTGAACCACTTCGTTCGGGAGCCGAACCGCTATCCATTCGGTATTCTGCCATCACTTCGGTAACAAGCACAGCTTTTTTCTTGTTACTTGCTGGGATGCCTCTTGCTTCTAGGAAATCTTTTAGTGTAGACTGCTTGAGAATACAGTAGTCAATCTCCATCCATGGTCCATTGGCACTGCTGACACCTGGTGCTTGTTCCTTTGTGAGCTCAGGATCCCACCGCTACCACCAATGTAGCGGAGAGCAGTGGTAGCAGGGCTTCTTCTCCGCTGGTTACTCCAATAGCTACTCAGGAATAAACGGGAAACTTCAAGACAGCAGGCGTAAAAACAAGATGCTACATGAATATCCCAACACCCTTCCCAATAACTGGACGATACTCTGTATTAGGAGCAGAACTGATCCTTTAATGGCCAGGCTGGAATATTAATGCAGGTTTTGCCCCAAAGGTTACCACCCAGGTGGCCCTTTTGGGGCACTGATAACTCTGTTTTTACTGGTTGATGTATATTTTTAAGTCACGAAATACACTGCATACACTGCATACAATCCCTCCCCTCTACTCAGGGGATAATTTAGTTAATTACTGTATCAACTCAATTATCCCAAAACAGAAAAATCACAATTTTCATACTTGTTAAGACACCCCTTGTGTCTTTTAAACGAAGTCCGCCTTCCCCTGCTGCAATACAAATAATCTCAGTTCGCATAAACTGCAGTGTACGAACCAAACTCAGGGGAAGCGGCAAGACCGGGATCAGTGAAAGGCTCCAACCTCCCGAACAGAACCCCACGAACAGCTGCTAGCCGCCGAACAATAATATCCACCAAGCGGCTTTCGGTTCCATCCAGCAGTCTCTAAATGCAAAGAAGAAATCCCCCCAATAACGAGACAGAAGCTCCGCATTGAGGGTCAAACAGGATCTGGCTTTACTGTGGGCTACCTGCCCGTATTTATGCAGGTCTCCCACTTGGTGGACACTCCCCTAGGGGACCAAATGGGAGACTTAAATGACAGACTGATATGGGGACATTCCAGACACACAGTCACAGTTTTTACCCACAATGCACTATGGTTTTCTCCCCTCTGCCCTGGAGATAATTACCAAGTAACTCAATTATCTCCAGGACAAAGCCAGTCGCCATTTTAAATATAAAATCAGAAAAGACATAAAAATACATAACTTTACAAAATCTGAACATTTTCCATTCGCATCACATATCCCCAGATAGCCTGGATCTGAGTGCATATTATTAGCGAATAGCGCTCAGATCCCACACACATAGTTCAATCGCCATGGAGTCAAAGTTCTTACAGTCTTTTGTGATACGAATGACTCCATGGGAAGGCTATCTGGGTTAAGTCCTTTTGTATGCTTCAAACCTCCCGAACGGCCGGTATTCGTATGCTTTCGTGGGGGCAGCCAGGCGTTCCGTTGTTTCAGTGGTGTTCGGCAGAAAAAGTGTCCGTTTTTAGTTCCATAGAAATAGAGCCAAACACCGCTGGGCTTTCGCGTGGTTTAAAATGGCTGCTGCCTCGTGGTCGACATACGAACGACGACCACCCTGAATTTGTTTAATTGAGAAGTGTCTGCGGTTAACCACAACGTTCTAATTGGGATCAATAGGTTAACCAGCAGCACACTTCTCTCCTGGGTGGCTGTCCGTTCGGCAGGTTTGTTCGGGAAAAACAGTCATTCGTATGGCTGGGCTATAGAAAACAGCCATTTACACGAACAGGATAGAAACAGACGAATACACCTGCAATAACCAGACAGATGGTTCTGTCACAATACTTTTCTGGAAACACCCCAAAAACATATCCTACATTCACAATTCCAGCATCCCCTGATAGCCCCGATCTGGGGGAGCAACATACTGAAAAATCACCCAGATCGGTTCAGGGGTTCGCAAGTTGTATGGATTGTAACGGATTATCTGGCACCCCGACTGGGTACCTCCGTTGAAGGATGCTCCTAGCGCTTCCTGAGGACTCCAAGCACTGCAGCAGACACTACAACCACCGTACCGGAGAAGCATGCGAATGCGCTCAAGCATATGAATGCTGTAAGCAGCTGAACAGGAAAAGCATACAATCAGCTTACACTCCTGGCAATCAGCATACAATCCAATTCCCCCAATAACGAGACGACACTTCGTTTTGACGTCAAGTAGAACTGACTGTACTGGCACATACAGCCTCTTTTATTCACAATCCACAAATATAGTACTGCCCGCAGGGTTTTGAAATACAACCAATCAATCCGTACAATACACACAGACACTCCCACACAAAATCCTCCCCTCTGCATGTGATATGATTACTGAACACAATGGTTAATATAATTATCACAGGCAGAGAAATACAGTATTATAAAACACATCACAGGGAGCCGAAAACATGCATAACCCCATAAAAGCATATCCTTAGAACCGGGGGATCTGGGTGAACCACATATCCAAAATTCACCCAGGTCCGTTCAGTAGTTTGGAAGATACAGTTTAATGCAGATTCCGCAGAACATATACAGGCTATATGAAAAATAATTACTGTGTAATGTGTCCCCTGTTGTATAGTTTAAAACTACTGCACGATGTCTTTGTGCACCAAATACCGGCGAGATGGCACCGTGTAGAAAAGTCCAAACAGTGTCTGTGAGTTAAAATGGCCGCCATCCATTGTTCTCACCATATGCTTCATCCATTGTTCTCACCATGTGCCTCTGATACATGAAATGGTGGCCACCCAGTAACTCCACAGTATGTCCTCAGATGGTTCTTAAAGGGCAGGCAGCAGCATAATAAAATACAATATGCCCAAATCAGTTCCTAGAAGGGCAATACATCCCAGGGCCATAGTTGCAGGGCTGGTTCCGCCACATGGATGTCTTAGTTTTACCGACCACACATGAGGTGTAAGCCGAGAATAGTTCCATGAGTTTTGGGTGTTCAGTCAGTCTCCGTCCGGGAGGTTGAAATGCATGAAAATATACAACAGAATGTTTTGTGTCTTTGTTCGTTTAATTTTCTCAGTTCGTATTTTTACCGAACGCCGCTCTGTTCCCTTGAGTTCCCACTAACTTATGCAAGGATGGAAGTCTCTGTGGTGTTCGTGCCGTCGCATGTCCGATTTGGGTTCCAGGGAACACCCAGTTAGTTTGTGCAGTTGGCAATTAAAGCAATTTGAACACAGTTTGGGAGGTCAATTGGTGCCACGCTCCTCTCCTGGGTGGCCTGGTTGTTCAGTAGTTTGTTCGTTTGTGTAACAATATGGTGTAAAATAGTTGAAATAGGATTCTTACCGAACAACCAGACGACCAAGAGTTAATATTACAATACTTGTTTCCTCATGTAACCAAAAGGGCAGGTAACTGAAATACAGTAGCAAATAGGGTGGGTGGATAACCCTTAGCATAAGGAAGGTGGTGAAGCCCATTCCGCTACACTGTGTGTACACCAATACATACATCTCAATATCACTATAACTGTGTGTACACCAATATGTACAGGTCAACATCACTATAACTGTGTGTACACCAATACATACAGCTCAATATCACTATAACTATGTGAACACACATGCTTTACTTACAAAAATGTGACAGTCATATTTATTATTTAATTCAGTCAGATTTATTATTGTAATATATCATATATTGGGACTGAAATGTGTCATTGTCTCTATAATGGAATGGACCCTAGACTGTCACCCTTATTCTTGCTATGGCTGGCCGTAGCTTGTCCCCCCCTGTTATTTCCTATGTTTTGTGCCACTAGTCCCTGGTGCCTATTGTTCTTTTCCCTGTTCGTCTGGGCATTCGGTAAAACAGCAGCCACCCAGTCTAATACCACATCTTGTTCGACAACCGATATGTAGAGTGTGCCGCTCATTAACCCCAATAACCCCAGTTCACACCTCCACCACCAATAACCTAAACATTCCAAGATGTCGGCTGGGTGGCCGCTGTTTGTATGTGCGAACGCGTGGCAGCAGCCATTTTTAGTCGCGAATAGAGACAGCGGTGTTTGGCCCTTCAAGTGCATGGCACTAAAATTAGACACTCGAGGGCGCGAACACCGCTGGGACTTCCATCCTCTGTTATGTTCGTGGGGATTCCGACAAACAGAGTGGTGTTCGGTGGGAGCAAACTCCCGAACAAGAGACACATCAATAATGTCTGCACGAACAAGTTCATGTCTTGTATTTCGCCTATTTGATACTCCCCAAAGAGACAGACCCCACAGACTAATTTCATTGAACCTTTTTGGGCAGGCACCTCGTGTGGGATCTGAGCGCTTTTCGGATATATGACTTAAGGGGGTATCTTGTGGGGAACTGTATGTTTTCAGGTGATTAGTATTCTACATGTCCTGGACCTGAGAGCTAAATTAATTATGTTGTGTATATATTGTCTCAGTCTACTTTCAGGTCCAGTGGGGAATGCCCCTGGAATATGTGTTTGTAAACCCCTTGCATGGGGATTCTCTTAAAAGGCCGTGTGTGGCTCCATTAAAATCAGTTCTACCCCCAGAGCTGAGTGTCGTCCAGTTGCTGGGGAGGTGGTGGGAGATTCTTGGATTACTTTGCTGTATTTGGCTGTTCCCTTGAAGTATTCTACTTGTTCCTGAGCCATATTGGAGTAACCAGCGGAGGAAAGTCCCTACTAGGACTAGCGCTCCGCTACAGTCTCTGTCCGCAATTTACAGACAGCACAGTCTCACTATACTACAGAATTGGCAAGTAACATGTCTCCTGTCTCCGCAGGATCTCCTGGAGGCTACAGAACTGCTATGTCAACTTAACAAGAATTTATCAGTGTGGGCTGAGAGAACCGGGAATATTGAGAAACTTACACAGGTATCATGAGTCAGTCTCTCCCCCAACAGAGTGAAATAGACAGGGGTGCTGTAAGTCAGCAGATTAATATAGTGAGATAAGGGGCGCTAGGAGTCTGTACCTCCTCACAGGGTGACACAGTGAAACAGACAGGGGCGCTACGAGTCTGTCCCTCACCCTACAGCGTGACACAGACAGGGGGCGCTATGAGTCTGCCCTCGTCCTGCAGGGTGACACAGACAGGGGGCGCTATCAGTCTGTCCCTCCACCCGCAGGGTGACAGTGACAGACAGGGACGCTATGAGACTGTCCCTACCCATGCAGGGTGACACAGACAGGAGACGCTATTATTCTGTTCCTCTTCACAGGGTGACACGGACAGGGGGTACTATGAGTCTGTCCCTCCCCCTGCAGGGTGAAAACATGACACAGACAGGGGGCGCTATGAATCTGTCCCTACCCCTGCAGGGTGACACAGTGACACAGACAGGGGGCGCTATGAATCTGTCCCTACCCCTGCAGGGTGACACAGTGACACAGACAGGGGGCGCTATGAGTCTGTCCCTCTTCACAGGGTGACATCCATTTCTTTTTTGTCTCTCCAGGTTTGGGAACAGTTTCAGAGCCGGCTGATTGTCCTATCACAAGCGTTTAACCGAGTGCCACCACTGTGATGTCAGCGCTGGAAACCTTTAATCTGTTTGTGCGTTCTGCTAAAACAACTTTCAAAAAACATTAAAACTTGTACAATAAATTTCTGTAGGATTTTCACACGTTGATAATGACATATGATCAGAGTTTTTTTTACTAACGTGAGATTTGTTGGGAGTTCAAAGTGAATTCCAAATTTCAGGCCAAAGTAGCCAAACTGAGAAAATTCTCCTAGTTATGATTCCAGGAGTTATGTTGGGTCAGGGGTACCAGAGATACTTTGAAGTGTTACCGGTATGCATTGACTTTCGTATCGGGTCCGTCGGTGAGTCCTCCAGCTACCTGCTCTGTGACAGGTCCCATGAATACATAGATATAATTAGCGATATCTCAAAGACGACGAATATTCTACATAAACCTAATTGCGCTAATACACACCCGTCATCAATTCATGAAAACAACATGTTTTCTTTTAGCTCAGTGAAAGTCTCAGGTGCTTTCTATCTCCTCGATAGAATAATTAGTTAGGTGCACTATGTAGGTTAGGTTACAGTTAGTTATACTGGGTGGGTTTATATTATTAAAGGGATACTCCAGGCTCCCACACACGTTAGGTGCACTGTGTAGGTTAGGTTACAGTTAGTTATACTGGGTGGGTTTATATTATTAAAGGGATACTCCAGGCTCCCACACACGTTAGGTGCACTGTGTAGGTTAGGTTACAGTTAGTTATACTGCGTGGGTTTATATTATTAAAGGGACACTCCAGGCTCCCACACACGTTAGATGCACTGTGTAGGTTAGGTTACAGTTAGTTATACCGGGTGGGTTTATATTATTAAAGGAACACTCCAGGCTCCCACACACGTTAGGTGCACTGTGTAGGTTAGGTTACAGTTAGTTATACCGGGTGGGATTATATTATTAAAGGGACACTCCAGGCTCCCACACACGTTAGGTGCACTGTGTAGGTTAGGTTACAGTTAGTTATACTGGGTGGGATTATATTATTAAAGGGACACTCCAGGCTCCCACACACGTTAGATGCACTGTGTAGGTTAGGTTACAGTTAGTTATACTGGGTGGGTTTATATTATTAAAGGGACACTCCAGGCTCCCATACACATTAGATGCACTGTGTAGGTTAGGTTATAGTTAGTTATACTGAGTGGGTTTATATTATTAAAGGGACACTCCAGGCTCCCACACACATTAGGTGCACTGTGTAGGTTAGGTTATAGTTAGTTATACTGGGTGGGATTATATTATTAAAGGGACATTCCAGGCTCCCACACACATTAGGTGCACTGTGTAGGTTAGGTTACAGTCAGTTATACTGGGTGGGTTTATATTAATAAAGGGACACTCCAGGCTCCCACACACGTTAGATGCACTGTGTAGGTTTGGTTACAGTTAGTTATACTGGGTGGGTTTATATTATTAAATGGACACTACACGCTCCCACACACGTTAGATACACTGTGTAGGTTAGGTTACAGTTAGTTATACTGGGTGGGTTTATATTATTAAATGGACACTCCAGGCTCCCACACATGTTAGATGCACTGTGTATGTTAGGTTACAGTTATACTGGGTGGGTTTGTATTATTAAAGGGACACTCCAGGTTCCCACACACATTAGATGCACTGTGTAGGTTAGGTTACAGTTAGTTATACTGGGTGGGTTTATATTATTAAAGGGACACTCCAGGCTCCCACACACGTTAGGTGCACTGTGTAGGTTAGGCTACAGTTAGTTATACTGGGTGGGTTTATATTATTAAAGGGACACTCCAGGCTCCCACACACGTTAGATGCACTGTGTAGGTTGGGTTACAGTTAGTTATACTGGGTGGGTTTATATTATAAAGGGACACTCCAGGCTCCCACACACATTAGGTGCACTGTGTAGGTTAGGTTACAGTTAGTTATACTGGGTGGGTTTATATTATTAAAGGGACACTCCAGGCTCCCACACACGTTAGATGCACTGTGTAGGTTAGGTTACAGTTAGTTATACTGGGTGGGTTTATATTATTAAAGGGACACTCCAGGCTCCCACACACGTTAGATGCACTGTGAAGGTTAGGTTACAGTTAGTTATACTGGGTGGGTTTATATTATTAAAGGGACACTCCAGGCTCCCACACACGTTAGGTGCACTGTGTAGGCTAGGTTACAGTTAGTTATACTGGGTGGGTTTATATTATTAAAGGGACACTCCAGGCTCCCACACACGTTAGGTGCACTGTGTCGGTTAGGTTACAGTTGGTTATACTGGGTAGGTTTATTTTATTAAAGGGACATTCCAGGCTCGCACACACGTTAGATGCACTGTGTAGGTTAGGTTACAGTTAGTTATACTGGGTGGGTTTATATTATTAAAGCCACACTCCAGGCTCCCACACACGTTAGGTGCACTGTGTAGGTTAGGTTACAGTTAGTTATACTGGGTGGGTTTATATTATTAAAGGGACACTCCAGGCTCCCACACATGTTAGGTGCACTGTGTAGGTTAGGTTACAGTTAGTTATACTGGGTGGGTTTATATTATTAAATGGACACTCTAGGCTCCCACACATGCTAGATGCACTGTGTAGGTTAGGTTACAGTTATTTATACTGGGTGGGTTTATATTATTAAAGGGACACTCCAGGCTCCCACACACGTTAGATGCACTGTGTAGGTTAGATTACAGTTAGTTATACTGGGTGGGTTTATATTATTAAAGGGACACTCCAGGCTCCCACACACTAGATGCACTGTGTAGGTTAGGTTACAGTTAGTTATACTGGGTGGGTTTATATTATTAAAGGGACACTCCAGGCTCCCACACACGTTAGGTGCACTGTGTAGGTTAGGTTACAGTTAGTTATACTGGGTGGGTTTATATTATTAAAGGGACACTTCAGGCTCCCACACACGTTAGGTGCACTGTGTATGTTAGATTACAGTTAGTTATACTGGGTGGGATTATATTATTAAAGGGACACTCCAGGCTCCCACACACGTTAGGTGCACTGTATAGGTTAGGTTACAGTTAGTTATACTGGGTGGGTTTATATTAATAAAGGGACACTCCAGGATCCCACACATGTTAGGTGCACTGTGTAGGTCAGGTTATAGTTAGATATACTGGGTGGGTTTATATTATTAAAGGGACACTCCAGGCTCCCATACACATTAGATGCACTGTGTAGGTTATGTTATAGTTAGTTATACTGAGTGGGTTTATATTATTAAAGGGACACTCCAGGCTCCCACACACGTTAGGTGCACTGTGTAGGTTAGGTTATAGTTAGTTATACTGGGTGGGATTATATTATTAAAGGGACACTACAGGCTCCCACATACATTAGGTGCACTGTGTAGGTTAGGTTACAGTCAGTTATACTGGGTGGGTTTATATTAATAAAGGGACACTCCAGGCTCCCACACACGTTAGATGCACTGTGTAGGTTTGGTTACAGTTAGTTATACTGGGTGGGTTTATATTATTAAATGGACACTCCAGGCTCCCACACACGTTAGATGCACTGTGTAGGTTAGGTTACAGTCAGTTATACTGGGTGGGTTTATATTATTAAAGGGACACTCCAGGCTCCCACACATGTTAGGTGCACTGTGTAGGTTAGGTTACAGTTAGTTATAATGGGTGGGTTTATATTTGTTACGGACCGTTTTGCACAAAAGGGGAAAAAAACGCTTAGACGATAATCCCCCTTTCAGAGACAGGCACAGCTACTGTAGAATCACCAAAACTCATGAACTGAATACAAGTGAATGCTCCAAACTCCCGAACGGCATACAAGGGAATGCTCCAAACACTCGAACTGCATACAAGTGAATGCTCCAAACTCCTGAACGGCATACAAGGTGTTAAGACACCTCCCGTGTCTTTAAGCCAAACCGCCGTTTAGTAAACCTTCCCCGGCTGCAGTACAGTCTCTGTTCGCTTACTCTGTAACCCACGAACCAAATGCAGGGGAAGCGGCAATCTCCCGATCGAAATCCACGAACGGCTCCAAACTCCCGAACGGCAATATACGAACTGCTAGGAACCGTCGAACAATAATATCCCCAAAGCGGCTTTCGTTCCATCCAGCAGTCTCTGAACGTGAAGAAGAAATCCCCCCAATAACGAGACAGAAGCTCCGCATTGAGGGTCAAATAAGATCTGGGTTTACTGTGGGCTACCTGCCCGTATTTATGCAGGTCTCCCACCTGGTGGACACTCCCCTAGGGGACCAAATGGAAGACTTAAAGTACAGACAGATAGCAGGACATTTCTGACACACAGTCACATATTTTACCCACAGTACATTCTGATTCCCTCCCCTCTGTCCTGGAGTTAATTACCAAGTAACTCAATTAACTCCAGGACAAGGACAGTCGCCATCTTAAACATGAAATAATAAAAGACACAAAAATGCATAACTACATGAAGACTGAACATTTCCCATTCGTATTACATGTCCCCAGATAGCCTGGATCTGAGTGCATATTATTGGCGAATAGCGCTCAGATCCCACACACATAGTTCAATCGCCATGGAGTCAAAGTTCTTACAGTCCTTCGGTACACGAATGACTCCATGGGTGGGCTATCTGGGTTAAGTCTTTTGTGTGTTCTCAATCTCCCGAACGGCCGATGTTCGCATGCTTTCGTGGAGGCAGCCAGGCGTTCCCTTGTTTCAGCGGTGTTCGACAGAAAAAGTGTCCGTTTTCCGTTCCATAGAAATAGAGCCAAACACCGCTGAGCGTTCGCATGATTTAAAATGGCCGCTGCCTCGTGGTCGACATACGAACGACGACCACCCTGAGTTCGGTTTAATTGAGAAGTGTCTGCGGTTAACCACAACGTTATAATGGTGATCACTTCGTTAACCTGCAGCACACTCCTCACTTGGGTGGCCGTTCGTTCGGCGGTTTTGTTCGGGAAAAAGAGTCATTCGAATGGCTGGGCTATAGAAACCAGCCATTCATACGAACGGGGACAAACAGACGAACGGGCAAAAATCCAGCAGACAGATGGTTCTGTCACACGGCTCCCTCCTTGTGGGACACTCCGGCAGACCCGGCTTGACCCTGTGGCGGGTCAACTTGGGGATGACCGGACTACGAGGTGATGGAAACGTCTGTTTGTCGTGACAACCCATCTGCGTTTCCGTTTAGCTTACCGGGTCTGTAGCTGATGGTAAAATTGTAGGGCTGTAGTGCCAAGCTCCATCTCAGCAGTCTCCCATTGTCTCCTGAGACCCGGTTAAGCCAAACGAGTGGGTTGTGATCAGTCACAAGGGAAAACTCTTGCCCATACAAATAGGGGCTTAACTTTTTCAGTGCCCAGACCAAGGCCAAACATTCCTTCTCCACTGCCGCATAACTCACTTCTCTGGGTAACAACTTTCTGCTGAGATATGCGACAGGGTGCTCTCCTCCATCTTCCCCGACTTGGCTCAGCACAGCCCCCAGTCCATACATGGAAGCATCTGTATGGACGAGAAAGCGTTTGTTAGGGACTGGGGCAGCCAAGACAGGGGCATTCACAAGAGCCTGCTTCAGTGCCTGGAACGCAGCTTCACAAGCCGGAGACCACAGGACCTGCTTAGGCAAGTTCTTCTTCGTCAGGTCTGTCAGGGGCTTAGCGATAGCGCTGTAGTCAGGGACAAAACGTCTGTAGTACCCTGCCGTCCCCAAGAAGGCCAATACCTGGGTCTTAGTAGTAGGTGTGGGCCAGTTAGCCACTGCTTCTACCTTGGCTGGCTCTGGTCTCTGGCTCCCACACCCCACTCTGTGACCCAGGTACTGCACTTCAGCCATACCTAGATGACACTTTTCTGGCTTCAACGTCAGGCCAGCGGCCCTAATCTTATCCAGCACTACCCCTACATGTACCAGGTGTTCCTCCCAGGACCCACTGTAGATCGCAATGTCGTCCAAGTATGCACAGGCAAATTCTTGGAAGCCATCCAGGAGTCTATCCACCATCCGTTGGAAAGTAGCCGGTGCATTTTTCATCCCAAAAGGCATGACCTTAAATTGGTACAGGCCAAATGGGGTGACAAATGCCGACTTGGGGATAGCATCCTCGGCCAGGGGGATCTGCCAGTAGCCCTTACACAGGTCTATGGTGGTCAGATATCGCCCCCTGGCAATACGATCTAGTAATTCGTCTACCCGGGGCATTGGGTAGGCGTCAGTGGTGGTCCGCTCGTTGAGTCGCCTGTAGTCCACACAGAACCGGGTGGTCCCATCTTTCTTTGGCACCAGGACTACAGGCGAGGCCCAAGGGCTGTCGGAGTGCTCGATAACCCCAAGTTGGGTCATCTCCTGTATCTCCTTCCGCATTCCTTCACGGACTGCTTCAGGGATACGGTAGGGGGGCTGTCGTAACGGGGTCTGTCCAGGGGTCTCTACCTTATGCACAGCTAGGGTGGTATAACCTGGTTCCTGGGAGAACGTCGCCTGCTTCTCCCATAACAACTGCTGCGCCTGTACCCTTTCTGTGGGGTTCAACCGGTCCCCTAGCTGTACCAAGGTAGTAAGGTCAGTCTGGGAATCCCTTTCTAATAGATCTGGAAGGGGTAAATTCTCAGAATCATCTGCAGCTGGGGCACACACTGCTGCAATGTTCTCAGGTCTCTCCTGGTACTCTTTCAGCATGTTCACATGAAAGGACCGCTGGATCCTCTCATCTGCACAGCTGGCTATCAAGTAAGTAGTGTCGCAGATCTGCGCCACTACCTTGTACGGGCCCTGCCAAGATGCTTGCATCTTGTTGGCCTTCACAGGTTTAAGCACCAATACCTTTTGCCCAACCTGGAAGACCCGCTGTCGGGCACCCTGATCGTACCATCTCTTCTGTCTCCCCTGGGCCGCCTGGAGATTCTCCCTTACCATCAGGGACAGTTTCTCCATGCGGTCCCGGAGTTCCAGAACATATGGCACTATGGGGGTCCCTTCCTGCTCCGTCTCCCCCTCCCAGTGGCCTCTAATGAGATCTAGGGGTCCGCGGACCCTTCTCCCATACAGCAGCTCAAAGGGGGAGAACCCAGTAGATTCCTGGGGCACCTCTCTATAAGAAAATAATAGATGAGGCAGGAATCTCTCCCAGTCTCTGCAAGTGTCTGTAAAGGTCCTCAGCATCTGTTTGAGGGTACCGTTAAAGCGCTCGCAGAGACCGTTAGTCTGTGGGTGGTAGGGTGAGCTAAGTAACGGCTTAATGCCGCACACCTTCCACAGTTGCTGGGTGAGCACAGCGGTGAATTGGGTTCCCTGGTCGGAGAGGATCTCCTTAGGGAACCCGACCCTAGTAAAAATTCTAACCAGGGCATCAGCAACCGTCTCTGCCTCTATGTTAGACAGCGCTACTGCCTCTGGATAGCGGGTGGCATAGTCCACCACGGTAAGAACATACTTCTTACCGGATGGACTAGCCCTGGCCAGTGGACCCACAATGTCAACGGCTATGCGGGCAAAGGGCTCCCCTATAATAGGCATCGATAATAGCCTAGCCTTAGGGTGGTCCCCCCGCTTTCCTACCCGTTGACATGTGTCACACGTGCTGCAGTACATCCGCACAGCCTGGTTAAAGTTTGGCCAAAAGAAGTTCTGTGAAATCCTATAGGCTGTGCGGCGGGACCCTAGATGTCCAGCTAAAGGAACATCATGCCCTATCCGCAGAATCTCCTGCCGGTACTTTGCAGGTACCACTAACTGGCGATTCGGCGGAGAGGCAACACTCTTCTGGGAAGGTTTAGGGATCCTATATAACCTGTCCCCCACCCACTCATACCGTTCCCCATCTATTCCTTCCTCCCCAGCCTCTGCCCTGTCCTTGTATCTTTGGAGGGTCGGATCCGCCCGGGTTTCCCTCCCAAACTCCTCTGGGGAATCCCAGCTTAAGGGGACCTGATCTGGGGTATCAGTCGGGGAAGGAGATCTTACCTGGGTCTCGTCAGCAAGTGGGCTGGTTCCGGCAGCACGGGTCTGGGCACGGGTGGTCACTGGGTTCACGTCTGCAGGGCCCATCGGAGCATAGGCTGAAACCAAAGGGGCCAAATCGTTTCCCAAAAGAACATCTGCGGGCAAGTCCTTCATCACCCCCACATCCACATGCCTAGCGCCCACTCCCCAATCCAAATGTACTCGGGCAACAGGTAAGCGAAACACGGCACCCCCTGCTACCCTTACTGCCACAGTGTCTCCAGTGTGTTGATGCTCTGAGACCAAGTTCTTTTGGAGCAGTGTCATCGTGGCTCCTGTGTCTCTCAGCCCATTCACCACTCTGCCATTTAGCTTCACAGTTTGCCGATGTTGCTGGCGATTATCCTGGTGAGCCGCTTGCACTGGGTCTGCCTCGTGCAGAATGCCCCAAAATTCCTCCTGCTCTAGGCAGTGAGCAGCAGGCTGAGGTGGGCGCTGGTTTCCGTTAACTGGTCTCCTCCAGGACTGAGCCTGGTTGGCACTGTTCAGGGGGCACTCAGGACGCTTGTGCCCCAACTGCTTGCATCCATAGCACCGGATGGGTTGGGAGTACTCCCGGGCATTAAATCGGGCTGGTTGCATATAATTGTTAGCTGGTGGTGCAGCTGGGGTACGGTGTACTGGGGGTTGGTAGACTGCAGGAGCGGGTGTTACTGCTGGTCGATATTCCAGTCTGGCAGGGGCTTTAGCAGCTGTACCATCCAACTTGCGGGCATCCGTGTATTCGTCTGCCAGACGGGCAGCCTCGGGTAGGGTAGAGGGTTTTCTGTCTCTGACCCATTCCCGGACCCCAGCAGGTAGTCTATCAAAGCAGTGCTCCAGCAGGAACACTTGTAACACCTCCTCCCCAGTTACCGCTTGGCATCCAGCCATCCAGTGGGCTGCGGTACGATGGACTCTGCAGGCCCATTCCACATAAGAGTCCCCAACCAGCTTGTTGGTTTCTCTAAACCTCCGCCTGTACGCCTCTGGGGTCACTGCATACCTGGCTAGGAGCGCCTCTTTCACAGCCCGGTAGCTGGTGATCTCCTCCTCTGGGATGGCCCGAAAAGCTTCACTAGCCCGGCCAGATAATTTCCCAGAGAGGATGGTGACCCATTCATCTGCAGGTACCTGATGTAGCGCACACTGCCTCTCAAAGTCTGCCAAAAATCCATCAATCTCTCCCTCTGTTTCCACAAAATTTTTAAACGCAGCAAAAGGTACCTTTTTTCTAGCAACCACATTATTGTCATACGGTACCTCTGCTGCTGCAGCTCCTCTTTCCCGGGCTGCCTGTTGTGTTGCAACTGCTGCCTGCACACGAACCACGATGTCAGCTGAGGGGTTGGGGCCAAAATGTGCCAGCCTTATTTGTACTGCCCGGTTGAATTGTATTTCCTCGGGTGTTAAATCCAAGGTACTGGGCACGTTGACTCTTTCCATTCCCGTTGCTGCATCCATCTCCATTAGCAAAGCAATAATCTCCCGTTTCTTTAAATTGCTTGCTGACCTTCCTCGGCGTTCCAATATGTCCTTAAGTGTAGCACGCCTTAATTCCTCGTACTGCATCTCTTGTAGCTGACCTCCAGTGCTGTAGGATTCATCCCGTCGCTTGCCACCAATTGTTAAGACACCTCCCGTGTCTTTAAGCCAAACCGCCGTTTAGTAAACCTTCCCCGGCTGCAGTACAGTCTCTGTTCGCTTACTCTGTAACCCACGAACCAAATGCAGGGGAAGCGGCAATCTCCCGATCGAAATCCACGAACGGCTCCAAACTCCCGAACGGCAATATACGAACTGCTAGGAACCGTCGAACAATAATATCCCCAAAGCGGCTTTCGTTCCATCCAGCAGTCTCTAAACGTGAAGAAGAAATCCCCCCAATAACGAGACAGAAGCTCCGCATTGAGGGTCAAATAAGATCTGGGTTTACTGTGGGCTACCTGCCCGTATTTATGCAGGTCTCCCACCTGGTGGACACTCCCCTAGGGGACCAAATGGAAGACTTAAAGTACAGACAGATAGCAGGACATTTCTGACACACAGTCACATATTTTACCCACAGTACATTCTGATTCCCTCCCCTCTGTCCTGGAGTTAATTACCAAGTAACTCAATTAACTCCAGGACAAGGACAGTCGCCATCTTAAACATGAAATAATAAAAGACACAAAAATGCATAACTACATGAAGACTGAACATTTCCCATTCGTATTACATGTCCCCAGATAGCCTGGATCTGAGTGCATATTATTGGCGAATAGCGCTCAGATCCCACACACATAGTTCAATCGCCATGGAGTCAAAGTTCTTACAGTCCTTCGGTACACGAATGACTCCATGGGTGAGCTATCTGGGTTAAGTCTTTTGTGTGTTCTCAATCTCCCGAACGGCCGATGTTCGCATGCTTTCGTGGAGGCAGCCAGGCGTTCCCTTGTTTCAGCGGTGTTCGACAGAAAAAGTGTCCGTTTTCCGTTCCATAGAAATAGAGCCAAACACCGCTGAGCGTTCGCATGATTTAAAATGGCCGCTGCCTCGTGGTCGACATACGAACGACGACCACCCTGAGTTCGGTTTAATTGAGAAGTGTCTGCGGTTAACCACAACGTTATAATGGTGATCACTTCGTTAACCTGCAGCACACTCCTCACTTGGGTGGCCGTTCGTTCGGCGGTTTTGTTCGGGAAAAAGAGTCATTCGAATGGCTGGGCTATAGAAACCAGCCATTCATACGAACGGGGACAAACAGACGAACGGGCAAAAAATCCAGCAGACAGATGGTTCTGTCACACCTAGCAATCTCCTTGCTAAATTATCTGCCATTTACAAATTAGATCACTTGGTTTATACAGCCATAGACACACTTCCTCTTTCTCTGAGTCACAGCCTCCATAAAAAAGGGATCAGGAAGGATGTTCAGCGCTGATAGGAAAACAGAGAATATGACAGCAAGGCAGCACACCTATGGAAAAGGGGAATCCCCTCTAAGCCCCTTGGAATACAATGGAGAGAAAAGCACAAATAAGGGTGCGCCTAAGACAAGTAGAATGAATGTATAAAAATATGTATCAGAGAGTCCAAGCAGCGATACCTAGAAAGTCCGAATATAAATAATCCACATATGCAGGAGGTAGTCCTAGTGCTACATAAAATGGTATGTGAAGTCCCAGATGTATATCCGCAGCTTCAAAATGGATATGTGAAGAAAACAGAAGACAAGGGAAACTCCAATGGTATAGTATGAACGGTAAAATAATATTGTATATAGAATAGTAGAACTACTCACAATATTCAGAGCTTATATCCAGCTCTGGTGTAAATGGCACGTAGTGGAATAATCCCCACTCAAGGATATACGTTGCTCCTCTTTTGTTCTTTAGCAGAGTACTTTGGTGGAGTAGTCCAGCTCGAGGTAAAAGAATAAAATATAGTGCTCACTGTATAGTTGATAAAATGTAAAAACAGAATAAAATATACTCACGGTATATAGAGCAGACGTACTGCTCGGTGGATGGCGTATGGGTGGTATAATCCCCACCTTAGGATTCTTGGTACTCCAATATGGACAAAAAGTAGTAGTAGTCAGGTCTGAATAAAATAAACTTGTAAATAGTAAAATAATAAAATTATACTAAAAGAAGGTAATATAATACTAAGGTGGAAAGAGGAATGTGGCAACCAAATGTATAATAGCCAAATATTCCTTTATTAACACTTAGATTATATAAAAAGTTCCTATACGCGTTTCGCCACAACAGGCTTCATCAAGTAGAAACTTATAAAAAGATATACATCTGGGACTTCACATACCATTTTATGTAGCACTAGGACTACCTCCTGCATATGTGGATTATTTATATTCGGACTTTCTAGGTATCGCTGCTTGGACTCTCTGATACATATTTTTATACATTCATTCTACTTGTCCTAGGCACACCCTTATTTGTGCTTTTCATTCCATAAAAAAGGGTTTCATTTTTACAGCATAATGTGTTTACTTTCCAAGTCCTTATCTCATGCTCTTTTAATTGTGCTTTAATCACACACACACTAGACCGCTGCAGACTCTAGTAGGTAATCAGCAGAGCAGGAGAAGTAAACATCTAAAATAAACACACTGCGAAATAAGGGAAGCTAAGAAAAAGGCAGGCTCTTTTTCAGTTAGCGTGTAGGGAGGCTGTGTGAGTCAGAGCCAAGGGAGGACTGGCTAGGGTTACATTATCAAAGTGATGTATCTCCTTAATGGCAGGATATAAGGCAGTTAGACTGCAGAGGCATGGTCTATACACCAATACTGCTTCATTGAGCTAAATTTGTTTTGTTGCGCGAAGAGTTCATTTAAAACACTGGCTTTGGGATTATTATTATTTTTATTTTTTTTTCTAGAGAGATATGTCTATTTTGTGTTTGCTCTTGTTCATAAGTATGTGGTAACAATATATTTCTAGCCTTATCCGCATTTTAGGTTTTGATGATTATATTAGTAACTTTTAAAGATATTTCTAACAATGTACAGTGTAAGGAATATATGTCTACCTCTCTGGATATCTATTCTAGCATGAAAGCTAACAGTTCTGTCAACAGTGGGACCTGTAACAATATTTATTATAAGGCAACATATGTAAAAAATCTATTTTATGATTTCAGTCATGTTCAAGAAAACTGCCTTCTTTTCAATTTAGACTTAATTTAACTATGAACCCATAACTTTCATATCTTCAATATTTTAACTTGTGTAGAAATGAGACAGTTACGGTTACAAAAATATGAAAGATGCTAATATAATGTGCCACTATTAATATATATATATATATTTTTGTAATCTTCTAAATCCAATTAAAATAATTTATATGTTTGTTTTGCTTTCATCCTCTTTATAGATATAGCCTTTTAGAAGTTAATGGTGTATTTTTATTATTATTTTTAAAAAGCTGTGAGATATTGGAGGAAAAATCAGCTCTGATAATAAATCCGAAGTACTAAAGATGGGTCAATAGATGTGGTAGCAGTCACAGCGCTTGACACCGTATCACTGTAACATGATCCACAAATAGGAGCACTTGCATCCCCTATTGCCTTTCCTTGATTCCCCTGACATTGGATTATAGCTAAGCTGTGAAGCTAAAAGCCTTGCTTTTAAATAAAATAATAAATTCAAGAAAAAGATGTCCTATAAAGATGGAAAGAAAACCTTCATGAAATATTGTTACATGCTGTTCAGATTTGATAAAATAGCTAATGTTTTATTTTTATACCAGCACAATAATAACATGAAAGGAATATTGTTCAAATAAGGCTAAATACAATAAACTGGGTCAGCTGCGTTAATTCTTTTGTTCAAAATGTACTTGCATGTGGCAAACCAATTTTTCATTTCACAGTTACGGGGATTCTAATACTGGTGGCTCATATACCATTAAATATCTTTAACTTTCAGACTTGATTCCTACAATTTTTCTCTTTTTTGCGGGAGGTCCAAAATCTCATATTAGAGTTGAAATTCCTGTGAGCACATAAACAGCATGATTCTGAGCCTTATAACCAATGCTTGCTTATGCATGCAAGGTTGCCATCATTATCGTACAGATACTTGGTATAATGTATGCATATTTGAAGTTAGCTGATAAAAAGTGATACAAGGTTTTACTAGTCTTACCGAAGATTTATACATTAGATAATACATATATAGAATAGGCATGGCGTGGACCAGGAAATTGAGTTCCTGATGATTTTATTTCCAGATATTTAATCAAATCATAGTAAACAGTCAATAATATATATACACTGTAGTATAGCTTTAACATTGTCTTAATACACCATTTAAGATCCATAAGGCTCAAGACATATTCCTGCACACATATATTTAAATTCAGTAGTATAAAAATCAATCTTAATCAGTATCTTAATGACTGTTTTGCCGAATATGACCCCAAGATATTTTAAATGGTATTGGTCACAAAACGCATTCCTTATCATCTTTGTATGGTGTCTATTTTTTAACAAACCTGTGTCTTATCTGCACTCATGTCGCTTTAACCCCTGTATCACAACTTCACTTTGAATTCTATGTGTCGTCTTGCTCTGAAGTGCTTCAGACTTGCGAAAGGGAGGTTCTCCCAAAAGCTTGTCATTAAAAAATTCTGTTAGTCCAATAAAAAAGGTATTACAAGATACAAATTTTATCCGTTTTTTACATCTTTGTAAGTAAAGGGATGGTTGAATTGTTTGTATAGTTTAGACATTAGTGCAGATATTATTTTGTGAAGTTCTCCTGTGTCTCCTTTTAAGTTGTAGAAGAATTTTCACCATGCTTTACATCAGTAGGAAAGCACAGATGAACCATGTATCTTTATTACTTTTCTGACTTGTTATGTTGAGAAAACAACTTGTTGTCTCGAGAAAACAAGTTGTTTTCTCAAGACAACAAGTTGTTTTTTCTCGAATCAACAACTTGTTATCTCAAGATAACAAGTCAGTAAAATGTAAAAAATACATGGCCTCTTTGGGCTTCCATATATCGGACACTAAGTCAGCTGATAACAATAGGTAATTAGCTCCAGAGGAGTCTGTGTGAAGGAGCCTCAGATACTAGTGTCATGTTCTGCAGTGTTGGCTGTCTAAAATGGAACACAAGGTGTGCTTATAAATTTAACTGTCCTTTGCAAAAAGAGGAAGCTTGAACAAAAGATCTTGTGATATTTTGTTGGTGATATAAACTGCATGAACTGTTAAACCCTTTAAAGACCAATTGTATTTAATGTTATAATTATACTCTTATTCCCAAAGGCCTTCTGCCAGTTATAGAAAGACCTGTTCAGTCACTAGGAGCTCCTCCTGTTAAATTAGTGATACATTTTTTTTTTTTTAATATTGGATCTATGTCAGGATCGTGACAGGGATCCAACACGCAGAATACAAACAGGGGATAGGTACGTATACCGGACCTTAGAATGGCCGGACTAACGTAAGGAGAAAGCAAAAGAATAGTCAGAGACAAGCCGAGGTCGAGGGAACGAGAGAGCAGGTAAGCGAGAGACAAGCCGAGTCAAAAGGACAAGAGAGGAAAGCAGGGTCAAAATACAAGCCGAGTCAGGAACCAAAAGACAATAGAGGTAATTGCACTGAGTGACCAGACTAGCTAGAACCACGACAGGGCAATGAATCATTCCACAGAACCCTTTTTTATACCTTGGCTCTTTAACTGTTGGCTCCGCCCCCAACGGGTCCTGATTGGTTGTTCGGCACTTGGTTGCCGTGATTGACGGGTCGGAACGTGATTGCCGTCATGACGTCGGCTACTGAGCGCCGCGTCATAAAAGGAGGCGGAGCTATCGCGGCCGGCGTGTAAACGACCGGGAGGAGTGCAAGGATCGGGTGAGTCAGCCCCCCTGGGAGGATGGACGTCTAGGTGTCTAACCTCCTCCGAGGTAGACACCAAAGGTACCCTGACAGTACCCCCCCTCTCAGAAACGCCCACCGGGCGGAAGGAACCGGGGCGAGACGGAAAACGAGCATGAAATGCCCGGAGGAGACGAGGGGCATGCACATTTTCATGGACCACCCAAGACCTTTCTTCAGGCCCATACCCCTTCCAGTCAACAAGATATTGCAACTTCCCCCGAGAAATACGAGAATCGAGAATGGATTTGATTTCATATTCCTCCTGACCCTCAACCTGGACAGCGAGAGGGGAGGACTCAGGGGAGGAAAATCTGTTGCAAACCAAAGGCTTCAATAAAGAAACATGAAAAGAGTTAGGGATGCGCAGGGCAGGCGGAAGGGCAAGACGATATGCAACCGGGTTAATCCGACACAGAACCTTGTAAGGGCCTATGTAACGAGGAGCAAATTTCATGGAAGGAACCTTCAAGCGGATGTTTCTGGTACTCAACCACACCCTATCACCCGGGGCAAAAACCGGAGCCACCCGTCTCCGTTTGTCAGCGTGTCGTTTGAACACCATGGAATTCTGAAGAAGAATTCGTCGAGTCTGATCCCACAACTTTCTCAGATTGGCGACATGAACATCAACCGACGGAACCCCTTGGGAAGGGGAAACCGACGGAAGAATGGAAGGATGAAAGCCATAATTCAAGAAAAAGGGGCTAGAACGAGTAGAATCACAAACGAGATTGTTGTGTGCAAACTCTGCCCAAGGAATCAGACCAACCCAATCGTCCTGGTGTTCAGAAACAAAACAACGCAAATATTGTTCAATCTTTTGGTTGGTGCGTTCGGCAGCTCCGTTGGACTGGGGATGATAGGCAGAGGAGAAGTTCAACTTGATGCCTAAGTGAGAACAGAAAGACTTCCAAAAGCGGGAAACAAATTGGGAACCTCTATCAGAAACAATTTCAGAGGGAATACCATGTAAACGAAAAATCTCCCTCGCGAATATCTCAGCTAATTCGGGAGACGAGGGCAGTTTAGGCAAGGGCACGAAATGAGCCATTTTAGTAAACCTGTCAATCACCGTGAGAATAACAGTATGTTTTTTAGAAACAGGCAAATCGACAATGAAATCCATAGCCAAACACGACCATGGTCTCTCGGGAATTTCTAAGGGATGCAAAAGTCCACAAGGGAGCGCGTGAGGTTGCTTAGTCTTCATACAGACAGCACATGCCCTGACGAAATCCCTTATATCCTTACGAAGGGAAGGCCACCAGAAATCTTTAGAAATCAGGGAACACGTTTTGCGTGTGCCGGGGTGCCCAGCAATTTTACTGTCATGAAAGCAATGCAGCAGTTCCACTTGGAGCTCAGGAGGAACGAAGTATCGATCCCCAGGAACAGGTTTGGGAGCTAGATGTTGTACTTTCTTGATCTCAGCAAGCAATGGCGAGTGTATCCTGACACAAGTGTTGGCAATAATATTACACTTAGGAACGATAGAAGACAAAGCTGCTTCAGACACCGTAGAGGGTTCATGTTGACGGGACAATGCATCTGCCTTAGAGTTCTTAGAACCAGGTCTATAAGTGAGCACGTAATTGAAATGTGTCAGAAACAAGGACCAACGAGCTTGCCTGGCGGACAAGCGCTTGGCCTCCCCTATGTAGGACAAATTCTTGTGATCAGTCAAAATAGTAACCGGGTATAATGTCCCCTCCAACAAATGTCTCCATTCCTTTAAAGCCATAATGACCGCTAACAGTTCCCTATCACCAATGTCATATCTACTTTCAGGCCCAGATAATTTCTTGGAAAAAAAACCACAAGGATGTAACGGTTTATCCAAGCCTAGCCTTTGGGACAAGATAGCGCCTATACCTGTCTCCGAGGCGTCAACCTCGAGTAAAAAAGGCAAAGATGTGTCAGGATGAACTAATATCGGTGCTGAGGCAAAATGTTCCTTGAGAGTTTTGAAAGCAGAGAGAGCCTCTGTGGACCAAGTCTTGGTATCAGCCCCCTGTCTAGTCATATTAGTAATAGGAGCAATAATAGAAGAGTAACCTTTAATGAAGCGCCTATAATAATTGGAAAATCCGATAAATCTCTGAATGGCCTTGAGTCCCCTGGGCAATGGCCAATCTAAAATCGATTGGAGTTTAATGGGGTCCATCCTAAATCCGTCTCCAGAAATAACGTAGCCAAGAAAGTTTATCTGAGATTGGTCGAAGCTACACTTTTCCAATTTGCAGTACAATCCATGTTGTAACAGTTTGCGCAGTACCCTTCTGACTTGTCTGTGGTGAGTCTCAATCTCTCTAGAGTGTATTAGTATATCATCCAAATATACTATAACGCATTCATGCTGAAATTCCCTAAGAACCTCATTAATAAGGTCCTGGAATACTGCAGGTGCATTGCAAAGCCCGAAGGGCATTACCGTGTATTCATAGTGGCCATAACGGGTATTGAAAGCTGTTTTCCATTCGTCTCCCTGCTGAATTCTCACCAAGTTGTAAGCTCCCCTCAAATCTAACTTGGTAAAAATCTTGGAGCCTTTCAGTCGATCAAAGAGCTCAGTAATTAAAGGAATAGGATAAGCATTTCTAACCGTTATCTTATTCAAGCCCCGATAATCAATGCAAGGCCGTAGAGTGCCGTCTTTTTTATCTACAAAAAAGAAACCGGCCCCGGCTGGAGAAGATGATCTCCTAATAAAACCTTTGTCTAGGTTTTCACGTATGTACTCCTCTAGGACTAAGTTCTCCTTAGTGGATAAAGGATATACCGTACCCCTCGGAGGCATAGTACCAGGTAGGAGTCTAATTTTACAGTCGAAAGACCTATGTGGAGGTAAAGTATCAGCCCTCTTTTTGTCAAAGACTGCCTTTAAATCCTGGTACTGTGATGGTATCTGTAAATCTGTAGGTTGGGAAGAGTTAACCGGGGCGTCAACCCTGCAAATTGGTGAGACTTTCTGCACACATCCTTTCTGGCAACCCTGACCCCAGGAGACTATCTCACCCAGTTCCCAGTCAATGATAGGGTTATGCTTCTTAAGCCAGGGATACCCCAAGACTATAGGAACTGAAGGAGATGAGATCAGCATGAGGGATATTCTTTCCTCGTGAAGGATACCAGTGGTTAACTTAATTGGTATGGTTTCACGAAAAATCACAGGTTCAGATAATGGTCTACCATCTATGGCCTCAACGGCCAAGGGTGTATCCCTTAGCTGAGATGGGATAGAATGGTTAGTGACAAAGGCTTGGTCAATAAAGCTTTCAGCTGCTCCGGAATCTATCAAAGCCATAGCATTAAATACTCCCTTTTCCCAAGCTAAAGAAACAGGTATCAGAAGCCTATGATCTTTATAATCATAAATAGAGGACAAGATAGAAACACCCAAGGCCTGTCCTCTTGAGAAACTTAGGTGCGAGCGTTTCCCGGCCGGTTAGGGCAATTTAGGCGTAGGTGACCTCTAATTCCGCAATACATACAAAGACCCTCCCTTCTCCTGTACTGTCTTTCCTCCTCTGAGAGTCGAGTATGACCTATTTGCATAGGTTCTGGGAGAGCTAAAGTAGTAGAATCAGAAGTCTGAAATGAGGGAGCTAGTCTTATGGAGGATCTGCGGGTTCTATCCCGAATATTCTGCCTCTGTCTCATACGTTCATCTATTCGGGAAATAAATGAAATCAGATCCTCCAAATTTTCAGGAAGATCTCTTGTGGCCACCTCATCTAAAATCTCATCAGATAACCCGTTCATAAATACGTCCATATAAGCCTGTTCATTCCACTTGACCTCTGCTGCCAAGGATCTGAACTCCAAGGCATAATCCACTAGGGTTCGGTTATACTGTCTAAGACGTAACAGTAGTCTAGCTGCATTGGCCTTTCTTCCTGGAGGGTCAAAAGCTCTCCTAAATGCAGCGACAAAAGCATTATAATTATAAACTAACGGGTTATCATTTTCCCACAGGGGGTTAGCCCATCTAAGTGCCTTGTCAATGAGCAAGGTAATTATAAATCCAACCTTTGCCCTGTCAGTAGGGTAGGCGTGGGGTTGTAATTCAAAATGAATACCTATCTGGTTTAAAAAACCTCGACAAGTGTCAGGAGCGCCGCCATAGCGTGACGGGGACGTAACACGGGAAGAAGTAGCCACTGTGGCTACCTCTAGGCCTGTACTTATAGGAGAGATAGATGGGGTACGCATCTCCTCTGAGTGACTACTAGGACGAGATAGCAATGCTTGCAGAGCTAGAGCCATCTGGTCCATTCTATGATCCATGGCCTCAAATCTAGAGTCAGGAGAACCGACCTGAGAGTTTGTACCTGCAGGATCCATTGGCCCTGTCGTAATGTCAGGATCGTGACAGGGATCCAACACGCAGAATACAAACAGGGGATAGGTACGTATACCGGACCTTAGAATGGCCGGACTAACGTAAGGAGAAAGCAAAAGAATAGTCAGAGACAAGCCGAGGTCGAGGGAACGAGAGATCAGGTAAGCGAGAGACAAGCCGAGTCAAAAGGACAAGAGAGGAAAGCAGGGTCAAAATACAAGCCGAGTCAGGAACCAAAAGACAATAGAGGTAATTGCACTGAGTGACCAGACTAGCTAGAACCACGACAGGGCAATGAATCATTCCACAGAACCCTTTTTTATACCTTGGCTCTTTAACTGTTGGCTCCGCCCCCAACGGGTCCTGATTGGTTGTTCGGCACTTGGTTGCCGTGATTGACGGGTCGGAACGTGATTGCCGTCATGACGTCGGCTACTGAGCGCCGCGTCATAAAAGGAGGCGGAGCTATCGCGGCCGGCGTGTAAACGACCGGGAGGAGTGCAAGGATCGGGTGAGTCAGCCCCCCTGGGAGGATGGACGTCTAGGTGTCTACCCTCCTCCGAGGTAGACACCAAAGGTACCCTGACAATCTATCAACGCATTTTTTTTTTTAGAATTTAATGATGTTGTTGGTCCTTAAGGTAAAACACCCTCCTCCACAACAACTTCGGCTCCCTTCCTCTCTGTGCGTCAATGTAAATAAGATTTAGCTGGGCAGCTGGTGACAGGCTGAAAGCATCAGCATAATCTACACAGAATTATTATGTTATATAAATGTATTAAATTATAAAAATTTAACCATTCCTTTTTTGGTTAGTTTTAAGAGTCTGTAGAATTATTCCATTTTCTATTCTGTATGCAAGCAAAAATGTAACTTAACATTTCAATGTATATCCTCCAAGAACTAAATTAATTGAATATTAATAAACATGCTATCATTCAGCAATATCACACAACATGCTATATATAATTCAAAGCTCTCTATATATAATATTATCTTTCTGGCAACACAATGCAAGTTTCCTGTTGAATTCTGACATCTCCATAAGCTTGCAATCCATGGATAAGTGGATACTTCGCTATTGAAATGGTGTTGATAATTATACAGAGACCCTTTATAAATTGATCTGTAGAAGACTGAAATGTTGACAGTTACTTGTTGGTTGATGCAATAAATCTACTGAGTTTCAAATTCAGATTTTTTAATTTTTTATTTACTATAGTACAATAGTTGTCAACATTATAAATATCTCTATCTAAAAATCTGAATTTGGAACTCACTAGATTTATTGCATCAAGCAAAAAGTACAATAGTCGTCAACATGTCAGTCTTCTACAGATACATTTATAAAGAGTCTCTGTAGCAGACTGTAACGTTGACAACTATTGTACCTTTTTATTTGATGCAATAAATCTAGTTTCAATAGTTCAAATCCTCTGAGCGCACCTTTCCTGGGAAGTTATGTTACAGCTCGAAGTTGTTCCACCAAGGTAGTATTGTTTATTGAGAAGTGGAGTGCGAGAGAGTGAAAGAGAGATCGCAGTGAAAGGAACAAATCAGCTCGATATGATACATATTAATATGCATCTAGGCATCGAAGCATTGAAAGATAAATTTGATATTATGGCTAATTACAGTATTTTCCTGGCATTTACCTGCTATTATTTTTGATTGACAAAATACAGATGTGTTTTTCCTACACATCATTTGCATACTGATGCTCTGAATATGTCACGTTCGTGATTTCTATTTTTTTTTTTGTTTTAACAAACTATGATTTAACCCCTTCAATATTGTCCAAGTACATAGCAGGGTTGATATGGAAGCAATTTTGTCTCAAGTGCCGTCCAGTACTATTATGTAAGGACTTCTAAAGTATATACATGTCCAGACACTTTTTAGGAGGGGAATATAGTAATACCAATATGTTTGTTTCATGCACATGGCACTTACTTTTTACAATTTCTATGCCGAAATGTACATCTTAGAAGGAAAATTGCATGGAAGATGATCTTCAAGGCTTTTTCTTCAGCAAGGGATTTCATAGTATGAAATCCTTCCATAGAAACCCAGTTTCCCCAAGAAGAATATTTTACCTGTCTACACAATGACATTCAAATCAGAATCTATTTGATGTTTCAATAGAAAGACTCACATCGCAAAATCAAATGCCAGAGAGAAATACCATGGGACTGCATTTTCCTTTACAGAATGCAATATAGTATTCTGTTAATATTAAATTATCTGCATTTTTTTTTTTTTTGGTGTGTTTTCTATTCAAAGCCCTGAAACGTCAATAGAAAAAAAAAACAAATAGCTAAATTTTATGTTAGTGATGTTCTTTTTATTGTATTTTCACGTTAAATGCCAGTAGTCAAATGAATTCTTCTATTTCCATATCCATATTAGATCATGCTAATTCTGAAAATTTGATTCCTATAATTAAAATCTTAATTAATTTTAGAATAGTTTACAAATTGTTATTATGCTGTAATTTTGGGCTTTGCTTAATTAGCAGGTTTGGTTTCATTACGAGGTTCTCAACTAGGCTTTCAGAAAGGTTATATTATATTTCATTTTAATAATCTAATTATATAAACCTAAGACTGCAATAAGAGACATACATATTGTACTAAGTGCTTATAAATCAGGTAGTGTGTTATGTTTTGTATATATTTTCTGTTTTCCCGCTTAATAACTCTTTTACTACCCAGACACTTTAAGTGGCTACATGGACAAAATGTTTTTTTCAAATGGAATGAAATCGGACATTATCATGACTTAACAGTTGTTTTTAGTCATAGTAAAAGATCACTAGAATAAAAACGATAAAATAAAAATAATGTAGTTACACTAATAAATACACAATTTTAAGTAACCAAGCAGCTGTAATAATAGGTGGACGTGCACTGATCAGCCACAACATTAAAACCACTAAGTGAATAACATTGATAATATCATTACAATAGCACTTGTCTTGGTGCGGGATATATTAGGCAGCAAGTGAACAGTCAGTTCTTAAATTTCATGTGTTGGAAGCAGGAAAAATGGGCAAGCAAAAAGATTAGTGGCTTTGGCATGGACCAAATAGTGATGGCAAGATGAATGTGTCAGAGTATCTAAAAAATGACATGTCTTTTGGCGGTGTTCCCGGTATGCTAGGTAATTAGTACCTACCAAAAATGGTGCAAGGAAGGACAACCGGTAAGCTGATATTTGGGTCAGGGGTGTTCAAGGCTCATTGCTGAATGTGGGAAACAAAGGCTAGCCTGCATTGTACTTTTAAATTGGTTTATTTTAAATTTATTTCTAGAAGTGTAATCACTAAGAAGCTTGTAAATAATGAAATTGTAGATAAAAAAATGAGAAAAATATATATATATACATACATGCAAGGGGCTATTGTCTGTTCTTACTTTAAACTTTGCACCATACAAATAATTATGCAAGTTCTCCACAAGAAACTCTAATTTGTGCACTGGGTAATTCTTTTCACTTTCGTCAGACTTTGGCTGATATATGCCACTGGCCTTCAGGGCAGGCCTAGTGACGAACACCCACTAATCTTTCCAAACTTGCATATACATGAAAGACATACAGTTTATCAGGATCAGCATATGCTAACACAGGTGTTTCAGTCTTTTTAGGAGTTGAAAGGTCTCTTTACACTTGGAAGACCACTTTTCTCCAAAATGTTTCTTAGGATGCGGGCTCTTCTGCTCTTTCTCTGTGCCCTTGGCCAAAGGCCAATGTTTCTACATAGAAATAATTTTCTTTTACTTCTTCAATTGAGGAACACCAAAATCTTGGTTTGGCTTGTCCTTTCATTTAGGCTTAGAGGAATAGGGTTTATAATCAGTCCCCTATGGATTTTTCTGAAGTTTTGGATTTCTTTTTACTACTATTATGATGGGAGATATGCTTAATCTATTTGTCTATGACTTTTGCTTCCTTTATCAATTCTGTAAAGTCCAGTTATCCTCTGCATCTCGAAACTGGTCAAAGCTGATGGGATCTTGAGGTAGCGTTCCACTTAAAACTTGTCGTCACCTATACTTATCAAATTAGTCTGAAGCAATTATCCCTTTCTAAAACCGCTTTCCCAGTATTAATTCCAAATTGACTAGGTATGATGTATGACTACTCATGCTGTACAGTGGCTACATGTTGTAAGGGTAGCTCTTTCTCTTTACATTCCTCTCCGTAAGCATTGTGTAGAATTTTCAAAGTAGCATTTGCAGAGGGAGCTTGAAAACCTAATAAGTGCTTTCTTACTAATTCAAGAGCAAATGATCTTAGACTCTTAGTCAACTTGAGTCACTTAGCCTCTTCAGTACAAGTCCACTCTCTCAAAATTTAGATGCACTGCTCTTCCACAAATTAAAATCTTTCTCACCAGCAGGTAGTAGTAGGGTACCAAATATATTATGTTCAGTAAATGCCCAAACCACACTCTTGACTAGTTGCTCCAAAATATCTGTTATGGAGAGACTTTTCTCATTCTCATCCATTGGTAAGGCGCCATCTGATGGTTTTATCACTGTTTTCTTCCTCACTAGGCACTGAACAAAATAAGCGATCATTGTCTCCATCACTAGAGTCCTATTCATCAGTCTCTTCAGAAGTTTAAATTAAGGGGCTGGTTTGGAATGGTGTGCCAGGAAACTGTATACACATGGGGCCATCTTCTTTATTTATGGAACCATAACCCTATACAAGAGCAACAGCTAATCCTGCCTCTTCATACTTCTAGGTCTTAATTAGGCAAAACCGCATAAGCCCGTGTACATTTCGGATGAAATCATAAAAATTTTCTTCTCTCAAGGTTGAGCAGTATGTTGACTACAGCTTGATTGGGAGGAATGAATCACCCACTCCCTCACTTCTTTAGAACTGGGATTGTGCGTTTATTTACAATTCTACAAGTGTCGCAAGCAGTGCCTCAATGTGATTCTTATAAAGTTTATAGAACGCATTCTATAAATTTCCCCAATCTCTTTCAGGTTGAATTTGACCAGTGTCTTCCAATGATTTTGTCAAAATCTTTATGATTAGAGCTGCTCCAATTACTTTTTCGAACCTGAAGGAGTTGCTTGAGGTTAACACATATCTCAGTCAGCTGGTTTATTCATTGAACTGCACAATCAATGAGTAAAAACAGCATACTTATGGAAACTCCCATACTGCTCTCTATATCCCAAGACAGTAAAGAAAATCATAATTAACTTCACTGATCACAGGATAAAAAAAAAAAATCTATTTTGCTGACCATTTTAAAAATAATCTATGCATTTATCTATGAACTTGAAATGGTTTTCTTTAAAGAGAGAAATTTTCAATTTATCTCTTAACAAATCTATTCCAGGGAGATAAGTCCCCATATAGTTTACAATCTAATTTTGGTGCCTGAGTCAGTCAGAGATAAGGTGACTTGCCTAAGGTCAGGAAGAGCTGCAATGGAATTAAAACTGTCTCCAGACTCCACTGCAGTGGTTATCATTTGTACTGTTTCAACTAAGCCTCTTCTCATCTGCCCGAGATGGTTTGATTTTATTGTATGAGAGCAGCAAAGCAAAGTGACTTTGAATGACACATGTAGACATTTTGGCTGCAAATATCACATTGAATTAATTGTTTTAACCCATTGAACTTGAAAAAAGCTCAACTGATTTCCTTACTCTGTCAAAATATATACACTACAGATTGAATTGAGGACTTCAATTAAGATTTATTTGCAAGTCAGTGAAGGATGTTTGAATGTTGTTTAACTGCTTAATAACTAATTTAGCTGGAATTATTTGCTGCTTCAAATAAACTTTTAGTGTTGCTGTTATCAAAAAGTCATATCGATATTTTTGCTTGTTAAAATTGTTCCACTTTTTATATATTCTTTTTTAGATTTCATAGATCTCTTGTACATACTGGGAAACATTAAGCAAATGTAAATGATACTGTTGGCATTAGACAAGACGTGGTATGAGCTGTATCCATCCTGACAGACAACCTTGAATAATATGTGTTTTAGACAAGGCACTGGCATTGCTGGTGAGCCTAGCACTTGTGGGTCAGTAGCACAGAGCAATTGGTTGCAGTATATTACCAAAATATCACTCAAAGGACTGAGATGCACTGTGATTAGAGTCAGCTAATCATAGTTCAATAAACATTTATTAAGCAGGTAGGAGCACGTAAATACTGCTGCCTTCTAAAGATGCTTTCATTGTTGATCTATCCAGTCAATTCGATGGAGTAGTGTCCTGGCAGATGGTATTTTTTAGTCTTCACATCCTAAAACACTAAAGTGGAGAAGTAGAGAAACATTAATACCAGAGATCCACTTTGTTTATGGGTTGGAGGTTAACGGACCCCTCTATTTATCCTGGAGCAAAGAGACCAACTATTGTTTTGTTTGGGTTTTTTGTTTGTTCTTAGTAGTGAAAAGGCAGAAAAGTGAAGAAAATCCCTTACTCACGAAAAACATGTAGCCGCAACTCTAAAATAAATAATCATGGATATACTGGTTTTCATCATACTTATGGCAGTTCAATAGGTGCATTAACAGGGTTACCTTCTCGGTGCTGGAATCTTCCCTGTAATCAAATGATTTCACACAAGACAAGTTTCTTGATCCGCACTCATAGGGAATCCCCATAAATACATCAGGATAAAATTGTAGAAAAAGAATGCACATTTATTGTAGTCAAAAAAGAACATACATATGGCAAGATACTAGAGCAGCAGTCCTCATGTATGCTATATTGGTCCAAGCATGTGAAAATGAGAAAAAGTTGTGAGTGAACAAAGTATAAAAAGTCCAAAACCTGAGCATGGGACCATCCGCAGCTGCTGTACAGAGGAGAGACCACCAAAGAAGCCGACCCTAAAGAAAGATTAGAGAAGCCCTGGATGCGTTTCGCACCACTCCAGGTGCATTCTCAACCTCTTTTTGTTTGTTCTCTATGGTATTAGACAGACACTTTGCTCTTCCTAGGGTAATGCTAGAGTCTCACTTTGATTTGTTCCACAGTATATCGCAATTGGGAACTTACAAACAATATGCTAGATGTGATAGGTTGCATACGGAAATCGAGAAGTGATCCATACTATTATGGATTTAAACAAATAAATAATCTTACGAGTTACACCCTGTTATATGCCACTAGTAAATAAACACCTTAATTTCAAGCTTAACTGAAAATACCAGTTATTGATTGATATATTCTATCTTATGTGTGCTATTGGGATTATACTATATTTTTTAGAATATTTTTTTTGTCAGCTGGTTAATTAAGACTTCTTTTTTTTATACTAGGTGTTTTTTCGTTCTAATTTTGATTAATTTCATAAACTGTAATGTTTAGATAATTTGGGTCATTCTTTTTATGTAAAATATAATGACTGAGGATATGGTCAAGAAAATGAAAAAATGCAGTTCCTGTTAATATTTACTTGGTATAAACATCTAATGAATTTTAATTGATAATCAGAGTAAAACGCATTCCTTTACTTTGTAAAAACAGTTTGCTGAAAAAATTATATAAAAAGTGTCAAGCTGAATCCATTATTTCTTTGCATCAAAGAACGTAAAAAAAAAATATGAATATTTTATCTTGTTAGCCTGTCTGCTTTCATTATGCGAGTTGGCAGTGTTTTTCACAGTGTTGGAGTTTTTGTACTGCAGATCTTGTCACATCAGATGTGATGCAGCTAAATATTTGTAGATTTAGTAAAGTAGTAAACATAAACACATTTATTATACACTATCAAATATGATTACTGTCCAAAATAAAGACATTACTATAAAGTTCTGTATTGCTTTGCCAGTTATACTAAAGATGTGTTACTTGCATCTTTAAATCATAATAAAACCAATTATATTTAATGATGGCTTGGCTTCAATTAAAACATCAAAATGTGACATCGGAAGATACCTTGTCAGTACCAAGTTAAGTTTTTGCACAAAAAAACCTTTCTTAATTACCCAAATCAGTAATCCTATAAATACACAAATAGGAAGTATGCAGCGCATTTAGCTCATTTGTGATCGGAGAAGGGATAACCCAGTCTTCTGAAACCTTACCATAAACTGAGACATTCTACGTATTTAGTATTAGCTTAGCTGTACAAAGCTGATGATGGTAAATGTGTGTGCTGAGTATCATGCTAAATGTTTGTATGCTGTTGCATATAGTATTTGCATCATATGTGTCATTTGGACAGTCTTTGGTATTGTGCTGGGCAATATTTGCAAAGTTGTGCATTTGTAGCTGCCTGTAATAATGTGTAGGGATTACATGTAGGAAAGGTTTATTGCAGGGGAATTGTGGGGGGATCTTTATGCAATAAATAATGAACTATATAATTTAATTAAAATTGTTATCATAAAGTTTTTATGCCCCATCCCTGTTGCCTACCTTTTACCAGGGAGACGGCCAAGAATCTTCCTTAATCCTTGGTAATCATTGATTATCTTGTGGTCTGCACATTACATGAGACCAGACCATTTGTACCTCAGTGTTCATTCTGGTGCTTTCCTGGCAACACAGTGCATTGCCATTGCACGAGATTGCAAGGGATGGTTAGTTTTGGTGTCTGCACCACCAGTTTCCTTGTGCTCCAGCCACTGGGGTGCACTGGGCCAAAAGAGTGATGCTTTGATCTCCATAACTGGTCCCAGAGCTGCCATCAGAAATGTTGGGGCCTTAACACAGCTCAAGGTCTGAGCCCCTGGGTCCTCCTCTGCATCTGCCCACAGGGCCCACCTTGAGTCTGCCAACAAGGATTCAGTTTGTGTGTAAGGGATGCAGTGTGTGTGAATTGAATGTGGTGTGTGTATAGTGGATTTAGAATGTGTCTGTAGTGCATGTGGTGTGTGTGTAATGGATGCAGTGTGTATAGTGGATGTAGAATGCGTGTATAGTGGATGTGCGGGATGCGTAATGGATGCATGCTTTGGTAATGGATGAAATGTGTGGGTAATAGACCTAATGTGTATAGTGGATGTAAATTGTATGCATGTCTAAAGGATGCAGTGTGTGTAGTGGATGCAGAGTGTGTATAGTGCATTTAGAGTGTGTGTTTGTGTAATGTATGCTGTTTGCATAGTGAATGCAGAGTGTGTTTGTGTAGAGGATGTAGTGTGTATAGTGAATGCAGAGTGTGTGTTTGCATAGTGTATGTAGTGTGTGTCAAATAATTACTGCATTCTGTGGAAAGCATTTTTGTGTATTTTTACATTTATTCTAATAAATGTAACATTATTTCCCCCCTCCCTACTTTTTACCAATACAGTGAGTGGGGAGAGTACATTTCCTAGTGGTCCAGTGGCATTGTCGAGGACTGCCGGGACCATGACAACTGTCACGGCCCTGACTGGCCCATTTGAGTCTGACAGTATTGCGTTGCTGAGTCTAGATTATGTTGATCACATGAATTATATAGAAAGATGGACTCCTCAGCAAACATAAATGGGGTAAAATGTTGGTTTATTCAGCCATCAAACATAGATGGGTTGGATAACTTTTCAACACTCAAGGTGTCTTTGTTACACTCTTTATGTCCAAGTAAGAGTTTAGTACAGTATAAAGGTTATTTTTCTATAACCTTAGCCTGATAGGAACATTAAAGTGTATATCACATAATAGAATTGTTTATTTATGGTCTGATTTGCCTGGCCATATAAATAAAGGATATCTGGCTAATGCTGTATTTCATTATCTCATTCACTGTATTCACTATTCCCAAATGTGTGCTTTTCTGTATTTACACAAGTTTTCAATGTACTTCATCTACAGTTTGTCAGAGTGTTATATTTGAGAGTACCACATCTGAGAGAAGAACCCAGAAGATATATATTCTGGATGTCCAGCATATTCAGATTAATTTATATGGTGTACTAATAGAATGCTATAAATTCTCCATAATTATATATTCAGCACTTAAGTCAGCTAATGTGCATTTTCGTGTGTATAATTTTGCTTAAAAAGAGCAATTTGCATATTGGCTAAAATTAGATTTAAAGCGTACATCAAATACAGCTTTGACAGCTCTTGTCAAAGACTAATTAGCAAACATAGATTTTAATTGTGAATGCCTTCATCATGTTTTTTTTTTTTCTTATGAGAGCCCTGTATTAAAAGTAAATGCTTTTTACATAACAAATGAGGGGAATAGACCTAGAAAGCCATTCAAAAACTGTCTCTGCAGATGATCATATTACTATTTAACACTTTCCAGCAGGAGCAAATGCACATGCAATTATATCGTAATTAATATATAACATAAAATCGGAAGATTGAAAAGTTATTGACACAAGAGATTTTCCCCTTGAATTATTCAAAATGTTTAGAGATGGATAAAAGTTACATCATAACAATGTTTACTTGGGCCCGTATCTTACCAGTTATCCCTTTCTAGAAAACTCATTTTTGGTGTTGTCCTGCCGTTCCACTTCAATTCCTTGGTGTCCCACACCAGACCACTGTCTTGGGTAGCACAGTGCAGTGGACTTTCTCTACATGGTGTTGAAGGTTGGGTGCCCGCCAGACAGCATGTGAGAGGGTGGTCCACCCCTTTCCGGGGCAAACCCTCCCATCATGGGCATTGCCAATATTACAGTCACTTCACTGCTGATGCCCCCTCAGAGCCTTAACCTCACTGTCCCCATACAATACATCTAATTGTCAGGACGTATGTTTATTAGATACATTAAGCAATGTATATGTGGATGTAAGCATAGTTACATAGCAGTCTAGTTTGAAAAAAGTCTCAAGCCCATTAAATTAAAAAAATTTTAAAAAAACTTCTTATGATGTTAATCCAAAAGAAGGCAAAGAAAACCCCAATTTGAAGCAAATGCCAATCATGCCACCAATAGGGGGAAAAAGTCTTATTGACTCCACAATGGCAATCCGATTTCTCCTTTTATCAATTGCCTGTTCATATTGATGTTTTATCCTTAAATATTCTGTTTAAACAAAAAAAAAACATTCAGGCCTATTTTTAAAATAAATATCTATTTAATAAGACACCTCTTTGGGTAGAGAATAACACATCATTACTGTAAAAAAACAAACTTTTTTATATTTGTATAGCACTATCATATCCAATCGTATTCACCATACCATATTGATATTAGAAATACCTTGCTTGCAGGGCTGATGTATCTACATACCTGTTGCTGCTTTATGCCAGGCTTACTTACTAATTTATCTACAGCTACTTTTAACACGTAGTGGCTGTTTAAAATCTGCCAACTTTAGCATTAGAAACTATATGCATTTCCCAGCAACTGCTACTAAAAAGCCATTTAGTAACAGCTTCCATAATTTTTTATGGGAATAACTCAGCAACTGATTTTTTCCTCCAGCCGTTAAGCCTACAAATGAACTAATTGATAGAGATTGTGCAATGTCACCAGGGCCGGTGCAGGGGTTTCGAGATACCTGGCAGGAGGGAAGCGCACAGTGCTCCCTCCTACCGGGTTACTCTAGTGTGGCCGGGTGGCGCATACTGCGGTACAGGAGCTTCCTGTACCAGGTCAGACTGAAAGGAAGTGCTCTCTCAGTGAGCACTTCCTGTTAATGGGGCAGGGGGGAGAGCACTATGGAAAGGGGGGGCAGGGGAGAGCACTAAGAGACAGGAGGGGAGGGGAGATCACTAAGGGACAGGAAGGCAGGGAAAATCACTAAGGGATAGGGGTCATGGGAGAGCACTAAGGGTCAGGTGGGGAGGGGAGATCACTATGGGATGGGAGAGCACTAAGGGACAGGAGGGCAGGGGAGAGCACTAAGGGACAGGAGGGAAGTAGACAACATTAAGGGACAGGAGGGGAGACCTCTAAGGGACAGAGGGAGACGTGGAGTTGAGACCACTAAGAGACGGGGGAAGTGGAAGACTCACAGAAAGGCTGAGGAAGGGGTCAGAGAGAAGCACAGAATGGCTGATAGGGGAAACAGAAACACACAGAGTTGCTTGTGACGGAGGGGAAAAGAGACACACCAAGGAGCTGGGTAGAGTAAGACACAAAGGGGCTTGGGGGGTAAGACATGCAAAGGGGTTGGGAGGATGTAGGAGACATACAATGAGGGGGGATAAGAGACACACAAGGAGTTTGTAAAAGATACACTAAATGGGAGTGTAAGATACAAAACTTAAAGAACAAATATACAAAAAAGTTATCTTAAAATAAATATAATAAAAATAAAGAGTGTCTCCCATCTCAGCCCCTATCCTACCCCACAAACCCTCTCTTTCACACTACACACATACACAATGCATCCTTACACATACACAGAAACAAACATGCACAGAATGCATCCCTACTCACTCACACAAACACTGAAACATACAATGCATCCTACACTCACACAGAAATACACCATTCTTCCCTTACACACACACACAATGCAGCCCTTGCACACATACACAGAAGCACACAATGCATCACACACACACACACACTGCTTCTCTTAATGCATCTCTTACACACACTCAATGTACCCCTTACAGGCACACCCTTTGATGAGCACAGGGCTGGTCTTGTGTATGTAATATCATTGCTATTTTTAAGGTTTTTCACCTGGAAAATTATTACGCTGAGTCTATATATTTATGCTAGTTTACATTACTGCAATTAATTCTGCAAGTAAATCTCAGGATCTTTTAAAAGAAATACAAACACAAATGTTCTTGCTCATACTGGTTTTTATGTGCACTAATAAATTGTGCCATTAATGTTTAAAGAATATTTTGGATATGAGTTGTGATAGAACTGGAAAACCTGGTGAAAGCTCCTTTATCTTGTCCCTATTTCTCATTCTGTGATTTCCTGTCTTCACAGAGATTCTGCTCCGTTTAGCTTCCTGCACTGTACAGCTGTAGGAATTCATCACCTTAAATTTGCCTTTAATTGCTCTTAGTAGACTGACAATCACACAGATGAGACTGACACATTGTAGCCAAAGCAGAAATGGATTATTGGAACAAATTAGCACTTCTAATATACACTGGACAAAGGGCCGAGCCACATATGGAAAGCAGAGTTTGAAACAAGGACCAATAATTTAAACCTCTAGTTGTATAGATCGCACAATGGTCAACATGCTAAGGCAGAAAAATCCATTTATGGGCATTGCAATATTGCAACAGAAATGGAAAACAAAGATTTCATATTAGATTGGATCCAAGAAGCTGGAATGTTTAGTAATACATGGATAGAGAATAATTATATATGGGGCAGGTAGCCAATGGTAACACGCTACTGAGGGATCGAACCATGGATATAAATGGCCTTCCCTATCAAGTCAAAGCTTTCCTATGAGGTTTTTTAACACGTTGGATGTCTTGTACTGATCCTATGAGATGTAGAGAAATAATTACTAGGAGCTATATTGGATATTATCGTACTACAACCAAGACTAAAATAATCAATATCTGTAATTTCTTCACACCTGTGGCCAAAGTTTTGGCCGTGTTGCTTAGCCCACCCTTATTTAAAATACTAGCTGGTATACACAAACCTGTCCACTATCAGTGCTACTATGTGATATAACTGTAGATAAATTAGCCATAACATTTGCAAGTATGTCAAACAAGACTCAATCAAGACATTTATTACTATAATTGATAATAATAAAAAGAATAGATTTCTGTGAAATCAATATATCCATTGATTGCTACGTTGAAGGAAGTACACCATAGAAGCATTCGATGTATTAAAAAAAAATTAAATAATGACAAAAATTACCAAAATATTTTATGGAGGACATGTTAGACTAGTACACAAAATATGGATTCTACTGAATACATCTACAACCTCCTAACCATAATTGTACAAAAATTACATAAATTCCACAACTGTAAAGCTAAACTATTTGAAGATATGAGAACAAATTGAAAACAAAATGTATTTAGAATGTAAAAATTGTAATTTGAAAACATTGTCACTTAATAATTTTAAAGAGGCTGTTGACAAATAAAAAATATAGTTATAAATGAGCTGAAAGAAATACTCTGCAGACCAAACCTGTGCCAAGGCCAGTGATTGGGAACCGTTTTTTCAGAAGGAAGTAGTGAGATAAGAAATGAAGGTCATGCTGCATGAAACATAGACTTTGATGTTAAGTTCAGTGAACATTTTTACTTTGATGTTAGCTTCAAACTGTGATGGTTTCCCATGTGGGTGATTTGAAATCTGGAATGATCGACTTATTGGCAACTGCACTGTTCAGAATAATCAGCAATGATTCTGTATTGCACTGTGCCTATTCAACAGCATTAAACATTTAATTTCAAACACTCTTCTATTAGATGTTAGCACTGTGTAACAGAAGCCATTATCCAACTATTTTGCATAATATTTTATCATTTCAAGTGCATTTATTTTTTCATACAAACACATAACAAATCTTTGCATACACAGCAAAAGTACTATTTCTTCGGTTTTAGTTAAGTAGCTTGTTGGAGCATACTTTAGGGGTACTATTTGGAAAAATAAATCTTAAATTAAGTATAATTATACATAATTTTAAAACATAAAACTACATAATTTAATACCGAATGTTTTATTCAGTAACACAATACTAGGAATTATGGATATGGAACCTAATATCATGTAGGTAGAGGTAAAATTATTCAATAATTCAGCAACTTGCCCATCCGTTACCTGTCCCTTGTGCTTAGAGCATAATGTAAGCATGTATTCATGTGATTTCCTTTGATTTAAAATGTTCTTTATCATTTACTTGAATTTCTCTTTCAATTCTTTTAAGTTATAACTATTAGCCATGAAGATTGTCTGTTTTAATTGTATTATTTTTCACAGAAATCTACTCTTTTTATAGTGTGAAGAAACTTTAAACTAATGTAATCAGGATAAACCTATTGTCTGAAAAGATAGTTTGTTAGAATGGTGATTGTCACAAAAGCACTCTACTCCAAGCGTGCTAACAACTTGGTTCGGTTAGTGGAGGTGTTAAAATGCAATATTTGTCTGCATTAGTACTGAAAAAAAATGATAAAAAATCCCCTTAAACAACACCCACATGTAATTATAAAAATATAAATAATATAACACTGTCTGCCACCACCAAGACAATTTATAAACCAGGTGTCCACAAAATATGATATAAAACAATATCTATGTAATTTCTAACTGCTGATACATTTGTTTAATCAGGTAACGCAAGTCTTTACCAGACAAAGGCAGAACTTAATAAAGGAATATTTATTATGAACAAAACAAAAAGGCACAGTGCATTAAAAAACAGATGACAAACAAATAATTAACAATTAAAAATAAAAAGAAGAAATTAACAGAAATCCTAACTACTCACTTAAATGGTAAAGTAACAATATTTTCTCTGGCAAGGAAAGATGGCTACTTACTCAAAATTAGATATGGGCCCCTAGTAAGCACACTGAACATTTGCACATCATTGGATTTATACCTCCAGTATTCATCTCAATTTTCTAAGCTGGACCAGAAGTGGTGTAGGCGGAGGGAAGACGTACCTATAGGAACAATAAGTGACCTCCTCCTCGTGTGTCCGACCAACACCAACCTAAATAGATTTTTTTTATTTTAGTTTCTCTTTTGTGCCTGCCACAGAAATAATTATTGCATTTATGGACTTTTTTTGCAATTTATCAATCTCATATATATGTCAAACGTCCTATTTTTGGCAATTCCTTCCAAATGGCTTAAGATGTGCTAGCCATATTTGTACTCTTTTTGTAGGGTATGCTTTTGCTATTATGAATAGGCACACAAGGAGGCATGATTATAAAACTCTGGGGTTATTACCAATTTTTCTTTTGAATATGACTCTGGCCGACAATGGTCTCCTGACTGTTATTGGCCACTTAGCATATCAAAAGAATCCACTATCTATGAGGAGGGGATAGGGGAACATTGAAGCTAGACTTAGATGCAACTGTGGTTGGAGTCGCAGCTTCAAAAGAGAAATTCATGTTGTAAACCTTCTGACATTTATAACATTTCTATAGTCTCCCATGCTGAAATTGCCTATACCACCTCTACCAAGTAGCCAATTCATGTATGCACTACACAAATCATATTTAAAAGAGACATTCTATAGTGCGACATTAAATTATGCACCCTGGGCATGACGGTAATTATGCATTGGAATTTTTAGAAATGATCTGTGAAGGTAAAACTTTTTATGCACAAAACCTAAATTAAAAATGACATTTTTAACATGCTAAAAGGGAGTGCTGAGCAGCGCATCACCTCTCTGCTGTTCCTCTGAAAGGAAACGTTACTTTGAGCAGTAATAGGTGGCTGTAATTAGCTGAGAGTGTCAGCAGTTTGCTTTCAGCCTATCATAGTACAAATGATGGTAAAAATTGATATGGCTAGAAAGAAGAGCAATTTCTGATTTAGTGATACCCCTTGTGGACACTGGGCTGTGGGTGAACAGGGACTCTCATTCAGTGTTAAACTGCTCAAAAATGGTTTAAAACTGAAGGGAGGGAATGCATCAGACAAAATAAACAAATCAATGACAATTCACATATAATGATACTAAAACTAAACTAAATTATTTATTTATGTATCTATTATCTATGTTTGGTTACATGCTGTAAGCACACAGTATATAGGAAAATTAATGGGCTAGATCTAGTCTCCAGCCAATACATATATATATATATATATAAATGTATATATATAGTTAAGCATAGAGCATTTACCCATTTTATTTTGGTGTGTGTGCATATGTGTGAAGAGCTACAACACCAAAATAAGTGTCAACGAGATTTAGTGTGGAACCGGCAAAATTGCAAACCAACTTCTGCGTCTTTGTCAATGCCGGCAGGTAAATGATAGATAGATAGATATGTTTTACACTATATACCCAACACAGGTACCTCATTCCATGCCCTATTTACCCTTGCACTGCAGAGATTCCCAGGAAGATGAATTAAGTGGGTCGATCCCATATGAGCAGGCATTAGATTGCTAGGATAGGACCTGCCAAAAATTAAGTTGTGGCATTGTGGCAGACTTATGCAATGTATGATCATATACTGCAACTCATTTCCTATTATTTTTGCAAAAGTTGGATGTTTAAAAAAAAAAATTAAATTAAAAAAAGTATTACATTTTGTGAGCTCCGAAGCCGGTGTTTAATGAGTGAGTATGCTGTATGTTACTGTTTTTATATAAATATATATTTGTATTTATTTATTTTTATAATTTGTTTTAATTGGATGTTGCCATTCAGGCTCATTATTTTGATTGAATATAATGTCTTCAGCTGTTGAAAATCATATCTACTATCTTTATAGTACAAATCTTCATTATTTTGAATCACTCAAGAATGCACAAGTTTCATTCTTTCATGCTGAGTACTACTGCTGAGATCTGCTTTATGCAAAAAAAAATTATTAATTAGACACACACCGTTTTGTCCAAGGTGCTGACGAGTGATAAGATTTAAGTAGAACATACAGTATCTCCAGAGTGAACCGGATTGTGTCTTCTGAATAGATATTCTGTCGTTGCCCTTCATCTAAATAGTGATGTTTATCAATATCAGTATTAATATATAGGTATCTATTGGTGGCTCCAAAAAACAACAACCTGTATGTAATCTTTTAGAAATGTACAACATTCATATGACTACTGTTCTGATATTTGGAGTATGGTAAATTCATCTGTGATCGTATGTGTGAGAGGTTGATGAAAGATAAAGCAAGGTATAATCTTGCTGAAATAGAAAACAAATTGCATTTGTATGTACCATGTATTTATTTTGTAGCCGTGAGGTGGAAGGAAAATGTTTGAAGCTATGATTTAAAAGTAATCAGCAGAGAACAGGAAACAAAATAATTTTTATGAACTTAATCTATGTTTACCAGCTGGCTGGGTTGATTCATACAAAAAAAAAGCATGGAATATTACAGTTATAAAAATGATATATAAGTAGATAACTTAAAATATTTTATGACATATTCTATGCATCACTTGATTTACTTTATATTCTTTTAAATTAAATGGCACAGTAATAATAATAATAATAATAAAAAAAACATTTGTTACGAAGCACAGTCAATTACTAATAATCTGTTCAGCTTCATATTTTTAAAATGTTATAATAATTTGTGACAGAGTAATAATTTGTAACATAAAATGTTGTTATTAAGTCAATGGCATCCATGCTAGACCTAATCTTTTTTTTTTTCTACCAGTTTTAGTACAACTTGATAGTTTCCAGTTCTTAAGTGTGTTGGTTTGTTGTAGCTGAAGCCCAAGTGCTATAATAAGTGCTAAAATAAGGATATAGCTAAACTGAAGCAAACAATGCAGAAAACGTTAATCCAGGGCACAAGATTAGACAGTCCAAGAGGTCAAAATCCAGGCAAGGTTAATGAAAAAAGACAGCACCATATTAATGACAAATGTAAGTGTAGGGACACAGACGAGCAAGCAATGAGACAGGTATAAAAAGGTATTTAAATAGGATGATAGTTATTACCCATGTCCCCAGTATATCCTCCTCTCCTCCCGTTGTCCGGCCAAGTAAGCTGCCCCTTCTGGCAAGCAGCCAATTGTAGGGTGGCCTTGCCCATACCCCAGCACATGCAAATCAAGGGCCCAAACTCCCAGCATCTCTCCAGCATTTTCTGCCCCCAGGCATAGTGTGGAAGCCCCATGGCAAAAGTCCTGAGCCATTGGAGAGGCTAGATGACAGCATTTCCTCCATCGTTGCATGCCGGGACACCTGACTGCTAGATGGATTTAAAATGGAGAAAGTTTACAGTCATAATTTGTTTTTAAAAATATTTGTATGTTAAAAGAAGCACTACGTCTATGAAGTCATACATATACAAATTTTCTCTATGATTTGTTTATGTGTATAAATATATAACATAATTAAATGTTTAGGTCCACAAATAGAATAACAATATTACTAGTAAACATGTACAAATTTTTTTTCCGCATTAAAATTTGGAAGAATTTCAGCAATTCGGAGGTTCGGATGCTTCCGAATGTCCGAATTGCCGAAGTGCCGAATTTCTGAAGTGCCGAAATGAACTGATTTGCTGAAGTGCCGAATTTGGAAGTCCCAAATTCGGAAGTGCTGAACAAAACCTTTTGCCCATGCACATCCCTAATTACTAGAAATAAATGCTCTTAAATGCAATTTTGTAAGTTTTTAACATCAGTGAAAAACTCTTCCATTCATCAGAGTCAGATAGATGGTTGTCAATGGCAACACAGTCAGAGAACAAACCGTGGTATTGCTGGGTCATGATCACATCTTATTCATCTAAACTCTGGGCCTGTTCATAAATAAGTTAAATTACCACTTTGCTCTACTGATAACAGGGAAAGTGGTTTAACCTGTACTGCCAGCTTCTTTCTCTCTCTCTCAGGACCACCATTTAGAACTAGGGTCATATACAGCCCTGCTCCCAAAATGAATAGGACAGACATCAGAAAGAGCAGCAGAACATCCCTGGATGTGACAGCCATATGTTATCATAGGTAGAAAAAAAATAGATATAATAAATGCTTTCAAATAATGAGAAAAATAAATAAATACCATAGATTGCAGTGGACAACAGGTCATAGATAGACTAGATTAGCATAATAGAGGTAAGGGAATCCCCTTACCCCTAGACATGAAAGTATTATGATTGATTCCAATGCTGGGCCTATCATGAGCCTAATATGGATTTCTACCCCCACCTCATAAACGTAAATACACATTTAAATATTGATTTTAAAGGTCAACTGTCACCAGAATTTTTTTTTTTTTTTATAAGATTAAAAGATTCCTTGTAATGGTTATTGTGGTTTTTTTTATATTAAGTGTATGTAAAAGTTTCACAGAACACTAAATCCCTCTGTCATATTCATACATCTTGCCTCACTCCCTGCACAATGTGATGATGTCATCAGCCTCCCCCTTGTGTGTACTGCTAAGCATTGACAATTCTCATATTTACTAAAGACGAATGCGATCTGATCCTGTAACAGTTGATTGGATGAGGAAGTCACAGATTCTCCGAATTCATCCGAACCAATCTACAGCATCAGCATTGCAAATTATCATTCACTTGCTATTTGTAAGTGAATGGTAATTTGAAGAGCTATTTACCTGCTGACAGCACCAGCAGACAATAAAAAAAAAAAAATATATATACTAGAGAGAAGATCATCTATTATTTTTAGGTATCAGAATAACTAGACAAAGATCTTTTTTCAGCTAACTATACAAAGTTACTGAAGGACATTGATAACCAACTAAAATCATGGAAGAACCTGTTTTTATCCTGGGTAGGGAAAATAGCAGCACTTAAAATGTCAATCCTACCTAAGATTCTTTAGATCCTTGCATATTATACTCCCACAAAAATAACTAACGTGTATTCAAGCAACTATGGTACGTTTTAGTTGGGGCAGTAAACACCCGCAAGTCCCTAAAGCATTATCAGAAATGGGAAAAAGCAGGAATTACACATGTATTTCACCTATGCACTATAGAGGGCCTTAAATCTTTTCTGAATCTACAAAAGGAGTTCACATTACCGGCGAGCTATACATTCACATATCTTCAAATCAAAGCGATTCTAGACATTAATACGGTCTGTATAAGAGCAGATACCATGCAATCTTCCATAACAAAGTTTGAAGAGCAATGTCGTTGTGCTCTCCGAAAAGGAGATTGTCGCTGTGCTCTCCGAAAAGGTCATTATCCATATGTTATCAAAGCCTAGCTAATCCTGTTGCAAATGCAAATTGGAAATTTATGCAAGACTGGCAAGAAGATCTTCAAGTGAATATTCCTTTGAGGGAATGGGAACATATATTTAATGCTCATACAGGACGAACTACCAGCACTCCGCATTTTGAAGCAGCACTCCGCATTTTTAATTTGCCCAAAAAATGGCAAATTAAAATCAAGAATTCTTAACACCACTAAGTAAAATACAAAGAGGCCTGATCATAAAAAAACCCTACAAAAATAATCCATCTTCACACATTGAGGGCTTGCCACAGAATGAGTGCTCTAAGTGGCGATAGACTTTTTAAAGGCTTCCCACACTATGCTGGGTATTGTAAAGTGTTGGAAATTTTCTCATGCTTTGTAATATGACCAAGAGCGCTCTGATTTGTAGGCTAGTAAACCAACCAATCAAAGCTCTCTGACAGCCAAGACTCACTTCTACCTCTTATTAGGGCACCCACTTGTGGGCACTACCTCCCCCCCCCTTAAAATATATAATATCTCCCATTCAATGTCCCAACCATTATTTCTCAGGCCCCATCTCTATTAGATACAGCCTTTTCTAGCAGCTGGGCAGGAATGGCTGTCCAGTCACTAGTTTTAATGTTTAGTAGATATGCTCCTACCTGCCATATCTTCTTGACCACCATAGAATTTTTATTTACCAATTTATTCATTTTTTTTGTTTTACTATTTTCATGTGGCTTGTGCTGCTGAGTGTTTTTACATCTGTGCCCACAGGATGTTAATGCTGTCAGCAGGCAAATAGGCAAATAGCAAGTGAATGATAATTTGCGATTCTCGTACTGTAGACTGGTTTAAAATATATTGATTCCAATGCTCTAGATTGGCAGGATTCTACCTCAGTCTGACCGAAGGTGTATGAATATGGTAGAGAGATATAGTGTTCTGTGAAATTAGGGGCCAGATTCTCAAGCATTTTTACATTTATTTAATCTAAAAAAAAAAAAAACATATCTTTTCATTACACAGGAAAGGTTCACCTAATCCACAGTAAAGAGGACAAGGTAAAAACTGGAAAAATGTACATACACAAACCACATATATCCCCAGTGCAAGTGATATATACTAGCAATGTAAGACTACTCCTCTACCTAGTATAGATAATGGATAACCATTGGATAATCTAGACAGGTGCTTAAAATATTAATATGCAAGCTATTAGTTAGGCTTATTTGTAGCACTTTTGATAACCCTTTGTAGGTAAGTAGTGCACTGGAAAGTAAACCAGTGTACCAAGGTAAACAAGGGGTTAAACCATAATATTAGTGTAAAAATAGGGATTAATTAGAGGTTTAACCATAGTTCCGTCCAAATAAAGCAGCAAATTAATAGTACCTTTGTTAGCCCTTCGTAGGTAAATAGTGCACTGGAAAGTATACCAATGTACCCAGGTAGACAAAGGGTTAAACCATGGTCTAAGTGTTAAGTAACAGAGATTGACTTAAGGTTAGACCATAGTACTATCCAAGTGAAGCATGAATAAACATAGATTGGATAATAGAGTACTATAGTATATTAAGCTGCAACCTAAAATATAAAACAAAAAGTGCAATGTACAGGAAAGTGATATAGGAAATAGGTCGATTATAAGACAGCATAGTGTAGTAAAGCCCTGCTTAGCTCCCTCGTGTACCTCTTAGTGATGCTGGAGTGATGTCATATTCCGGCTCCAGCATCACTGTTGTGCGCGCTAGGGAGCTGGGGAGCACGTGTCCATTTTTAAAAATTTTGATGGAACCCCAATTGTGTTTTCGCGGAAACCTAGGGAACACCAATTGGGAAATGTTGGTTTAACCCCTTGTCTACCTGGGTACACTGGTTTATTTTCCAATTCACTAGTTACCTACAAAGGCTTATCAAAAGTGCTACAAATATGCCTAAATAATAAAGCTTGTATATTAATATTTTAAGCACCTGTCTAGATAATCCAATGGTTATCCATTATCTATACTAGGTAGAGGAGTAACCTTACACGGCTAGTATATTTCACTTGCACTGGGGATATATGTGGTTTGTGTATGTATTGGTGCATGCAGAGTGGACTGTGATCCCATTTACCTCAGGATACTGATTACGTCTTTCCAGTTTTTACCTCGTCCACTTTATTGTGGATTAGGTGAACCATTCCTGTGTTATTATTATTAGGGTTAAGCCCTTTGGACAGTATTGGAGTGTCTGCACTGGTGTATAGATCCCAAGAAGTAAACTCTTGGGTATCTTATTTTTTTAATAATCTTTTCATTACATGCTGCAAGGATTCTTAGAAAAAAAATTCTGGGAACATTTGCCCTTTAAACACTAAAAACAAGACACCAGTATACAGAGATCTCTTATGTATCATTAATGAATGTAAGGACCCATGGTAGTCCTGTCTGAATTAACAGTTTTCCATGATATGTGAGAGTATGGACATAACAGCTCTTGATAGACAAGAACAGATTATAAAGTAGTTTCTCCAATAAAGTGTAAACATGGTTTATCTGAATATGCACAATTTCCACCAGCATAGCAGAGATTTAAATAATGTCTAGTTTGAGTTGGGTATTTTTTGCCAGCAGTTCTATTTACGAACAATTGTTTAACATCGCTCACTATTTAATGAATAATTTATGAATACACCTTTAAGAAATAGTTTCCTATGTTTGGAGTAATTCACTAACTGCAATCAACATCTCTGAGCCAGAGGTAATTTAGTGTATTTTAATGAAATGTGGGCTAGGTTCAATAAATAAATACTGACATTCTTTCGGCATTTTGTATGGAATGTATTATTTAGCAGCGAAAGCACCTATATGTTAATAATATTTATATCCATGTTGTAATTGTAGTTCCACTAGAACGATAATGATATATTACATGTCAACAGTGATTACATATTTGGTAAATACTGTAATAATATTTGCTTGCTGTTTATAGTAGGAGCAATGTGGAATAAGTTATTCTTTGACTTAAATGTGTTTATCACATTGATGTTTAAACAGCACTGAGATCATCTTAATACATCCCCATGCTTATTTGCCGTTTGATAATATTCCACACAATATGTTTGGTTATTGGAACTGGCTGATGACTATTTTATTGACTTTAGGGCTAAATATATATATATATGGATTTGGTAAGCAGCACATTTATGAAAATTAAATATCTGGCATTGGTTCAGTGGTATTGGTATGAATTAATATAAAATTCTTCTACCTCTATAGGTCCCTGGGGAAGATGTATGGGAGATGAGTGTGGACCTGGTGGCATTCATACTAGGGCAGTTTGGTGTGCCCATGTTGAAGGATGGACAACTCTTCCCACAAACTGTATACAGACTGATAGACCAGAAAACCAGCAAAATTGTTTTAGGGTTTGCGACTGGCATAAAGAACTGTATGACTGGAATCTGGGAAGTTGGAATCAGTGTACCCCAGTCATCTCAAGAAGTTCAGAGAAGCAAACAGAATGTACCAAGGGTGAGGAAGGGATTCAGACTCGAGAAGTTACATGTCTCCAGAAGGCCACAGGAACAGCAGCAGATGATAGTATATGTGAATATTTTGAACCCAAGCCACGTCTAGAACAAGGATGTCTCATTCCATGTCCTCAGGACTGCATAGTGTCTGAGTTTTCTTCATGGTCTGAATGTTCCAAGTCGTGTGGCAATGGATTGCAACATAGGACACGATATGTAGTTGCCGTGGCTCAATTTGGTGGATCAGCCTGTCCAAACCTAACAGAATTCCAAGTCTGTCAATCTGCTCCCTGCGAAGGTGAAGAAAACATGTACAGCCTGAATGTTGGGCCCTGGAGTTCATGTTCAATTCCACTTTCAAGGCACATAAGGCAAGTTGGAAAGAGAGGGAGAAACAGAGAAAGAGCAAAGGAACGCGAAAAGGCAGTGAAAGACCCAGAGGCCCGTGAACTCATTAAAAAAAAGAGAAATCGAAACAGGAAGAATAGGCAAGACAGCAGATACTGGGATATACAAATTGGTTATCAGACAAGACTGGTGACCTGTATGCACAGAAATGGAAAGACAGCTGCACTCAGGTAATGCTTTTTCCCTGCATTCAAAAAATACTCTGATTACATTGTATTTCTTAAATGTTTGACATTAAAAAATGCATGCATCTATGTTTCTCAAAACAAGATTTAGACTTTTATGAAAAAAAGCAAACAAAAAGGCACTAAAATTGCTAATGTTTAAAAAATAGAATATGACTATTTCAAAAATGTGAGATCCCTCTGGTAGTAGCACTTCTGGTTTTGCATCAAAATATTATCAAAATAAACACTTAGGAACTGAGTACATGGAGGCTGCAAATTACAAAGAGCATGTGGTTTAAACTCTGAATGGTAGCGGATTTAAATCTGGATGCCAAAATGTAGGCAAAAATAAACAATTTGTGACTATAGCAGATTTTGATATTTATCTTTTTGCTCAATTCCTTTTGGAATTCAATGAACTACAATTTGAACTTTAGTTCATTAAAGGGACACTACAGGCACCCAGACCACTTCTGCCCATTGGAGTGGTCTGGGTGCCAACTCCCATCACCCTTAACCCTGCAAGTGTAATTATTGCAGTTTTTATAAACTGCAATAATTACCTTGCAGGTTTAAGTCCTCCTCTAGTGGCTGTCCATCAGACTAGAGGGACTTTGGGCTTCTTAGAACACAAAAAAAGTATTTTAAACAATGCTGGACATTCTAATGCTATGCCTGACTGGAATCCCCATGGGAAAGCATTGAATAATGCTTTCCTATGGTAAGATCTAATGTGCGAGCGCGGCCATTGCCGCGTATGTGCATTAGGTCTCCCCCGCCGGCTGACATCGGCGATGGATTCAGGAAAGTCACTGAAGAGGTTTTAACCCCTTCAGCAACATGGGATGGGGGGTGGGAGAGAGGGAGGGGAGTTTGTTTTCCTGGCACTGGAGAGTCCCTTTAAACCTACGAATTTGTGAGATTTATTCAGTAAAGTCCAAGAATACCTGCAACAGATTTGCAAAACTCAAATATATGATAATACTTATCATTTGAAGCCTTGTTTTCCCCAACATTCTTGCTCTAGCATAAAACTGGACCAAATAAAAACCCTAAATGTTAAAAATAAAAACAATCTAAAAAGAAGTAATCCATGTGAGCCAATTGGAGATTCCTCACTGACTGAACATTCAGGATGGGAGAGACTTTTATAAAGACATTCCATGGCTTGGAATGCCAGTTAGAATGCCGAGTGCATAGAAGACAGACCTTGGAATGTCAATTAGAGTGCTGTGAGTGCTTAGAAGCCAGCCAATCACAGCACCCTGGCTGCATGCTTTTCCACTTGGGAGACATATCGAGTAATGTAGATTTCCAAACATTAAACCTGCACTCACTACAGTAAAACGCTGCATCTACAACAATAGCCTCATTGAGCTATATAGTCCATTCCTAAAACAATGCATTAAATATGCACTATGTTCAATTATAATACTATGGGGCAAGCAATGAAAGGATGAAAATATCAGACCTGAGTTCCATTCAGGACTCCATTGTGGGACACCCTTAACCTAGCAATGATATGGGATATGGGGAGAGAGAAACAGGGGTGGGGGTAGGGGGACACGGGAACAAGACACAGCAGCCCTTGGATATTATGCACAGAGTAGCAGTTGAAGTCGTGGTAGATCTGTTCTATCATTAGTCTATGCAGAATATCAATGTTGTGTGCTACTTTTTATATACTAATATATTGCAGAAATTCACAATTGTAGGTTTTAGGTTTTATATAGTATTTATTTTAGGGATGCATTACATTGCACAATCCAAGTGCTGTATTGTTTTTTTGTTTTTTGTTTTATGTGATCTCTTACCTGCCATCTGTAGTATATGTATTCAATTACATTTACAGTAAAATGTTAAGTGCTTTCAGGATACAAATTCACAGACTGTGAAAAAGACCAAATCAAATAAATGCAGGTAAATCAAACTGGAAATAGTGAAAAGACATTATATAGAAATGTAATTTTGTTTTGAATCACTAGGGTATCATTGTACCCTCTTTATCAGAAATGAAATTATAGCAAATGTAGTCTGTTACCGTAGAAGGGGTTTAATAGCTCCAGAAACTTAGAATTCACTGTAGAGAGGTTTAAAAGCTCTCCAAGCTAAACACTTATCTTGCAGTTCAAAGATATTTGCAGGGTTGGTCCTTGTCTGCCATTTTTATTAAACATGATGTGTGCTAAAATTGCAGTAAAATGCGATTTACACTGAGCTGTAATTTGATGCCTATTTAAGCAAAGGAGATTAGAATTCTAAGGCAAATACCTATTTGGGGATTGATCCATTTTTATTCTCAACATGGAGAATTGTTAATGTGTATGCTAAGTTAGCTGAACTGTAAAATAAAAAAGACTAATTACTATTATAGGTCCCACATCCCATATAATTAGCCAACAATTGGTAATAGTTCAGCCACATCTTGGCAGATCAGAATTGCTCTGGGAACAGTAGAGTAAACACAGTTCTAATTTCTAGAAAATGATAGATAGCATTAATCACATTTTAAACTGGGTGACTGCATGCCATATTTAATGTTCTTACTAAACAGTACGGTGTTTCAGATCAGATATCTAATACTGATAGTTACCGTGGTTTATCCACTAAGTAGTCATGTGTGGTGAATTAAAAATGTACTATCCCAAGTAAAAGTAGAATTAGTGACAAAGCTGGAGAACATTTTTATTTCTGCCATTTTGACCTACATTTTGCAGCTTGGGTCTAAAAACAATAATTCCCTTTTTAGACAATTTGATGCACTTTTGCTGCCTAACAAATGTTAATTTATCCGGGTAAAGTTTATGTATTTGTGGGATTATAAAAATATATATATATATATATCACAAATTAAGGCTCTGTCACCAGGCCCAACAGGCCATTGAGCAATCCGGCAAATGCCCAGTAGGCCCAAGGCCAACAGGGAAGACCAAGGGATCACCTCAGGCTGGCACTGCTTGAGCACTTATGAACCATGTAGGACAAAGAGGGGATCAAAGATTTCTCTCACAAGACAGGCCACCCTTATGCTAAGGGGATGGAGGGTGAACTCAGTTTCCCTCATTCTACAGTATCAAAGCATTGCTGTGGGTTACCAAGGCACTGCTGTAATATTTTCCCCAGAGTTGTCCAGAAACAAGCAGCATCTCCCACCAAACAACCAGGACTCCTCTCTCCATTGTCAACAGTACGCCTCTTAGAGTAGGAAATAAATGTTAGATTTTTTTTAATTATTTAATGGGATACTATAGTCACGAGAACAACTACAGTGTTTACATTATAGCCTAGGGATACCTCCAGTGGCCACTCCTCGGCCACTGAAATGTCCTCATAGAGATACATTGATTTAATGCGTTTCTATTAGGAGATGCTGATTGGTCAGGGCTGTGTTTGGCTTGTGCTGCCTCTGATCCTGATCTGCCTCCTTCACAAGCTCAGCCAATCCAATGCTTGCCTAGGGGAAAGCACTGTGATTGGCTGAGCTCACCACTTGATGATTTTTAGCCAAGCAGGCAGATCAGGGACAGAGCCAGCACCAGCAGGCTGGAATAAAGGTAGGATTTTACTATATTTAGGGAGGCCAGGAGGACTAGATAGTGTTTCTAACACTATAGGGTCAGGAATACATGTTTGTGTTCCTGACACTATACAGGGAGTGCAGAATTATTAGGCAAGTTGTATTTTTGAGGATTAATTTTATTATTGAACAACAACCATGTTCTCAATGAACCCAAAAAACTCATTAATATCAAAGCTGAATATTTTTGGAAGTAGTTTTAGTTTGTTTTTAGTTATAGCTATGTTAGGGGGATATCTGTGTGTGCAGGTGACTATTACTGTGCATAATTATTAGGCAACTTAACAAAAAACAAATATATACCCATTTCAATTATTTATTATTACCAGTGAAACCAATATAACATCTCAACATTCACAAATATACATTTCTGACATTCAAAAACAAAACAAAAACAAATCAGTGACCAATATAGCTACCTTTCTTTGCAAGGACACTCAAAAGCCTGCCATCCATGGATTCTGTCAGTGTTTTGATCTGTTCACCATCAACATTGCGTGCAGCAGCAACCACAGCCTCCCAGACACTGTTCAGAGAGGTGTACTGTTTTCCTCCTTGTAAATCTCACATTTGATGATGGACCGCAGGTTCTCAATGGGGTTCAGATCAGGTGAACAAGGAGGCCATGTCATTAGATTTTCTTCTTTTATACCCTTTCTTGCCAGCCACGCTGTGGAGTACTTGGACGCGTGTGATGGAGCATTGTCCCGCATGAAAATCATGTTTTTCTTGAAGGATGCAGACTTCTTCCTGTACCACTGCTTGAAGAAGGTGTCTTCCAGGAACTGGCAGTAGGACTGGGAGTTGAGCTTGACTCCATCCTCAACCCGAAAAGGCCCCACAAGCTCATCTTTGATGACACCAGCCCAAACCAGTACTCCACCTCCACCTTGCTGGCGTCTGAGTCGGACTGGAGCTCTCTTCCCTTTACCAATCCAGCCACGGGCCCATCCATCTGGCCCATCAAGACTCACTCTCATTTCATCAGTGCATAAAACCTTAGAAAAATCAGTCTTGAGATATTTCTTGGCCCAGTCTTGACGTTTCAGCTTGTGTGTCTTGTTCAGTGGTGGTCGCCTTTCAGCCTTTCTTACCTTGGCCATGTCTCTGAGTATTGCACACCTTGTGCTTTTGGGCACTCCAGTGATGTTGCAGCTCTGAAATATGGCCAAACTGGTGGCAAGTGGCATCGCGGCAGCTGCACGCTTGACTTTTCTCAGTTCATGGGCAGTTATTTTGCGCCTTGGTTTTTCCACACGCTTCTTGCGACCCTGTTGACTATTTTGAATGAAACGCTTGATTGCTCGATGATCACGCTTCAGAAGCTTTGCAATTTTAAGAGTGCTGCATCCCTCTGCAAGATATCTCACTATTTTTGACTTTTCTGAGCCTGTCAAGTCCTTCTTTTGACCCATTTTGCCAAAGGAAAGGAGGTTGCCTAATAATTATGCACACCTGATATAGGGTGTTGATGTCATTAGACTACACCCCTTCTCATTACAGAGATGCACATCACCTAATATGCTTAATTGGTAGTAGGCTTTCGAGCCTATACAGCTTGGAGTAAGACAACATGCATAAAGAGGATGATGTGGTCAAAATACTCATTTGCCTAATAATTCTGCACTCCCTGTAGTGTTCCTTTAACTATAAAAAATAAATACAAAATATTGCACCTAGACTCTCTTCACAGTCCCTATTATCAGCCTGTATAACCCTACCACAGCCCCTATCCCCACACATTTAGTCCCCATCACACCCATCCACATTACAATGCCTACCACCAAAAAACTGCAGCACCTATCCTCAATATGCTACAATCCATAACTCCCTCATACACTACTTCCCATGCCCCCACATATATCACAACCTCTCTTTTTTCCTCTGGTATTCCACTTACAGGGACACCAGAGTCATCAGCAAATGTAAAACAAGAGTGTTATTACATTTTCTTGCACTGTGCTAAACAAACACTTCACACGGGGCATTTCCCTCATGCCAGAGCTCCCCAGCAGGGTTTTACATGGTTTGCTTGCAAAGATCAAACTGTCATGCCGACTTTTGGACATTTTATTAGACATTTGTGACATATCATGCCCTTCTCTGGTCTCACCAACCCCCACCCATATTGGGCTGCTCAAACCTTAAAACTCTGCGAGAAAAAAGTTGTCACAGTACAGCCGTGTCTGTCACTATGTTGGGTTTGCCTAAATCAGGGGACTAGTATGGAATCTTGTTATGAGCTTCTTGTGTAGGAAATTTCTTATCAGGTAACTGATGCAATGTGTTTATCTTCTCCATGTATTAAGCTCCAGGATTTGCAGGACCAGAGTTAAATGTTGCTAAAAAAAGCTGCAGGGTTAAACAACATGATCATAGTTGAAGATGGGTGACCAAGAAGAGGTTGTAGAAGACCTTCCTCCTCTTTTATACAACTCAATTAGATGCAAATATGCTAGAGGCTAGTTCATAGCTAATAAAACAAGCCAAAAGTCATTAACCAATATGAGACATAAAGAGTTCACAAGGGCATGATATGAACCAGGAATAAGGCATAACTGGAAACCTACAGGTCAACACAAAGACAAGACACAAGGAACCTCTGAATAACACTTACTTTCCTTATAGTATCAATTTAATCATGTTTTGTACCAAAGGCCCATCTTCAAAATTAATCCCTTTTACCCGATGAGAAGACCATGCTAACCTCTCAATGAGGATTAATATGGTCTCTCTTAGGCAATGAAAAAAAGGAATTTGAGCCCTAGTGGCATTGTATCAAATTAGCTTCTAACTTCACTGAAACATTATGATGACTAAATTGTTGCTAATCAAGATGCAGTATCTTATTCTGCAAAGCTACAATGCTCACACAATGTTACAAAGACATCTAATATGGGACGCCTCATTGCTCGTGGCTTTTCTAGAGAAAGACCATAAAAGGAAATGTTTTCAATGGACTAATCAAAAATATATTACTAAGGCAGATTATATTATGGAGAGGGTATTGAACACATTTTTCTCATATTTAATACCTCCCAAGAATGATAAAAGTTCCTCCTCCGTAGTGACCATCTTGCCCTTTTATGCTCTGGTGTATCTTCACTGAATAAAAGTAATTTTTTCAAATACATCTTATTAAAATTAAAGTACTGTATACACTCTAGATTGAAGTTATTTCACATGTGTACAAATGAATAAGCAGAAATTGCAATAGCTGTCAATCTATTAAAACCTTAGAAATCAGATTATTCTAGGAATGTTTGCTGCAACATTCTCAAAGTGGTTGTTCCATCCCACTTACAAGAAATTTATAACACAATGTTTTACAAACTATAGCACACTGTTTTCATTCAGATAATAAATACATTCGCATTACTAATTATGTATCTTCCACTATCATTTTAAAACATTTCTACATATTTGCTCATGTTATCACTTATATACCCCAAATACAAGAAGTATATCTCACGTAGGTAATTCTGGTTTAACACCAAAATATTTGTCGAATTAAATTGAGAATCAATAAATTCCCATTTTTTTCCCCATATATGTGGATGCCGGAAGCCTTTTCATTATCTTTGATAAACCTTTAGATTTATTCTTTTAAACTAATGGGTTTTTCCAAATTAGCAATTGTTATCCCTGATGATACATGCATGTTATGATCTTCATTCATAGTTCGTGGTGTATCTTTTCTTACTACATTATGTGTCAACAAAATATCACTGACATTATTATGGAAAATTGTTTCATACTTACTGTAATTTTATTTTCCTGATCATCATTCATGGCAGCATTTACTCATGGGTTAGCGCCTCCCCTCACAGCAGAAAGGAAATAGAACTCTGAAGTTGGTATAAATAGATCCTCCCCCTTCCCATCAGGCAGTCTTTGTAACTAGCTTCACCACTCTTATAGTAGATGGGTGGGAATGTATTGCTGCCATGAATAATGATCAGTGAAAGAAAATTATGGCAAGTATGAAACAATTTTCCATATTCCTGATCAATCATGGCAGCATTTACTCATGGGGAATACCCAAGCTGTGTATAGTGTATATGTATAGATATATACATATATATATATATATATATATATATATATATATATATATAGAGGGACAGAGTTCAAATACAGCTAAAATTATAAAAATCATCATAAACCTTAGAAGACTTAAAAAAGCCAAACAGTAATCCCTAGGATATTGTCATAAAATCTGTTGAGACAAGTAAATTTACCTTAGGGACTGCAAGGCCAGCAACCCCCTGGTATTCAAATGTCAGAAATACCCTGGAGAAATAGAGCCAGATAGCCATTAAGGTCATGGCCAAACCTATTGAAGAAACAAGGTTAGACTTATACAAAACAAACTCCTGTGAGAAAAAGACACCTGTCCTGTTATGGATAATAAAAAAATAAAAAAAATAGGTAAACCCCATAAAACCAAGACCTATAATATCCTTCTCTAATCTAAATTAAATACCAAATGGATGGCGGTATCAAACAGAACTTTGACAAAGGCATAACTTCCAGAAATCAGACTGGAACAATCCACAAAATTTTAGGTGAAAAAAGTCATCCCCTGTTTTATAGCAGGGTGAGAATTAAACTGAAAATCCAACGATTTTCTGGATGTATTTAGTGAAGACAGTTCACGCTGCTTCGTCTTGCTTAGTGAACTATTTACCTGTAGATACAGGAAACAAAATAATATCTGCCTGTAAGAGAAAGGCAGAGCCTAGTAGAGAAATAGGAGAGCCAGCTGTTAAAAACCAGTAATAATGACTATATATTGCAAAAGTCAGACTCTCAGCAATATCTCACACTGTGAATGAATTGTTTGATACAGTAATGAACAGTTACAGGAGAGGCAAGGTCAAGAAGAATCACATCGTTCATATTAGTTATAGAAATTGTGTCAACTACTAAATGATAAGTAGGCAATGTAGGCCAACAACATCTGGACCTACATGCAAAGTTAGAAATATTGTAAATAGTACTAATTATTTCAAACAGTAGAATCAAATTTATTAGAGACTGTTGTGCAATGTCAGTAGGAGATAGGTTATAGACAGGACACCAATTAAAAGGTGGTACCAGAGGTACAGGATCCATTGTGGCAACACCTACACACAATAATCAGGATAGTAGAAGATACACAGTTGTCCTTATGAGAACAAGCAACCACATACTTACACTGACCTTGTCTTCAGATATTGATGAAGTACTTATTGTAGAGCCTATAGTGATAAGATCATTGTGCAGTTTGTTTTATCTGCAAAGATATCAACACCAGTCCAAGCTTATGATCCACAAGAATTACAACAATGTAATGTTAGGAATGACCATTACATATATACGGATCTAGGTACAGAGACCATGTGAAACATATCAGCCAAATGTTTGTCACAAACAAGCTCGATATTATATTATGCAGGATGACTCAACAGCTTAAAGCAGGGGTGGGCAATCTGCGGCCCTCCAGGTGTTGTGGACTACATCTCCAAGAATGCTCTTAGGGTCATAATGCTAGCAAAGCATCAAGGGAGATGTAGTCTAAAACATCTGGAGTACCGCAGTTTGCCCACCCCTGGCTTTAAGCATACATTGGCTGCGAAGTCCAAAAAGTAGTATGCCCAAAAGAATCTCAATGAATATCAGAACAGAGGTCAGAAATGGGACTTCATGTTCAGCAATTTCCCTTATTGTTCTGGCAGCAGGTAAATTTTACCTGAAATAGTAAACCTGGTAGAATGGTCTGGTGACTGAAGGACCTTCCAATGTCATTTAAAATACTTGGACATATGAGCCCAAAAAGATACCTTTTATTGCAGAAAGGAAATTATAATATTCCCCTACACAACAGGGGAATCTGTTGGGAAAGTCTGGGAAAGTCTGATACGTAACCCCTTAAGAACCAAACAAATGCCAGCACTGACATTAAATAGATTGCCAAACTCAAGGTCCCCTAGGGATAAAATAACAGAATACTGAATATAACAAATAGTACATTCTTCAACTTATAAAGATTATGCATTAAGGAATTTAACTCAGTTCTAAAGAATATTCTAAACCAAGCATGTCAAACTCGGAGGCTAAAACCGGCCAAATAAATAAGGTTTACATTTATGTGGGCCGCAAAAAAACAAAAACGTTCGTTTTCATAGAAACGTAGGTTTATTTTGAAAAGTAAAGTATAAAAAGGTTGCCCAACTGTCACTTGACATTCTCAAGCTTGTGGAGCTTCAAAGTAAACAAAAGGTCAAATTTATTTTAAGGAGACGTGCATTTGCATAAAACCAACATTTCAGTCCAACTACTTTGACAAATGTTTGGAAATGGTGAATGTATGCTGTTGCACAGCTGTAAAAAACAAATTACTTTATCTTGTTTATTATGAAGTTCTATGAGTGTGTTCTTCACTTTGGCTCTCTCAAGTAACCCTATATTTGATTCAACCCAACAATGATTTCAATCATCATTGACATATCTCCCAAGTTACCCTATCCTTTTATTGCAGGAAAGGTAGCCATGCAATTCGAGCGTCAACAAGCTTAGTTCTTAAAAATATAACAGGTATTATAACCAAATTAAAGAACAAAGTGACAGTGTATTTTGTTTATGCTAGGTAATTAAATGGATTTATTGTACAAATGTAGTTACTATATCTCCATTGCCAACTGCCAAACTCTTGCTGTACATTTTGTTTCTTACTATATGTTTAAGCAGTACATGCTTATAAACATAGTTTATCAATATGAAAACCAATATGACATCCGTCCATGTCTAGTCAATTAGTAGCTAAGTGTTTTGTTGTTCATGCAGTTAGAAGAGTGAGAGAATAGCACTACTTTCCTATATATTATGAAAAAGTGGTCTTAGTAACTATACATCATCATTTGACCTAATTGCTCAGATAATTGCTGTGAACCAAGTAACATGATACATCTATTTAGTGTGTACAAAGTATAAAGCAGCCAACATATATAGAAATACGAATTGCAGGGAGCTCTCACATCTTTATAGGGAATTGTTAATGGACACTTTGATTTAAGGCAACAGGGTATACATATGAGCAATACTGTATTTAACAAAATATTGGTACTTACAGTAACAGCATTACTAAGATGCCTAATTATTAGATTAATATTATGTTTGAAAACATTTTATTATAGAAATAAGCAATTCTCTGATGCTTATACAGAATGTTGATGACCCTTTTGGTGATGGGGCTTTAGGTGCTTTAGACCCTCTATACCTTTTATCACAATTCATGCTTGAATTGCATGTGTCAATGCTTGTTGTTTCTTCTAAATTTGAATAAAAAAAAGATAATATTACAAATATTACAAACATATTACAAATAATAGTGAATTATGGATAACAACAAACAAGAAGGATTTGGGAATTGTTCTAGACAACAAACGAGGCAACAATGTCAATCAGCAGTGACTAGGGCCAGTGAGGTATCGCCATGTATAAAAAAGGGCATTAATTCTCGGGATGAAAATATAATTTAGCCTCTTTATAAATCACTGACCACATCTTGAATGTCCCCTCTGAGGAGCCAAGTCGGGCAAAATGTGGGCGTCAGGGGTCTTAGTTATGCTGCTCTTCTACAGTGTCAGACAGCTAATTGATATGCAGTACTAATAATATCGACTGTGCTATTTTTAAATCACTTTATCACTTTGTTATCACGTTCTCTTAGGGATTGTTTTCAGTTTATGGCTTTGTAGATGGGAAATAGAAATAGGTGCCATTGAAGGCACGGGTGGAGATTTAGCCTTGTATTCGCATTTGATCCATTTATTGGTTTAGGCTATGACCTTTATTCTACTCCCCTCTCCTTTCCCCCATTTATTTATTTTTCTGAAGCACAGTTCAACTATTGACTTATGTAACGGACCGTTTTGCACACAAGGGGTAAAAAACGTTTAGGCGATCGGCCCCCTTTCCAGAGATCCAGGCACAGCTACTGCAGAACACCAAAACTCACGAACTGGATACAAAATAGCGCTCCAACTCCCGAACTGGAACCTCCCAAATAGCTGCTAGCAGACGAACAGGAAAAGCAGACGAACAGCTTACACTCCTGGCAATCAGTCTCTAACAGCATACAGTGAATCCCCCCAAGAACAAGACAAGGCTCCGTGTTGAGGGTCAAGCAGTGGTCTGAGGTGCTGGCACACCCAGCCTGGTTTTTATTACAGTGTTTCAAATACAGGACCACCCACAGGGAGGGATAAAACAACCAATCATATCACAGTTACATCCCACATATTCCCTCCCCTTATCCTGAGAGGAAACTCAATTATACAAACAGTTAAAACATACTTTCTACCCAACTTTCATAACTCCAAAACCATACATCACATTCACATAAAATTACATATTCTCAATCAATCCATTCAGGGGAACAACATATTCAAAAATGGCACAAATCAGACAAGGGGTTCAAAAGTTAGTAAAAAGTCCTTTGTGACTAAATGAAGCATGGCTTTCTGGCCCAAACCAGTTTCAGAGTCTTCTATCCTGGAGAGTAATTCAATTATCTCCCAGGACAGACACAAGACTCCATTAAGCACATGGTTGCAAACAGACACAAAACACTTTAAAATACATAAAGTCACATTTTACACATAACACACAGACATTTCACATATCCCCAGATAGCTCAGGTCTGAGCGCACATTATTAAGTGAATGGCGCTCGGACCACACAAATACAGTTTAATCGCCATGGAGCAAAAGTCTTTACAGTCAGTTTCATACGAATGGGCTCCATGGGATTCCTATCTGGGGTATAACACATTCAAACAAATCTACTGAACCCCAGGCAGAAAAGCACAAATACAGCTTTTCTGCAGGCAAAAATAAAGTCTTTTAAAAGGGGGCCATAGTCCAAAGGCAGCAGGCGAGCAACCAGGCTTCTCCAATGCAATGTGGCGAGATTGGTCTCGTCACATCTCTCCCCTTTTCCAAACAGACTAACAGGGTATCTGACCTCCTGCCGGTCAGTGCCCTTGTTAGTCCAGCAGCCCACCCACAAAACATAATCAACAGCACAGCCCACCCACAATAAATGGTTACTACACCTGGGTAAAGGAGAAGCTTGTCCATGTCCAGGTGCCTCACCACGGCTGTGCTGGGTACGGGTACGCTGACTGGGTGGGTTGCTGCGTGGGCAGAGACCAGCGGCACTCTGCCCTGTTGCCAGCGCTACTGGGAGGGTAGCCTGGTTGAAGCCTGGTTGTTGGAGGGGGAGACCGACTGTCTCCCCTTTAACTACACCGCTCTGCTGCTGGAGACCGACTGTCTCCCCTTTAGACACACAGCTCTGCTGCTGGAGGCCGACTGTCTCCCCTTTTGTTGCACAGCTCTGCTGCCGGAGGGGGAGACCGACTGTCTCCCCTTTGGATACTCTAAGCTGTCGCTGGGGAGAGGGGGTAACAGGCTCCTCCTCCCGATAGAACACTCTGCCGCTGGGGAAAGGAGACTGAGCTCTCTATTCCCTGCCCATTAATGATCCGCTGCTGGGGAGAGGTGGTAGCAAGCTCCTCTCCCATACATACTTTCATCCTCTGTGGAGGGAGACCGACTGTCTCCGCTCCCAATACAGTGTCCTGCTGCTGGGGAAGGAGACTGGGCTCTCTATTCCCGGTAGGACACTCTGCCGCTGGGGAATGGAGACTGGGCTCCCAATTCCCTGCTGTATCTCCCGCTGGGGAATGGAGACTGGGCTCCCAATTCCTGGCACATCACTCGGCCGCTGGGGAATGGAGACTGGGCTCCCAATTCCCAAAAAATCACGCTGCTGCTGGGGGGCAGGAACAACTACCACTGCCCCCTGTAGCTCAGCCTGCCGCTGGGGAGGGAGGACGCTGCTCTCCTCTCCCTGCACTTTACACTGCCTTCCCGGCATATCACTCTGCTGCTGGGGGGCAGGAACAACTACCTCTGCCCCCTGTAACTCAGCCTGCCGCTGGGGAGAGAGGACACTGCTCTCCTCTCCCTGTACTTCACACTGCCTTCCCGGCATATCACTCTGCTGCTGGAGGGCAGGAACAACTACCTCTGCCCCCTGTAACTCAGCCTGCCGCTGGGGAGGGAGGACGCTGCTCTCCTCTCCCTGCACTTTACACTGCCGCTGGGGAATGGAGACTGGGCTCCCAATTCCCGGCATATCACACTGCCGCTGGGGAATGGAGACTGGGCTCCCAATTCCCTGCATATCACACTGCCGCTGGGGAGAGGAGACTGGGCTCTCTCTGTCCCGCAACTGTAGCTGCCGGTGGAGGTCCACCCACCGTGGCAGCTGACCGTCACCCTCTGCCCGGTACAGCAGAGTCTTGAATACTAGACTCCTCACGAACTTCACGGATTTCTCAGCTGGATTAGGTCCGAAGAAGTTCAGCCGCAACCACATCATACGGTCAAATTCCTGTACAGAGTATCTGTACTCCACTGCTGGTTCCATTCTGTTGCTGTCAGGGTCGCTGTACTGAGACATGCGTTGCCCTCAAATTGTAAAATCCACGGAATGGTGTCTCCTGTAGCTGTCCTTCTGGCTGTGGGAACGATCCCGCCGCTTGCCACCAATTGTAACGGACCGTTTTGCACACAAGGGGTAAAAACCGTTTAGGCGATCGGCCCCCTTTCCAGAGATCCAGGCACAGCTACTGCAGAACACCAAAACTCACGAACTGGATACAAAATAGCACTCCAACTCCCGAACTGGAACCTCCCAAATAGCTGCTAGCAGACGAACAGGAAAAGCAGACAATCAGCTTACACTCCTGGCAATCAGTCTCTAACAGCATACAGTGAATCCCCCCAAGAACGAGACAAGGCTCCGTGTTGAGGGTCAAGCAGTGGTCTGAGGTGCTGGCACACCCAGCCTGGTTTTTATTACAGTGTTTCAAATACAGGACCACCCACAGGGAGGGATAAAACAACCAATCATATCACAGTTACATCCCACATATTCCCTCCCCTTATCCTGAGAGGAAACTCAATTATACAAACAGTTAAAACATACTTTCTACCCAACTTTCATAACTCCAAAACCATACATCACATTCACATAAAATTACATATTCTCAATCAATCCATTCAGGGGAACAACATATTCAAAAATGGCACAAATCAGACAAGGGGTTCAAAAGTTAGTAAAAAGTCCTTTGTGACTAAATGAAGCATGGCTTTCTGGCCCAAACCAGTTTCAGAGTCTTCTATCCTGGAGATAAGTAATTCAATTATCTCCCAGGACAGACACAAGACTCCATTAAGCACATGGTTGCAAAAAGACACAAAACACTTTAAAATACATAAAGTCACATTTTACACATAACACACAGACATTTCACATATCCCCAGATAGCTCAGGTCTGAGCGCACATTATTAAGTGAATGGCGCTCGGACCACACAAATACAGTTTAATCGCCATGGAGCAAAAGTCTTTACAGTCAGTTTCATACGAATGGGCTCCATGGGATTCCTATCTGGGGTATAACACATTCAAACAAATCTACTGAAACCCAGGCAGAAAAGCACAAATACAGCTTTTCTGCAGGCAAAAATAAAGTCTTTTAAAAGGGGGCCATAGTCCAAAGGCAGCAGGCGAGCAACCAGGCTTCTCCAATGCAATGTGGCGAGATTGGTCTCGTCACAACTTAGTTAACGGGTATTGCGTTTCCTTTGATTTTTCATAAGAGTGGTTGGAGTTTAGTTCCCTAACAGTTTCTTAGGGCTTAACTCTAGTTCTTAATCGCTAGCTATATTTTTCTCCAGAATTGAGTTGCGGATCTAATATCATACATGATACTCTACACTCCCCTTACATTATGCTACATTAAGTTTTATGACCATAGCGCATTATTTGGGATTATAGCATACAGACTTGTAAGCTGACGATTGATATTGACCATTCCGTACATACCTCAGCAAGTGTTTGTGGACAGTGATCAACCTGGGTTATACATTATGATTGACTACTAAGATTAGAGATATCTTTTGATTCTGTCCACTTATATACACTTGCAGTTCTAGCACGGATGTACATCAGCACTGGAGCATTTTTTTAGCAATAGTATTGTCTTTTTATTGTTAATAAAATATGTTTGTTTTCTTGGATTTTTTCATTGCCGAGTCTAGTGTTGGAACTTCTGTCTTCCAATTTGATACATTGTATATATTATATATAGTATTCTTTTTGTTTCATAGCTCCCTTTAAGGTACACTGCCCTTCTTTGTTTAATCTAACAAAATATTGGTACTTACAGTAACAGCATTACTAAGATGCCTAATGATTAATATTATGTTTGAAAACATTTTATTATAGAAATTAGAAATTCTCTGATGCTTAGACAAAATATTGATGACCCTTTGGGTGATGGGGCTTTAGGTGCTTTAGTTCCTCTATACATTTTATCACAATTTATGCTTGAATTGCATGTGTTCTTTTGTTTAGAAATGCTTAACACTTGATAAAGTGGGGATCTTGCCAATGCTTGTTGTTTCTTCTAAATTTGAATAAAAAAAGATAATATTACAAATATTACAAACATATTACAAATAATAGTGAATTGTGGATAACAGCAAGCAAGAAGGATTTGGGAATTGTTATAGACAACAAACTAGGCAACAATGTCAATAAACAGTGGCTAGGGCAAGTGAGGTATCGTCATCTATAAAAAAGGGCATTCATTTTCAGGATGAAAATATAATTTAGCCTCTTTATAAATCATTGACCACATCTTGAATATGCTGTGCAATTTTGGGCACCTGTTCTAAAGAAGGATATTATGGCACTAGAAAAAGTGCAGAGGCGGGATACAAAATTAATAAAAGGAATGGGACATATTAGCTATGAAGAAAGGTTAACAAATTTAAACCTCTTTAGTTTAGAAAAACTTTGTCTCAGAGGGGATATGATAACATTATACAAATATATCTGGGGCCAGTACAAATCTATTCAAAAACCGTGAATACGACACAAAGTCATGTGTTTAGACTGGAAGAAAGAAAATTTAGTCTAAGGCAAAGGAAAGTATTTTAAAAGCAAGAACAATAAAAATGTGGAATTATCTGCCTAAATAAGTTGTTTTATCAGAGTCTGAACATATGTTTAAACAGCAACTAGATGCACACTTGCAAAAACACAATATTCAATTATAATTATAATTTTTCAACTGTAGGGTAATAACTTCTTATATCTTATATCTGACTGCCTTTCTGTGGTCAAGAAGGAATTTATTTCCAAATTTGTAGCAAAATTGGAAGAGCTTTAGACTTTTTTCTTTTGCCTTCTTTGGATCAACAGCAAAAACAGATGTGAGGAAGGCTGAACTTGATGAATACATGTCTCCTTTCAGCCTATGTAACTATGTAGCTATATAATTTTTACATATTGAAGATGCTGAAAAGTCCAAGTTTCCTGTGACAATTGTGTAGATACTAGTAATACAAAAAAGTAACAAAAAAGTTACTACTCACATATTTTAGCAAGCACACAGTCACTCTCCTAAAACAGGGTGTCCATACCGTCCAACATTTCAAATGAACAAAGTGGAGTACTTTAATTTCAGAGGTGTGAGTGGCAGTATAGCCAGAGATGTGGCTGATAAATTTTAGGTGACCTACCAATAACAATTTATGCAACAAAAATATAATTTAGAATAAGAACAGTGTATATTATTTACACAGATTGATTTCTAAACACATTTATTGTAGCTTAAAGACACATTAGAGTACTATTGCTGAGGAGCTCTATTATACACTCAGATCCACCAACAATGTGAAGCTCCTAGAAAAGAGAGACATTTTGATAGAAAAAAAGGACAGAGGGATTTGAACTCAAAATAGGGACTGTCCTCTGGAAGGTATTTATACACATTATTGAAATATAACATCAGGTTCAAGCTATTTAAAGCAACAATTGAATAATTGAACATTCCCAGAAGCTCAGTCAGGCCTCCTATCAAGGACCTCATGTTCTTTTACCTCTTAATCATCCTATGGGCCTCGAGGGAGCTCTATACTTGCAAGTGAATTGCCTTTAATGTTCTATTCTGCCTCGTTGCAAATAAGTCCCAGGCGACAATTTCCCTTTGAAAATACTCACAAAACTTACATGAGCTATATATTCTATAGCTGGTAGCATTATTGCCAGTAGATAATTGTGGTGGCAGTAAGTGGGTGAGGACAAACATTCACTTAAAAAAAATACTCAGTTATGTTGAGTGGCAAGAAGAATTGCAAAGAGAAAGTGAATAAATAAGAGGAAGATTAACTTAAATAATCTTTTGCATTTTAAGTATAATGTATGTTCATCCAGATTAATATGCACTAGAAAGGGATTATAAATAATGTTCCTTTTTTGCATTTTGTTGATCTTATAAAAATATTATTATACAAGATTATATCTGAGCATCTTTAAAGAGGTATAAATAAATGAGTCTAAAAAGCTGATCTTTTGAATGCAGTTAAAATGTAAATTATAGTAGGAAAGATATTGCATCTGGCAATATTCAAGCCATCACTGCTTAATGGACAGCACATGTCAAGGGGGGACATCCTTGACTTTTTTATTTGTCACTGTACTAAACTTTGACACATTTTCCTAATTTTAGTGCATTCTACAATGATAGCCTAGATGTAAAGATATAGAATATTCTCATTCTATATCAAAATTATTTAATGTATAGAACATTCACCGTCTATATGTTGTGTTAACATTTTGTAATGTTTTAACATTTTATGAAATATTATCAATAAAATATTGCATCCTATTTGCTTTAAAATCATGTCGAGTTTTAAGGGATCTTGTGCTACTGTCCTCCTGCCAATTACAAAAACATTTTGCACCAGACAAAGATAAGTGTAGTGCAAAACCCATACAATTTGCAAATAAAATAATGTCATGCATACTTGAATACATTATCCTTCCATAAAGTAAATTTTTGTATTTTTTCATTGTTTTTAGGGACTTATCTAGTGACGGACAAAACTATTCACTGAAAAAATAAAAAACAGTCAGAAGCTTTCTTAATATGTGATTCAAAAGCATAATAGATTTTGGTAAATTGAAAATTAGTCTCTACAGCTCACTGAGTCATCGGTTGCTAAAATAAACTTATCAAGAACATGATAGATGTGATTGACAGATATTTAAGCCATGCCACCTCTTTTAAATTCTGGTTGGTTTTTTTTGGTAACAATTTTGGTCACTGAATGTGTTTTCTACCAACAATATGACATGGAGTGCAACCACAAGATTGAAGAATTGTTAAAGAGGAACGGTCATGTTCCCTCTTACGAAAAGTTAGTGGTTATTTTGTTTTTTCATTTGGCCTTTTGTAGAGCTAAAAAAAAAAGATTTAAGAAAAAAGCAGATATCTAACGGTAAGTATAGCTTATGGCTTTTTTTTTTACAGTTATTAGACAAATTGAGCCCCCATCTATTATTAGGGGGAGTGGGAGGCTAACTCAATTGAGCATTACTTGGGGAGGGGAGGAGCAGACAATGGCATGTCTACCCCTTTTATCATATTTATAACCCCCCTACCAAAAGCCCATAGATGGGGTGGACAATAGCATGTTCATCCCCTAATGATTATTAAATAACTCCCACCCATCTGTTAGGGCTGGGGAGGACATTATGCCCCCTCATGTATCAATATTAGAGCACCCTCCTAGGGGAGGTTAGGAGTTGTACATGATATTGTCCATTTGTCATTATTAGCTCCCCCCCAACTGCTGCTCACGAGTGGAGGCCGGGAGGGAACATTGGATCCCCCCATTATCAATATTAGAGCCCTCACCTAATAGGGGGCAGGGGTTTGACAGGTCACTGTCATTTCACTTAAAACCCCCACTCAGTGCCTACTATCAAGCACTGACTAACTGACACATGATTAACATTTGTGCCGCAAACTTGTTCGGTTTCGCCATTCAATTTTCATGTCAAGCATTGAATGTCGCGAACAGAATTCAGAAATTGCACCTCTGTAAAACTTGTTCAGAAGAACCAAGCAATCATGCCACGCACAAGTCTAGCTACTATTTAAATTTTAATATCATCTAAAATTATATGTCTGTTTAGAAGGCAGTTTGAATTTTATAAATGAGCACTTATTAGAATTAGTAAAGCCTATCTAAGTTGTGAGAAATCCCTGTCGAACGGACAGGATATAAGGAATATTTTTGATACAAGACAAATAAAAACACAAGGAGATGCAAACAGAAAATGAGATATAAAGTCTAAAATAACAAATAACATTAATATAACATGTAATAACAGTAAACACAATAAATTGTATGTGTATGTTCTGTTCTTTTAGCTACAACTATTATATTGCATGCATCATAATATTGGCACATACATTACATTTATTCTATCGATCACATACTCATCAATAGAAGTGTGATTGCTTTTGAGAACATTCTCTTCCTGTCCCAGCTATTAGATGAAAAAGAAGAAACATGAGGAATATATATTAGTCACATCGAGAAGCTGTAGAATGTACATGGAAGAATAATGGCAATCATATAAAGGCAAGAGAAGGATTACATAATACAAACAAGGAAATTGTAATTTTAAATTGGGTTGCAATTTAGAGTTCAGACTTTCTAGAAGATAGAGTGTCTGGGTGTGTGTAAGCTGCAGAGAAGATGTGCAGCACATTAAATGACTCATTCAAAAGTCAGAAGATAAATGTGTGCTATGTATTAGCAATGCTAGTGAGCTGACTTCTAAATGTAACTAGAAGAAAATGCTATTTAATAACAGGTAGGCAGTAGAGATGTCGCGAACTGCTCGCCGAACTGTTCGCGAACTGTCCGCTGGCGAACAATAGCGTGTTCGCGTTGGGCGAACATATGCGATTTCCGGTCCGCCCACTATTCGTCATCATTGAGTACACTTTGACCCGGAACCTCACAGTCAGCAGACACATTCCAGCCAATCAGCAGCAGACCCTCCCTCCCAGGAAGTGTCTGCTGACTGTGAGGTTCCGGGTCAAAGTGTACTCAATGATGACGAATAGGGGGCGGACCGGAAATCGCATATGTTCGCCCAACGCAAACACGCTATTGTTCGCCGGCGGACAGTTCGCGAACAGTTCGGCGAGCAGTTCGCGACATCTCTAGTAGGCAGCTGAACAAAATTTCCATCATATGGATTTCTCCAATTAAGTGCTGGATTACTGCAAAACATGGTTAATTGGTTAGTTGTAGCCACATGAAACATCATCAATGTTTTCTCCATAATGGAGAAATCTAAAATAATAAGAAAACTCACAATGAGACCCCAGAATGAACAGTAATTTATAATTTTCCCAATCAAACCACTGCTTATGTACCGTATCACGTGCCAATGGCTCTATTGGCGTTCATGTGACTGCTTATGCGGTATACTATGGCCTTGCAGGCATCATTACACAATAGATGTTGCTCCAGATTCACAACCAGGTACCTTTGGGGAGTACTTTCTTCCCCCCCTAATTCCCAGTGGAACCTTTTTCATCCCCCAACATTATATCCTTTTCTAATACCGTGCGCTATATCTAACTATTTAGTTGGGATGTACCTCCCTTTTCTAATACCCGGTGAGCTGTCCTGTGGACATTTCTTGGGGCACTGTAGTGACCACACAGACTGTGATTTACTAGCACAATAATAGGACTGGACATTTGAGTTACGTTTTTCTTTATTTAGTTTTACACTGGGAAAAGTGAATGTTCGATATGCCAACTGCATTATCACCATTGTATCGTTTTCTATAATTGATGCTTCCATGTATGCCATGTTTTTTGCATTGACAATAAAAAATTGTATTTAAAAAAAATTATAATTTGTAAGGGTCCTCAAAATCCCAATGGGAACCAGTGGACAGCCTCCATTTATTCAACCCCATTTATTGCGTGGGTGGAAGGAAAAATAAAATGGAATGGGGTCCTCAACTGCAATATAAAACAGGAGGTCCAGGCTAATAGCTTCTTTTAATAACACCATCTTTATATGATTTATTTACTCTACTGTGCAGTATGTTGAAGGTTATTAAATATAAAGAAAGGTGCTTTAGTTTTGGATGGTGATATAAGCAACATGGTAAACAGATCCCAAAGTTACATAACTAAAAAAAAGTACAAAGTATTAGAATTACTACTTACCTAGGTCTTTAATCTTAAATTCCTTTTCTTTGACTAACATTAATTGTCCATTAAAAATTACATAATAACCTGACAACTGTAATAAATTGACTGCTACAAAAATCCACTGAAAAAATAGTAATCAATAGTAATAAAAATAAATAATCATCTGTCAGCAATCTGATTACATGCTCCTTCTAGTTTGAAGTGCCTTGCCTTCAATGTATAGCTTGTAAGTTTATGTTTCTTAAAAATAAACTCTAGTATTGTGGATATGTCTGTATTCAGAATGCTGTATTCCCCCTGTCTCTAGCTAATTAAAGGTCCCTCACTGTGTGCACTGTTATTTTACTCAACTTTTCTCCAGTGTTGAGTCTCTCTCAGTGCTGCCGCACACTCCCCCTCATATGATGTCATGTGATGTATTATGGTCCAAATAAATGCTTCTCATAGAAGAGAATTTGCGGAACGTAGGTGCAGGCGCGGCGCTTGGCGCAATACCCCATTGATTCTGTCGTAGAGAATTATTGCATGCAATGACTACCTATGTCAACTATGACAGCACTGCGCATGCATGTGTGTGATGTCCCATTATGCCTGGGTATGAGAGCTGAGAAGTAAGAGTCCTGGCACTCCTATTTTGGAGGATTTAGAGGCCTGGCTTGAACCTGCAATTCTAAGTCTTCTAATTACTAAAATAACGTGATTTGGGGCCACTAAGAAGGTAGGAACTCCTATAGGCACTATTCAATTAGATAAAGTTGTTATAGTGAGTACAGTGCATCTGCAAACTCTCCCCCTTCTTATAATATATAATATCCTCCATGCCAGTAGCTAAGTAGTACAAGGAATAGCGGCTCTTTTCAGTCTCAGGACATTTCACATTTCAGGACATTTTTACTCCCTCCACTCTCCTACATACATAGGGTGTGTCACCCTGGTAGATACTGGAGTTTATTGGGCCCCATATTTTCATTTAATCTGCTTTATGCATAGTAAGTGCTGGTTTTACCTGTACTTGCCCTTTAAGCACCATTTAACAAAGCAGACCATTTTCCACTCTGGAATTAAAAGCATTACATTGAACTTTGGTGAGCAAGCCCAGTCAGGCTACCTTTTAGCTCATTGCACAAAGGATCTATGTCAAAACAGACTTCCTCTCACCGGGAAGCTTACAATGCTATGTAAAAAAAGACAGTGTCATCATGGTGTCTGTGGTTTTCAAGAGTATTTTTTGCTCCAGTTAGAAGCTTCTTTTTCTTCTTTGCAGCACAAATATGCAAGCTAGTAAGTACAATTTTAGCATACCCTTGGTGTGACAGCAGAAAAAAAGCATCAGCAATCTTTGGTAAACCTCTTTATTAAGCATACTTTTTAAAGGTCAGATAATGATACCATTAGTTTATTAATGTTGATAAAGCAAATCACATTACCTAATACATGACTTGGAGATAAAGGCCTAAGGTCAGCATTTTGCAATAAGGAACAACACTAGGAGAAACCACTTAAAAAAATATAAGTCCAGAGTTTATCAGATTTTAGCTTCATATTTTATCTTAAATAAGGCAATCTATGGATTAAATAAAATAGCAAAACTTGAATACATAGCATAATTAGAAATGCTCAAATGACTACGGAGGTGCAACACAGTACGTTTTGTATTCTTGTCAGATACACGTTATGATATTTAGTTTTACTAAACTGGACAATATATTATTAAAATACTGTAACTTAAATTAGGTTAGCTTTACCTTTAAACAATATACATTTCTGTATTTGTCAGACAAAGCCTTGGGAGTCAGCCTCTGGGAAAATAATATAATTTATTGAACTGATGGAGAGGAATGCAATATGTACTATACATGTTGATAAATATAGATGGATGTGAGCCACTGTTCACAGAATTTTTTTTATTTTGTTGTTTTTCTATGCTTAGTAATAATTTTATTTATCATAGTACATTTATTTAACTGCAACATCTCTCCTGAATCCCACAATACATACACAATAATGAACAATGTTTACTTACTGCATTTGTTTACATACAGACAGTGCTCGTCTTACATTGACACAATGTTACATCATGTGCGTAATTTGTGGCAGGCTCAGGTTTATATCATAACCCCAGATGTCATAGGGTTGGCAGGATTGTTTTGGAACTTAAGGCTCTCTACTTCTGTCCCAGGTTCATACCCCGTTGTCCAAAGATGTGGAAATACCTCCAAACAGCCCAATGTAAACTCAACATTAGATGAACAGCTAGTGTGTTGGGTAGCATCAGCGCACTAGGATTGTGTAGTGAACTGTGCGTGGTCTGTCCTGAGATGGTCTTGTCAAAACATCTGTCTGTCAACTTGGGCCAGGCATTTTATATTATTATATTTCTTTACTATCGCAGCCTGTGAGCACTTAAAGTACTTAATCTCCTTTACGTGTCACTACGCCATTCTGTGTAATTGTGAAATAAGTGAAATGTTCTATGGAATATACGCTTTTATCATTTTTAACTGTTGTAACATAGCAGTACACTTGAGATAACATTTTACTATTCGGGGAATTTAATATATTTTATAATGTCAATACCATTGATTAATTAAAGCATTTATGAACTTATTCACAAATTGGATCTGTTTAAAAATCCGATATGACTTTATGCTAACTTTTATTATCTTTTTTAGATCCTAGAAAAAAAAAATGTGTTTAAACTATTAGTATCTATGACCTTGTTGTGTATGTTTGATTGCATGTGTGATTGTATTAGCGTAGGATCTTTGTAGCATCTGCACGGTTTTCCAATGCTTTTTACAAGTTTCTGAAATGTCTAGATTGCTTTGCAGTGTAAAAGTGTTGGGATTTGTTATTCCACAAGTATAGAACTTTAAAGGTCCTTTTCTGCCAGGATTGCTGATTTTTCACTTACTGTGCACAGTTACAGTCTTAGTTCCTAATTACATCCAAAATCCCTAGCAAAGGAATATAAAGATGTCTTCACTCCAGGGATGAGAGTAACGTGGACTGCAGATAAATGTCTATAAAAGGCAATCTATTCAATTATATAATTTATTCTAAGATCTAATACTCATAACACAGAGGAAGCTTATAATAATGACCAGATAATCCAATGAAAAGAGACAGTATCCCTTGGTGAGCTGCATTAAATATTATGACAATAATTTTTCAGTTTTAGACCATTTTGTGAAAGATATGTCAGTGCTCTAATTCAGGGCTGAGTAACCTGCTGTTTTCTAGAAAATATTGGACTTATTACTGCCATTAGCAACAGCATGACTAATATAAAAATATATTTTATTTTGTTACACTACTACTAATGTTGTTCTTTGTTTTATGAATCTGTAACCTCAAAGACCTCTATATCGTCTATAACTGTTGTGGAACAGATTCTACGGTTGACCAGTTTTAATCATGTGAATCTACTTTTATAGTGAAACATAATATTGGGAGGCTATTCTCTAATATCTTAACTATCAACCATTCTGCATAATTATCTTACAAAACCCAAAATGGTAAATAAAAAAAATAAAAAATAAAAAAAAGAAGCTAATGGATGAATGCAAATCAGTTGACCATTACTTATTTATTTATTTTTTTTTGGGGGGGGGGGTTATATTGTTTTTCATTATTTTTGGCAACAAACAGGTAAAATTACTGTGATGAACATGGTGGGTTGGATATGTATGCCACCAAATCTGTAAACCCAGGCACATTTACAGGTATTTGTGGGTTTTCTCGTTTTGTTTCAGATTCCGCAAATTTGGAAATTGGAACTCATCCAAGTACAGACAGAATTCGATTCTGAACTAAACAAATTGCCCAGGTCTAGCATGTCTAGTGAGGATACCCTAAAAATATGTGTCCTTAATAACCATTCATTTTCTCATCTCGCAAATTGTAAATATTGTTCTTGTGACCTGACTTAGTAATATATTAATGTACCTATATGAAACCCAAACCTTAATTCTAAAAGTAGTAATACATACCTATCCCTGCTACAAAATGTCTATATGTAGGTGCTCAATCCCCTGGTCACTATCACTAAATTGAAATATAAAAATTAAAATGCTCACACAGTACCATATGTACCAAATATTTTGTCACTAAATTCCATAGGAATTAGCTAGTTAAACAGGTGAAAATTAGTTTTAGAGACCCAACCTATATTTTATTTAATTTATACTTTTATTTTAATACTAGTGATTTTGCAGCATATACTAACTTATAAAAGAAAGATGATTAGTAAATACAACAAATTGAAGTCAAATTAATGTAAAAATAACTAAGTGCACCAAACTGAAAGTTAACTTTTGAATTTCAGTTAATTAATTATATTTACTTAATTAATAATTAATGATAACTATGTGAAGGTCTTTACTCAACATAATATCCTGACTATGAAACATAAAAAAACTAAACAAAACAACGAATATAACGATTGTTTAAAAAAACAAATGATAAAAAATGAACGATGCAATATACATTCATCATTTTTTCAAAGCACACAATTTTACATACTTTCCTTTAGAATTAGTTTGACTTAGTTTGCGATTCAAAAAGAAAATTGCACACTCACACATGAAAATGTCAAATAAAAAAAAACAACATATAAAATGTGAGAAAGCAAAGTATACACTACTCTCATATGAATAAATATGTGAGTAATTGATCCATTACAAACTGGATGAATTTGCACATATGTGTACTAAATATTTTTGTGTTCGGTGTAAAACCACAAACTTGATGAGAACTCAAATAAACATTAATACGTAATCGCAAATCATATTATCTATGCTTATATATGAAAACAGTGAATGGTCTTTTAATTGAATCTTGGGTGCCACACACAAAGGGATAATGTAAACAATGGGCAAGCAAACATTAGCAGTGGTGGAAATGTGATGTAATAGTTGATATTCTGTTTTTTAACTAGATATTTTGAATATTTCTTGCAGTTTTTGCCAGCAGGAGAAATTGCCAATTACCTTCCAGGCATGTGTTGTCGATAAAGAGTGTCAAGTATCAGAATGGTCGGAATGGAGCCCTTGTACCAAGGCTTGCAACATTCCATCTTCTACTGGGCATCGTACCAGAAAAAGGACTATAAAACTATTTCCCATCGGCAGCTCGAATGAATGTCCTAATTTAGAAGAAACAGAACAGTGTACTCCATCTGCAGATGGGCCGCATGCTTGCATTAAGTAAGTATTAACGATTAAATATATTAAAATAGGCCAAAGAAGATGAAAATGATTTAAAATTGTACAAACATAGTCATATATTTGTGTGTGGGTTTCAAGGGGGTATGTGAACATGTTCTGCCTAATTCTCTCAGCTGCATTGTGTGTAATGGACACATGAAAGAGGTGGTAATTTAATTTGCACGCCAGAACTCTTAAATCTTCAATAATAATTAGATTTGGTAACTGACGAGAAATCAGAAGAAGTCTGACATCAACCTAGTGTTCAAGAATCTACCCTTGTTTAGCACTGTGATAGGTGGTATTGGGCAGTATGGAAGGACATTGTTTGAATTACTGTATGCACCTGATGCTCTAAAATGACCTTATATACTTTGGCAGCAATATTCACTACAGAAAAACTAAATGTTTCCAAGGAGATGGATGTCCATATCAATAGTTACCTCCACCATCAGTGGCGTACACATAACCCATGGGGCCCTGGTGTGAAAATGATCCATGGGCGTCCCCCTCCCTCTTCCCCCCTTCTAACCGCCCCTCCAATAGACACACACATACATACAGAGACACACACACATACATACAAAGGCACACACAGATACATACATACACACATGACACATACATACAAAGACACATACATACAAATGCCACCCGATGGGCAACTTAACATGTGGCCCCGGCGGTTTGCCGCGCAGACCAGGGCCGCAAATGGTGATGGGGGGCATGCGGTCGTAGGGGTCAGCGGGGAGGCCAGGCCCCCTGGAGTGACGGGCCCGGCCGCAGCTGCGACAACTATGACCGCGGTATGTATGCCAGTGTCCACCATGCTTAACAGGTAGCAGTAGTAAAAATAAGAATTTTAAAGTTAAGCACAAAATAGCTGACTTTAAAAACATTTTTAAGTGATCCATGCTTCCAGTCCAGCTACTTTGGCCTAAGGTTTTAAATTCTATTTGAATTCTCACTTTAGTGAAAAGCCCTGATGGTGTAGTTTCGTGATATCCTGTGACTTTGTCAAATGTCTGGAAGTAGAAATATGACGGAAGACGTTATTTTTTCCGTTCTTCAGGGGACCAGATTTTGTAATCCTTATACCAAAGTCAAAGTCATGTTAATTACCTTGAGAAAGAATATTGGTTACAATTCTGCACTTTTACTTTAAAGGAATAGTCTAACACTAAACACAAAATAGTTTCATTGTAATTACATAGTCCCTGCTGTACTGCAGTTGAATGCAGGACAATTTCTGAGGGGAAAAAAAAAATCAGTTTTTTTTTTGCAAAGCCAACACTTTAAAGGCTTCAAAGTAATATAAAGTCAATAATTGGGTGTGTATGCAATGCATGCCATGAAGCATTGGATTGGGTGGTTACTGTGATAGCTGTGCATGCATTGCATCTCCAAAATGCTTATCTATGAGAAGCAACTTATTAGTCATAAGTCATTCATCTTAGCGACTTCGTAGTAGGAGGATAATGAGTCTGTCTTGAACCCATTATACAAAATAATTTGACTGTTCTTTTAACAGAAAGTAGACAAATATATTGATCATTTATGAAATTACATTAGGTTTTAAATAAGTAAATACATTTTATCATATATTTTCATATTTATTATATTATTAATACATTTTATTACATAAATGTACATGTACCTCTCTCCCTTTGACTTAGTAAAACCATAAGTAAACCATAAGCATTCACATTCATCAGTAAACTAGAAAATGCAAATACATTTTCTTTACATATTTTGTTTGCAAAATAAGCTACTAAAAACAAAATGAAATAATGTATTTTATATGACCCTTTTTTATTAACACACTTGGTTTCTTATATTTTTCATTATTCATAATCTTGCAGCAGTAAGATATGCAAGCCATCTGTACAATATGAAGGGCCTTAATGTGCATCCTTTAAATGAGTACTAATTTTGCTCTGCAATAAAAGCAGTAAAACCCATTTCATGCCTTTTTGAAAGATGAACTGTGCTTTTTTTTTAATTAAATGAGCATTAATGTCATTAATTTCCTTTTTCTCTTTTGCACTGTCAATGTCATGTCCAAGATAAACATGCCTAAGGGCCCCTAATTAAAAATAACTTTCATTTTATAATGTTTTTGTATGGATTTCACTGACAAACAAAACATGTCTATTTTTGACTTCTCATTCACATTGAAGTTAAATAATGTATGTGAGTATCCAGAAATATACAAGGTTAAACCATCGCCGCAACACACAATCAAAGATGCATTTTCATTATGTCAGCTGCAAACTGTGAATCTCTGAGGACCTACCCAGTGTGCTAATCACACTAATCTGTCTGCTTAGGAAGCTCTGTCTAATAACTGCAAAAAAAGAGGTGTCACAAAGACTCGTGGTAACCCAAAGGGAGTCAGTGAGCACTGTTGTCTCCTCGGTTAATGTGCAAGAGGATAGGAAGTATGATTAGCCAAGTAACAGGATTTTAATTAGCCTTGCTACTTCTTCCATCTATTCTGGGCGTTTGATGATTAGGGAGTAACAGTAAAAGCACTATTATGCCAAAAAAAGTAATACATTGACTAATATAAAATGGAAACAAAAATCTAAAAAATCAAGGGTCTTTAAAATTCATGCTAAAATATGGGTTGGTCTCTCTATCATCCACATCATAGAAACAAAAATCCCATTGCCATATACTGACCAGGGAGGAGAGTATGAATGAATGAATAACTGAGGTTGAGTGTGGTGTGGGCCTTACCTGGCCCTTCTCCCGTCGGCTGTGGGATGTGCAAGTTTTTGTAACATAGGGGGGCATATTTATGAACCATGAAATTGGGGCAACTGATGAAGGAGATGAATAATAGAATGGAACATTGCCCTCATATATTAGCCTCTTTACTAGTTAATAGTTGATTATTAAGTGCCTCCCACAATACAGAACAAATAGGTTCTTGGACTCTTTTTTTTATATCTTTCACTCCTGGCAAAGCAATATATAAATAATTAAAATATTTAAAACAAATATTAATTCATTCTTATCAAATAAAGTATAGAGAAATAAAATAATAAGGTCAGTGTTTGGACATTATGGGTTAGAAAACATCACTTAAAGGGACATTATAGTCACCAAACAACTTTAGCTTAATGAAACAGTTTTTGTGTATAGATTGTGCCTCTGAGGTCTGACTGCTCACTTATCTTCCATTTAGGAGTTAAATAGCATTTATTTATTTTAATGCAGCCTTAGCCATACCTCTCATGACTTTGACTTACACAATCTGCATAAAAAATAAAACAGTTTAATTTTTAATCAAATGTTAACTTACTTTAGCAGTTTATATTTCCTGCTCTGTAAATTGAACTTTAATCACATTAAGGAGGATCCTGAAAGGTATAGCAAGCTATTAACAGTGCAGGTAAGACATTCTAATTATACAGAATTTTAATAAAGGAAGTGTAAATATTAGGAAACTTTACAGGAAGTCTTTAGGAAGGCTGTCACATGCAGGGATCTGTGGCTACAGCTGCTTAAACAAAGTGATTTACCTACTAAATGGCAGATAATTGAGCATTGATACTGGAGGGGTATGATCTATAAACCATAACAGCTTCATTAAGCTAAAGTTGTTTTGGTGCCTATAGTGCCCCTTAACAAAAACAAATTCTGAATACAATTCCTGTTTAAAGAACAAAATGTGGACAGCTTTCCTCTGTAAAAAATATTAGATTAAAGTGCTACAAAATAGATAGGGGCTGCAATAAGTATTTTACATCCTACACAGCTTCTATAAAGCAGATCAGAGCAACATCTGAAGGCCACTTGGTAGTTAATTCTAAACAGCAAACCTACATGATAATATTTCTTCTCTTCTTACTGTGTGTTCCAGAATACCAAAACCACAAATAATATATTTATGATCTTTGGAAATATTATTGTAGGAAACTTTAAATGAAAGAAAGCATGTTTGTGTTCAAAACCTTGTCAGTCTTTAATTGTGTGCAATGTCTGACTTAGGTATAACTGGAGAGCCACCGAATGGACAGAGTGTCGAATTGATCCGTTGTTGAGCCAACAGGATAAAAGGAGGGGGAACCAGACAGCGCTATGTGGAGGAGGAATTCAAACACGTGAAATTTACTGTGTACAAGCAAATGAAAATCTTCTTTCTCATCTCAACACTGTAAAAGACAAAGAAGGTATGAGTATGCATTGCTTCCTATTAACAGTGATTATTATTAGCTCGAAGGAGCACATGCTGCTACATGTTTCTGAGCTACCCAATTTTAAAGTGACAGCATGTAAAAAGGCACGTGTTGTAATGTCAGATGTAATATATAATCAAAATTATACTTTCCCTGTGAAAACTTTGCAAGTCACACTCTCTTTCTGGTGTTTTCTGCAAATATGTATATTGTGCTCTGATAAAAGGGAATGTTTTGCGTTCAGACTCCAGTACTTTATATTTACCTTGGAAGTTGATCTGAAAGTTAGGGAAAGTGCCCATTGCAGATACCTGTCTGCAGCTACGCAGTGTGCAGAGCTGAAGACCATGTTTCTCTCAAATTCTGATCAATCAGAGCGTTGCCGCGGGTTACCATGGCAATGCTGTGACTGGATCTCGAAAGGTACATGGTCTGCAGCTCTGCACACTGAGGAACTGCAGACCGGCAGCCATGGCCACAGGACCATCAGGGAGCCCACCGGACCACCAGGGAGAGAAACAAGGTATTTAATCACCCCTTCCCTCCCAGTATCCCCCCCAAGCATTAACCCTCTCCCTCCCAGTATTCCCCCAGCATTAACCCTCTCCCTCCCAGTATTCCCCCCAGCATTAACTCTCACCTTCCTAGTATTCTCCCCCCTCCCTCGCAGTATCACCCCCTCCCTCACAGTATCACCCCCCTATGCACAGTATAACCCCCTCACAGTATCACCCCTCTTTCCATACACTATCAACCCATTGTCCCACCCACTATCACCCCCTTCTCCACAGTATCACGCCCTTCACACATACTGTCATGCCCCCCACACATGGTCACCCCCACAATGTAGTGTCACTATACTCTCACACAGTCAGCCTCCCCACACACACTGTCATCCCCCCCACACTTTCAGACCCTTTTTACACATCCACACTCACATTACCACTCCTAATCTTGTTAATCTCACCCCCTCCAAACTCACTCTGCCACACTCATCCTGTCAAACTAACCTTCTAATTCTGTCACACTCTCTCCCCAACCCTGACACACTTATGCTGTCACATTAATGCCTCTAATCCTGTCACATAAAATGCAACCCTATTATTTTTTTCAATTTTGGTGTTAGTGGGGCCTTATGTTTGAGTTTCGCCTAAGGCCTCAAAAAAGTTTAGAGCCGCCTCTGCAGCCAATACCTGTCATACAATTTTGATGATACTATCCAAGCGAAGTCACACACTTATCACAGACAAAACGTGATAACGACCTAAGAGGATGATCACCATAAAGTTAGGCTCTTATCACTGTATATCTAGACAAACCTGCCAAGATAAACAGAAATCTTAAAATTCCTGCTAATTAAGATCTGACTACACAGTAGATACCCAATAACAATTCAAGGGATGTCATACAGACTTTCTATGTGTGCACAGTTTATCAGTTTATGCATGTTGCCACTTTGGGTGTTGCCAGCTTTGTATTTGTTTCCCCATAAAATTAATGCTAATACGGCTAATCCAACCTACACTATATATATATGCAGCCAATGTGTAGATTGGATTAGCCGTATTAGTCTTAGTTTTTGGGGGAAACAAGTCTGGTATTTTGGTATTTTGTCTACTGGACCAATGCGGCTAATCCAATCTACAATGTAGATTGGATTAGCCGCATTGGTCCACATTAGCTACATAGCCGCATTGGTCCAGTAGACAAAATACTAGAGTGTTGCTTCAGACCTGAAGAAGAGAGGAAAACTCTTGAAAGCTTGTCTTTAAAATATTATTTTAGTCCAATAAAAAAGGTATCATTGCATACTGCAATACTCGGGTATTTTGGCATTTTATATATATTTACAACACACACACTAACACTGACACCAGGTGAAGAGAATAATATTGATTATGTTATCACAACGGAACCAAGGGGTATTGTGGTGGAACCAGCCTCGCCACTGGGCATTGGAGAAGACTGATTGCCAGCCTCCTGCCCTGTGACTATGGCCCCATGTTCAAATGCTGGATTTTCCCCTGCAAAGACCCGAAAGCCCCAGATAGCTATGCCATGGAGCCCATTCGAATAATGAAAGACTATGTGAAAGACTTTGGCTCCATGGCAATTGAACTGTATGTATGTGATCTCAGTGCCATTCAGTAATAATTTGCGCTCAGATCTAAGGTATCTGGGGATATGTTGAATGTACCCGTTTTATGCAATCGCTGCACAGTTATATATTTTTATGTATTTTATTGTATTTTGCTACCATGTGGCTAATGGAGTTTTGCCTCTGTCCTTGGAGATAATTGGATTACTTCCCAATTATCTCCATGATAGAAGACTCTGTGGAACTGGTTTTGGGCAGAAAAAACATGCTTAATTTTGTCAAATAGGACTTTCCCTTAACTTTTTAACCCTTGAACCGATTGCCCTGATTTTTGAGTATGTGTATATTTCAAGCACGGGAATTCTGAAAATGTATGTTTTATGTGAATGGCATGTATATGTTGGAAGTTAATAATATTTTGTAAAAACTGTATTTCTCTGCCTGTGATAATTATATTACCCATTGTGTTCAGTAATCATATCACAGGCAGAGGGGAGGATTTTGTGTGGGAGTGTCTGTGTGTATTGTACAGATTGATTGGTTGTGTTTCAAAACCCTGTGGGCAGTACTATGTTTGTGGATTGTGAATAAAAGAGACTGTATGTGCCAGTACAATCAGTTCTACTTCACCCTCAATCTGAGTCCTGTCTCTTATTGGGGGAATCTGCCTCAAGGGATTGCTATGCTCTGCATATTCCCTTGCTATAATCACTGAACTCTTATAAGAGCTTGTTCCTGTTTCACTCTCTTGGAGGAGAGGTTCACCCACTGGAACCTGGAGCCTTGTCGTAGGTCCAGGGTGGGTAGGAGACGGCGAGACCCCAATCAAGCTGCGGAGGTTCGTGGGGTCTACGGTGGTTGTGGTGTCTGGCGGAGCGCTTGGAGCCCTAGGTAAGCATTAGGAGCATCCTTCAACGGAGGTACCCAGTCGGGGTGCCAGGTGATGCATTACAGGTATGATATATTAGACAGAAAGTTAACAGTCAGTTCTTCAATTTCAAGTGTTGGAAGAATGAAAAATTGGCAAACGAAAATATCTCAATCTATCTATATAACAAGGACCAAATAGTGATGGTTAGATGCCAGCAGGTCTGGACTGGCTATCAGGCAAACTAGGCAAATGCATGGTGGGCCACAATGGCCATGGGCTGAGACCAACAATGGACATCCCCTGCCAGATGATGCCCTGGCCTTGCTGTGTACCTTAAAGGGCTTGTGGTGAGATCAATAAGGGGAGGAGTGGAGGTTGATTGTTCCACCCATGAACTGGCCAATTTTGAGCATTGAGGGTTACCATGGCTACTCTCAGAGAGGCTTGCAAGAGTAATAAACTTTAGCGTTAGTCATCCCCATCAGATTGCAATGTCCCCCTTCTCTGTAAAAATAGTAAGAAGAAGAGAAAGGGAACATAAAGTGTTTTGTTGTTTTTTCTAATAATAATGAACAAATTGCATATTTGCTCCCATCACAACCTCCCACACAATCTATAGGCCCTACACCATCCAACACAGTCACACAGTGCATCCCTCACACACACACACACACTGCACCTAGCACATACACCATGCACACACACATTGCACCCCTCACATACACTGCAAACCTCACACAAATTGCACCCATCACACCAACACTACAACTCCTATGCACACAATTGCAGCATCTCCTATACACACACTATAGCCCCATGCAACTTATTTTATACCACAAACACAACATAGGCAATGTTCTGCTTAGAAACCTTGGTCTTGGCATTCATGTGGGTGTTACTTTGATACGTACCATCTACCTTGAGATTGTTTCAAACCACACACATCCATTCATGGCAATGATGCAGTATAATGCACTCAGCCTCACTGCAATAATTGTTCAGGAATGGTTTGAGGAACATGACAAAGAATTCACTGTGTTGCCTTGGCTTCCAAATTCCCCAGATCTCAATCCGATCCATGGAGCGTCCACCTCGCAACTTGCATAAATTAAAGGATCTGTAGCTAATGTCTTAGGGCCAGATACCAAAGGACATATTCAGAGGTCTTGTGGAGTTCCACATGACCATGTTTTGACAGCATGAGGGGGGCCTACACAATATTAGGCAGGTAGTTTTAATGTTGTGGTTGATCAGTGTATGTATGTGTATATATATATATATATATATATATATATATATATATATATATGTAGTTATTGTATAAGCCCCTCATATATACTATTACGTTAGCATGTAAGCTCATTGAGCAGGGCCATCAACCCCTCTGTTCCTATGCGCCCAACTAGTCTGGTTACAATAACATGTTTGTTAGTCCACCCGTTTTTGTTGGTGCTATATAAAGATAATTATAATAATACTAGTGGGTGTTACACATTGTTTAAATTATGGAGCTAGAATTCTAGACAATAACTGTTTATGAATTCAATTTAAAAATGCATCTATTAATTATTGCTACTCTTCCTGAAACCAATTCAGAAATTAATAGCTAGTTGTAAGGAAGGCTTTCATTATCCTTTAATAATGCCCCTGGAGCGTGATGCTCTTCCAGGTTATGCATCCGGTGAGAAATTATCTGAAGTGACAAGGGAAACTGGCTGACGATGAATCTTTAGGATCCGAATTATCATTTGCTCTTTTACCTTGTAAAATAACTGCATAGCTACTGGTATAAAAAAAACAACTGACTGTCTGCACTTGGAAATGCCATCAATGCTAAATGACATTTAGTTACAACTTGCTTTTTATATCCTTATAAAAAAGTAAAAGGAGAATATTTTTCAGGAAATGCCAACATATCTCTTCCACGAACAATGATTTTTTTTTTTACATATTAATTCATCATATAAATCGAATATCCAATACATGCACGAAAACAAAGCATCATATTTGGTACAAAGAATGTAATCCTTTTTTACATATTAATTCAAACGTTACAATCCTTTAACCGGGATATGGTATATAAAAATGTAGCTCTTCTTTAATTCCCAAAGCTCTAATATCCATCTGAAAGATTCATCATTAAGTACCAACATTAAACCTCCAAGAGCCATGGCTTTTCCAAGTAGACTAACCCCAGGAGAATAATACAGTATGTCAGTAGAAGAATAATATGTGTTTTATCAAATTGTTATTTGTCTCACGCAAGTGAAAGAATAACATTGATTGTATTAAGGATATTGAAAGTTTTCATCCTCTTTATTAATATATATTTATTTTATTTTAAAGTAGGTTCTATATTATGTAATGTTACTAAAAATGTATTAATTGCAGAAGGCATAGTTTAATATATGTCCCTTCTAATGATATATTAAATAAAATGATCAGCCATTCAGAGATTTCATTCAAGGATTTAAGTTGTAGTAATTGTTTCTGTAATACTCGTGTATTACACCAATGGCTAATAAAAAATAAACATACAAAAATGAAAAATACACAACAGTTACCCATTTCTACATCACGTAAAATGCCAAACTGGGGAAAAAATAATCTGCTAGATAAATTAAAAGTTTCAGTTAACTCACTGTTATTTTCTTTGTCTTCATTTTCTGAAAAATATCTGATTTTTTTTTTTTTGAATTGCAGATTTTGTCAAAAAAGAGCATTTGATTTGGAACCTACGTGTCAAATAGTAATTAATACCTGGGGGAAACCTAAAAGGAAAACTACTGGCACCATAACCACTTTATATCTTTGAAGTGGCTATGGTGCCTGGAGTCCCCTGGTACTATTTTACTTTTCAGTGTTAAGCTGTTTTTGCATGGTTTAATATGTGCTGCTTCTAAAGCATCAAAGGGCAGACAATGAAAGGCTGGTAGTATCTCTCTGTGTATGTACAGTTTTTAAGCTGTACTTGCAATGGGCGGCCAGTGAGAGGCAGAGAGCATCAACTAATTACTGGCTGCCAATCACCGACTGAGCGATTATTTCGATTCTTTCCCCATTACCCAAGCACTAAAGAATAGATACTCGGGGACAACTGGTGACACTACTTCTGTGTTAAACCATTTGAAAACAATGTAATACCGGTTAAACACTGGCTTTCTCTTAAGGACATCTGAATTTTCTTGATTACAATTTACCAACTGTGCACCCAGGATTATTTAAAGCATATTTGATGAACATATCAAATATAAAATGTATTTTATAATGTGTGCCAACTCTTTGTGTTCATTTAAATAATGTCTAATACTATAATTCTTTACCTTAATTTATATTGCTATGTCCAGCATGCAATTTATTTTAATGCAATATAACATTCAATGTTGATGATAATTGTATGCATTATGCACCTGTTTAAATATTTGTCCATCAGCATCAATACTAAGAACTACACATTACTTACTATCAGTTATGTTGTTAGTATCATAGTCTAGGATAATGCATTATAACTAAGAGATTTGCATAGTAAGAAATATCTAGTACTAATACATACTTTTTAAAGGGTGTTAAACTGTTGAATCTCATGAACAATAAGTTCGGTCTTCCATCCATTCAAACAACAGAAAAACATGGGTTTCTGAAGTCATAAACAGGTATAGTGTGCCCATAGCATAAATTATATTACCCTAAAACTCTTGAGGATAAACTAAATCTTATGTTTAAAGGAACAGATCTGTATTCCTAACACTAAATTGTTCCTTTCCCTACAATTTCTTTTTAAAAAGTAAAGATTTACTCACTTTTTTCCAGTACCCAGACTCCCTCCACACTGCTCACCTCTCCTTCCCCGACGATGTCACAGAGAAGGCCCTATATGGTCCAATACAATGCTCCTCATAGAGGAGATCTTAGAACCTAATATGCATGCGCTGTGAGCACTGTGAATTAATTCAAGCTTACCTATAGAAAAATCAATGGGGTTTCCGAGTTACGTGACTGAGTTTTTCTTGGTCAGTGCAGCGATAGCACCTCTAGTGGAAACTAGAAGAGGACTCAACCCTGCAATGTAAACATTGCAGTTTTCAAAAAATGTATTTCAAAAACTGAAATGTCTCACATTGCAGGGTTAAGGGGACTAGGACACTGCACCCAGACCACTTAATTAAGATATAGTGACCTGGGTGACTGTAGTGTTACTTTAAATTGATCTTAAAAGTTGTTTTTTTAATAGTACAAATCAAGCCCTGGACATTAAAAATGAGCAACGAAATAATAAAGGTATTTTTAATTAACAGCATATATCTTAAAAAAGTTCAACTGGATGTTTAATCCTTGGATAATTCTCTTTTTCAGTAATTGTTTTTTTTCTACTCATTTTATAGTGTTCTAATTTAAAGTTTGGAGATTTATGTTGAGACCCAAGAGGAAACATCTAAATAATTTGAGATTCTGATTAACAGAAAACTGGTTTATGAATAAATAAATATGGGAATGGTTATCCAGAAATAAAACTTCTATAATAAATGAGGCCAGAAAGAGTTTCTCGAACGGAATAATTTAAAGCATATCTAGATTTGATTAGCATTATCGTACATATTTCTATAATGGGATTTTTTGAATATATCATCATTTGGAAAATGCAATATACTTACTCATGTTTCCCTTTAATTTCAGACAGTCATGCACACAGTTCATCAAAGTCTAGTGCTGCACCTTTCTTGTCAATCACATTTGAAATAACAGGTAGGTTTAATATACCTTGTAATTATTATTATTATTTTTTTGAAGAACAGTTTATTCCTGTAAATGCTGCAATCTTTTTCCCAGCTGTTGATGACTTTAATGGTTTCTTTAGTAATTCATTTGTTTGTACACATCAGATGCATATGTTTATTGATGTAGTCCTTGCTTATAATTTAAAATGCTTTTATCCTCTTTAACACCTGTTGAACTAATGAGAAGCTTATATCTGGGCTTTTCAATCAAGGATTTTTTTATGTTGTCTGTGCTAGGCCATTCTATTGTCACGGGAACAGTATCTATGTGTTGGGATTGAGAATGTCACTCTTTGACCTCTTAAGGACAAATGACACAAGGCATGTTAGAATATAAGGTGTGATGGCCACCCCATGTTTTCGCCACCAGAGATGTCCTTTCCCCCTAGTATGAAGAGTGCTAAAGTATTCCCATTCATAAATTCACACGGTACAGAAGCAGGTATAGCTGGTATAGCGGATCCCTACAAGCATGAGACAAGTCTCTGTGTTGAGGGTAAAGCTGAACTGGGTTTAATGGGACCACACACAGCCTTTTATGTGAATCCCCATGCAAGGGGTCTACAGTAACATATTACAGGGGCATTCCCTACTGGACATGAGAGGGGACAGACACTCAATGTACAACATAATTACATTAACTCTCAGGTCCAGGACATGCATAACAGAAACCAAAATCAAAATCTATAATTCACAACAAGGTGCCCCCTAAAGTCCCTGGATTGCCTGGATCTGAGCGCCCATCATATCCCAAATGGCTCAGATCCCATGAATGTTGCCGAAAAGCTACAGGGGTATACTTTAGACCAACTGCACATGAGGAGCCTGCCCAAAATAGTTCCATGAAATTAGGCTGTGCGGTCTGTCTCTTTTGGGAGTACAAAATCCAACCAAATAAACGAATAAACTGTCCGTGCGTACGTTCACCCAGTGTTTCTTGTTCGGGAGTTTGTTCCCACCGAACGCCGCTTTCCTCAGATGAATAGAGTCGTACATAGGGGTGAGTGGAAATCTCAGCGGTGTTCATGCCATCGAATGTCCGATAATAGTTCCATGCACTCGACGACCAAACACCGCTGGATGCGTTCGACAAAATAAGATGGCCACCACCTCGTGTTCGTCCATACGAACAGCGGCCACCCAGCCAACCACTTAGAACGTTCAAGTGTTTGCAGTTTAGGGAGGTGTGATGGAGATTAAGTGGGTCAACTAGAGGCACACAACAGTTCTGGGTGGTCTAGGTGTTCGGTATATGAACCAGATGAGGCAATCCGTTTGGTTAGGTTCATATACCGATCAGTTGATGGAGAGTAGTATTAAGGAACATGGGGATCTGTTACATAAGGAGATTTGGCTCATCCTAGGCCAATATGAGTTAATTTATTAAGAGCTAAATATAATTACAAAAAATATATATATATATATATATATATATATATATATATATATGTGTAATATTTTGAAGCAAAATGTGTCATATCTAACCTCTGCATGTTAGTTAGCTTCCTTGAAAAAAAAAAAATAGTTTACCATAGAAGGTTCTATATAAATCCAACAGTGTTTTTATGGTCGTACATGTATAATTTCTATGTATATATGTTTTTGCCTCTCAGAAGAACATGCTCTTTTGCTAGAGGCTTAAATAACTAATGAGGAACATAAGCAATCACTCATAATAACTCTTACAGGGAAAGGCACAACACATTCGATGTGAGAAGTATAGTTGAAGAAGTATATTTGTATTACCACTAGGTTAGCACCATTTGCAACAATTACTATTATCACAAATTAATGTAAAGATCATCAATAGACTATCATCCACAGACCTATTTGAAAACATGAATATTAACATGTTCACAAAAAATAAAATAAAAAATAGACAGACAGGAATATATACAGTATATATTTTTTAACTATGAAGGGAGACCCACAACAACACCTCTAAAGTGCTCTACGCTACTCACAAAGTACATTTCAGATAACATTTCCTTTGCAAAGGAAAAAGGTCAAGGAAGCACATTTTATTATTTATTGATGCTAGTATTTGAACATCTGCTAGTTATGAGAAAAAATACTTGGATTAACGCAAATCGCATGCACTATACTTTATTGTATTGCCATCCAGGCATTTTATTCTCTTACATCATATACACAGATTTCAGGATATTGGACACATGTTAAAGTTTAAAATAAATTATTAAAAATCTCTAAGGCTTTTTTTAAACTTTTGATGTCCCAGACGTTTAAAAAAATAAAAAAAATAATTAGGTTTCTGCATCTCTTAAACCAATTCTTATTGTCATCTCTGAAAATTCTTTCATTCTCCGGGGTAAACATTTACAGTCTATATCTAATCTTATTTATAAAAATTATTTTATATCTCAGTTGCTATTTTACTTCCAAGATTTACTATATTCAGTCCAATTTTGTTTCTTGACTTAATAAAATATTAGTAATTTTATTTAGAAGATAAATCATTTTAGTTTTATACTCCAGACTGCTAATGTTATTGTTCTTTTAGAAGCCGTTCATTATTTTTTTTAAAAAAACAATAAGACATCTATGGTTAGAATAAAAATGAGTCTTAAATGTGTTGAATATTTTTAAATATGTATTGATGTGTGCCCTGGTTGCTGTAAATTAAATTCTAGTTTTATATTTTGTTATTAAATAGTAGTAGTGAAATTAATACTGATTTAACATGTGGGCACATAAAGCCACTACTTAAAATACTAGCATTTTACTTTTTGAAAATTGGGTATTTTGATACAGATATATGGGTATTTTTTCCAAATTTTGGGCCATTTGTCCAAATAACAAGTGGACATTATAAGCCTGAATTACACAAAAAATATTGCATGGTGAAAGAAATTGTGGAGTGCATTTTTTTGTGTGTGTAAATTCAAGGAATTAAATTAGGAGATGGCTCCAGACTTAATCTACCTCCTAAATGTATCACTTAAAATGGAAATATAGACACCACACCTACTTTACCTCATTAAAGTACTTATAGAGTCTAGAATCCCCTGGTGCTGCCAGATAACAGTCCTTAGCAACCCATCCCTTCTGTGCTGCTTTGGACTAATGAGAAAATATTTACCTGAGCAGTAATGGGAGGCTGTGATTGGCTGAGAGAGTTAGTTGAACACATTCCACCTATCACAGTGCCCAGTACAGGTATGAATCGGTATAACTATAAGGAAGTGTAATCTTTGCCTTAGCCATATCTCCAGTGGGGGAGGGCTATGGGAATCTAGAGACCCTCATTCAGGGTTAAACTGCTTGCAAATGGTTTAATACTAAATACTGAATATTTTCATAGTATGGACCACATCCTTTATACCCCATTCCCTCGCACATATTTTATAAACTTGCTTAAAATTGCTGCTAGCTTTTAAGCACCCAATCGAGCTCTATATTTAATATTAACACAAATAAAATGAGTTAAAATGGCTGCTTGCTTTTTAAGCACCCAATCCAGCTCTATATTTAATATTAACACAAAAACCTTAAAAAAATATGGGATACAATCAACCCTAGTTTTCTTTATGGGTAGGTAGCTGACGGTGTTTAAAAATGCTTCCGAATCTGAGAGTAATACATAAATTTGTGGTCAGTAAATGTATTCTTTTTTGCTCTACTAGTGTTAGAACTATATCCATGCCTTATTTTCCTTAACATTCAAAGAAACATAATACTTCTTTTTACTATTTAGTACTAGCCATCTAGAGAATTAGTACACAGTGAAATAATATTAGAATTTGATCTACTTTTATTTGATTGCCAAAGCAATCAAATTATGACTTGTTATGAATAGAAAAGTTATAATGTCTTTTGTAGTTCACTACTTTCATAACTGATGTACTCTGAACATTATAATCTTATTGCTATAGTGTACACATATCAAATATACATAATTTATAAATTATATAGTTTATTTACATAAAATAAATAGAAGTAAATGTTTATAAAAAAATGTTTGTTTCTAAATTGAATGCTTGTTAATTCTTGTATTTCTGATCTTATGTTTAATCTGTTACAGCTTCAAAGCCTGTGGATACAAAGCTTTGTACAGATCCACCACTTAGTACCAGTCAGCTGTGTCATGTACCATGCCCTATAGAGTGTGAAGTGTCAGCGTGGTCTGCTTGGGGACCATGTACATTTGAAAATTGTGATGACCAGCAGAGTAAAAAGGGTAAGTTGCAATATGACTTTTGTGAAAGTGAAGCTTCAACAACAAAAAATCATGTTTTGTTTATTACTTAAAAGGATACATCAGTTAGTAAAGGCTCTTCAGTAAGTTTAATTGGTTATGGTACTTTAAGTTCCCAGGGTGCCGTGTCCTGTTTCATTATTATGCTGTTTCCCAAACTAATTTGCTAAGGCTCAAGGGGGAACGTATCTCCGTCATTCTGACATACACTGAACAAAACTATAAACGCAACACTTTTGTTTTTCCCCCTCATTTTCCATGAGCTGAACTCAAAGATCTAAGACTTTTTCTATGTAAACAAAAGGCCTATTTCTCTCAAATATTGTTTGCATATCTGTCTAAAGCTGTGTTAGTGAGCGCTTCTCCAAGATAATCCATTCACCTCACAGGTGTGGTATATCAAGTTGCTGATTAGACACATTTCCTGAAGATTTTAGGAGAGATTTATCAGTACCCCATTTCTTATATTAAATTGGCGGCGGTAAGCTTTTAGCGTCAAAATAACGATCATGCCATTTTGATAATAAATATTTACCATTTTTACTAGTTTTGCATTGTGTAATCACCCCTGGTAAATCTCCCAGACTCAGTTCTAATATGTACCTGCAGGAAAAGAAATTAATAAAATTAACTACTACCTAACTTACCTGTCAATTCTTACTCTGAATTTTGACTCACCCTGTACAAGTACATCTATAAATGACAATACATGTTCCTAACCATCTGAAATTAAACCGGTTAACCTTCATTTCAATACATCACAGCATTTCTAAAAACAATAATATTTGATACTTTGTAACATATGTATTGGGCTTATTCCTTTATCCAGAAATTGTGGAGGATTAATAAGATAATTGGATATTTTAGGCAAAATCAACTGAGCTGGAAATAGCTGAATGTCGATTTGTTTTTAAATTCAGCTCTACTTAAGCCTACACCACATATATGTGGAAAAGTTGAAATCACAGCTTGTCACCTCAGCATTGTATTACATGTCGACGGATGGGTATGTTCATTTGCCTCTGGATTCAGAGCTCCATGAGCGGAGCCAAAAAAAAGAGACAATTGATGATTTAAAAGATGATTGACCCTTAGGGAAAAGCTACTAAATGCTGATTTTGTTTACAGATGAAGTAAGAAGTGACCAACGGAAGAAAAAAAGGAGGAAAAAAAATCTATTGGTTACTTTTTCCCTTGATCTGTGAAAACATAGTGGGAAAATGTGCTCATGAATGTTCTGCTAAATATATCCATAATTATTTATATTGTGTACATATTTGTCAGTACACTGATTGACCCATTTTGGTACCCTTTTTTGTTCATTAAATCATTTTCATGAATATGTTTCATGGATGTTAGTTGAATAAGCCGAACCATCAAATGAGAGTTCAGAGGTCCCTAACTAAAATGATTTGTCCACACTGTGCACAAGTCTAATTACCAAGTTTTTGGATAAGATAGCATAATACCTAAAATATAAATATCAAATATTTAATATTTATTTTTGGAAAGGTTTCCTTCAAATGTTTTTATTGATTTGATTTATTTTATAAAATACAGTAACAATATAATTACAATTCATTTAATGGATAATAAATTGCTTGTCATTTTTTTGCATTCTTCAGGAGAGCTGAGTAATTGGTTGGTAACTGTTAAACTGTGCAAACTAACACCATTAAATATGACAGAATAAAGTAAGGTTTGTTTGTTTTTTGTTAAAGGATTCAGACTTAGAAAGCGCCATGTCACTAATGAACCAACAGGAGGTACCGGTAATTGCCCTCACCTTGTGGAGGCTATACCTTGTGAGGAACCTTCCTGCTATGATTGGCGTCTGGACCGACTAGAAGAATGTATACCTGACAATGGAAACAACTGTGGGAGTGGAACTCAGGTGCCTGTAGTTACATGCATTAATAGTGATGGTAAGTACAGAAATACAACTTATGTTCCTGATGTTAAGCCCTAACTCATATTCTACCTTTAAGAAGAGTTGTGACTTTTTAGGTTTTTCCTCAACTAAATGTTGTATTACAAGTTGTGCTATTAAACATACACACCTTTTTTAAATTCTAATGGCCATTAAACACAAAACTTTTAATTTCATGAAATACACAAATATCAATTATGTCAATCCCTTGAACTCATAATTCCATACATTCCATACAATGTAAGGAATGATTGCCATGCATGCTGCATTGTGGAAGCAAGCACATGTGCAAATGATAGACCTTGAGAATATGTCAGTGTAATTACCCAGAAGCACTTTGTATTTTACTTACCAACATTACACTGCTGCCTCTTGCTAACAGGTTCAGATATTCAGCCATTTCATATATATAAAATAATTAGTCCAGGCCATAGATGCACCTCAGACTTGGCATTCCCACATTGTGTGCACTGTATGCACTGTACAAGTCATTCTAGTGTAATCTCTTCACTACTGACTTATCCTTTGTTAAAAAGAAACAGCATGCCATTTATTGAACCATAAAATGCATCGCTTGCACATAAATATAGGATAAAACAGCTTTGCTGTACATATAACATATGAAACCCACGTAGAAGTGATCAGAGTGAAGCACTGCATACAGCCTAGTATCAACTGGACCCCTGGGCATCATCCTCATGCAGCAAAATGTTAGGCAAAGTGCCCGGTGTGTGGCAGTGTGTATCTGTGTGTATGTTGATGTGTGTGTGATTTGTATTTGTTGCAGTGTGTATCTGTGTGTATCTGTGTGTATGTGTGTGCGATTTGTATTTGTGGCAGTGTGTATCTGTGTGTAATTTGTATTTGTGGCAGTGTGTATCTGTGTGTATCGGTGTGTTTCTGTGTGTGATTTGTATTTGTGGCAGTGTGTATCTGTGTGTATCTGTGTGTGCGATTTGTATTTGTGGCAGTGTGTATCTGTGTGTGCGCCTCTCCTCATTAATCAACAAACATGCTCCAACCTGTCTCCTAAGATCTAACAGTGACCTGCTCCTTGTATCTTCTATTATCAGCTCTTGCAATGCTAAACTGCAGAATGTCTCTTGTGCAGCACCAACCCTGTGGAATGTACTTTCCTGTAATATTAAACTTTGACTGAGTCTGCCTTCCTTTAAACTCTCTCTAAAGACACTCTTGTTCAGGAAAACCAACCATTCAACTCAGTTACTAACACATTCCTCTTAAGTGATAAATACATTAATCTCACTTTCTATTAACATCATTCTCAACTTTGCAGTCCCTACTTTCTGTTTCCCACCCTTGCTATCCATCTAGATCAGGGGTAGATCCACCGATGTTATAGAACTACAACTCCCTTGATGCTTTGCATGTCTCTAGAATGCCTTTTGATTGACAAAACATCATGGAAGCTGTTGTTTTAAAATATCTGGGGATCTCCTTTTTGGGCACCCCAATCTAGATTGTAAGCTCCAACGGGAATAGGTGTCAAGGTGAGTATATCCAGAAAAGCAGAACATGGGATAACCGACAGAGAAGATGAAAAGACATATGAACAGACTTTAGAGTGACTGGGCTTAACATGTAACAAAGAAAAATCGAAGTTAGTATACAGGCCAATGTCAGATTAACAGGTAAACGGATACAAAATCCAGAAACAAGTCACGGTCGAACGAGAAAATCAAGAATGATAATGCACTTATCTGGTGCTGGAACAAAAACCATGACAAGGTAATGAAAAAGGTGTAGATGTGTATTTAAATATACTTATGTGCAAACTGATTGACCCATGTCAAACTGATTGGTCCACTGATTGAATGGAAATGACTAGGGCACTTTAATTTTAGCAAAGGATGTGTCCTGCAAGTGGGCAGTCCTTCACACTGTCTGGAGGCAGACAGCACAAGGGATTTACCCAGTCGCAGCATACGTCTCGCAGAGGTAGAGGAGAGCTCTGCACTGATCAAGTAGGATCCTTGACAATAGAGCCCTCAATTCCTGTATTTCATTGTAAATGTTTGTATGGCCTCTTAGATATTTTGTATCTTTGTCTTTTCACTTTTACTAATTGTACCCATGGGCAGCACTGCGGAATGTGTTGCCACTTTATGAATAAATATTGTTAATAATAATTAATACATATCTTTGTGAGTGTGTGTGAGTATGTATCTTTGTTCCCAGGAGTTTTTGTATTTGTATGTGTGTGTTTGTGTGTGGTGTTCATGTTGGGGGCATTGTCTGTGTTTTTTTAAGGGGCCTCCAGAGCTTTCACTGTAGTCATGCATGTAGAACACATTCTACAATTACTCATATATTTAACCATTCAACAAAACAATATGAGGAATAATTCAGTTACATTAAATGACATTAATTAGAATTTTAACTGACAACAATATGTTAAAACAACCTTTAAACAGTCATGTAGCCAAATTAACTCTGGCATTATCTGTGTTTTGCTGTCTTTCTTTCTTTCAAAATAGAATTGATGGAAGCAGAGGAAATCGGAAGCAGTACTGATTAAATTAATTGACCAGGCTTAACCTTGATGTTCCCAGTGCTACTCTTATTCTTTCTCTAAGTAACAAGGCGATACAGGAAATGAGCAATGTTTGTCATCCTGAAAACAAAGCAAAATAAATTATATTTGAGAGTATTTTAGCAGTAGATAACTGTGACACTGTAAATGTTTGCACTGAACTGCTGTATAACCATCATGATTAATTTGATAGTGTCCTTTCAATTAATTTACTATGTGATCATGTAAAGTGGCACATATTGTTTTATTTTATTCTGAGATACTGTATATACATAAAATGCAATATACAGTATATAGTAATTACATTTGACAAAAAATGTCATTTTAGTTTGTCAGAACTTTCAAGAAAATGTATTGTCTACTTTCAGTGATGCTTTCCCCCAAATGAATAGTTTGAAATCTGCATAACCCATCTGTTTTAATTGCTTCTTTTTAGTTAATTTATCTATAACAGGCATGCAATCTTATTTTGTCCCAGGAGGAGAAGTTGACAGACAGCTATGCAGAGATGCCATCTATCCAATTCCTATTGCCTGTGAGGTTCCATGCCCCAAGGATTGTGTTCTTAGTATGTGGTCTGAATGGTCCTCCTGCTCACACACCTGCTCAGGAAAGACAACAGAAGGCCGACAAACACGATCGCGCTCTATTCTTGCCTATGCTAGTGACGGTAAGTTCAACTATTCCATTACATTGCATTAAAAACAAACGATTTGTAAAGTGACAACATTTCAGTTATTCTAGTTTATTTTTAATTGCATTACTTCGAATTATATTACCATAAAATACTGTTTGTTGCAAACTTATGTTTTAATGTACATAAATGTAGCAAGAATATGGAATAAAAACACATCGCTGGTTTAAGTGACTAAAAATTTGGTAGAACATCAGCTTGTTGCAAGCCAACTAATAAACTTGTTCTATACACAGCAGTTTTTAGATGATTGCATTTCCATGACACATCTAGAACACACAAAATATACAAATGAGCACTGACAGCATTGTCACTCTTTTAGAAATCATGTCTACATATATGAGTAGGTTCCCTTGGCAACAGCCTGCTATTTCAAACATAGCTTTTCAACCATAAATGCACTGACAGATTTTTTTTTTCCCTTTAGAAGTTCATCAGTTTGATTCTGTCTTGGTTCATAGAAAATCTTTATGACTGCATAAATCTAAATACAACAAAGGTTTTTCATAAGTGCCATGGTGATTACCAGAACAGAGTACAAACCAATAGAGTTATACACGTGATAATTGCTGGGAATTCAAAGTGAATTAAAACTGAATTTTAAATAGTATGACAAAATAGGTGAAATAGAAAAGTTATCCATGACAGGAATATTAGAGGATCCTACACGCAGAGTGTAAAGGAATAGTATGGCTGGACTAATGTCACAAGGACAGAGAGTAATAATAAACGAGCCGCGGTCAGGGATGACAGAAATCAGGAACAATGATAATACAAGAGCAAAGGTCAAAGGAATACAGAAGGTAGAATAGTCAAACAATGCCAAAAAGTCAAAATCCAAGAGAACTATACAAAGAAAACGGGCTATTGGGACTATGCAGATCACAACAGAGCAATAAGTCTTTCCCTGAGCTCACCTTAAGTACTGTGTTCCGTGATTTGTAGCCACCCACCCCCAAAAACGTTTGGATCTGAACGTTTTGGGGGGCCGTGACTTCAGTATCATAATAAAAAGGGGCGGGGCTATCGCAGCCTCTGTGAGAATCGCTGCAAACAAGTGGAGAACTGTTGGGTATGTCCCCAATCCCCTGCATGTCGGTGCCAGTTTGTGGCACAGTCTGTGCAAACACACAAGGTACCCTGACAATCCATATCAATTCTGTTTTAATTTTGTCTATTTTGGCCTTAAATTTGAGATTCACTTAAAAATTTATTTTGAATTCCTGGCGATTCGCATTTTAGGGAATAGCTCTGCCAAGTAGACAGATAACATGAGAACTCTGAGAATGGACAACAATGTAAAAAACTTGCCCTTTAGTGAGTCCTCCCTCGGGTCTCAAGCTAGTTTTAGCTCTCCTGTGCCTTTTCACAGACAACTAAATCTTTTTCATATCAGAGTGATTCTATTCAAAAGGGATCCAAAATCAATATGAATGAGAGATCTCAACCCAAGGGAAGTAGGGTTACCCACACAGATGCCAGCAAAAGTTAGGGTCTGTTTATCAAAGATATTTGTAGTCCTATGTTTCATATTTAAACTTTTAGTCAAAATTTCCCTTGTGACATCTAACAGTATCCGACAAAACATGTCACAGTGGCACAACGTTTAGGTAAAATGTCAAAGCATATACAAATTGCTAAATACATTTAAAGGAACACTATAGTCACCTAAATTACTTTAGCTAAATAAAGCAGTTTTAGTGTACAGATCATTCCCCTGCAATTTCACTGCTCAATTCACTGTAATTTAGGAGTTAAATCACTTTGTTTCTGTTTATGCAGCCCTAGCCACACCTCTCCTGGCTATGATTTACAGAGCCTGCATGAAAAAAAAACTGGTTTCACTTTCAGACAGATGTAATTTACCTTAAATAATTGTATCTCAATCTCTAAATCAAACTTTAATCACATACAGGAGGCTCTTGCAGGGTCTAGCAAGCTATTAACATAGCAGGGGATAAGAAAATCTTAATTAAACAGAACTTGCAATAAAGAAAGCCTAAATAGGGCTCTCTTTACAGGAAGTGTTTATGGAAGGCTGTGCAAGTCACATGCAGGGAGGTGTGACTAGGGTTCATAAACAAAGGGATTTAACTCCTAAATGGCAGAGGATTGAGCAGTGAGGCTGCAGGAGCATGTTATATACACCAAAACTGCTTCATTAAGCTAAAGTTGTTCAGGTGACTATAGTGTCCCTTTACCAGGGAATCTCTTCTGGACCTTTTTTAGAGCTTTATAAAGTAAAACATTGCCAAAAGTAGTTAACTATCCCCTCTCTGAAAGTGTAATTTTGTATATTTAAAAAAAAATGTATAGAAGAAGGGATTACATTTATAATATTAAAGAAGTGTTGTAACCGCAGCTGGTTCCCTTATTTACCACTATAACGTCTTAAAGCATAGCACTTAGCAGGGCTAACCATACAGATATCTTAGCCATAACTGTATATAATAAGTAAGAGATCTTCTATTTAAAATTGAGAATACAATAAATTGAGAATACAATAAAAAATAAGAATTGTCTTGGAAGCAATAAAGTTTTATCTTTTAGATATTTTATTAAATAAAAATATAAATATAGACATATAAAATCCTTTACAATAATTTATAGCAGATTTTATAAAATTAAACTATATGCTTGCAATATCATTAATAAAATAATATACCCTCCTGAACATGTCATCATGTCAGCCTCTTTGTCATTATAAGATGGAGCAGCGTCTGTCTTCAAAACTCTCCTCTCTGTGTTAACATTTAAAAGCACATATTTATACCTTAGGTGTCTTCATTTTAGGGTTACCGTTTCATATATGAAAAAGTAACACTTCTTTTAGTTTATTCATTTTAGGACCACCCTTAACTCGGCAAAAATACAAGGCCATAGCTAAAATATAAGGGTGCACACGTCATGGAAAATTCCCTGACTTAAAACAAGATGGCATCTTAAAGTCTGAACATCTTTATCTATTTAGGGTAACCGCAATATATTATGTACTGAAAGAGTCGTAGCATTGCCTTGGAGCTTGTTTATGCATTATTGTTATTGTATTCCATCTGGGACAAAATGGCGTAAACATATTATGCACTGAAAGTAGGTAAAAGGTTATTGCTTAAAGAAACATGTATGAAAAACAATATGTTCAATTTCTAACACCTTGTCAGTTTGCAATATCTTTTAAAAACAAAGTACACAGTTTGAGAAATACAATATTTGCATTTGCCCATAACAGTGTTAACCATATTTTTTCAAATGCTTATATCTTATAGGAATTAAATAATCAGATATGTTAGTGTTTTATTGATAAACTAGTCCCAATCATAAAGCTTTTAAACTTTGGTAGATTTTTGAAACACACACTGTTATTAGCAATATGTCCATGTTTTTACATTCTGGGTAAGATATTTCTGGCATGCAATTAGTTAACCAAAACTGTATTTTTCAATATAACAAACTCTACTGAAAAAAATATATATATTATTTAAGCCTACACCTCAAAGCAAAACAACTGAAAACTGTGCTTTATTGAGAAACAAAGCTCGGAAGAGGTTTAGCAGAGAAAGATTAAAAAGATGTTTGGAAATTTGGATCCCTGTGGAAAGATACTATAAGAAAATACATATGAATAAATAACAGCAGAAATGTCTATGCATTCTTAATATTTTTTTGGCAGGGTGAAGAAAATAAATATTTTAGCGTTAAGAGTAGTTTCATTTTAAAGTAGACTTGTATTAAAGCAAGACATACCCTTGCTAATTTGTTTTTTAAAATCACTTTGCTGAGGAATAGAAGATTAATACAAAAGGAACTTGGTAGTATCCACAAGCATATACATTTTATATAATATGATATAATAAAATATTTAAGACTATACGTCTGAGTCTCATCTCTATGTCTTTCTTCCCATTAAAGTCATGATAAATAATTTATTATGCATTCCCACCACTCCTAACTAATTCAGGTAATTATAAGTTTTAAGGTGACTAGAACTCTTTGTTAACATAGGTAGAGCAGCAGTTGACTCACCAGTTGGACTCTTCGACTAAACTACAGCAAGCAGTGCAGAGGGTGTTGGCTATTTTTACACACCTTGCATTAGCACAGCTATCCCTACCTGCAACCTGGTAGGCCTAGCTGCAGCGGAAGCATGATGAGGTTAGATCAGGGGAGTTGACTTAGGTGATGGGGCACAAGGTGAAGGTATATGGGTGTGGGCACAATGTGAGAGGCAGAAGTGATAGGGCACAAGGGGAGAGGCGCAAGTGGAAAGGGGGGGATTAGAGTGAAAGGTACATCTAGATTTTGGAGTTAGTCCCAGTAATATCCTCTCCCTTTATAAGTGAAAGTGTTTAGAAACAGCAGCAACTCAGCCACGAAGTGGAAGACCATGTAAAGTCACAGAGCAAGGTCACCAAGTGCTGATGCGCATGGTGACCAAAAGTTGCCAATGCTCTGCTGTTTCCATAGCTGAAGAGTTCTAAACTTCCAATGGCATTAATATCAGCACAAAAACTTTGTGAAAGGAGCTTCATGGAATGGGTTCCATGGCCGACCAGCTGCATGCAAGCCTCACATTGCAGAGTACAATGCCAAGCACAGTGGAGTCTGGAGCAGTGGAAACATGGTCTGTGGAATAACGAATCATACTTCTCTGTTTGGCAGTCTGGTGGGCCTGCGTTTGTTGGATGCCAGGAGAACGTTACCTTTTCTATTTCAACATGACTGTGCCCCAGTGCACAAAGCAAGGTTCATAAAGACATCATTGGATGAGTTATCATTGGATGAGTTTGTTGTGGAAGAACTTGAATGGCTCACCCAGGGCCCTGCCTTCAATCCCTTTAAACACCATTGAGATGAACTGGAATGGAGAGTGCAAGCCGGGCCTTCTCACCAACATGATTGTCTGATCCCACAAATGCTCTACTGTATTAATGGTCATAAATTCCCAGAGAAACATTCTAAATTCTTGTGAAATGCCTTCCCAGAAGAGTTGAAGCTGTTATAGCTGCAAAGGGGAGGCCAGTTACATATTAATGACTATATATTTAGAATGCAATGTCCAAATACTTTTGCCCATATAGTGTATATTATATGGTTCACTTTGAATTCACTTTGACTTCTCACTTTAGTGAATAACCCTGCTTGTTTCTGAATGCTTAAACTCATCAGATGGAAAATCATACAAATCACCATCTGTCATTATTTACACATGTCAGGTGCATAAAAACAGTCTTTAAAAGTCACTGCATTACTTCTCATTTCCTGTAGGATATGTGGAGACAACTTGCTAGAAGTGTGTAATGAATTTCCCTATACTATTTAAAGGAACCCACTCATATGTGCAAAATGACAAAGATGTGTAGGGAAAATAACTGGCAAACATTCTCCCTTTGAATGTAATGGAAATTTAGGGATTTTTAGAAATATCTCAGGTGGTAAAATGGGTCATTTGGTCAGGAGAGACACATTTAAAATATATATTTTTTATTTTAAGTACCTTTAAATGATTTAAAAAATAAGCAGAGATACTATACTGGTGTGTCCTTTTGAAATGAGTAGAATTAGCTTGTTGTTATACCAATTGAAGTTGATTAGCCAGGTCTAATAGCTGACATTAGCAGTCATCCTACAACACTGTCAAAAACATTGATCCTAAAAGACCCGAATGATCAGGTGTGGACTTCATTAGGTTCAAGAAAAACAACACTTGATCAATTATCTCTCTAGTAGTCCAGGCAGAGATTGACATGCAGTCACAGATTCTAATAGAGGCATTCATTTTACCAGGTATACCAATTATTTATAAACAACTATTTTAACCTAATCTCCTATAGAATCTATCAAGACGTAGTATACCCAATTAACAATTTGCAAAATAAATTATTGATCTGAATGGATAGATAGACAGGCAGAACATTAAAATGTTGTCATTTAGTTTCCTTTTAACCCTTGTATGACAGGGATGGAGGAATATCTCATATTTGCAGGATGTTCTTAATTTTAAGTCAACGTCTGTTACCTCTTCAGGACTTATTTTAGGTTTAAAATATCCATCTGAATGATGCAGTGGAACCATGTTACAAAGGGCCTTTAAAATGTATGTGCCCATTTCATCAACAATTTCTGCCAAAGTTGGCAGTAATATTTTTTACGCTGTTTTCACCAACACAATGCATTTTCACTGTGAAATATAATGAAGCCTGATGTTTCTCACTGCTGTAAACATAAGGCAACATACACTCAGATATGTACCCAGTTAGGACAATACCCCCTTAGCCAGTTTCTTGGGAAGTCATAAGGTGAAGGTGGAGTCAAGTTCAAGTTTGGCATGCTGCTTTTGTCCCAGTAACTCTTAATGATTCCTAGTGCCAGTATCTGATTAAGTTCCACTATGTGTGCGAGTCATTGGACAGGGATCACAAATTATTTTCCTCCAAAAGTTGATGGCTTAATACCCCCAAAATTCTATGAAGGAATAGATGACCAGAGAATCCTGTGAGTTGAGATTCAGCTACTTCTGGGAAGTGCATTAGCAGGTTAGTACCCCTACCTATCACTGATTGTAGAATAGCTAGGCAGAAGAGTGAATGCTAAAGGGGATATGGGGGACAGTTTTCGGATGACACATGTAGGCAAAGTTTTGGCTTTTTCAAGTTGTGAATGTTTGTTACATGTATAAATTAAGCAGGAGACGATACCAGAAAAGATTGGCAAAAGATTCTGCAATATTGCATGTAGTAAACGGCAATGTTTGGAAATGTGAGGCTAGTGTGACGGGGGTGCAATGGGGTGAAGTAGTTTGTTAAACATATGAAAGAGGTGCTTGACATCACAAATTAAGTTGAAGATGAAAGAATTATTGTCTTTTTTTGGTGAGATTAAACTTCTATGGGCAATATATTTCTTTTTAAAAGCAGAACATTGACATCTCACTCCTTTTTTTGATGAGTAGATAATAAGCTTTAATTGGAAGCAGAACCAAGGATTTTAAAATGTTTACATTACCATATACAGATAGAAACAATACCTATGTATAATTGCAACAAAACAAAAAGTACTTCTAATATTATATGCATTTAGTAAAATTGCAAGCAGGCTTCTGCAAAACATTGCCTAATGCATAATAATGTACAGTAATACAGTGGATGTGTCATACATGGGTCTCCTATTTAGTAGATAAGAAATAAAAGTATTATTTAATGTGGAAATGCATGAACATTGCTGTGTAAATGTCCTTAAATGTTGTTGGGGTTTTTTTTTGTATAGTCATTTTTAGGCTCTAATATATATATTTTTTAAATATTGGATTTTACTTTTTTTCCTGGATTCTTTAGCGTCTTTCTTTTTATAGTGCAAATCTGTACACTTTATACTAGACATAATGATTCTTTAAAGGAGATATGTCACTTCTTTGGAAATTACATCACCGGATGAATGATATATAACTTATGTTAACCTTTTTTATGTGATACTTAATTTTATTTAGCTGGGGCACACAGTAGACTAAAGAAGGAGCAACAAGAACACTATTTATTTTACTCCTCCTCTCTGCATGCTCCCTCTATGCTAATTGTCCAGTGCAAAGGGCAGTGCATATAACTAGTAGCATATAACCAGTGGCGGAACAACAGGTTGTAGGTGCAACCGGTCCCTCTGTCAGTGGGCCCATGAGCTGGCTGGCTGGCCCCCTTAAGGCCCCCCACATGAGGACCTATGCAGTAAGGCTAAGAAGGCACCTGCTTACCCAATGGCAGGTGCTTATTATGCCAAAATATACTGAGTCTTGGGAAAATGACTGAGCATGGGCAGAGAGGGAGTGCTGATCTCTGTGCTCTTCAAGCACCAGTCACTCATGTGGTCTGCAGTGATCTCGGGATCCTGGATATGATGTCATTCCAAGCCCAGCTTCAGTAAATGGTGTGCGAGGGAAGTGATGAAAGAGCACGAAGATTACAGCACAGAAGATCCATCACCAGCTCTCCAAAAGGTTGGGAGGCTGGGTGGTCCGAAAAAAATAAATTAAATAAATTTCTAAGTATGGGAGAGAATGTGTAAGTGAGTGAATATATGTGTGTGAGTGAATGTCAGTATCAGTTAGTATGTGTCTGTTAGTGAGTGCGTTTGTAAATGTGTGTATTTGTGTGTCAATGTGTGTGTGTCTGTTAGTGTGTGTCAGTATAAGTGTGTTCTAGTGTGTGTGTCAGTACCAGTGAATGTATGTCTACCTGTGAGTGTATGTTAGTATCAGTGTGTGTGTGTGTGTGTGTGTCTCTCAGTGAGGGTGTTAGTGTGTGTATGTATCAGTGTCAGTGAGTGTGTGTGTGTAAATCATGTGTATCAGTGAGAGCGTGCATCTGTCAGTGAGAATGTGTATGTCTGTCAGTGAAACTGTGTGTTGAATAAACAGTATGTGTGCCAGTGAGGGAGTGTATGGGTCAATGAACGTGTCTCTGCTTAAAAAGATAAAAATGCTTAATTTAAAAAAATGATTTCACTGAATGTGATTTAGCATTTAAGGTGATGTAGTATATATGTGCGTATTTATTTATATATATATATATATATATATATATATATATATATATATATATATATAAAAATATATATATATATATATATATATATATAAATAATAAATATATATATACATATATAAATATGTATATATATATATATATAAATAATAAATATATATATATATTAATAATATATATATATATATTTGTACACATACAGTATATATACATGTACAGTTATTAGTAATACATATGATCTATAAGAAATTGTATATAATATAAATGTATATTTCAGAGTTTAAATTCCATTTGTAAAAGTTCTAGCAAAAATGCAATTGTTTAAATTTTAATTTAAAGCTCTTCAAGAATATGGTCCCTACCCCAACTGTCAATGAAATTCTCAAGATTAGACTCTATCACACATAGATTGAGAGACTAGCTGTTCTTTTGTTCTTTGTTACTGTATTACTCACCCAGCAGGCATTTTTTATACTTGCTGGGGTGGTATGGGATGCACTGATGCAAGTGTGTGCTGGCAGTGAAGTCAGCATGTTAGAGTCAGCATGGGAGTTTGCCATGATTGGAAAAATGTGTCTAAGCAAAGCCAATCGCTCCACACTCAAATTAAGCCAAACCTCATATACAATTACACTCATACAACCACCGCACAATCCCACTCAGCCACCAAACACATCCCACTCAGGTATATTGCTTAGAGGGGAACAAGGAGGGGAGCCTTATTTTGATTTTTGTACCAAGGCCCTGTGGTTCCTAGTTTCACCCCTGCATATGACAATGACTGACAGGAAGCCAAGATGGATTCACTAATTACCAGGATAGAGTTAAATACCAAAGTGTGCAATTTTACATTAATTTTACATTTCGTCTCCTGCTTAATTTGTATTTTGCTCCTTATAAACACATATTTGTTTAATATAGGGGATAAGTAAATATAAAAAGAAAAATAATTTGACACCGTACTGAATGTCTATGTTTTCCATTTTAAAGATAATTTCACAATGATTGGTTGAGAGTTTCAAAGTACCAATGGAACTTTTCTACTTCATCATAAATCCATTAAACTGTATTGATAAAAAAATACATATAAATTTGTGAACATGCATGTAAGATTACTTTTAATATTTGTACATTTCACAGATCCTGATAATATTATGACAGTTGATATTACATTCAGGTTGCAAAGGTGAAATTGCCTTAAAATGGTCAGACTACAAGGCACGCTAAAGTGACCTGGAAATATTTAATGATATTTACTGAGTTTTTGAAATACAATTATTTCAGCTAATATAACTGAAGGTCTTGTTACAACTGATAATACATTCATACTATTAGTGTTAATAACTGGCTATATGTGGAATTTATATTTAGTATGCTTTCTAATTTTTACTAAGCTATTTGATGGAAAATAGGGGTTTAATAAAACATGCACATTTGAGGAATGAATATATCAGCATAGAAACATAGAAACATAGAATGTGACGGCAGATAAGAACCATTCGACCCATCTAGTCTGCACAATTTTCTAAATACTTTCATTAGTCCCTAGCCTTATCTTATAGTTAGGATAGCCTTATGCCTATCCCATGCATGCTTAAACTCCTTTACTGTGTTAACCTCTACCACTTCAGCTGGAAGGCTATTCCATGCATCCACTACACTCTCAGTAAAGTAATACTTCCTGATATTATTTTTAAACCTTTGTCCCTCTAATTTAAGACTATGTCCTCTTGTTGTGGTAGTTTTTCTTCTTTTTAAATATAGTCTCCTCCTTTACTGTGTTGATTCCCTTTATATATTTAAATGTTTCTATCATATCCCCCTGTCTTGTCTTTCCTCCAAGCTATACATGTTAAGATCCTTTAACCTTCCTGTCTCCAGTACTGTGTACAATACTCCAAGTGAGGTCTCACTAGTGTTCTGTACAATGGCATGAGCACTTCCCTCTTTCTACTGCTAATACCTCTCCCTATCCAACCAAGCATTCTGCTAGCATTTCCTGCTGCTCTATTACATTGTCTGCCTACCTTTAAGTCATCAGAAATAATCACCCTTAAATCCCTTTCCTCATATGTTGAGGTTAGGACTCTATCAAATATTCTGTACTCTGCCCTTGGGTTTTTACGTCCAAGATGCAATGTAGTCTGGTTGTCTTGATCCTGGTTTCTCAACCGATGGTATGTGCGCCAGTGGTTACGTGCACCTAAATCAGGAGATATGCTAGTAGCAGGTGGTACTTCATCACAAAATTGTTCCATACTGGCCCTGCCATCACTCATGCTGTGTGCATAGGTGGGTGTCTAATTAGGCAAGTTATGCAGTCTCCAACAGCAACCAAATTGGATAGCCCTTCACCTCTCCAAAATTCCAAATTGTAACAGATGTAGGAGGGTTGGTTTTACTGAAAGTCATATCCACAGCATTTGTCACCATACATGGTGACATTTAACCAAGCACCAGTATGTAGATCTTATACAAGGTATCCATTAACTGCGCAGGAATACCAAGTACCCGAGAAATTGAGAATTTGTTGGGTTTTTTTCAACTACATCAGAAATAATCTCTACATTCTGATAGTCTTCTATATTTTGCCCCAAAGCTATATGTTTGCATGTCAGTTTCCTCTGTGTGTGTGTGTCAGTGTCCTCTGTGTATAACTATTCTGTGTGTATAATAGTTTTATTGTGTAACTTTATATTTTAGATTAATAGTTAATACACTTCTCCTTACAATATTCACATTATGCCATATTTATTTTGAAAATATCTTTTACTATTTTTAATGTGGCTTGTTCTCCAATGTGGGATTAACTTAAATCTCAGTGTCTACATGTTTCATTTGGAATTTAAATTAATAGAGTTACCCCTTGAGGCAGCAGTACTTACAATTTTTTTTTAGACCTGCACGGGTACTTTTTTTACTCCGTAAAAAGGTTAAGAAACGCTGATCTAGATGACCACTGTGCTTCATAGGTTAAAAATGTTGGACTCCATCTTTTCAGTGGCTAGTAAAAATGATCCTAAGAGTAATGCTCTCATCAGTCACAAAGCACTTCATTACGAGATAGTATCAGTAATATGTCTCTAAGTTCAATGTAGTGCAATGACCTTCCCAGTCACCGATCGCAAGCCAGTAGAGTACCTCTGGGAAGTGGGGGAATGGGAGACTCATGAATATACAACCAACAAATCTACAGCAACTGCAGTATTCTATCAGGTCAACATTAAACAGAAACTCTAAGGAGGTTAAAACAATCATTTTAATTGCCTGTTGTAGTATGGTTACTTACCTACTGCAAACACTATCATGCCCATGTAATTAAATAAGCTTTGTTGTATATTTTAAATATTTCATATGCTTTATTTACACTAACAGGGCTATTCACTCAAGTGAATTTCAAATTTTCAGACCAACATTGTCACTTGAGTAAAAAAAACAAAACTGTAACTTTCCTATTTAATAATGTCTACTTTAATGTCAATCAATATAAATTATTGTGTTGTTATGACTAAATGACTCATCTCTATATTATTATTATTATTGATAATTTTATTCTTGTAAAATATGTCCCGCATCACGTTGCGATGTACGTTATTTTGTATAGGTTGATAAAAGATTTGTGCTTTTATAACTATAGTTACATTGTATGTTTGCTTCACCATGGTAAAATACTATAGGCATTGGCAATCAATGCATAATTTTAGAACACTTCTTGAATGCACAATAAACTACTCTAAATTCCTTACTAGCTTCCAATTAATTAGCATAGCTTGTTATAAAGTGATAATTTGCCACTGAAAGATTACAGTATGGCTAGATTTTAATTCAACATGGCATAGAACACTTCATGCATTAATCAAGATTTAAAGCTACCAGTACATTTATATATATTTTACATATAATTATTTATTTGCTCTCCAGCATTTAAATTAATTTATATGGAAAAGTCTGTGCCCAGGGACAGTTCAACCAGAAAAAAAGATGATCCTTAAGAAATACAGTTTTCCCCCGAAGCTTCAGTCAATCTACGGAATAATCTATCTCCCTTGACATTCCCGGTTTGGAAAAATAAATAATTTAATCTCATGACCTTTTGCCAAAGGATCTTATTCTTTTTAAAGAATCGATTATTTATAGAATGCCATATTACATATTTTAGTGTCAGCATCCATCTCATTGACCAGATACATTGTTGTTTTTTTTAATTTTATTATTAAAATGTATTTAGTGAATTAAAGACAGCATTCACTTTTAATTGTTCTAATTGTACATAAGTTGTATAATTGTGCAGATCTTGGATAGATGCCATTGATGGATACATAGCTTTCCTTTAACTTATATTTACATCAACGAACGATAGAATCTGTTTAAGCTTGGCAGCCTGGGCAGAATCTAGGTCAGTGATGTGTATAATTCCAAGCAGAGTGACATACAGTATATCCCACTGGGAGGAATATGAATGTGTGAGCAGGCTTGAGATTTTCAAGTGATAAAGGAATTTAAATGCATTGAACTCAATTGAGCTAGTAGGCATGTCTGATAATACTAACATTTCACATAGGAATGTATTTATGAAAGAGAGGATAAGACACTGTAACTCTCTGGCTCTGGGCCCAGTGTTTTGATATTTCTAAACTGCAGCTTGTTTCATAATCCCCCTACCCCTCCACCCCACCAGCATACATACCACTGCTTCTCAGTAGGACTGCATCCAGAAACAATATGTGGGGGTGGGGTGTTATAAGGATTCCAGTAGTAGGGCCACCTATAATTGGCGTGTACAATGTCAAAGACCTATTATAAAAATAAGGGAACATACACAGTCTGTCTGGCTATTTATTTATTGAGGGCAAAAATGTGAATTGGGGGCACACACAGAACATGTGGAACTGAATCCCCATATTTGTTTGCTGAGATTTTAAGAAGTCTTATAAAATGCAAAACTGTATTTTTGTGTATGTGCTGTTTCTTAATCTGTATTATCTATCTAATGAAGGCACGTGTATCTATAATGTTCTCCTCCCTCAAATTAGACCACTAGTAAGGTCACATCTTGATTCCTTGGAATGGTCCATTTAACCTAATAGGAATTTTTAAGACTCCATCTGTCATAGGCTTTAACTTCCATATGTTTTGTTGTGTGTTGAAAATGTCATACCTTGTTAAAAACTTGAAAGGAACAATCTAAGTTTATAAATGCATAAGAGTGTTCTTGGTACCTTCTAGATCCAGCCTCCATATAGATATTAAAATAATAAAGTTAAACTTACCCCATCTATCTGAATCCCTGTCTTGCCATGACTTAAGCTCCTTTCTTATCCGAGATCATTCATTCAGACAATGAGTTTTTTTTCTCAAAATCTATTGAAATTATATATATTTTTTGAATTCTTTATTTGAATCGATTTTGAGATTTTTATAACCAAGGGTGGGTTTGAAGAAGAGGCATTAGGATGTGTTTTCACATTTTACAATTTACAGTGTACAGTTAGGGTGTTGTCAAGTACATCAGCATGTGTTGGTACAATCAAATTTGTGAACAGGGGATCAGTGACAGTATATTAGTTTACGCGGTCGGTCAAGGTATTGGGTTATTCAAGAGGGTCAGGTCAAAACCGCATATTATTGTGTGGCAGCATGTCGCACGTCCACAGTGCTGTGGGTAGTTGGGGCTTCACTGTCAAGGCCGTATTTTAATCTATAGTTGCCCTGTTTGAAGTCCGGTCTTCTCCGGTCTATGAGGATGGGCTTTTGAGGGGTGCTAGTGTAAGGAGTCCTTGTTTCGTCTCCTCTAGGGGAGAGCTCAACCCTCTAGCTGCTCCTTGGGTGGGTATGCTCCCATCTGTGAATTCTTATGTGGTGGGTTGTGTCCCCTAGTTCTGTCTGTGGAGGCTGTTTTGCGGGGCGTGCTTTTACCTGTCTGTGGTCTGGTTCTGGGGGTGTGTTGGTGTAGGGTGTGTAAGTCATGCGTCCCTAATAGGGTGGTTAGGTTTTTAAAAGGGGTGTGACCGGGGGAGGGGTTTGTGCCCCAGTCGCCAGGCCCTGCGCCCCCTCCCCGGGGGGGGGGGTTGGGTTTGGTGAGTTGTGGTTGATTAATAGGGAAAATCTATTGAAAATATTAATCATTTTTTTTTCATTTAATGTTCAATTTTACAGAAGGAGTTCAGTGTCCAGAAAGTAATGCTTTGCAAGAGATCAGAAGCTGCAATGAACATCCTTGTACAGTATATCACTGGCAGACTGGCCCTTGGGGCCAGTGCACAGAAGATGTCACAGTTTCAGGTTTTAACTCATCAAATTGGAATGGTGAAGCAACTTGTGCTCTTGGGATGCAGACAAGAAAAGTCATCTGTGTCAGAGTCAATGTGGGACAAGTTGGCCCCAAAAAGTAAGTACTAACATTATTTTTTATTGAAGATCTGTGCATTCTTCTAATGAGTTTTACATATATATATTTTCAAGCCTATCTGTATGCATCTGACTATGTATATGTCACGTAGACTTTATCGTCCATCATTTCTGACTTGTGTAATATTACTCATGCGGTATCTTCTGTAGTTTGATAGATATAGATCAGTATAGATTGGTTGTTGAATGAAACTCTGTATTCAGAGCTAGAATACCATGTGCTTATAAGTGTATGTTCCCAACCTGTGCAAAAATCACAGTTTTGTAACCAAAATATGGAGCTCAATTGAATGAGTTGAAAGTTGAGATTTTATAATTTGGTATGCAGATGACTGTCACAGTCAGCAGCATAATCTCTGGTGAACATGGAAAATATATATATATATATATATATATATATATATATATATATATATATTAATAATGTAAATACATGAAAATACATGAAGAATGAAAATGAAAAATCTGCTTTGATAGAATATCACAGAAATGCCTTGCTTTAAAATGTGTGTGCACAGATTCAATGTCCAGGAGGAACCTCAGTGAAAAAATAGTATAGACCTTCTAATGATCAATTCACTCAAAATGCCTAACACGTACTGTAGTAATAAACTTTATAGTAAACACCTTTAGGTAAAGAGAAAGCAGTTTACGATCAAAGGTTGGCAGTTAATATTTTAAGCAACTGACAGAATATAAAAAAAAAAATGTTGGCCATTTTACCCACTCATATTGATTTTTTATTTATTTAATTCTATTTTGGCAAACATTTGAAATTCACATTGGATTCTCTTTGAATTCCCAGCAATTCACACATTAAGGATTAACACGGTATGTGGCATAAATGGAACTGCTCCCTTCCAAAGCTCTGCGGAGGTTGCAAATACCTCTCCCATATGTTCCTATGTATGGATGGGCTTTACGTAGTACTTCCAGAGGTCACAATGTTGCCAGTTCAATGACTGCATAAACTCAATTTCCATTACAAATTGGACTGAGGTTTTTCCATTTTTTTCTACTATGTGGAAACGTGCTGATTGAGGTTAGAAAGATACATGGACAGCATGGGTATTGATTTAATTTACAAAATACCTAGTAGCATGTTAAACACACACTAAGAAATGTAAGTTTAGTATATGGAAATGTTATCAATTGAATCTCCATCGAGCACTGTTTAATTAGATTAGTAATCCTTATGTTTACAGTGGCCCCAATTCTAAAGAATATCTGTTTTAATAAACTGGAACATGGTATAAATCAATACAATGAAAGTAATTAAGACTACATCATCACACAAAAATGTATTAATGTAGTTACTCAGTATTATCATATACTCAGAGACTACTATATTCTGGGCCTAATTTTAAAGCAAAGATGCATTTATTTGACAAGTGATATTTTTTTTCTGCTCAATGTAAACTTGAAGAATGTACTTCCAGCAGAACGTTTAAATAATCTATTGTACTAGTGGCCTGTTTTATGTGATTACTATGGAATACGTTAGACTCAGCGCCATGAAAGACGGAGAATAAGATGCATTCTGTAATGTCTGTCATATTGTCATGTGACTATTATCTCGACAATCTCATGAGAGGGAAATTATGTGTACCATATGGTACAGAAAGAGCCCTGTGGTGTCTTGACTAGAATTAGTGTTTTGTTTTGTTTTTCTACATTTCCTGCCAATGTCAGAATACAAATTAAAGTTTTTTATAAGATGTTGTACAGAAAAAAAATATTAAATTTTGGTTCTTGCAAGCTCTTTCAATTGGCTTTGATTTGCTTTCTCATTAAAACACTTCAGTGCATATTATTTATAAATATATAACAAGAAATGTGCATTGTGGCAGCAATACTTAGTGTGTCTATGTGTTGTCAATTGGCTATAAACAAAATGTGCTTCAAATCACTGTTACTTTATTAACTAAGGAGTTGTGGAAATGGCTGTGCTCTTCCAACTCCCGATGGATCTTGGGAGAGTGGTAGTAATATTTATTGAGGCTATATTGTTCTAATACTCCCTAACCAATTAATGACAATATGAGAGGATGCTCATTCCTATGCACCTGGGGTGGCCTGTGGTCTCTATCCTTTAATCTCTACCTGTAATTTACTACTGCATTATATTGTATTATAATTGAGACACTTGGCTAGTCTGCTCAACCATTTCCCCCTCCCCCCTGCTTGCCACTCCTAGCTATAAATTCCTTTAATTAACTCTGTATCTCTGGTCTTTAGGACCAATCTTACATCCATCCCTGCAACAAGATCTTTTAATGTTACTTGGCTCTGTAATAAATAAATAAATAAGCCAGATCCTGTTCACTATTCCTAGCCCAAGAATCCTGTTAGACACAATTGCTCTTCTCAATTTTACAATTGCTATGCTATTGCTTTTATTTTTACCTCATTAGCATATTGAGGTTAGTTTTGATAATTAATTTACAATTGCAAATATTTTTTGTTGATTTAGAATGAAAAGATTGTAATTTAATAACTATGGTTCACATGGTAAAATATTACATAAGGCCATTTTTTTTTTCTTGTGGATTCACATATTTTTCATCTTCACATGCAGCACCAACAGCACAAATGCTTTTAGAATTTGGAAATGTTTAAACAGCTAAGCTAGTTTTTCATTTTCCAATCAATGTATATTTCTCTGTTTAGATGTCCTGAAAGCCTACGACCGGAAACAATGAGACCATGTTTGCTGCCATGCAGGAAAGATTGCATTGTTACACCGTATAGTGATTGGACTCCTTGCCCTACATCCTGTCAAGAAGGTAAAAAAATACATATACTTGGTATGCATTACATAGAGATGATGGGGATTCACATGTTTCTCTGTACTGTTTTTTTTATGTTTATTTAATTTTATTATTCTTAATTCCTTTAAAACTTTACTGAGCATATTTCCACACGGCCGTTGTTGAAATATTTATTTTCAGGAAAAATTGATATTTTTTCATTTTTGCAAATCAAAAGTAAAATGTAAGTAAAATATAAAGTAAACAATTTACCAATCCAGATTGCCTGTTAAGAAACAGTAGACCAAATTTAAATATTTATTTTTCAGAATTATCTTTTTTAACATTTCACTGTTTGAGAATTGTCTTACTTTGCGATCCAATACTTCTTCCACTAGATGGTCATTCTAGACATTTTTAATAGTATTCCACACTTTACATTTTTATTGTAGTATTTAATATTGCGATATCTAATGCGTATATGAACAAAAATGTTTATACATTTATTGGACAAGAGTTGCCATCAGACATGTTTGTGAATCTTATTTTATAAATCCATGTAAGGAAAATACATGTGATGTTATGTTGTAATGCCTTAATACTTTAGTTTGGAATCCTAGTTTAAAATTTTGTCAAATCATTTCTTTTCAGTGTGAGATCATTACTTTCAGTCAGTGCCAGACCTGCCGAAATATTTTTTCCAAGTGCCAGCCTGTGAATAAAATGGGGACTACATTTGCATGAGATGTAAAATTCTTGTCTTGCCAAATGAGTTGGAGCATGATGGTTGAAAGATTTACAAGAACCTGTGAAATTACAGTTTAATTCTAAACTAGGCCGAATTCTACCTTCCAAATAAGTAGGCAGTTACCTGCTGTTACCTGGATTGAGTTTAAATTGTAGATTCATTGGATGTCATCTAATTTAACATTCTAAGTGTAGGTGGCAATTTATTCTGGGCATTGATTTTTGTTTTTCTTTCTTTTTTTTTTAACTCTTGATGAAGTTAGACCGTTTTTAAAGCCATAATTTAACAATTTGTCTGTTGCTTTACATTGTTTTCTAAAATGTAACGATTTACGTTTTATTTATTTTTTAAATTCTAATTTCTTTAAATTGCTGCTCTTGCAGGGTAATGGGATTCTAAATCGTATTATCTTTGATTATAAATCATATTATTTTTGATCCCATATAAACTAATAATTTAGAATTATTTTTTACTATAAAACCTGACCACATGTTTGACATTTCTCATATTTATGTCAAAGATAATCTTGGATGTGTATAAGGTAAATTAAATAAAGCCTCAGATTTCAATGTAAAGTCTTTCAATCGCTGTAATTCGTGTTATAGATAGGAAAGAAAAGTACACATCTAATGGATGATAACTAAATTATCTCCATTACAGCCACACTTTTTCTTATGAATTTATTCCATTAAATCAGCTTTTTGGTCTTAAAGCATACCGTAATCTGCAATGGTTTAAACTATTTTAACATTTTTATTTTTTTATTTGTGTGTACCTCTAAGCATTTTATTGAACATCAAGAGCTATTCTGCATTGTTTTTTTTTCTTTATTTTTCCAGATTTTCTTTTTTTCCCATTTGCATTGTAAAACTAAACCAGGGCATGAAATCCAGGTTTGTGCAATTCCTGTGCCTGACTATATTGCTGTTATGTCCTATATTTGCACCACTTAAGTGTATTTACCCTATGTAAATTTGGCCAGTGAGTACCGTAGATATTAATATAGAGTGCCTGAGCTCCCTATAGTAGAAAAAACTGTAACAAATATTATATGGTGAAAGGTATGTAAATTTTAGCAGAGTAAGCACCTGCAATGTGGGGAGAGCAGGTACCAACTCTGCCTTAGTAAGCATGTCGAACTCGCGGCTCGCCAGGCCAATGGGCAGCGAGTTTGACATGCTTGGTCTAGAGTTTTTGCTTTTTATGGATCAACAGCAGAAACATAGTCTTTTTTTTTTTTTTTTTTAAACAGCATTACTATATAGTGCAACTTAGTAGAACTTGGTTATGGAACTTAGTAGTGAGCGTTGCATTCTAGATAGACAATTTTTATGTGTTACATTGTTCATAATTTTATAGTTCAATTCTCTGAGGTTTAGAGGCCTACCACTATATCATAGGTGCAACAGTCCCATTTTTAGGGTGCTGTCGCAGCAAATATCGGAGCCAGGGACTTTTCCCACAATTTTAATTCTGCTGGCAGATTTTAAAATCAAGGGGAATGGGAACTAGGACCATGCACTGAGTGCTTCTAGGAGTGGGGAGGGAGGATGACATGTTATCAGTCAGTCTGGACACACTCTTTAGACACACCACTTTGAGGGGTATATACACTCCATTGATGAGTGGAACAATGATGGTGGTGATGGTTATCGTGCCCCCTGTACTGCTGCTTTCTTTCCTGCTCACCTTGTCAGCAATGGGTGTTACTAAAGTAGTGAAAACTACCAACTGCATTAGGTGTCTGGATATTGCAGGCCAAGAAGAGTATTAGTCAATTGTGAGTTATTAGCAGTTGCTATGAGTAGATCTTATCAGATGTGTTGCTGGAGGGTAGGTTGGGGAATGAAGCCCTGATGAAAATCTATATAGCCTTGGATTTGTGTTTTTGTTACTTTGTATTAGGCAGCTGTTTCTCAAATTGGCTTCCCAATATAAAAAGTATGGCGACCTGCAGACTACTGAGCTGGAGAAGGTATCCCCCTCCCCTGTAAAAATTGGGGGGTTGCTGCTGGGCAACAGGAATGTTCTACACCCACTCCTTATTACTTAATTGGCTAGTGGTACGTAATAAGTGCAATGTTCTTTTTGGATAAATTAAGAATGCTGCTTCTTATTGATTTGGCTTTATGTCTCATAGATAACTCTGCATTATTCAGTGAAATTAGTGGAATAATATAAACCACAAGATATTTCATGTCTTTATGAGTCAAGGTTTCTGAAACATTGCACACTGTATCTCATTATTAATATTGGCATAATTAACTCTGCTACACATGATCTATATTTCAAGCTATTGCACAACAATAAAGAATGTAAATCTATAAAGAGAGATGCTTCATAGAGTGACCTTCATAAAACTAATTAGGCCACATGCAGACAGAAATTAAAACCTGAAGTGACAGAAGAATAAAGAAGGTTAGACCTGTGTAATGTGAGGCCATAGCAATTCACATTTTTAATAATACAACCAGCTCGATAAAAGTAATCTAGTCACAATAAATCTATTATTAATATTTCTCATTTGATTGTATTTATAACGTTGGAGTTTATTCCTAGTGGTTACATTTATGTGCCCCTCTTTAAGACAAAAATATAGAAGATAAACTCGTTGTGTGTGCCACCATGTGCCGGTCTCAACGCAGCCACCACTCAATCAATTTCTTCATGGAGCAAATGCAATGACAGCCACTAGAGTCATTCTTAGAGAGTAATGTAAACACTGCCTTTTCACAACTGGGTGCATAAACAGGATCTTTGCATAAAACCACTACATTAAAGGGACACTCCAGGCACCCAGACCACTTCTGCCCATTGGAGTGGTCTGGGTGCCAACTCCCACTACCCTTAACCCTGCAAGTGTAGTTATTGAAGTTTTAATAAAGTGCAATATTTACCTTGCAGGGTTAAGTCCTCCTCTAGTGGCTGTCTACTAGACATCCACTAGAGGACACTTCCGTGTTCATAGAACACGAAAAGTGTGCTATAACGACACTGGACGTCCTTACGCTATGTGAGGACCTCCAGCTTCGCTGAAATCCCCATAGGAAAGCATTGTAAGCATTATTCAATGCTTTCCTATGGGGAGTTCTAATGTGCATGCGCGGCATTGCCGCACATGCGCATTAGGTCTCCCCCGCCACCGGCCGCGCATGCTCAATAGGTCTCCCCCGCCGGATGGCATCAGCGGGGGAGGAGCATAGGCGGACCCTGACCCAGCGCCGAGTTACATCGGCGCTGGATACAGGTAAGTCACTGAAGGGGTTTTAACCCCTTCAGCAACTTGGGATGGGGGGTGGGAGGGAGAGGGGACCTGCAGTGCCAGGAAAATGGTTTGTTTTCCTCGCACTGGAGAGTCCCTTTAACCCCGTGATGACCGATGATGGTTCAGGACCGTCATTGTAAAAATCCCCTTGGGGACTGATGACGGTCCTGAACCGTCATAACGGTTTGGGGCTACTTACCTGATCGTCGTTGGTCCCCAGTCGGCGATCAGCACTCCTCCCGGTCCAGGGGGACTGCCTGTCTGCCCGGGCAGTCTCCCGTCGGCAGATCAGGACCCCGCGGCCACGTGATCACTCGATCACGTGGCCGCAATAGGTGCCTGTGTATCCGCCTGCAGGGGGACTGTCTGTGCTGACAGGCAGTCTCCCTGCAAGTGAGAAATCAAAAATAAAGTAAAAAAATAAAGCAATCAGTGTAATAAAAAAATGTATGTATATATATATATATGATATATATACATGTATTATATCCATATATAATATATGTATATATATCATATATATATAATGTCATACTAAGTGTATTTTTATATTTATATATACGTATATTAATATAAAAATACACTTTTAATTTAAATTACACACGTATATATACAATATATATAATAACTATATTGTATATATATTATTATAAATTATAAATAATATGTTAATAAAAATAAATAACAAAAAGTAAAAATAATTTGTAATAATTAAAAAAATGATATATATATATGTAATTTTATTCTAACAGTATTTTGATATTAATATATATTTATATATATATTTATATCAAAATACACTTAGAATGTAATGATATATATATCTATGTATAAATAAATAAATAAAAATAATACGAAATATACATATGTCCATATACATAATTACATAAATAATTTCATAAATATACACGTAGATGTCAAATATATAAATATGTATATATATTAAAATTCGACGTGTGTATTTATGTAATATTTTTACCTAATTAAGTAATTTTAATGATTGCAATTTGAGGGACCTGCCTGCCAACCCAGGCCAAAAGTCCAGAGAATTTAATTTGCTAGCACTGTGTTTAACCCTGTAACTTTCTATGACACCCTAAAACCTGTACATGGAGGGAACTGTTTTACTCAGGAGACTTCGCTGAACACAAATATTAGTGTTTCAAAACAGTAAAGCATATCACAGCGATGATATTGTCAGTGAAAGTAACATTTTTTGCATTTTTCACACACAAACGGCCCTTTCACTGATGATATTATTGCTGTGATACATTTTACTGTTCTGATACCCTAATATTTGTGTTCAGCGAAGTCTCCTGAGTATAACAGTACCCCACATGTAGAGGTTTTATAGTGTTTGTGAAAGTTACAGGGTCAAATATAAAGCTTGATTTTACTTTTTTTTTTTTAATGGAAATTTGTCAGATTGGTTAGGTTGCCTTTGAGAGTGTATGGTAGCCCAGGAATGAGAATTAGCCCCATGATGGCATACCATTTGCAAAAGAAGACAACCCAAGGTATTATAAATGGGATATGTTCAGCCTTTTTTAGTAGCCACTTAGTCACAAACACTGGCCAAAGTTTGTGTTTTTTGCATTGTCAACACACAAACAAATATAAATGCTAACTTTGGCCAGTATTTGTGACTAGGTGGCTACTAAAAAGGACTGGACATACCCCATTTTGAATACCCTGGGTTGTCTACTTTAAAAAAAATATGTACATATGAGGTGTGATTCAGGGATTTATGACAGATAACGGTGTTACAATGTCCCTATTGATAAATTTAAAATATATATATATTGAAACAGCAATTTCCTATTTGTATTTATAGGCCTGTAAGTTGCAAAAAAAAAAAAGCAATAAAGCATGTAAACAGTGGGTGTTTTTAAACTCGGGACACAATTTTAAATCTATTTAGCAGTTTTTTTCATTAGCTTTTGTAAATAAGTAAAATATTTTTCAAGTAAAAGTCCAAAAACATGTTTTCTTTTTCAATTTTTCACCATATTTTATTTATTTTTTTTTAAATAAAATATATGACACGATACAAATAATGGTATGTAAAGAAAGCCTTTCTTGTCCTGAAAAAAACAATATATAACTTGTATGGGAACCGTAGATGAGAGAGAGGAAAATTACAGCTAAACATAAACACCACCAAGTGGTGAAACTGCTCTGGTCCTTTAACGTACAACATCGCAAAAACAGGCCGGACCTAAAGGGGTTAAAATGTAGTAAGTCTGGTTCTCGGTATGTCTATTAAAAGGGAACCTTTCTCTCCCTAAACTCTTATTAAGGAGATCATGAAAGGGGAGCGGAAGGGGAGCCTTACAGATTCCTTTTAAGATGATCAAGTGTATATTCTAATTATATCAATTGCTTTATGATTTTCTTTGTCAAGTAACCATCTCTCCAATGATGAACATGATCTAAATACACTGTCTTAAAATCTGGTGATGGTCTAAATATAGAATTCAAATATAATATAACATCTTATAAAAGGTTAAATATGCTCACATGGACTATGGGGATATCCTGCATGTTACATATTGTGGAAAGCAGGATTTATACCTCAAGCCATGAGAGGATATTACTTAAGTTTTTAGCTAAAGAGATACTATAGTATTAGGAATACAAACCTGTATTCCTAACACAATAGATGCATCTGCCTCCAAAACTGAGGACAATAGGTACCCCGACCATATCAATGAAATAAAGTGGTCTGTGTTCCTATAGTGTCCCTTTAACACTAATCTTTGTAAGAAAAACTCATTAGGTCATGAGAACAAATCAGAAGGGGCATCTGCAGTACTATGGTTTGGTTGTGAAAGAATATAGAAGATGAGAGTTAAAGTGACAAAGCATGATAAACTAATTGAGATATTATCTTTATTCTACGTTTCCTACTTTATCTATCATGCCACTAATTTGTTTCTTCAGTACAGTAGACAATGCTACCTTTAGGTATCAAGTCATATAGCTGACTTTCATAATCGTCCCTTACATTGGGGTATATCATGCACCCACTGTTTTTATGCGGCCCTATTTAGTTTCACTTTCTCTCTTGAAACAGAAAAGAAGCCACTGGCTAAATAAAATTAACATGTGTTCTGAGCACATTCAATTTTTGTTCTCTTTTCATCTCGACTGCAAGAGAAGGAAAAATTACATTGGTACACGCGCTGTGTTTAATTAATTTCTTCACCCTCTACATTGATCCCTATGTGAAAGCGTAAGCTAATCTGTTTGTATATGTTATCACAAAGAATTAAGATTCATTTTAATAATAATTCAATACATTGTGCTGGTAACTTTGAAATTTGAGAAACGGAAAGATTATGTGGGTCACAAATAATTAAAATTTCTTTGATATTAATTTAGTGGCACATATTTGACTTGCTGGAATAACATAGTGTATATTAACAATACATATTCTCACTATCTTCTGTAATATTATACAGGGTATACATTTATGAAATGATGTGGCTATGTCTGTGAATAAATATGTATTATAAAAAAATATTATTGCCTATATCATCCTTACCATATCTAAATAATGAGCTAATCAGCATATTTTCTTGATAATGCATCTTTTCATAAAAATAGACAGAATGACTGCACCTGCCAGTTGAATGTTATATTACTTTTACATATTCTTGCTTATTGATTGATGGCTTCTAAGTTATGAAATACATATTGTGTAAACTGATGATGGCAATTTCCGTGGATTTTTGCAATACCCAACTATTTGTGCAGGGCATTCTAGCACTTAACTTTCAGGGTTATTCACTAATGCAGAAAATTCTAAGTGAATTTAAAGTTTCAGTACAAACTATGAATTTTGGAAACATTCTCCAAATTAAAACTCAGTTCGAATTCACTTCGAATTCGAGACAATCCTCACTTCAATGAATATCCCTGATTGGGTATTTTTTTTTTTTTTTAATTACTTTGACCTGGTCAAATGTTATAGCGTGCTGCACCTCGTGATTATAAAACAATATATCTGTTATCACAGGTATTTGAGACATGTCATGAAACACTTTTCTAGAGTACAGAAAGTATCAGACGGAAGCTTTTTAAAAGTGAGACCTAGAGCAGGAAATAAAAATGACAGTGTCTCAGTGTCAATTTGCAAAGATCCCCAATAGTGACTACTCTGCTGGCAATGTGGTGGCCAAGGGTGCAGAAAATAGTGTTATACTTGGCTGCTGCCATCTTATTTCTGGCTCTTTAGTAGGAGACTGGGGGCTCGACCGTTGACAGAGCCTTTTTACCTTCAGACATCTGTGGTGACAGCTGAGGGCATGACAAGGCTTGACAAAAGGTCATTTTTGTCAAGCTTTATCAAGCATAGGAAAGTCAATGTGAGTATTTTTGAAAGATTTTATCTTTATGAAAATCCAATGGATCTAATCGGATGGAAGAATGACATAACCACTTAAGGGTAGATTTTGAATTGTAAGAAATAAAAATAGGAATATTTTAAGCAACAATGTAATGCTCTGCTTATAACTGCACTGTCAACCCCCTCCCAAAAAGATAATTGCATAAAGATAAGATCTTTATGAAATACTCATATTGACAGTGCTGGAGTTTCACTAAAATTCAAAAAGTCAAAAGATATACTAAGAGAAAGAAAGAGGCGGCCTTGTCTTAGTATTTTTCCTATGCTTGACAAAACTTGAGAAAGAATTGGAGTTATCTTTGTCAAGTTTTGTAATTCTCCCTAGCAGTTATTAGTGATGGGAAAAGGGCTGTGTCTATCAACAATCCTTTAGTCTTGTTGGATCCTCATCAGTGTTGTACTCTTGCGCATAGGGCAGATTTAGGTAAGTAAAACTAACTTTTCCCTGCACCCATGGACACCCAGAGGAGTGGTCACCTTTGCAAATTAGGTTTTTCTAATATGTGGTGGTATTAGGTAGAAACAAAATAAAGGATAATTCTTGTAGCTGGACCATGATACAACACATGGCAATATCTGAATTCCATTGCAAAATCTAAACTCTAGATACACAGCAAGCTATATATCTAACTCTTTGTTGTATATTTATTGTTAAAGGAACTGCTAAAACAATAAACATAGAATGAATAAAATTGGCACAAACACAATTAATAGAGTGCAAGTATCTACACCCAAATCCGTGTAGAACTAAAATCTTGTGCAGCAACCTATATTGAATCCTGATATGAAGATTCCCAAAAAATTAAAAGATGCGCAACCAAATTTAAAACACAGTGTAAACATGTGAACATGTATATAAATAAATAGCTTAGTGTTCCCAATAAAGAGGAAACCGTCCCAGTATCCATAAGTGTTATCAATTAGACTGTAAAATAGTGAAAAAGAATCATATAAAATATACTTGCATCAGCTTTACAATGATGTTCTTAGTGATCTAAAACACATAAAAATCAAAAGAAACGTGTAGGTATAGAGTACAAACGTATAGGTTCTGCTCACAGTATATCGGCAGACAAAGTCCTTTTGTCTGCCGACACACAGTGAGCCCGACATGTTTTTACTATTTTTACCAGAATAAAGCATTGGATACATTGTTTAGCTGGTGGTGAGTCTATGCTATATCCCCATTCGGATCCAACGCATACGAGGGTCTGATCCTCCCTAGGCTTAATAGTCAGGAGTGGTACTTCAACCACTCCCCATTTGTAAGTTTGTTTTTGGCAAAGCTCTCAATATATATCACTATTTTATACTACATGGCTGCACTATGAGTTTCTTTTTCTTTTTATGTGTTTTAGTTCACTAAGAACATCATTGTAAAGCTGGCTCACTGTGTGTCGGCAGACAAAAGGACTTTGTCTGCCGATATACTGTGAGCAGAACCTATATGTTTGTACTCTATACCTACACGTTTCTTTTGATATAAGTATATTTTATATGATTATTTTTCACCATTTTACAGTGTAATTGATAACACTTACGGATACTGGGACTGTTTCCTCTTTATTGGGAACACTAAGTACTTATTTATATACATGTTCACATGTTCACACTTTGTTTTAAATTTGGTTGTACACCTTTTAATTTTGATTTGTCACTTTAAAAAAACTGCTAAGACCATGGTAAAGGAACTGAATGTTTTACCAATCTCAAAATGCCTTGCATGCAGGTATGCTACAAAAAATAATACATCAACAAGACACAGATAATTGTATCATGCCTGTGCAATCTACTTTTGTCTTTGCTGACATCTGCTTAAGAACAGATTGCATTATGGGACTTGACAGTTGAATTTGACACTTTGCTTTTTCCTATTATCTTTTTTTATTTTTATTTTTTTTAAAAGAGGATGAAGAAAGAGCTTTTGTACTCAGAATATTGCTGTTCTTGCAAATTGTCAATGTTAAAGAAAATATCACAGTGAAAACAACCCAGTAACCTAGTTAGTTTTGACACACAAAGAATAGCCTCTATTACTATTTCAAGAGCTACTTCAACCAAAAAAAAACAGTGTTTTTGGTCAAAGTAAGCCTTCCTAGACTGATTCTCCCCAAGTGAAAAAGATATAACCTATCTCATTTTCAACCCCAAGTTCTGACTCCGCCTGGATGGGGGTCTATGCCACTATTGGCTGACTAGTGCCAGCAAGATGTGCATGCTTTCATCAAATGCCAATTTTGCACAGAGTTAATATTAGCCAACTGTTGGCTAATTAAGATCAGTAAAGCTGCCAGAGGTTGAAAACACCTCCAGCAGAAGAGGGTTAATCTCTGTATGTGCAGTGTTTTATATCGAGCAGCTGCACATACAGACTCTAGGCACCATGACAGCTTCAAATTACTGTAGTGGTCATGGTGCTTGGGGGCACAGTTCATATCTCATGAGCCTCTGCTCAAAAGGGGTTTACAAAGCAAAAATGTTATGAGGAGCATCAAGATTCTATTTGTGAAACACTTAACTGTAACTGATTGGCAGCAGAATTTTCATTTGGCTGTCAAACGTTTGGCAGCAGAATTTTCTTTTGTCTCTCAAACTTTGAGTATTTTAACCAATTCAGTTATTTACCAAAAGCAAATGTGATTATTTCATCTGAATTTCCCTTTGGCTGTGGTTGTAATCTGTTAATTTTATGTATAAAATGACTGATTTCACTATTCACAAACTGATGAATTACAATGGATTAATGTGGTTGTTTTTATTCCCCTGATACAGGCTAGTGGATTAAACATGGTGCTTTCTCACTATCTCATCAACTCCCATCATCTAAGCTGTCATATTCACCACAATGAGCCCCAACAGCACAGACAGGGTATCCTGACTTCCTGTGCTTTTTTCTGCCTTGGATCCCTTCCAGACAATTCACTAAAAACCTGATTCAGCAGTGAGATCCATTAGAATGCACGCTAGCATAAATATTATCTTAGTTTTTAATAGTGTGTCGAGTATCTTAACTTATTTTTATGATTGAAGCTATATATGGCAGTGTACGTGTGTTACTATTGCATGAACTCTTTCATGAAGCTATGAGAACACCTGTGTAATTTACCTGGCACTTGTACGCTGTTTGCATATTCAGCATGGAATGGACAATTAGTGGTATAATGCTGTCCACAGAAGGATGTTAGAATTATATAGGACATTCAATATGAAGTGTTGCCTTGAGAAGAATAAATTTATATAAAAAACAACACAATACATGTTTAGGTAAAGGACCACTATAGTGCCAGGAAAACAAACTTGTTTTCCAGGCACTATAGGGTCTTTGGGTACCCCCATCCTGGCACTATAGGGTCTTTGGGTCCCCCACCCTCAGGGTATGTATTAGCATTTTTCCAAGTTTAGTAGAAAAGTACAAAAGTAAATGTGGGAATAACATTTGATGCAGAGTACTATATATCATTCTATGGGAAATGGAACATAGTCTACCATTTCTGCACATATTAACAATCAGGTCAATCAGAAAATGTTTGTTTTGTTTGCGTATGTAAATGTAGCAGTGGCTTGTCCATAAGGGCACATACGGTAGTGCCTGCAAGATAATTGTTGTCATTTAAAAAAAAAATAAACTATTGCCCATGGTAAAACAGTGAATTACTGACACAGTTTCAATTATGGGAAGAGTTTACTTGCATGTTTCCATTACAAATGGTAAACATATACCATATAGGACAGAAGTGCTATAATTTCCTGTTACTATAATTTCCTAATTTTCTGCTCTTCCACTACAGCACAAACTGACTCATTGATAATGAATGATAGCTGTTTGGATAAGCTGTTGAGAGTAGCTGGGTATGTGTAGATTTTAGGTCATTTGTGGAATCTGACCAGTTTAAGAGCATCGTAGATATACTCAGTATGCCCCTGGGTGTAATTTTGAAGTCCTCACTTCAATCTCCATTATGGTGTCTGAACTGGACACCTAGTGTATAATAGTTCAGAAGTCTTACAATTTATGCTTATTCTTTATTTTCCACAATTGCAATATAGTTATCAGATGTAGATTCATATGTTAATATATTTTTTGAACACCTTTATTGAAACTTGGAGAAACAACATTAATTTCACATATTGGGTTTTTGGACAGTGAAATTGCAAGAAGGAATAGGGTTCCTTTCTAATGATTAGGTCCGTGTAAAATGATATATTCACTATATGTGATTGATATCTGAAATAATGTTTATTTGTATCTGTTTTGACAAAATTATATTAAAAATAGGTCATGCTCATACAAGATTTAGACCTTGGCTGTCAGACTGAAAACAAAGTTCTTAAGCACTAGGCAAAGGGTGCCCAAAAAGGTAGAACCCAGATGTTTGAAAACTAGGGCTTCCAAGATGCTTTGTCATTCTAAAGGCAGGCAAGGCATCATTGGAGTTGTAGTTCTGCAACATCTGGGGAGCTAGCTGTTGGTGCAACCCTGCACTATGGCTATAAAGAACCATACAAATGAACAATGCTCACTTTCAACATTATCACTATGTATCTTTACTCATAATGTATCATCCAATAGCAACAATCTAGACATGTTTCACTGATCTCAGGATTATGTGTGTGATAAAAATGTGTTCCACAAACCTCAGCACTGTGTGCCCTCTGGAAATGGGCTCCCCCAGTCTTACCAATGTGTGTGTCTGTTGAAGCATGGTGCCTGTCTGACAATCCCAGGGTTCCATGTACTGTTCTATTATTGCCTTGTCTTGTATCCTCAAGTCTTTTGTTAATTGGAATATTCTGTGTTGACAATCGTAATAGGTTCATATTTTAGCATAATTTATAGTATCAGAGCAGGAACCAATGCAGCTTTCCACTGAATAGGGAGTTAAGGGGTTAATATCCCAGAGAGAAGGGGTGACATCAAATCCCATGGGTGGATTATATTGCTCCTCCATCTTAAAACTTCAGCAGTCACCATTTTCGGCACTTAATGAGTTCACTGTTTCATTAGATTGGACTGCAAGTTAAATAATTCTGTAGTATTTCAATAAAAACATTGAGTAGAACTGATAAGCTTAGTAAATAGATTAAATCTTGATTGACTTCACTGAAAGCTGATAAAACATTAACTTCCAAAGGTTATTTGCCCATATGATGATATTTAGGCAGATAACTTTGACCTTTTAAGTTTTTGCCTTTTTCTGTGATGCAAAACACCAGTACCTGCACATATTATTTAATTTAGTTAGTTTAACTGATAGACAATTACTACATAGCTATGGTGTCCACACACATTTCCTGAGATTTTAGGAGAGACTTATCAGGACAAAAACAGAGCTAGATAAGAGACAAAAATAAGGAACAATCTATTGTTTCTAAATATGAGGTGGAATCAGGGGCATACCTAGAGCGTTTAGCACCCGGGGCAGATATTCTGTTTGGCACCTTCCCACCCCTCCTCCATCCCGAAATGAAAAAAAACAAACTCAAAATGTTATTTTTTTATTTAAATGTGTTGCACAAATTTGTGAACTTTGTAAAACCCTTGTCTGCTGCCTTCTACAAATCCCCTGTCCTGCCCTGCCATTACCTTGTCCTGCCCCCTTCTACAAACCCCTGTATTGCTCCTTCTACAAAACCCCAGCACCCCCTTCCACAAATTCCCTGCTTTACCCCCCTTATACAAGACCCCTGCCTCAATAGAAAAACTCTGCCCCTTCTACAAAATCCTTGCACTCCACCACACATAGTTATAGGAAGACAGTCAGACACACAGTTACAGGTATACACACACACACACAGTTACAGGCAGCCAGTCACACATACACAGTCACAGACAGTCACACACACACACACACACACAGTTAAAGGCAGCATCACACAATCACAGGCAGACAGTCACACACACAAAAAAAAACACAATCAATCAATCACAGACAGTCACATACACACACACACACAGTTACAGGCAGCATCACACAATCACAGGCAGTCACACTCACATAGTGGCAGACAGGCAGTCGCGCACACAGTTACAGGTAGACAGTCACACACACACAGTCACAAACAGACAGTCACACACAGTTACAGGCAGACAGTCACATAAACAGTGACAGGCAGACAGTCACACACACACACACCATCACACAGTTACTTGCAATCACACACACACAGTCACATGCAGACAATCACATGTAGAGTCACAGGCAAACAGTCACATACACACACACACACTTACAGGCAGACAGTCTCACACAAACACACACAATTACAGGCAGACAGTCTCACACATGCACACACAGAGTTACAGGCAAACTGTCCCACACACACAATTAAAAGCGGGCAGTCAAAAACACACACATAGTTACAGACAGACAGTCACACACATACACACAGTCACATGCAGATAGTCACAAACAGTCACCTGCAGACAGTCACACACACACAATCTCTCTCTCACTTGTGCTGGAGAAGGAGTGGATTCACTAAAGTCCCTCCCTGGAGTCTGTTAGTTGGGGAAGCAGAGACTCCTTCTTGCTTCCCTTCGATGTGCAGCAGTAACAGCAGTGGGTGGGGCATTTAGCCCTGCCAGCTGTCATTTTGGCTCTGCCCCCACATTTTACTTGCCCCGTCCCCAATTTCCTTCTGTGCGGCCAGTTTTGAAGTAATTGCGTGTATGAGCTGTGTCAGCCACCCAGCATCCCAGCTGCCTTGGGGTACAGTGCGGACACACAGCTCACAGATCCCTGGCCCTGGTCATGGCACCCCCTACCTAGTGGCACTCCTCTAGCTGTCAATCAGACAATCAGTTATGTTACTGAGGGGAGGGCTTGCAAAGGCTGCAAACAAGAGATCTGCAAATTCTGCAGGCTGTTTTTAGTTATACCCCCAATTTAAAAATGCATTATTAAACGCACAGATGTCTTTATTGGAGCAATAGCTACTAGATAGTGTTTTTTTTTGGGGGGGTGGGAGGTGAGTATTTGGACAGTGGAGGGTCCCTTTAATATTATATAATTGATTCATTTTATCTTCACTTCTGCAACCTTTAAAATTGTCTTTGTATTATACCATGATTCTGAGTAGCAGCAAAAAAAAAAAATGGAAATAAAAAAAAGGAAAACCAGATTGTAATTAGTGTCTTTTTCTTAAATATATATAAAAAAATCTTGTTCTCTGTCTCTCTCTCATATATAAAACTGGTAATATATTGCTAGAACATTCATTTAGTATAGTGTTCAACTGGAACAGCTTTTAAGATAAACATAATCGTAATCGTAACATAAACGTAAGTTATCATTACTATATATCCATGGCTAAAGTGCCAGATGAGATTCCTCCTGTATAATATTTATATTTTTGTCTTTAGTTATAATCGGCATATATATTCTGTTTTAGGTGTTATTACTACTAAGAAACAGACACGTCATCGAGTCATTATTCAGCTCCCTTCCTATGGCGGCAGGGAATGTCCTGACACTTTGTATGAAGAAAATGAATGTGAGACTCCTGTCGTCTGTCACAGTTACAGGTGAGAAAAGTCACATTGTGGGAAGCAAATTTTATATATGACTACTTTTCATTCATTAAATTTGATTTTGCCATGGCAGGATGACGGATTTCCAACGGATCACATCAATTTCTAACACATGAGCAATTTTAACTTTGATATAAGTTAATAAATGTACATAATTTATTTTCATTCTATTTTTACATGTTACACTTTTTTTGTTTGATTTTCCATTAGCATATAAATCATGCAGGATTTAATTAGATTTTATATTTTTTGTAAAAGTTAGTTAGTGCAATTTTTTTTTATCATGTCACCATAGTTATAATTGGGTCTAACACTCAGCCATTCATACTTATTAAATAAATATAAGGAACACAACACTGTCATAGCAGGAGTATTAGGTAGAAACATAGAAAGAAAAAAATCAAACCACTAGTAAGACTCAAGATTAAAAAGGGCAAATTATATGCAGAAGACAGTATAATGTGCATTACACTTTCTTACTTCTAACAAACATAACATACAAGAAAATGTTTAAATTATATATATACATATATATACATATATATATATATATATAGATAGATAGATAGATAGATAAATATATAAATATATATATCAGTGTTTCTGATATATATCAGAGTGTTTTACAGTATTACACATCCTATTATTTCTTGCCCATGTGGACATGTTCCTTTGTGGCAGTATTATCTCTAAAAAGAGAACATGACATGGTTATTAGACAGGGTGTCATATTGACTAAGCTTTTGGCAGATATGTAAATTTGCAATTATTGTTGTGTCTACTTTAGTTCAAAAATGGAAATTAATTGGAGTGCAGCCACCAACTAAAATACATATTTGTACATTCTGGTAATCCAGTGTGATGGAAGATATAGACTTGAATAAAGAGCTGTTATATTGTTATACTTATTATTCTCAAAGAATATGTAAATCATATAACATTAGACCCTTTACAGCTCTTATAAAAAATCTAAATGAGAGAGGTTCTACTCTATATTGGCCAATGCCTAGTGAAAAATATGCCTTTTACGACCATAGCACACGTATAATTTTGAGATAGTAGAGTAAGTAATTTTATATTTTTCAGCATTTATTCATCATAGAGTTCATATCCTTGTAACGGTGTAGAAATGATGCATGCCATGTTTATGTAATTATAAAATGACTCCTGTGCAAGCATCTAACAAATGAAAAGGTACTTTCTCACAACTCCTCGGAGACAAGCCAGCACCCTAGTGAATAGAGATTAAGAAAGGCAAAACAAGCAATACCTATGTTACCTATTAAATGCTGAATTGAAAGCCAAATTACAAAATAAGAGCTAAGGTAACCAAACAAGAAAAGTGTCTAAATTTTAATTTTTATAACTCAGGTACATTAGATATATTTTAATGATTTTTTTTTTTTACTATTTATTTATGTTGTCAATTATTCTCCTAGAATTTAACCAAAGCAAAGAACAGCTACTATCCAATTTAATATTTAAGCTAAATCTGTTGTCCACAAGTCATTCGAGAACAAGTTTAACTTCAGATAGGCATCTATTTGATCTATACATTGCGTTGGCAAGATGTTTAGATTAAAATATATATTTACATAAAGATCAGTTCCTCCTGCTTCAGCACTATACAACACTGGAGAGAGCAGCTCTGTTGACAGCTACCCTGCTATAAAATGATGCTGGTGTATATAAGAGTTGTGCAACACTAAAATCACTTGGAAGAAGTATAGTTGTGTAAACAGTTGCTTGTAGAATCTATATGTTTAACCTTTACAGTTATGTCATTAGTCAAATAAAATGTTAATAACTATTTTATTAATATATATATGAAAGTTATTTTGTATATCTGTGAAACAATGTAATGTTTATCACGACAGGGGCATTTTATTATCCTGATAAATGTATTTAAGTTAAGATTTCCGTATCTTTCAAAATTCCCAAGTGTTTTAAGTGGGATATTCAGATATCCCTGCAACCCACTGCATTCGTTTTACAGTGATTTAATATGTTTGGATAAACATTTTAAATGATTTAGTATTTTGCACAAAAATAACAATAATAATAATAATATATTCATATTTTTATTTATTTTTATATTTGATTTTTTTCTTATATTTTAATATTTAAAAAAATATTATCTAAAAATATTAAACCATTTTAGAAAAGCTTATCCAAAAAATATTAAATTGTGGGTATTGTTTGTTAAAGCAATGGCAAATGACCCACATTGAAAAAACAAAGATCTAATTATAAGAGCTTAATCAAGAAATCAAAACATATTCATTGGCATAAAATACATCTAGATATAAATTAGTTTAAGTTATTATTGTAATTAACTTACACATGCTAATTTATAAACTCATCTGGAAGTGTAAGCAATTTATATTAGAACATTGAAAATTCTGGAGAACAGATCAAATTATTGTCTTAATATCAGCTCCCCTTACGGGCTGCAATACAACATTTTAATAATAAATATCAATTTAACTGTTCCCAGTAGATAACTACAATGAAGATAAGTTCAAGGACACCAGCATGGAATCAAAATTTTCTTGACCCCTCTGGGAAATAAGAACACCTGCTGTCAAACTCATAACAATCTCTTAGTCAAAGGGCAGTGTGATTAAATCACATGCCATACTCTCCCCCTTGAAGACTGTTCTGCCTGAAATAAACCATTTGTGCCGGAGCGTCAGTGATCTACATACTTTAAAGCAGATGGTTTCTGTTACAGCAGAACAGTGGCATGTCACTAAGACCCCAGGGCTTGCTAGCTACATGAAAAAATAAATAAACATATTAATTGCTATTTTGTATTTATGCTGTAATAAATCATAAATAATTGGTATATTCTGACCAATGTGTTGCCCACAAATCTGGCAACCAATGTAATAAAAGTTCCCTTGATTCTGCTAAATAACATAAAAAAAGGATACATAATTTATTGCTGATTTACGTTTTAATGGAATGCTAAAATGTCATTAGATTGCATACAGCTGGCATCATTACTCAGGATTTATGTAAAAACATTTTTGAATGATATGCGTTGCCTTGTTTATGAGCACAGGTGGAAGACACATAAATGGCGAAGGTGCCAGCTGGTGCCATGGCATGTCCGCCAAGACAGTCCTGGAGCTTACGAGACTTGTGGACCTGGACTACAAGCCAGAGGTAAATAAAAATACACATGATTATGCCAGTATGCTTGGTGTCAATTTATTCAACTGCAGTAATACATTTAGAGTCTCCCAGTTCTGTTCTTTATCAAGTATGAAACCCATGTGTGTCCATTCGAACTTAACATCATGATGATATGATGTCTTTGAATTCTGAGACTATATAATGGTGTAACAATAGGGGACCTAAGGTGTGCAATTATAACTGTACCCCAAAAGCCCATGAGTGTAGGAAATGTATCACCCTTTTTTTTTTTTATAAATTACATTTTATTTGGATTTGTACACAAGTACACATCTTATTCAATATATGTAAATAAAGGTAAAGAAAATGAAGACATAGAAAGACATCGGCATTGGAATGGTGCGACAGGAGCTACAGGCATTTATAGGGAGACTATTGTGGCAAAGTAGTAAATGGTGGCTAGTTTGGTGCACATACAGCCAAGTCATAGATTTGCAGAGGTGTTAATGAGAATAGATAGAGCAGAACTGGTGTAGCCTAGGATCTCAAGTGTTCACAGGAACTGGTGTCTTGGATCTAGGCAAGTGTCACTAGATCTTTCAGGCTACAGTTCCTTGTACTTGCGTTTCTGCCCTCGTAGTTATCAGTGCTGGCAGTTTGAGATGCCACAGGAATGCCTCAGAGTAGGTCAGTGTTATAGTGGTATCTCTCTGCTGAATGGTCAGTGAGCCATCTTCTCCCCAGCGGTATTTCACAGCATGACCCCGTAGGTGGCAAGCTATGGGAGCCAACGTCCTTCTCTCCAGCAGAACAGAAAAAGGTAAGTCTCTGTATATTGCAACTGTGCAGCCCTTGAACTGGATGCTTCACAAAACTCTGAAGAAGGTCAGGACAGCAGAGCGAGCTGCAACATCCCTGGTGACCACAATCGTGTCTCAGGGCACTCCTGCTGGGGCTGTTGCAGTCTTGAGGACTCTGAATGCTAAAGTGAGTAGCGCGGGGTCAGTTCTGTCCTTGATGCCCATTGTGGTGCTTAGCCTCCGGATAAAAGGCAGCAATGCCTCCTCCCCTATCGTCTCTGGGATACCGCGGAGGTGGACTTCATCCCAGAAATTGTCTGATTAAGCCTCTGCACTTGCTGGGCTAGGCCTTCTACCTGGCTTTGGGTGGTTTGGGTGCTCACCCTGGACTTCACCGCTTCTACTTTCTGGCGGAGGCTGCCCATCTCGTCCTGAATCTCTTTTAGGTCGGCCTTCCACACCTTTCACAGGTCTGTCAGGGGCCTTTTAATATCTCTCTTCGTTAAAGGAGAGGAGTCCTCATCTGACTCTGCCTCTTGGGAGTCCTCTCCCGGTCCCGGGAAGGTGAGTATTTCCTCCTCTTCGGATGACTCTACCAAGGCCACACCCCCCACGTTTCAACTTTTTTCATGTCACCTTTGCATGGTTACCTGGCATAGGAAAGAAGACATATGTTATCTATGTAAATACCTCATTTGATGTAGTGTGCTGCTGTATGACAGATGGAGCCAAGATATGCCATTACCCAAAGAGTGTATTAAATAGGAACCATGGAAGGCTAGAAGAAAGGGGTGATATGTGGTACCACTGGCACAGATCAACTAGAACAACATAATTACTAGATCTGCCAAATTCGCTTTCATGGGATGTAACTCTTTTATGGTGTCCCTCTATCTTATAACATATCTGCAGAATCTCATTGTCAGTTAGACTTTATGCATTATATAATCATTAAAAATCCAGAGCATGTCACAGAAAATGGTACCAAACGTGTCACTGCAAGACAAAATAATGCAATTATATTTTTTTCATCGCTTTCTTAATCATGCTTGAAACTTATATCTCATCTCATGATTTCTAGAAATATATAAGAATTTTAGATTCTAAGGATTCACTGCTTGTAATATCTTTGTTAAAGGCACACTATAGGCACCCAGACCACTTTATCTCATTGAAGTGCTCTGGGTGCAATGTGTTAGTCACTATAACCCTGCAATCTAAAACACTGTGATTTCAGAGAAACTGCAAAGTTTATATTGCAGGGTTAAGTCTGACTCTAACAGACAGCCACCAGAGGCACTCTCTGTTGTTTCAAGAAGATTGACTCCATGAAACAAAGCTGGATGTCCGCACACTTTGCATGAGGGCATCCAGCGTCAAGCACATCCCCTTAGGAAAGCATCGAGTCAATGATTTCCTATGGAGAAGGCATAATGAGCGTGCTGCACTCGCCACACATGTGCATTAGGTTAACCATTGACGTTGACATCAGGAGATAGAGCCACACCAGATGAGGCAGAGATTGATTAAGCACAGAGGGACCAAGGTGCTGGAATAAGGTGAGTGTTAAAGGGGGTTTCAATGCGAGTGGTGTTGGAAGAGAAAAACTTTACTGCACAGGAACACTATACTGCTTTGTATTCCTAATACTAAAGTGTTCCTTTAAATGCCAATGAATTAATTTATCAACAAACATCAGCCCATTACATAAAAAAGCATGAATATAAATGTTCAAAGTAATCCATTCCAAAAAAAAAAAGAGGACAAGTAAAATATTTGAACAGAAATTAGAGATTGTAGCTGTCTTTATTTTTACATTTCCATCAACCATCCTTGCTTTACCTTTTTCCTTTATTTTACCTACCCCCCCTTTCGACAACCTAACTGCGTGAAATATAACCGAGAGTGCGTTAGAGGATCATCTTCCCTACATGCCGTGTCATGTCCAGAGACCTTATTACCAGAACCTACCATGATTTTACAGTAGAGCAAATTAGGATTATGTAATTCACATCTCTCTGGCCAACACTAATGGTAAAAAAAAAAAAGTCACACGGATAAGTCAATTACAAGAATACCCAGTAAAGACACCTAATATTTAAGGAAATGCAGAGCAACCTAACAAAGCATAGTGTTGTGGTTAATGCTCAAATATAAACGCCATTAAAAAGAATGTCTGTGATAGATTTACTTGAAATATATGCAATTTACATTAACCTGTTGTTATGGCAAAAAAAGAATGAGACTGCTCAATTGATTGCCATTGGTTGTGTTACCAATGTTAATAAATATTTGTATTCTTCTGCTGCAGGCAAAGATAATGCTTGTAAGAAAATGTTTGGATGATTTACAGAGATGGATCTCAAAATTTTAGTTCAAAGAATATGTTGGATGAATAACCTAAATTTTATAGGACAGCATAAGAATCTATATGCTGTTAAGCAAACATGCATCTTTATTTTTTCAAGAAAAGCTTTCTGTTGATTGTAGCCAAGGAACGATATGACTTTCAGAAATAGATCAATACTTGTGAAGGGTCAGGTGACAATCTAATAAGCCATTGTAGGCCAAGGTGCAGATGTAGTGTGGATTAGTCTATAAGTCCTCAATACTGACAAGTGGCACACACTGAAGAACAGTGAATGAAATAGACATTCAATACCGCAACACATATTCAGATCTTTGGATCAAAAGTGAAATGTGGCAAAGAGCAGCTTTTTTGTATAATAATAAAAATAATATTAATAACAATAATTGTAATATGTTACTTTACCGATGGCTGCAAGTATATATTTGGAATCTTTCCTATTGGAAAAGGTAATATTTTCCCATAAAGATAAATATCTGTTGTATAGTATAAATGAATATGTAAAAACTATATAAAACTATATAAATAAAAATTGTAATTCAAATTATTGCTAGATTTAAATTTTCAATGGCTCCACTTTTCATTCAGTCTATTTCTACTATATTCCCTTCATCATTTTTGTATCTTAATTTATTTAGATTTTTGCTGTGAGAGAGTATCGTGCAGTAAGCTGCAATAGTCAGATGTGTATCTGCAGCTTCACAATAATGTTTAGCATCTGTATTTTCATCTTGGCAAATTTGCGACAAAAATGAAACATGCTGTAATGCAACATTATTCATTTGCAATGTTAATTTAATTTAGTAAAAAGTTTGTGAAATTGGAAAATGGCGTGCTACTGCATTATGTGAATTAGGAATAAAATGCAAACTGCTTTCATTGATCTTGTCATCTGAGAATACTTTATATGGTGCAAAATATGTTAATCTTTGTTGTTTTACAATTATGGTATTTTTACTGTCTGTTGTTGCCATCTTGTGATCATATCTGGAAAATAACAACATATATAACTTTAGCACGGAACTCCAACTATCAGTGATGGATAACCTTTAGAGTCTAAGTACTCAAAAAACAACTCTAAACCTTATTTATCTCAAAATTTCAACACTGCAAGTAAATATGAAAACAGAAGTCAGATTGTGTGATATGTGTAATGGGTGTGTATTTTAACTGATCTACACCCATATCCTGCTTACCTTTATATAGCGACAAACAATAAATAAACCCAGTGGTCCAAACTTTGATACTTTATCCTCCTGCCAATAAACCCTAAAGAGGCCACCTGTGTCACTTTATAATTGCACAGGCAAACCTTTTGCTCACTCATGCCACCGGTTTGTCAACTCTGTCTTATATCATCAAGTGGTCACTCTCCAGTTGTTGTACATTATGTTCAGACAAGAGTCACAGGAGGCACATTTAATTTTTCTTTTTATTTATCTCAGGTAAAGTGATATTTTTATAGACTCCTTTTTTTTTTGTTTAATTCGATTTCTGATTTTACATCAGTTAGGTGGCTACGCTTTGCATGTATTAGAACTCAAATTAGCTGTGAGCATCCCACAGAGAGTTCACTACATTGCTCACAGAGATGTCGGTTTGAGCAATAATTGAATAGGTAATTTGTTCTGGTGATCTCTAGAGTGAACTACTCAGAGATTTCTACAGGTTCCATTTGTGTGTATTTACAACTCCTGATGTGTCTTAGAACAGTGCAAATGGGTTTTTAGAAGCAGAATTGGCATTTCCAGTTGTTGTTTCGTTGTAATTTGTTTCTTTATAGCGATATCATCAGTGCAATTAATTCCTGTAATGAATAATACATATAAATAAGGAGTTCGTATGCTTACTCAACAACAATGTTTCTTACATTGTACATCCAGTTAATTAAAGGAACTCTATATGTACCCAAACCACTTCATCTTAGGGAAGTTGTCTGTGTGCAGTGCCCTTGTAAATTTGAATCCGCTATATAAAACATTGCCGTTTGAGAGATACAGCAATGTTTACATTGCGGGTCCAAACACACCTCTTTTGGCTGTAACCCTAACAGCCACTAGGTGGTGACTCCGCAGTAAGAACTCAATTTGATCACTTTTTGATGACCTCACGCATTGTAGGAGGATGTCAAACATTTAATCAATGCTTCTTATAGAGAACACTTATCACAAGCTTTATCTTTGCCTATTGCAGAAAAATTTAATTATTTATAAACATATGTCTCTTTGAGCAAGATGTCATGCTTGCTGATGAAAAAGAAGGTGGATTGGGCTGAAGAAGACTTATTAGCTTTGAAGGTTTTAGACCTAATAGTGGGGAGGTGGCAAAGTATTCAATGATGTTGGATACCTTTAATTAGAAAACAATAAAAAACAGAAAATTAATTTTCACGCTATAGTTTCCCTTTAAATGTGAATATATGAATTTATATATAATCAAGACAGGTCCACATTCTTTTAATAAATATACTATTGCTCCAGAATATGACACATTCTATGTCACTGCACTTGTGATTTAGTAATGTATAGCATAAACCCACCTAATCAGTATGCTTTACTTTCAGCTATAACTTGTCGCAGGCAAGATGGAGTTCAAGCCGATATGACAGATTGTCTCGAGCATGCAGGTCCATTGCCAGCTTTAACACAACATTGCCAAATACCATGCCAGGATGATTGCCAGTTCACTAATTGGTCTAAATTCTCATCGTGTAATGGAGACTGTGGAGCAGTCAGGACAAGAAAGCGTTCACCTCTTGGTATGTTTACTAATAAAAATGTATCCGTAAACCTGTTATTAATATATGCACAAATCTTTATATAAAACCTTTTAAAATAATACCTTTTCCTGACTAAAGTAAACATTTCACAACAGTTGATATAGATAATTATTCTAACTTTTATTAATGATAATTAGTTATGAGAAATAGTCAAGCCATGGGTACAGCTAAATGGACCTCAAGGATACAGAGAAACACATAAGAAAACTTAGACAAATACATTAAACATAGGGTAATAGAATGGGGAAATTGCTGGCTGCAAAACTGAAAATCAGATACCTGTCAACCAAGATTCCTTATATTGTCTCAGCAGATAACATAAGGCTATACAATCCTAATAACATAGTTGACAAAATTTTGGGTATTGATAGCCTTTTTTGCAGATGACGTGCTGCTGTTTCTCTCCAATCCAGAAAGGTCTGTACTGAAATGAATGCAACTGTTGGAGAAATTTAGCCATGTGTCATATTACAAAAACAATTGTAAAAAGACCCTAGCACTCCCAATTAAGCTACTGACTCAAATCAGAAAGGTGCAAAGGAGGAAAGGGCTGAGCCCGTTATTAGTTACAGTAATCTATGATAACAAACAACCAGACCAAATGGTCTAAATGAAGATACAACAAGTAAGCCTATATTTGTGTAAGGGGCAAAATAGCCGTATATGGAGTAAGGTTCAAGTAGGAACTTGGAAAGAGCAAGTTGGTTGTGGTGTGCCGATACCGACGATACGGTATGCCTGTAAATAAAGAGCGCCCACCAAGGAGTAGAAAAGTAAAGTAAGAAAAAGAAAAGTAAGAGAGAGTGTTATGATTGAGGAGTGGGTGGGAGGGTCATTCAGAAGCTGACCTTGATCGGTAAGGAGTCAGGTAAGGGTGTACCTTATATAGGGGAGTAAGTTAACTTAAGCCCCTCCCACAAATACAGGCCAAACGGCCTTAATACTTGTGTAAGGGGCAAAATAGCCATAAGTAGGAACTTGGAATAGTATAAAAGAGCAAGTCGGTTGTGCTGTGCCGATACCGACGATACGGTAGGCCTGTAAATAAAGAGGGCAAAAGTGAATAACCAAATATTTAATACAGTCAACAATATATACAATTATCCAGATATAGCTTTAAATGCATTTCTTAAGTCTTGTGTTGGTTTGGGTATAAATGTGGTATCGGTGGATGACTTCCAATGTCCCAGGGACTTGATGACGTGCACTGGTATGTTGGCGCTGGATGCGGTGGAGGCCGCTCCTATGCGAAAGGAGTGACCCAAGTAGTGAGAAGGGTTGAGACCTAGCATTGTTAGCAGGGATCATATATATCTCATGAATGCAGTGGTAGTGGGTACAGCGCCTTGTAGTTCAAATAAAGGTTGGGATGGTAGTGATGTGGTATTTAGAAGGTAGGTGTCTAGGGCCATCACTGGACACCATTTGTTTTGGGTAGGGTAATATGTGATATCCACTGGAGGTGCATGTTGGCTTGTTTTTGACTGTGGTAATGCAAGTATGTAGTGGTCCCTATGTTTGTGTAGGTGCGTGTGTAGCAGGCATCTGTCAGTTTGAGTGGTAGTGATAGTAGTGAATTCCCTTGGCCTGAGGAACCCATAGAAGGCTGTGTACATGGCCGTTTTAAATAATGTATTGGTGGTAGAGTGGAAAGGTTTGGAATCTAATAGGTCGGATAATGACTGAAAAAGTGTATTGTTAATAGGTAATCTCTGCGGAGATTGTGGAGGCACAGATTTTTGAATGCCTCTGAGTATATTATTTACCTGGTAAGATGACATGAAGCTATGTGTATTAGGTCTTAGGGTTATCATATGATGTTGTATGCCTGTAAGATATAATTTAATGGTGTTATATGATAAATGTAATTTAAGATGGCAAAAGGAAGTGAAAGCTATAATCGACGTCATGACAAATGGTTGGGATATGTCATGATTGTCGAGAAATCTGGTGAATAGTGTGAAGGCTCTGTTGTATGTATTGCGAGTGTTGTATGATAATGCTAATTTGGATAGATCCCTGCTATGTTCCATGATTAATTCTAGTCCATGATTAGTTGTAGGAACGGAGGGGCGGCTTTGGCTGCTTGAGCAGCTGACGGGAGTGCTTGTCGAAAGGCCTGAAAGTTGAAACGAAACAGACTGTCAGCTGCTATGTTACTAATACCTGGCACCTGAAAGCAAACCAAGTAGAAGTTGTGACATGCTGCCAACCATGTGAGTTTTCTGAGAAACCTCATGATTGTAAGGGATTTTGAATGGCCTTTGTTGATTATGTGACATGTGGCTTGGTTATCTGAGTGGCAACGAACTGACAAGCCTGACCATAAATGTCCCCATGCCACAGCAGCCACTACAGTGGGGTAGATCTCAAAAAGAGCTGAGGTTGTAAAAAAAGCCTTCTAAGTCGTGGACTTCTTCAGGCCACTTGCCCCAAAGCCATTCGTTCCCAAAGATGGCTGCAAAACCTGTGTTAGATGCTGCGTCTGACCATATGGTTGGCGACATGTCTGATAATGCGGGGAGGAACAAGCTTTTACCATTCCAGGTGGTCAATAATTTCTTCCACATGTGTAAGTCTGCTGTGGCTTGTAGATCCATGGACAGTCTATGGTTGTCGTGTTGGAAGTGTGGGAAAAGACAAAGAAGTCTGGATATGAAAGCCCGCCCTTGCAGGATGATGCGCATAGCAAAGTTTAAGGAACCTATGAGGGACTGTAGTTCCTTGCGGTTGCAAGTACCCAGCAAGATGTAGTGATTTATGCTGTTGAGAATGTTTTCAATTTTATCTTGTGGTAAGCTTGCTTGCATGGATGCAGAGTCCAGTTGTATGCCCAGGAATGTAATGATGGTGTCTGGACCTTCTGTTTTCTTAGGGGATACTGGGACACCCAAGTGGTCAAACAAGCTAAGGGCTTCTTTGAGACTTCTGGGGGAAAGGGAGTCACCTTCTATCAGCAGAAAGTCATCTAGGTAATGGATGACTATGGGGCCTCTTGAAATGTTTAGTAGTAACCAGCAAAGTGATTCTGCAAATGTGTCAAAGATTTTAGGACTACTTTTTTACCCAAAGTTTAAGCGGGAGAAAAAAATAATATTTGTCTGCCCATTTTATGCCTTGTAAGTGCCAGGGTGTAGGGTGGATTGGTAGTAATTTGAAGGCATTTGTAATGTCTATCTTACTTAACCAAGCTCCGACCCCTGTTTGCGTGATGGCTGTAATGGCGTGATCTATGGTGGCGTATTGTAGGGAAAATTATTCGGAGGGAATGAATTGAGACTTTGGGTAGAGGAGGTATGAGGGGCTGAAAGATCTATGATGAGTCTCTGTTTAAGGGAAGATTTCCCTGTGACAATCCCGATGGGGTTTGTGCGCCACGCTGTAAATGGTGAGGTTGAAAATGGCCCGAACAAGAACCCATCTGCCAATTCTTGTGCTATGAGTGTATTTACTGCCATTGGGTTCTGGTTTGCTGATTGTAAATTTGGGCATTCTAGATGGCCAGTGGGCATATGTATGATGCCTGTGTGGAACCCTTCTGAAAATCCCGTAATGAGAAACTCTACAAGATGTCTGGAGGGGTGGTTGGTCAGTAGTGCTGCGAGGACATCAATGTTAACAGACGTTAGGTATGGTTTAGGGTACATTTTATTTGGACACATGGTTTTTGCATGTGCCCTGAAACATTGTGAACAAATATGCAACGGTCTACATGCACTAAAGCTACATGTGCCAACATTGAAAATCGGGGGTTTGACAATAGAAAATGATGGGATGACCAAGTTTGTCTCTGGAGGTTTTCCCAGTTCTACCAACGTAGCTAGTGCTGGGTGCCTGACTGTGATCATCTGCCGTGCTAGAACAAAAATTTGTGGTGTGTGTAGTAGAAGAGCAGGATGCACAAGCCAGTGTTTTGAGACCTGTGAAGTGCCTACAGAATATTTCCGTATCTAATCTGCTCCAGTTGATTCGGGTACCATACTGGGAGGCAGCGCCAGACACTTTGGTGGAAAATGACCTATGATAGTCGTAAAAAGCCGACCCACCATATTTGCTTCCCAGGTCCACCAGCTTGTGCATGTAACGGTCGAATTCCTCTCTTCTATTAGGGTACACTTCACAAATAACATCTCTAAATATGCCAAAGGCATAATATGCCAAAGACAAATTCAGGGATGGTCAGTTTCCAGTTTAACCTGGAGTCTTTAGATCTGACCACCACAGATACCTCGTCATACATATAAGTCTTATTTTCAACCACATCCTGGGAGGCAATTAGTAGGGATGCTGGGTTGACATCTTTGCCCTCCAGGATGTCTCTTTTAATGTGGATGGGATCGTGTGTGCAGGATCAACGTCCTGGGTATCTGACGAGTTAACATTACCCATGGCCCGTGGCTCATTTGGTGCTGGTTGTACGGTGTCAGGAAGGCCTACCTTGGTGAGAGCTGAGGTGACCGCCTTAAGGTTTTTATACTTGGTTTTAATGTTGCCAGTTCGTGTTGTTAGATGGCATGAACCAGTCATAGCAGTTTTGATAATACACTAGTGATATATGTATTTAGTGAGATGTAACCTGTGGGTGAGTGGGTGTCCCTTGGGAAGTTTAAATGTGATGCCTGTAACGTGGCTAAATGTTACTTATACCCTCTGTATACGTAATGGATTTGTAGTAACCGAAAAAGTTGTTTAACACCCAGTTTGTTTTAATATATGTGCAGTGTAGACCGCACGAACAGATTGATTGCCGTTTGGAAATGTGTAATTGGCCGTCGGGCAAGAACCCAGTAGATGTTAACAATGTAAATCGTTCGTGAGTATGAATGATTGCCGTGTTACAAGTTTCTAGGCATAGACTCCGTTTGTGTGAGTCATATGACAACGATCTAAGCGATATTCCTGTTCGGGACAATACGAAAGCATAGTATACATACTAACTATACATAGAATATGCATAATATTTATCCGAACCGCAAGATGCACGAACAGTTTGCAAAGGGAATTAGATGTGACAGCCGAAAGCACTATTGATCATAAAGTGAGGACCTGACCCCGTGATCACTGCCGTGGGACTGTTGCCTGGCATGACGTGTAGGTCAACTTAAGGTTTGTGAGTCACTAGGACGTGATCTGCGGCGATGAAAGAAGCAAGAAGCTGGTCAGACGGAAAAGCCTGCGGCTGGATTCCTGGACACAGTTTCAGCGTGGAAGACCTCTTGGGAAAACAGAAGTATTCCAAAATGGCGACTGGATGAGCCATAAGTTCATTCAGAAGCTGACCTTGATCTGTAAGGAGTCAGGTAAAGGTGTACCTTATTTAGGGGAGCGAGTTAACTTAAGCCCCTCCTACAAATACAGGGCAAAAGGCCTTAATACTTATAAATAGAAGTTTGTTATCTAGCGCTGACTCTTTCCCCCAGTTCTTACCGACTCAAATCCCACAGACACTGCATGATAATGGCGGAAAAAGTCCATTACATATTTGGGCATTCAAATGACAAAGACATCTAACCTTCTAATACATTTATTGACTAAATTAGACAACAATTGAAAAAATTGGAAAATTTAAAGGTATCGTGGCTGGGTCACGTAAATACTGTCAAGATGCTGATTTTGCCACACATATTGTACATATTTTGAACTATTCCAATTGAGATACCTACTGCCATACTAAAGAAATTTCAGGTTCTCATTAATACTTATGTTTGGAAAAAACGTCCTCCCCGAATTTCACATGGGACAGCTAGAAGATCAACACAGAAAGGAGGCCTGGGCATACCGTGAGTCCAATTATATTATATAGCATCTGCCCTAGCACAAGGAATACATCTCCAGATAAGCTCTCAGTTCCCTTTGTGGCTACCTTTAGCGAATTCCACTATGTTATCAAGCAATATGATCTCAATACTCTGGAGAGCAGAACCCCTATCTATTACGCAGAAAGTTAAACTTTTGTGAACCGACACTAACAAGTCCAAACAAACTACTCTCATTTGCCCCTTTACAGACAGTTACGTCAGGGATTACCACAGACCATTCTACTACACAATGGGTAAAAGCGCAAATTATTACGGTAGATAAGATGTGCAAAGTAGAAGACATTAAACCATTTTCTGACCTTCTAATAGAGTTCCCTCTCCTACCAAGGGAAATGTGTACGTATCTAAGACTGAAACACATTATTACTAATAAACAATTAAACAAATACAATGCCACAGACTTAACATTATTTGGACATAAATGTCTGGGTCATTTGCCAAAATGGAAGTCATTATATCTATGTTATACAGAACTGTCCAATATAGGCACAGACACTAAACTTACATAAATGTCTAAATAGGAAGAGAAGCTAGGAGTAATATTTCCATTAGAGCAATGGTTTCAGACTATGAAGATCACTAAAGCTGCCTCGCATTTTCTAACACAATGGGAGGCCTTTTGCAAAGTTGTGATGAGATGGTACTGGGTACCACAGAAACCTTCTTGTATTTATGTTGATATTTCTCCAAACCCCTGGAGATGCTTGCAAGAAATATGTTCTTTTGAAGACATATTTTGGAAGTGCCCAGTCCTGCTACAACTTTGGAAATCTTTAGAATTAATTATCCAACAAATAACAGGTCTTAAGTTATTATTACGACCAGGGTTTTATTTACTTCATATGATCCCCGCACTTGCGAGCATCCAGCAAAAAGATATAATAATATATCTTCTTGCAACAAAAATATACTAAAAGGCGCACATTAGACTGACTGCTGCTTACTATGTACAATAAGATATTTCTGAATATCCATGATTTTATTTTTTATTTTTTATTTATTTAATTTTGTGTACCAAAGGGAAATATAGTTTATTCAATTTAGTTGAGTTATAATGCTGAATTAAGGGTATTTTTTTTTATAATATAAGGTTGTATTATATTTGATTAACGTGATATATCGTATTATACTTACATAGGCATTTGGAGTATGGTGACTGTAATATGACTTGAAGAATATTGTAACTCAATGTATATTTTGCCCTGCCCTTGATTCTGCATACCTTTCCTTGGGATATATGATATGCCATGAAGTTTTGAGTAACTACCTTTTCATGCACTCAGAGGGGAGGCAATAAGCTAAACAGTTACAGGACACTCTAGCATTAGGTTTTCCCAATTCTCTTGTGTTCTCTTAATATTTTTGCATTTTCTTTTACAAAAGGTGAATTTTATTACATTTTATCAGTACTGCATTCAGTCAGTAACCTTGAATTTATATGCATTCTTAGCACTTAGATACAATTCCTCTATTTTATTTTAAACACAACATTATTATAGGACTGAATGTACTAATAGTAAATATGTCAGTTGCTTAAATTGTTTAAAATATTTTAATTTTGCAAATGTTTCAGTTCACCTCATCTTGAGAAGAATCTTAAAAGACATTACAGATCCATAAAATGCCAATAGATTCATGAATTATATTGAACCTATCACAAGGGTGCATGATAGGTCACATGGTAGGTGGCAATGCCTTAATACAATTTTAAACAGAGAACTGATAAATACTAGATCTTATTATTCCTATATTGTTACATGTCCTTTTTATTACCAGACACATAATAAACAGGATATTGAATTATGTTATCTACTCTGACAAAAAGCAAGAAGGCACATTTTTAATAACATTATTCTTTATGGGTTGATATGAAAATAACATGATTACAAAATAGTATGTATTAATAAAATTAATTTAGAAAACATTTGGTTGATAAAATAACTGAAACATACTTTGTACAATCAGTTGTTTTATATATCAATATAGTTTTATAATTTATTAATATTTATTGACTGAGTGTAATAATTCAATATAGATTTTTTTTATAATTATTCACATCTGGAAAAATAAAGTTTATTGAAAAACATACATATTAATTGCAAGTGGTAAAGGGACAGTATCATTATTTTACTGGATTGATTGCTGAATTCTTATTAACCTCTTTATGTCCTTGTAATGTCCAACGTGATCATGGAACCAGTGTGTTCACAAGTCCACTATGGCATCTTGGAAAGCAATTCTGTTTTAGGTTAAGCGAGGTTGTATCTCTGCTAGCCAATGAGAGATGTAGGATGGCTATATCATAGTGACATCATGGCAATACCCTAGTGAAATCATCTATGACAATGCAGGTTAATGAGGCCAAAGAGAGAGATCTAAATTATTTGTAAAAATCTAGATGATCACAGAGGTGTTAAAGGACCACTATAGTGCCAGGAAAACATACTCGTTTTCCTGGCACTATAGTGCCCTGAGGGTGCCCCCACCCTCAGGGACCCCCTCCCGCCCGGCTCTGGAAAGGGGAAAGGGATAAAAACGTACCTTTTTGCTCTCTGCCTCCTCTCCTCCTCCGTTCCTCCTCCTGGGCTGAATGCGCACGTGCGGCAAGAGCTGCGCGCGCATTCAGCCCGTCGCATAGGAAAGCATTTACAATGCTTTCCTATGGACGCTTGCGTGCTCTCACTGTGAAAAATCACAGTGAGAAGCACGCAAGCGCCTCTAGTGGCTGTCAATGAGACAGCCACTAGAGGATTAGGGGGAAGGCTTAACCCATTCATAAACATAGCAGTTTCTCTGAAACTGCTATGTTTATAAAAAAATGAGTTAACCCTAGCTGGACCTGGCACCCAGACCACTTCATTAAGCTGAAGTGGTCTGGGTGCCTAGAGTGGTCCTTTAACTCTCTACTCACCCTAATTATATTTAGTTAAGTTTCTACTTAGTTTATCATGAACATTGTGTATATTTATATATTAAATTAATGCAAAGTCTCCACAAGTGACAATAACATTTGATCTTACTCAGGTCCTGCTAGTCAAGTCATGGACAAAACAAAAAATCCCAAAATGGACAATAACATGTCTGACAGATTATGCTCTAAGAAGAGCAGTGCATTGCAATGTACTTAATACCTGGTAAATGGTGTAATTGTATTATTTACCACTTAATCAGGAATATCACATTTGTGATCTCTCTAATCCCAAATCCCAATCAAGTATCTGAACATGTGATGTCCAAAAATTAAGCAAATTTCTCTATACACTTTTTATTAAAAAAATAAAATAAACAAAATTGTCAACTTAAAATAAAAATTATTTAATGGTAAATATTTCTCTAATATGAATTAAATGCCCTTAAAAACATATAGTGAACAATAACACATATACTATTTAAATTATCTATTCTTCAGGAATGTGTACCATACATTTCAAACATTTCAAAGGGACAAAGAGGGACACTTACATTTCAGGGATTGAGTGCGGGTATGGCAAAGGGTAGGCTATTATGATAAATTTGAGGTGGCTTTCTAATAACATTCTATGGAGCTAAAATATAATTTAGAACAAGAACGATGTATCTTATTTGCACAGATTCATTTCTAAACACATGTATTTTAGTTTAAAGACACATTGCTGTGAGTATTATTGTAGTGGAGTTCTGGGATACACATAGACACACAAGCAATACTGAGATCATAGTAATGAGGATCACTAGCATAGAAAAGAGGGCAGAGGGATTTAGGAGAGACAGTACCTAAGAAATAGGGACACTTGGGAGTTATGGGTATTTCATGAATCAATAAACAAAGCAAACATAACTGTTTAACCCCTTAAATCCGGAGGGCGTACTATTACGCCCTGCAGGAGCCGGCTCTAAACGCCGGCGGGCGTAATAGTACGCCCTTGCTATAATGGCCGCCCACGTGGCCGGCGCTAATCGCCCGCTGCAGATCGTGGTCGGGGGGGATGCCTGGCCTCCCAGGCAACCCCCCCTGTGGCCGGTGACCACGATCTGCAGTCTCTGATCGCAGTGACAGGCTGTCACTGCGATCAGTATTTAACGTGTGTCAGCTGATTTCAAATCGGCTGACACACGTGGCCGGCGGCTTTCTGCTATGCAGATCGCGGTCGGGGGACTTACCTGGCCCCCCAGGCAGTCCCCCTGGGGTCAGTGACCGCGATCTGCTAAGTCTGAGAGCCAGTGTTTATGACCAAATGGCTACTAAAAAAGACTGGACATACCCCATTTGCAATACCTTGGGTTGTTTACTATTGCAAATGGTATGCCATTATGGGTGTAAATTTAATTCCTGGGCTAATATACAGTCTCAAAGGCAACGTAACCAATCTGGCGAATTTCAATTTCAAATGTAACGTGCTGTATTTGACCCTGTAACTTCCCAAAACGCCATAAAACCTGTACATAGGGGGTACTGTTTTACACGTGAGACTTTGCTGAATACAAATATGTGTATTTTATTGTAGTAAAAGCAAACAGTATTATGACATTGACAGTTAAAATGTCATGTAGAACTAAAAAAAATAACAAAATTCTTATTTTCTACCATTTTTTTCATATTAAATTATTTTTCATACCTAAATATTTGATATTAAATGAAAGCCCTGTTTCCCCTGAATAAAATGATATATAATAAGGGTGGGTGCACTTACTATGAAAGAGGTGAATTACGGTTGGACAGACATGTAGCGCAAATGCCAGGTTTTGTTTACATTTTGTTTTGTTCACAACGTGTACATTTGGCTCCGTCCTTAAGGGGTTAAACCATAAACTTGTTTACTTAGCCCTTTATTTCACTCCTCATTTTCATTTTTAAAGCTGCATGGCATTCAGTGTTAAAAAACACCATACAATTCAACCTTCACAATGTGAAATGGTTTAATATAATAGATAAAAATGACTTCTATGTTCTGTAAGTGTTGTTGTTTATCTTACTCTGTTACTCTGTTAAGGTCCCTTTCATCCTAAGATACCTCTTAAATTCTCATTCTTGTAAAAGGACAGCATTTATCAAGTATTAATACATTTTTGATAACAAAGTCTATACAATAACTCTGCCATTCCAAGTACAATTTCAAAAGACATGTTTAATAAACTTTGGAATCAGATGTGTTGGATACACATCCTTTTATTTAATTTTTTACTGCTGACTGGATATTAACAAATAACTCTAGTTCTTTATTAATTCAGGTAAGAGTAAGAAAAAGGACAAATGCAAGAATTCACAAATGTACCCAGTGATTGAAACACAGTTCTGTCCATGTGATAAATACAATGCTCAGCCCGTGGGGAACTGGTCAGATTGCATTTTGCCAGAGGGAAAAGTAGAGGTGTTACTTGGGATGAAAGTTCAAGGAGACATCAAGGAGTGCGGTCAAGGATATCGATACCAGGCCATGGCATGTTATGATCAAAACAACAGGCTTGTGGAGACTTCCAGATGCAACAGCCACGGTATGTGAATCATGACTTATACCATAGCTAGGAGTTTGTAGTATTTATCTGTTAATTTAAAAGAAATGTAATATGCTTCTATTCTAGATTCTTTCTATGTATTCTAGATTCTATCTATCTCTTCTAGATTTGTTAAGGTATTTAAGTATAATTTTTCAATTCAGTTTTCAATAACTATTTTTCCCAAACCCAGTCTTTGCTAAACATGCCCTACAGCTTTGTGACTAGTGAGCATATTTTGTTAAAGTGGACACTAGAAAACTCTAAGTATCACTTTTCTAGAATAAAGTTCAGTCAATATTTTTGTATTATAAAATATAAATATTTATTTGGTTAATATTTATGTAGTGGGTGGGTCTGTAACCACACATATATTAACGTAACATACAAACTACAATGTTGGCAGGTGTCTAGTCAACTGGAACTGAAATTCAGTCAGGTCCCCATCCTGTAGTACCAAGGGACACCCACATGGTTATTCTCTAAATTAAGAATTGCATGGAATTCAAAGAATTCAAACTTAAGGTCACAATAGCTGAACTGAAAAAACTCTCCCAGTGAGCTATGCTATCAGTTCAGCTACTTTCGCCTTTAATTTGAAATTCACTTTGAATCCACTTCAAATGTCACTGAATTCCCTGAAAATCTCACTTTAGTGAATAACCCGGATAGTCTCTCTGGCAGTTACAAAGTGTCTATGTTTGTTCCTATTTACATATGACATAGTATAATATTTATGGACTGGGGATGAGACCATTAACATCTTTAATTGTTCCATCTTGACTAGACTGGAGATTGTGGAAGGGTCATAGTCAGCAGGTTGTATCCACTCCAGGTTGTAAACTCAACTCACGAAAGGAGTTATAGACTGGTCCGTCCCTAGGTTATACAAATAGAATATTATTAAAGTAAAACTCAAAGCATCATAACCACTACAGAGCATTTTAGAATGGTATGAATTCTTACCTGTAGTCTGCAATTCACCCTGCCTCTCCACCGCCTCCTTGACCTCTAAAAGTGCAGGCTGAGCTCAATTAACTCTAGCTCAATGCGCTAGCTCTGCACTGCATTAATTGGCTCCAGAGAGCAAACAGAAGAATGTAAGCAGAAGATTCTATCAGTAGTAGTGGAGATGGGGAGCGGCACCCCATGTACCCCAGGTAAGGGGCCAAACTGGGTGAATCTTTTCTAAAACATGCTGTAGTGGTCATTTTGCCAGGAGTGTTCTTCATCCAGATGGTATAAGAAAATACACTGGATTGGCTGAGGTAATCAATTCTAAAGATCTCAGCCAGGTAGGTGGAGCAAGGTTGAAGCCAGCATTGGTGGACCCATCTGGCACTGGAAAAAGGTGATGTTTTCTTTAGTTATTTAATTGGGCAAGTGGGGGACGGCCACGTAAAATGGGTTTTTAACACTGTAGTTTCAAAAATTCACATTTATATTCCTGACACTATAGCGTTCCTTTAATTATGTTTATCTTCTTTTTAATAGTGAACACAGTCAGGTTTATTCACTAAAGGAAGAGGTACTGAGAATAGAAAGCAAATTTCACATGTAAGGCCAAACTATCCAAACTTAGCACAGAATTGACTTGGAGAATTATTCTAAACTGTCAGCAATTTTTTTTAGATTTACTTTGAAATCACATTGAAATCCCAGCAATTCTCAAATTAGTGAGTAACCGTGTGTGTATGTGGAGGCAACAATTGTATCTATTTATAAACAAGTTGATACCCCATTGCTCCTTGCTGCATAGATTCAAATGCTTAATGCCAGCTGCTTGGACAACCTCCCAGCACTATTCAATATCACGCTATACTGTTTCAACAGTTTTTATTCCCTTCAATTACAAGAGAGCTTTTGGAATCATTTTATTTTCTAAAAGTAACAGTACAATTTTATATTTTATTTTCTAATTATGGCAGCAAATAAAATAATTTTATGACCGTGTATTAAAATGATATCCTAAATTAAGGCCATAAATAAACACATAAAATAAATGAATAATTTAAAAGGAAAATACATGAGAATTTTTTTTTTCTTTGAGCATTAAAATGGGAGAGACACATTTCGATGAGTTTTTGTTTATTAGACTGAAATGAAATCAAGGCCATAAACACAAATAAATAAGTGGTATTTTATGGTAACTGATAAAATGTGTGCCACAAAAAAAGCAATATTATTAAAGAGTGTTTTAAAAAATTTACCAAACATGGAATTTAGTCAGAAACTTTGACAACATATTTTTTCAGCTGTGGTCAAAAAAGCTACTGTACTTTTCAATTATTACATCTAGGGAAACTCGTTTTAAACATTGTTGAATGCAACAAAGAATCTTTTCCCATCTCTCTTGAAAAAAGTGATCATGATCTGACATTGACATGTTGAGTTACAAAAATGAAGGGCATTACGGTCATGGAGGAACTGATTGATTTACCCTACAACATAGAGTAACATTGCATTTCCATATGGTTTCCAAATCTCAGCTATACGACTTAGCTGGCCAAGTGGTGCTAGGTCTTACCCTTTTCCAATGTAGGAAATTAAACTAAAGATTGTCAAAAAAAGACAAAGTCTACATAGGTTATAAACCAGGTTGAGAAATTGCATTCCAAAAAGATATTTGCATTTATTTGTTAGGAAAGTCAAAACAAAACATCAACATACATCCAAAAAAGACCGCAATAACGACAAAACATGCTTGAGTTTGTAAGGTAATCCAGGTGTTTGTGTGGCATTTGAAAGGTTTTGAACTGTGCCCTCCAATAATTTTCTGTCAGCCATACATTTAGTAATCTAGTTAGAAAACATGAAAATTGTTAACTTACAGATAACATGACAAAGAAATCTCATTACACGCACATGACTTCAGCCTATTGTTCTTTTTATCGCTATGGTAATATAAAGATCTCAGGGGAAAAAGCTTCACCTTTTTAATTATTTCACATAAATGTTGTTGTGGGTTGATAAACCAGACACCATCAATGTGTTATATAACTCAAATGCCCCAGTGTCTGTAAATATCACCTGCTGTCAAATTATTCATACAGAGATGTTTATTGCTTTGCCCTTTTCTGATTTTAATATCTTAGCTGTACTTTTCACATGATTGTTTTATAGTCTCATAAATAAATTGCATGCAATATAATAAATCTAGAATTGTATCATTGCATATTTTCCCATCCCAGTTTTTGTGTGATCCTCATTAAAATATTTCTGTGCTTCATAATTAAAGAGACATGCATCACTTTGAGGCAACTGTCCCATTCAAAAGCTTTAGCTTTGAATGAGACATCTGCCTTACTTTACAGGCTGATAAAAGCAGGTAAATATGATTTAATTTTCATATTTATCAGCTCTTCTTTCTTATGCTATCCACACCAGCTCCAGGGGGTACACTGATATTAACCAATCGGTGCCCTATCCCAAGGAATGCTGGAAAAGTGAATTGTGCATGCCTACCAAATTTACACATGTGCAGTTGGAAGATTTCTCCACTTTGCAACATCCTCACAGGAGGAGAAGAGAGGGTGTTTGATCAATGTGATGCAGGCTCCGGTGTCTGGCTTCTCCCCCCTTATAATGATGCCCAGTTCCTTTCCTTAGTGGATTTGTCTGAAATGGAGATGGGTGGGTAAGAGGGTGGGGGTATGATGAAGAAACTCTCCTTGCTGAGAGGCATGCCCAACAAGGTAATCTGATCAAGTTTATAGTAAATTGATAAACATGTATTACATAATTTCAGTGTTATTTTGCTGAATTTTGGTTTGTATATTTCTTTAAAAGTATTTGCTTGCTGGTTTAAAAAATGATCCAAGTATTTAGAAGGGTCAGTATGGGCTCAAAACCCTCTGTCTCACGTTTCTATTCCAATGTCCCTCAATATTCTTGCCCAGAACTGCCATTTTCAGACCAAAAATTACTTGAAGAATACCAGAGTTGAATAATTTTGTAATTTGCATGTTTTTCAGATACAACTCTAAGTCTTTGTTACATTTTTATCAGATTATAACATATTTATCACAACCTTAATTGTTCAGCAAGTCCGAGATTTATATGTGCTTATTAAAGATAAAATAAGAGAAATATTGTACCTGTGATAATAACTCATTATTATATCATACCATAGCATATTTTTCTTATTCTATACTAGGTTATATTGAAGAAGCATGCATAATCCCATGTCCATCTGACTGTAAACTGAGTGAGTGGTCCAGCTGGTCAAGATGTAGTAAATCCTGTGGAAGTGGTGTCAAAGTAAGGTCCAAATGGCTTCGGGAAAAACCATACAATGGTGGAAGACCTTGTCCAAAACTGGATCATGTAAATCAGGTAAATTGTTGTTGTTAGAATTCAGAATAAGAAAGCAATATTTTTTTAAAAGGACTTATTCACAAGCTTGTGGTATGTGTGGTATAGGTAAAAATACATTAAAAAATGTTTTAGAGAGTTTGACTAAGATAGACTCTTTTAGATGATTCTATCATTGTCCTCTAAAAGACAATCTAAGTTAGTCAAACTCTCTACAACCTGTGTTTTAAAGGACCACTATAGTGCCAGGAAAACATACTCGTTTTCCTGGCACTATAGTGCCCTGAGGGTGCCCCCACCCTCAGGGACCCCCTGCCGCCAGGCTGGATGGAGAGGAAGGGGTTAAACTTACCTCTTTCTCCAGCGCTTGGGGGGGGGAGCTCTCCTCCTCCTCTCCTCCTCCTGTACTCCTCCTCTCCTCCCTCTTCTCCTCATTTTCGGCTGAATGCGCATGCGCGGCAGGAGCCGCGCGCGCATTCAGCCAGTCCATAGGAAAGCATTACTCAACATCTGAAACTGCTATGTTTATAGAAAAAAAGGGTTAAACCTAGCTGGACCTGGCACCCAGACCACTTCATTAAGCTGAACTGGTCTGGGTGCCTATAGTGGTCTTTTAACCTTTTTTTTATTTTTTTTTTAATTTAACAATTTAGAATCAGCATTTGTGAGTGAATGACTCTTAATTACATATACTGGAAGGGCATTAAGGTTGTAACTGGAAATTATCTTCACATAAATCACTAAACAAGAAATTCTAATTCCATTTGCAATTACTATTTGGTGATCTTGTTATTGAGATCAGGTTGTCATCCTGGGATTGCATCACAATTTGAAATCTTCAGTGTTAGTTAATCAGAACATGTGTAAGAAATGGTGAGCTGTATAGCTCACATCATCCCACTGTGCAGGGAAGAGGAAACAGCTCATTTACCTGTCAGATGATTACAAATTCAATCAAAAAACCATAGTGCAGCACTTCAAATATAAAATACACTGCTTTATTGTATACACTTACAAGTTATGTGTAGATAAAGAGCCCATCAATAACATCTGGGGGCTGGATACAATCGTCCTTTAATCTTTCACCAAATAGATGGAGATGGAAGGATACAAAATTAAAATAAATAACAATGTAAATAAAAGTGTAAAAATATATATGCAGCATCTAGGTGGTATTTTTACACTTTTATTTACATTGTTATTTATTGATGGGCTTTTTATCTACACATATATTGTAAGTGTATTTTAAATTTGAAGTGCTGCACTATGGTTTCCATTTTTTATCTTTACATGCATCTCTGAATATCTGAAGGATTATCTTGAAAGGTCTCTACCACCTACATTTTGATGAGCTTTATATACCAACTACACTTGTGAGTTCAACCTTGAATCATTAGTATTCTCTGATGTGTATACAGTATTACACTATCCTTGTGCCTTTGTATTACCCCTTGTAGATATTTTGCTGTATGAATGTATATTGAGGTTTTTAGAGGATTCCCTTTTATCTACCAAGTGGCTCTAATTGGAAGGATAAATACCATTTTTAATTTTAAATGTGTGTATCACTGGACTTTTTGGTGAATGTAATTTAAAAGATTTATAAATTAACCTTGTTATACCTCCTGACTATCAATTAGACAGTTAATGCTGTTACTTTATGGTTGTTTAGCTCAGTAGAGCTTGAGTCAAGAGGCAGCAATAGCTCAGAGCACCTGCCTTGAAAAGACCTCTCATTGATCTGCATTGGGAAGTCTGTGATTGGACAGCACAGAAAGTCTGGGCTGGAAAAGAAGGGGAGGACTTGCAAAGGCCAAAGTAAAGAGATCTGCAGCATATGAAATCTGTTTTTAGATACACCCCAAATAAAAATAATCACAATTAAATACATGCATGTTTTCATTCGGCATACATCTACTAAAAGGTTAAAAATCATACATATTTTATTTCCTTTAATGAAGCAGTCGTGTTGTATAAATCATACCCCTGCAATGTCACTGATAGTTGAAGCACTTTGTTTAAGCAGCCCTAAACACATCTCCCCTGTTTGTGACACACACAGCCTCCATGAAAAAAAAAAAGTAAAATGTGTATAGCACAGTGTGTTTACTGTAGAAGTTATCTCCTGTTTAATGAACTCGAGTCACATACAGGACAGTGCTACATCTACCAAGTAATTTAGAGCAGAAGATAATATATTATAAATTAAACATACTTATCTAAAACATGTTGAAATCTTTTTTAGGAAATGTGTAGAGAGGCTGTGTTTGTCACAGCCAGTGTAGGTATGGCAATGCCTGCATACACTAAGTAAGTTAACTCCTTGTTGGCAGGCATTTGAGATGCAAGATGTTAGTTGCATGATCTAAACACCAAAAGCACTTCGTTAAGCTAAAGTTGTTTTGGTGCTTAGGGTATTCGTGTAAATCTTGAATTGTTCTAAATTTTCCTTTCCTTTTCATAATCAAATGTTTAAATCAGTATATTTAAATATGTTAGTCATACATTATCCAGGCAAGGAATATTGACTGTAGACAGTTTACATTTTATATCACAGTTTTGATAACCATTGAGCTAAATGCCAAAGACATGTTAGAGAGTAACTAATATCATTATTGATTATAATAAAGTAGACTACGTAAAATGAGATATTTTTCTCAGAATGCTAAGCATCTTTCTCCGGCATTGCATTTCGCTGAATCTACATATCATTTTTCTTGCAGCCACTGCTCTTTATTATAAGGCTGAAAATTGGACAGAGTATATTGCAATTTAAGTGCAATATTAAGTGACATATTCTTTGCTTTTCAAAACTGGTATTGTCCTTTGTTCCATGAATATTTCGTAAGGGATGCATGCACTGCCCTCTAGAGGATTTTTCAGGTTATGAAAAATGTCTTAATAGTGCAGTGCTCTAACAGTGATTATTAAAATGCCATTTTTCATAACAAAAAAAAAAGGTTGCAATATTCCGATATTAAATATGCCACAAATCATGTTAGACCTTATAATAATAAAATAACATAATTTATGTGATAATTAGTGAATTTTCATTAAACCAGGAATTGTGCAGACTTATCAAGAATTATTTTGCCGGAATAGCCAAGCAAGAGAAGTAACAAAGATACAGATTGTTCACAATTTACTACTCTAGTCTAAAATATCCAGTCCCAAGGTTATTTTCTAGTAGTTCATTTTCGTTATTATCCTTGACAGGTTTTTATTATATTTTATTAGTTATTACATGCGTACTATAACTAGTTACATAGAATTGCTGAAAATATAAGAACTTAACATGTAAAAAAATATTGCTAATGAAAGCTGAATTGTATTTACCACCTACTGTGAATGTACCTAACACTGTTTAGAAATACATTGTCACAAAGATATGCCACTTGCTGAGATGTCGCCTACTGAGATTTACATATTGTTATATTTGTAAGTACTGGGAGCTATGATTTCTATTCTTCAGAATTTTAGATTAGCATTAAGTAATTTCATTTTTACAACAACAGCGTAAATAGTGTTGAATATTTTTATTTTGAATGTATCAAACTATTTAACCCATTAAGGACACATGATGGAAATATTCCATCACAATTCCCTTTTATTCCAGAAGTTGTGTCCTTAAGGGGTTAAGATGCCCATGTATGAAATAGATAGACAGATAGATAGACAGATAGATAGACAGACATAGATAGATAGATAGACAGACAGACAGACATAGACATAGACATAGACATAGACATAGACATAGACGGATGGATCTAAATTTGTTTTGTAGTGACTGTACTCCAATTAGTGTCACCTATAGAATATTTGCAGAGAGATACACATATAGAATATAACTTTGAATAAGGAATAATTTTAATAGTGACTATAATATAAATTAAATACTACATAACTATCTTTAAAATGTAATTTTTTTTCTTGTCATGTTTTATGTATATAATTGAAGTCTTTACATATATAATGAAAATGCTTTGAAGAAGAAACCAAAGTGTAAACAATACAAAAATGTATCTTTGTTCTTTTTGTTTTTTAATTTATAATTGCAGGAAAAATATTAATCTATTTTATTTTTATTTTTCGTTTTTCATGCATGCTGCAGGCTCAGGTAAGAACTATTATTAAAATGCCTGATAATTTTAATTATAAACTATATATTTAGTTATACATAATATATTGTTTTTTTTAAAAAAGCAAATATATATATATAAATGTCAAACTGATATAAGAGCCATTTTGCTAAACTGATTATTGTTAACTGATTTTTATTGCCAAAATAATAAATATACAATCTAATTATCACCTGGAGATTTGTTTTGGGCTGAACTGCAATATGTCCAAATTTGGTCCAATCGGGTAATCACTAGCGTCTCTAGGATTCATTTTTAGGGGGGGCACATGGTGGGCCAGGGACAAAATTAGTGGGGCACATTTAACCCCGCCCTCGCCGCAGTTTGACACCGCCCCTGCCGCATGTTAAGCCCGCTTATTAAAAAACAAACAAATTTCCCTCGATACAGTGCCATAGTTGCCAACATTTGAAAAAAAATTCCAAGGACATTTTGCAGCACAACTATCAACTACTGTCTGTGTATAATATCCCTGGACAGTCAGTGCTCTCTGTATAATACAGGATTGTGTGTATAATAAATTGGGACAGTCAGTGCTCCCTGTATAGTGTTGCTCTCTGTATAATACATGGCTGTGTGTATAATATTCCGGGACAGTCAGTGCTCCCTGTATAGTGCTGCTCTCTGTATAATCAGTAAGCACACAAGCTCACTGACATGCACAAATAGGCTCACTGACAGACAAAACTCCCTGACACACACACAAGCTTACTACAGACAAACTCACTTGTATAAACACACGGCTCACTACAAAGAAGTTCAGGGACACACACAAGCTCACTAAAGACAAGCTCACTGACACACACATGCTCACTAAATAGAAGCTCACTGACACACACAAGCAGTACCATCTTAACAGCGTTAAGGGCCTCCAGGCAAAGCAGTGCACTGGGACCCTTCCTACACAACAACTCACAGGAATACAAATTTTAATTATTGATAGACTGCTGAGTACACACAGTACACTGAATACGAACACCGAGAGACTGCTGAATACAAACACACACAGATTTCTGAATGCACACAGAATCCTGAATGTACACAGGCTGATTTATACACGTACACACAGACTGCTGAGTCCATTTACACACACAGACACACACACAGACACACACACACAGATTGCTGAATCCATACTCACACACACAGAGACTGCTGAATCCATACACACACACAGACTGCTGAGTCCATACACACATTCAGACACACAGACTGCTGAGTCCACACACACACACACACACACACACACACACATACACAGACTGCTGAGTCCATACACACACAGACACACAGACTGCTGAGTCCATACACACACAGACTGCTGAGTCCATATACACACACCCACAGACTGTTGAGTCCATACACACACACACCCACAGACTGCTGAGTTCATACACACACCCACAGACTGCTGAGTCCATACACACACAGACTGCAGCTGAGTCCATACACACACATATAGACTGCTGAGTTCATACACACACACACACACACACACACACAAAGACTGCTGAGTCCATACACACACACAGACTGCTGAGTCCACACACACACACAGACTGCTTAGTACACAGACTGCTGAGTCCATCCACAAACAGACTGCTGAGTCCACACACACACACATACTGCTGAGTCCATACACACACAGACTGCTGAGTCCATACACACACAGACTGCTGATTACACACACACACACACACACACACACAGAGACTGCTGAGTCCACACACACACACTGCTAAGTCCATACATACACACACACATACTGCTGAGTCCATACACACACACAAACCAATTGAGTCCACACACACAGACACACAGACCGCCAAGCCCACACACACAGACCGTTGAGTCCATACACACACAGACCAAGCTGAGTCCATACACACACACACAGACCGCCGAGTACATACACACACACACACCGCCAAGTCCACACACACACACACACACACACACACACAGACCGGGTTGAGTCCATACACACAGACCGCTGATTCCACACACACACACACACACATACACACACACACACACACACACACACCCAGACCGCCGGAGTCCATACACACACACAGACTGCTGAGTACACACACACACACAGAGACTGCTGAGTCCATACACACACACACACATACACAGACTGCTGAGTACATACACACACAGACTGCTGAGTTCATACACACACACACACACACACACACATACACAGACTGCTGAGTCCGTACACACACAGGCACACAGACTGCTGAGTCCATAGACACACACCCACAGATGGCTGAGTCCATACACACACACAGACTGCTGAGTCCATACACACACACAGACTGCTGAGTCCATAAACACTCACAGACTGCTAAGTCCATGCACACACACAGACTGCAACTGAGTCCATACACACACACACACAGACTGCAACTGAGTCCATACACACACACACAGACTTCTTAGTCCATACACACACACACACACACACACACACACAGACTGCTGAGTACATGCACACACACACACACACAGACTGCTGAGTACATGCACACAGACACACAGACTGCTGAGTCCATACACACACACACACATACACAGACTGCTGAGTCTGTGCACACACAGACACACAGACTGCTGAGTCCATACACACACAGACTGCTGAGTCCATACACACACAGACTGCTGAGTCCATACACACACACCCACAGACTGCTGAGTCCATACACACACAGACTGCTGAGTCAATAAACACACACAGACTGCTAAGTCCATGCACACTCACAGACTGCAGCTGAGTCCATACACACACATATACTGCTGAGTCCATACACACATACAGACACACAGACTGCTGAGTCCACACACACACACACAGACTGCTGAGTCCATACACACACACACACACACAGACCGCTGAGTCCACACACACACACACACACAGACCGCCGAGTTCACACACACACACACAGACCAAGCTGAGTCCATACACACACACACACACAGAGACTGCTGAGTCCATACACACACACACAGACTGCTTAGTCCAAACACACACACACACACACACACAGACAGCTGAGTCCATCCACACACACAGAGACTGCTGAGTCCATCCACACACACAGACTGAGTCCACACACACACAAAGACTGCTGAGTCCATACACACACACAGACTGCTGAGTCCATCAACACACACACAGACACACACACACACAGACTGCTGAGTAAATGTCTTCCACACACAGACTGCTGAGTACATACACACACACTCACACACACAGACTGCTGAGTCCATACACACACACACAGACTGCTAAGTCCATACACACACAGACTGCTGAGTCCACACACACACACACAGACTGCTGAGTCCATACACACACACAGACTGCTGAGTCCATACACACACAGACACACACACACACAGACTGCTGGGTCCATACACAGACACAGGCTGCTGAGTCCAGCCCCAGCAGCATTCCAGCTGCTCTGTCCTGCATTCCCTTGGGCTGTGACACACTGCTACAGCCCGAGGGAATATCATTTAAACACATGGCCAGCAAGTTGCTGGCATTTGGTGAGGCCATGGTGGGGGGGTACAGCATGATGTAGTGACGCCACTGCGGGTAATTAGTTGAATTCCTAAACTCCTAGTCAAAATGTATCAAATCATGAACCACCTGATCTGTGTTATTCCAAACATGTTCGACTCTTTTATTATTGCAATCTTTAGTTTAGACCTCTAAAACATTTGCAACAAATAAACCAGTTTGTTTCAATACGCTGTGACATTTCAGACTTTTATTTTTTTCCATTTAATATTGTGTTACAGGTGTATGAAGTAGTTCCTTGCCATAGTGATTGCAATCAGTATATTTGGATCACAGAGCCTTGGAGTGTATGTAAAGTAACAAATGTGGATCTGAAACAGAACTGTGGGGAAGGTGTACAGACCAGAAAAGTAAGGTACGAATAATGACAAAAATAAACACAATGAAGAAAAAAAATGACACCTTAAATTTTAACAAGAGGGTTAGTAGTAGGATATTTAAAGGACATTTAAGGGAATTATTTCAAAATGAGTGTATATGCATTAAATACTCTTAAGAAGATCTTAGTGGCCTGAATTAATGTGATTAACATTATGAGTGTTATAGTCTAATAAGCGATATAGGGCAAATGGTGCAAATCTTGTATTAGACTGAAACATTTCAAATAGAGAATATGACTAACCTTTGCACTTGCATTGTTTGCAAACTACATGATCAGTAACGGAATTCAAATATCATCATGGGAAATGGTGTACAGAAATATACTGTGCCAAGACTTGCCATCACTGATGTATATGCTATTAAGATTATACAATAAAATTAAATGAATAATCAAAAGGTTTTTTTTTTTTCTTACATATTGCACCAAATTGTATGAAAATTGAGTAAGGCAAAAACCTTTGATGAAAAATTCCAGAGCATCTTACATTAAATTGATTTTCTGTCCGAGTGATAAAGGTCCGTATGATGCTTTGTTTTAGATGCATGCAAAACACAGTAGATGGTCCATCAGACATTGTTGAAGATTACCTCTGTGAACCAGAAGAAATGCCTCTTGGAGCAAGAAATTGCAAGTTGCCTTGCCCTGAAGACTGTGTCATGTCAGAATGGAGTCAGTGGAGCAAATGTTCTTTGGTAAGATCACAAATGTCCCTTAAGTATTGAGTAATAGGCAGATCTTGTGTAAAATGAGCCATGACTGATATACATCGCAAGTTGACTTGGTTATGATTGCTATTCATAAATTCAGATTATATTGGCTGAAATGATAGATTTATTTGTGTGAGTTTGGTGTAAATTCAACAATACATAAACAAAATACATTTCCTGTATGTTAGTATGTTAACTTAAAGTCTTGAATCTTGACATTATATTATATGCATGACATCAGAGAATAAGCAGCACAAAAGTCCAGATAAAGACTATTAACGTGTTTGCTTCCAAGGATCAAATAAATAATAATAATTAAATAAATGCCATGCATTCTCAGAAACATGATTATTTAGATATACACCTAGCTTGACAACAAGATCATTTTTACAAGGTTTTCATTATTATGTAAATTAAGTTGCTGTCTGTATAATGACATGTTTAGTATTGTAATTCCCTCCTAGGGTTCCAAATTGTGGTTTTCTTAATTGGCTTGTCTAATATACAACATCTATTTACAGATTCAACACAGACTGTATTTACTCTGAAATCACTTATGTTTCTTATGTGAGCTAGACATTTTTGTAATAGTGAGCTGTTTACTTAAGGTAATCTGGCAAATAATAGTTTATTTTTCTGTTTTGAAGCCCTGTGATGGAAGTGGCTATCGAGAAAGAACAGCGGTACCCATTCGACAAGCAGATGAGGGCAAAAACTGCCATATTGCAATTGAAACTGAGCCGTGTAATCTGAATAAAAACTGTTATCACTATGAGTACAATGTAACAGGTATGGGACATTTGATTTTTATATGTCATTCAAAGGAATACGTATATTGTTTATTAATACAAAAACTGTTCAACCTTTTCCCATCCATTCGATATGTGTCACAAAATATACCTCAATTTACCCCTTCTTTATTTTTTCCAATTCCCTCCATATCATCATTGACTGCCACTATTTCCTACTCAAAACTCTTGTTTTTAGTGCAAGTATCACATTTTTAGTTATCTCTCTTCATAAATCACATATGATACATACTATATTATTATTTCTCCTGTCTACTTAATCTCACATCCCATAGTTTTCCTTCATTTATTTAACCATTGCTACTTTCCCACAATGCCTGCTTTGTTTTAGGTTTACCTTGTCGGTCAATTACATGTCTTTCCTTAGCTTTTTAACATATTCCTGACGCTTTTCACTTTTCTTTCTATATTACTCTAAAAATGTTTTCTTACATATATATCATTGATTATTTCATTCATTATTTCTGGTTTTCAGGCTTATTGAGAAGAATTGTCATGGCTTTAAATGCTTCTAAGGCTTCTCACTTATATGAAACAACCATTCCCTTGTTTTCACATCACTTATGTGACCTCAACTACCCCAGCTCAAATTATATGAGCTATGATTTGTAAAAAGTACAGGACATTCAACAATATCCTTCAACAATCTTTCACAGCATAGAACACAGACCATATTATATTTCCACCATATAAATAATAGAATATTACTTTATGTTCATTTATCAGATGCTACTAGACATTGCACTTCTACATAATTTGTAGGCAACACTTATTTTTTCTACATCGACTCTAGACACCTACTCTCTCATTGTCACAATATATAGAAATTATTTGGGTATCTCTGATCTCTGCAGTTAATAACCTGATCTCTGCTTCCAAGAGGGAAATGTAGACTGGGATCAGGACACTAGAAACATGCCACCAACCATTAACTAATTATGTCAGATACCATGGTGTCCTAATTTTACAGATTAATATTTTAAATGAATGAGTTCATGAATTAAATAACCCAATTGATCATGAATTCAATAGCCAAAAATTATCTACTAAAATACATAAAACTTAAAAAAACTAAACATAAATTCACTTTACTTGCACAGTTTCTAATTTTGAATCCAATGTTCTGGGACGAATAGCTTTATGAAACAGAATCTACAAATGCCTTTGAGATCCAGCATTCCCCATGCGTTACAAGTTTTCTAGTTGTTTTTATTTTTAAAAAATGTATTACTAGCATTCTTAAAGACATTATTTTGCATTGAGAAACAAGTTCCATTAAAATGACCCTCTGGGCACCATAACAACTTCATTGAAATTAAGTTTTTATGGTTGAAGGCAGTCCCAGGAATCACCTTATGTGATGGGATTAAACCAACAACAAATGGTTTAACCCCAATGTCTTTCATCTGGCTGCCGATCACTCTGCCCCTTCACTTTCATCCCTGTCCAAAGCTTCAATCAGAAATCTTTAAGAAAAGGCTATGTATCTTTTTCTCTCTGTTATTCTATTTGTAGATGGGGAGCTACTGATAGCTAGACTTGAATATAGAGAATTAGAAAAAGGAATGACAGAAGGGTTAGAATAAACTGACCCTGGAGTCAAAGGTTGGACTAAATGGGGAAAAATTGGGCGTAACCAAGTTTAATCATATATGAAGAGAAAAAAGTCCTTAAAGCAGGTATATTGTGAAAGAGAACCTAAGTCATGCTTAGATGCTCAAAATCCGGCCATACAGAAAGTAAATAACTCAATATAAGGGTATAGAGTTACAATTGTTAAAAATAGTTTTTAATATTTTAGGCACTAAAATAGTCTCTAATGGTATAAGACACTTAATACTAATATGTGAACCAGTGATACAAAAAATAATAAACTGTAAACGAAAGTGTGCAAGTGCTGCAAACAGTAGGGGGTTTTAGCAAGCTTGCCTTATATGTCTTTAGTATAGCTATTAGACAAGTGTCCAATTGATGGAGCAACTGCTCCTATAGCTTATTCAAATGAGATAGCTATATATTAAAGCTACACTTGTGGCTATAAAGACAGTATGTAGCGACATAAGCCAGGTCAGGATGAAGCCATAGTCAAAAGATCTATACAAGTAGTACATAGTTAGAATGTTTGCACTATGTAAAATAGTGTCAGGTATCCAGGAGCTTTCTAGTAAAGTAAATGTAAAATAGAAGAATTTTGTCTTAAATATAAACCTCCAAAAGTGCTCAAATAGAGTATAAGATAAAAGTAATAATATTGTCTTGAGTGTCTGACTCCAAAATCCTCAAATACCCTGAAGGGATGTGTGTGGCAAAGGTATCCTTAACCCTGGTACAGAGAATAACCCAGGGAAAATATTACCATTACCAAATGTTATACTTTTATAAGGATGAAAGACATAAATAAAATAAGAAAAAATTATTGTTATCATAAAAAATGTCCACTTCTATCAAGCAGAAACCAGTATATGGAACTGGCTGCTAAAAAGCAATATAGAAAATATCGCTGAAACAACTGAGAGTATGAAAAACAATTTATTATCAAAATAGTTAAAAAATGATGTTAAAAATAAATCCACAATATATTGACCAGTCAATTAAGGGTAAAATTGATACAAAAACCTTAGTCCCAGACTCAGATGGATGAGGATGTTGCTTGTGATCTTGTCATCCAGATTCTGATTGCCGGTGAGGACGGCGTGCGTGCCACGGTGTGTTTCACTGTCTGGGATCCAAGGTAGATGAAAGTTCTTGTGGTAATACCCTGGCCGGCAATAGCTGTGTGGACTTCCTTCAATGCTGCCTAACACATTTCGTAGGGGTACAGGGTAGAGCCCTACTTCACCCCTGCCAGTTTAAAGAAGGGAATGGGTCCCTCTAGCACCCACCAAGCTGAATACCTGAGCCTAAATAGTGGCTCTCTGTTTGTGAGTGCTTTTCTTATGTACCATTGCACTTTACCATTTAATATTGGCTATATTGCACTATTTTTTCTACCTATGTTTTAACCTTAGGAAGAACGACTCAAGAACTATTTTACTTCATAAGACAGATACTCCACCTTATATTGTATGTACATTTCTGTTTGTTGTGGGGTTAAGGGGAAAACCCACAAAGGTGTCAGAGTATCTATTACTATTGGTGTTACTCACTGGGATATTGTTATATATATTTATCTTAAAATCTAGACCTAGCTGGCTATAATCCTCCTAATCTCTGAGTCTTATCACATTTTTATTTATACATTCAAATTGAAACAAAATGGGTTACACTCACACTCATATTACAATGTCGCTAATAATACAATGTAGCCGTACATCAATCATTGGCTTTCTAGGAGGTGTTAAAGTACATCAAATGGGTGTATTATAGTACAAAATGTCAATGTTCTATGTTTATAATGAATTATGTAATAACTAATTAAACATAATTAAACATAAAAATGAGAAATAAAAATAGAAAATAAGGAATAGCAGTCTAAACTGTTATCACAAATATAATACTGAACACGGATTGCACCGGCTATAACGACTTCCTAAAATAAAATAGATATGTTAGAAAAAAGCATATGAAACTGAAACAATTAAAACAATTAAACTGAAACATAGTTAGTTTAGGTGTAGAGAAGGTATAAAGGCTTGCAAAAGAACAGCCAACATTGGGGGTACAGTGGCTAGGAAGAGGGGGTAGAAAAAGTGTATTGAAGAGGAAATAATCCTCTGGTGGGGAGCATTTATATATATGTTTTTTTCTACCCACGTAAGCTTTGTTTGCTACCCCCAGATACTGTGCTGTGCATTTAACATAACTACAAACTAATTTAAAGGGAGAGTGTCAACCTTTATCTCGTTTTGAATTTCATCCTAACCCGCTCTAGAGGCTGAGGAGAGAAGGGGAATTCTATCATTATTTTCTCTTCAATACACTTTTTCTACCACTGTACCCTAGCCACTGTACCCCCAATGCTGCCCGTTCTTTTGCAAGCCTTTATACCTACTCTATACCTACACTAACTATGTACTACTTATATAGATATTTTGACTATGGCTACATCCTGACCTGACTTATGTCGCTACATACTGTCTTTATAGCCACAAGTGTATATTTAATATATAGCTATCTCATTTAAATAAGCTATAGGAGCAGTTCATCAATTGGACACTTGTCTAATAGCTATACTAAAGACAGAAAGGCTTGATAAGACCCCTACTGTTTGCAGCACTTGTACACTTTTTTCACAGTTTATTATTTTTTTGTATCACTGGTTCACATATTAGTTTTAAGTATCTTATACCATTAGAGACTATTTTAGCCTATTTAGACTATTTAAGTGTCTTATACCATTAAAGACTATTTTTAACAATTGTAACTCTATACCCTTATATTGAGTTATTTACTTTCTGTATGGGTAAACCATTGGCTGGTTTTTGGGAGTTAGCATCTGAGCATGACTTAGACTTGAATATATGTTTCTTTACAAACTGCAATTCTTCTGAATTTGAGCTTGATTAGGAGAGCATCCAAATTCACCATTTCCCAACAATCATTTAGATTAAACAAAACAACTTGCGCAATGGATAAGCATGTGCATTTGCTTTGTGATTCGGAGTTCCACCTGTGGTCCAAAAAAAACAGATGATTGTTGGAAAAATTTAGATTTTATTCACAGGCCAAGTAAAAAGTCACCAAAAGAGGGAAGAAAATCAAAAAACTATGTTTATATATTTATATATTATATATTTAACAAATATACATGAATATAGATTTCCTACTGCTCCTTTTTCACTCTACTGGTTACTTTTTCTCACCTGATCTGTTAACAAAATGGCGAGACAATGCACCTATCAGTGTTCTGCAAAATATATACATAGTATTTGTATTAGTTATAAATTTTGCAGTACACTGATTGGCCATAGTTATAAATTTTGCAGTACACTGATTGGCCAATTTTTGAGCCATTTAGCTTCATCTGATTCACTCATAGCACACAGTTTGAGGCTACCTACGTGAAGCCTCGGACTGGAACGTAAGCGAACGGTCAAAGCGATTATGCATTTGATTGAAGATGGTTTAACCCTTCAGGTAAGCTAGTGGATGGGACAATCTGCACCTTAACATCTTTATTCCAATTAAACTGGTATGATCCCCAGAATGGTCCTTTCAGCTGTTATCCTTTATTTGTATATAGAGAGAGCAGGAAAGGGAGGGAAATTGTTCCTTTTTTTTCCACTACAAAGATGTTTACCTCTTCCTTTTGTTTTACATTTAGATTGGAGCACATGCCAATTAAGTGAAAAGGCTGTATGTGGAAATGGGATCAAAACAAGAATGCTTGACTGTGTACGCAGTGATGTTAAATCCGTTGATTTAAAGTTCTGCGAAGAGGTGGGTATATTAATATAAATGTTCTATGGGTGTAAAATATTTTGATAGACTTTTGGTAAAGCAAAGTGTAATCGTTTAAACATTATTAGCAAAGCAGAGCCAATGATCAAAAATCACAAAATCCAAGTAATCGAATTTGATAAACTTGTGAATTGTCACCATAGCCCAGATGTAATTTTAAAATGCTCTATTAATATTGGTCTTGATAATGGCTCCGTGAAAGCTCCTTATGGCTTTTTCTTGAACTCACATAATGTAAATGGTTAATTTAAGACAGTGAACAAAACAGAGTACCCATAGGGATTTATACGCTTTTGTCTGTGAGAGCCATTGTAATAGTCAAGGTCACAATTGTTGAAGTCACAGTTCAAAGGTCAAAGATTGTGTTCACAAGTGATATTTTCAGGGCCACAAGAACAGATGTGGAGTCCACAGTCAGGTGGCAAATTAACATTTATATTCAGTAGTTAAGCTCCAGAATTGCATAGGTCATAAAGCACTTAGCAGATTAGACTGAATCCCTCAAATGTCCTTGTGGGACTTGGGTCAAATAGATTAGTATTCGTTGTAATAATACAAAAATAATAAAATAGGAGTATTTTTTATAAATAAAATATAAATATACTCATTCAACATCTACGGTTTCTGTCAGCTCCACAATATGTTTTCTAGCACACAAAAAAATTCACAGCAAACACAGAAACCCAATACCCTTCTCCTTTTTCCATTTACCAGATTTACCATAAGACTTGATCTTTAGGAATCATTTGAACAAGAGCTCACATAAGTACTACCTTGTAAACAATGGGATTGGCTCCATCTAGTGGCTTAAATTGTGATTATATTACCCCATGTAGGCTGTTTATTATTTAACTTTCGAAGTCGAGATAATGCAATAATAACAATGAGGCCTTGATGAAATTTGCAATTTCATAAAAGATGTACACACTATTATTTTAGATTACAGCTTACATTTGTTTTGGGGAATAACCCATTTGATAAAACAGATAGCAATAAAAAAATCATGTTTAAGTTATCAAATCGTGTTATTCCTATTGCATTGATAAGTTTGTACAGTAATTCAAGGTTATGTTTATTCTTAGATCAGATTAGGCAATTTTTACTAAAGTGAACGGACACCAAGGATATCAATTCAAATACTGATAGCAATACAACAAAAAGGAGGCAACAAGGGTGGCAAATGAAGGGGAAGTGCTGGGATTTGAGAGCTGGGGATAGCATATATAACAGTGTACCTTTCATAATGTATCTGTTAATATACTAGGGAATATTATAGTGTGAACTAATCTGGAATCGCCAGTAAAATGTGATCCAGGTTATTAACTACACATAATAGATTAGCCAGCGTGGTCCAGCCCAACCACCTGAAACCTAATATTGCAGGGTTATCTCAGATGCAATCCAGAAAAGACTCCAAAGAATAGCGAGGGGAACATGGATCCCCAGGCCTTAGAGATGTATATAATATATATAGAGCCCTGATGATATTAACCCTACTTGGGTAAAACTCATTTAATCTTGGCCAGGATTTTAGCAAATAATTTAATATTGGTATTCAATGCTGAGATGGGTCAGAAGCTATGGACCCTGGTGACCTCTTTGTGTGCATCCCAAGATATAGGTGACAATGATTTCTAACTAATGCTATCACTAAAGCAGATGATAAAAGATAATAATAAGGGACAGTAGGACTGTAGTACAATATGCTATGAGTAAAGAAAGAGATAACGTAATCTGACATTGATCTTACCCTTCATCTTGCCTTAGTCATGAGTCATAGCCTTAAAGTACAACAGTACAACAGTCAGGTGCAATTAAACACAATTTTAGTTCTGTTCACAATACCATTTCCGAGATTATGCATACGCTGTACTTTTTAATATTTAACATGTGCTATATTTACTTGGAGTTGTGCTTTTGTGTACTATTCCAATGTCATTTACTATCTTCTTTGGTCTCTTGTATATAATTAAATTAATGTTGCAGTAGCTTCTATAGTCTACTCTTTAACTCTGAATGTAATAAAGTATTTTCTATCTAGCTTGGTTTGGAGAAGACGTGGCAAATGAACATCTCTTGTATGGTGGAATGTCCTGTTAACTGTCTGCTTTCTGATTGGTCAACATGGTCAGAATGTTCTAAAGAATGTGGTCTGGCAGGTCTGTTTGATTTTGTTAAATTATTCATACCAGGATTAATAACAAAAGGAAATACATATTAAAATTTTATGGGAACCGAATATACATTTCAGAATTAGTCTTAGTATTCAAATGCAAACATTAAAAAATAAAATAATTGTGTTCTTTCTTTGCCATTGATCTCTGCAATTACACATTTACAAAGGTCTTGGCATTAGTAAATTAATATTATAACAGAAGTTATAATGTGCATCCCTTACTATTTTTCTAACTGCTGCAGTCTGTAATAATTACTGCAACTATAAGCCAGCTGATTTAGTGTCAAAATATACTTCAGTTTCTACCCATCCTTGCACTTCTATGTCATGTATTCAGTGAGCAAGTATATGTATTACTCATCCCCACCTCTACTAAAAGCCTCCTGCACAGATTATTGAGTTTCAGTCCTATAGGTGATACTCAAAAAATTAGAATATCGTGCAAAAGTTCATTTATTTCAGTAATGCAACGTAAAATGGGAAACAAATATATGAGATAGACGCATTACATGCAAAGCAAGATAGTTCAAGCTGTGATTTGTCATAAGTGCGATGATTATGGCTTACAGCTCATGAAAACCCCAAATCCACAATCTCAGTAAATTAGAATATTGTGAAAAGGTGCAATATTCTAGGCTCACAGTGTCCCACTCTAATCAGCTAAGTAAGCCATAACACCTGCAAAGGGTTTCTGAGCCTTTAAATGGTCTCTCAGTCTGGTTCAGTAGGAATCACAATCATGGGGAAGACTGCTGACCTGACAGTTGTGCAGAAAACCATCAATGACACCATCCATAAGGAGGGAAAGCTTCAAAAGGTAATTGTGAAGGAAGTTGGATGTTCCCAAAGTTCTGTATCAAAGCACATTAATAGAAAGTTATGTGGAAGGGAAAAGTGTGGAAGGAAAAGGTGCACAAGCAGCAGGGATGACCACAGCCTGGAGAGGATTGTCAAAAAAGGCCATTCAAAAGTGTTGGGGACCTTCACAAGGAGTGGTGTAAGGCTGGAGTCAGTGCATCAAGAGCCACCACACACAGACGGATCCTGGACATGGCTTCAGATGTCGTATTCCTCTTGTCAAGCCGCTCCTGAACAACAAAAACATCAGAAGAGTCTTACCTGGGCTAAAGTAAAACAGACCTGGTTTGTTGTTCAGTGGTCCAAATTCCTCTTTTATGATGAGAGCAACTTTTGCATTTCATTTGGAAACCAAGGACCCAGAGTCTGGAGGAAGAATGGGGAGGCACACACTGCAAGATACTTGAAGTCCAGTGTGAAGTTTCCACAGGCTGTGTTGATTTAGGGAGCCATGCCATCTGCTGGTGTTGGTCCACTGTGCTTCATTAAGTCCAGGGTCAACGCAGCCGTCTACCAGGAGATCTTGGAGCACTTCATGCTTCTTTCTGCAGACGAGCTTTATGGGGATGCTGACTTCATTTTCCAGTAGGACTTGGCACCTGCCCACACTGCCAAAAGCATCAAAGCCTGGTTCAATGACCATGGGATTACTGTGCTTGATTGGCCAGCAAACTCGCCTGACCTGAACCCAAGGAGATTTCCAAGAGAAAGATGAGAGGCATGAGACCGGTATTGAAGAATCCTGGTCTTCCATAACATGCCGCATTGAGGCAGTAATTGCTGCAAAAGGGGCCCAAACCAAGTACTGAGTCCATATGCATGCTTATACTTTTCAGAGGTCCGATGTTGTTCTATGTACACTCCTTGTTTTATTGATTGGATGTAATATTCTAATTTACTGAGATTGTGGATTTGTGGATGAGCTGTAAGCCATAATCATCGCACTTATGACAAATCACGGCTTGAACTATCGTGCTTTGCATGTAATGCGTCTCTCATATATTAGTTTCCCCGTTTACGTTACATTACTGAAATAAATGAACTTTTGCACGATATTCAAATTTTTGATGTATCACCTGTATTTACACAGTTGTGTGATCTAATTTGACTGTTCAACTCATACAACTGTGAACAGAGCGGTAAGTACACCAATGCAGTTGCTATCAGCTTAGACAGCAGTTATAGTTATCATATGTGATAAATGTTCTTGCCACTTGGACCAAATCTCTTCTGGGCAGAGATTTATGGGATATACTCAACTTCTATTAAAAATAATGGTAGAAACAGGGATAATTTCCCACAAAGCTAACAAGGCCATGGCCTCTGGGCAGCAGGCAGAAGGGTGGCATAGTCAGTGTGGAGATCAAAGATCTCCATCACCGACATGCCCATTCTTCTGTCAGGGGGAGGGCAGATGGCAGAGGCATATATGGAGAGATCTTTTAGGCTAGCCCTGCTTGATCTTCATTGTTGGCCAGGCTGTCTAATACCTCTATTATATCACAGCATTGCTGTGGCATAAATATATATATATATATTGTGGAGGGGCATTAAGAAAAATAGACTTGGGGCAGCAAGGAGGGTAAATGTGGCCTTGGGTAGAATCATGCTGACTGAGCCATTACCACAAATGCAGGACTTTTAAAGAAATTTCTAATAATGCAATATAGTTGGGATCACCTACAACTTGAAGTAAGAGTTTTAGATTAAGTCATACCATTATCTGTGGCCATTAAAACATCTTCCAAACTTCCTATGGAGGTCATAAAATGTTATGTTAAATGCTATGTTAAACATATGGCCATTAATGATGGATGAAGCAGGAATCATGCTGCTCATCATATGTCATAAATTATTGACATAAATATTTAAGTCACTTTTATATAGAAAGCAATGTTGGTAATTGACTTGGAGTCCTTCCTTTAATGATAGTATCAGAGCAGGGGAGAGGCTAAAAAAAGTGAACCCTTTCATGATATATGAACTTATTTATTGTGATTTGAATAACATGTTGTCATGAAGAGGTTAACATACCTCTTTTTATTTTTATAAAAGGTATAGTTTTGTAAATGGGACCTATGCATGATGAGGGTTGAAAACTGCATTGGCAACATTCTTCAGTCATCACATATGAATGTGTAATTTATTTATTTTACTCTAAGGCAAAATGATCAGAAAGAGAACAGTGATCCAACCTTCACAGGGTGATGGGAGACCGTGTCCTTCATTAATGGATCAATCCAAGCCTTGTTCTGTGAAGCCTTGCTATAGATGGCAGTATGGGCATTGGTCTGTGTGCAGAGTTGAGGTATGCCATAGGAGGTGCATTTTTACTGAATCTGGGTATCTACCTTTGGTCACACCTGCCGTAGCCTTTGCACTTACCCTAAATCTTGTTTTGTTTCTTTTTTTTTGTAATGCTGTCTGTTCTAGTATCAAATCATATTCAAGAGATTTTCATAGATATTTGAGTTGTTTATATAGAAGACAATAAAGATTTAGAAGAGTCTACGTGTGCTACTCTCTATAAGATTTTGTAAGAATATGACATTTATTTCTTTTATTAGTGCCTTTCAGATATATATCAATATATTTTTCAGAATTGCCTAATATTTTTCTGCATGATCCCACAATTAGTGTACTTTTTAAATCATCATTATTTAAACTTTATCTTTTCACATTTTTCAAAACATCAAAAATCAAAGCATTCTTTTAAAAATGTCACTGTTTATTAGGATGCTCAATGCGGTGAAGGAATGAGATTCAGAAATATTTCTTGTGTTGTCTATGATGGTTCAAGAGAAGATTCTGGTAAAATAGTGGATGAAGAGTTCTGTGGAGATGTTGAACTTATTGTGAATGGAGACAAGAACATAATTTTGGAGGAATCATGCACTGTGCCTTGTCCTGGTAAAGACATACGTTAATAATTGTCATATTTATTTTTTTGTCATTACTTCTGATTGTTAAATGATCAGCTGTTCTTTAATTCTTTAAAACATGTCAGCAATAAAAAAGTACTTTATGTTTTCAAAACCCATGTACACAAATTTAATATTTCAATAGAATGGTAGTGAGAGGATACATAATGATTAGACATGTATAGTATTATGGATGAGTAATGTCATGGGGATGTTTTGGATATATCTTAATGAACTATGAGACTGAATGTGTCCAGAAACAGACATTGGCATTAAGTTCCCCTAGAATATACTTTAATGTTAAGTATATTTTACAGTGCAGGTTTGTTTGCCTGATTTATTTATTTATAAGGGCAGGGGTATGGTAAGGGCTAGGTGCCCTTTAAGCTTAGAGTAAAACCTACACATCCTGGTAAAGCTGAGATTGGTTGATGAAATGCAGCTGCTGTCCTTCATTCATTTCCCTTTAGATATGATCTGTGAGGAGCTGGGGATAGAGACCCCCTCTGTCTCCCCAGCTACTCCCCTTGTGTATCAATATTGAGAGGCTGAATTAAACCAACTGTAAATATTAGCTTCTGCTCGGAGTGTAAGTCCCACAAATCTTGGGATAAGTGGTAGAGGGGGAAATTAAATGAAAGCATACAAATAAATAAATGACAGTTAAGGAAATGTACAATATATACAAATGTAAATGACATATACATATTTTGTTTTTTAGGTGACTGTTACTTGGATGAGTGGTCAGAATGGAGTTTGTGTCAGTTGACTTGTGTTAATAGTGAAGATCTTGGTTTTGGGGGCGTTAAAGTTCGGTCAAGGGCAGTGATAATTCAAGAAATGGAAAATCAACATCTTTGTCCAGAACAAGCTTTAGAAACCAAATCATGTTATGGTAAGTTATAGAAAAGGGAAGATTGTTTTTAAGGGAAATAAGGAATGCAAGCATTTAAGAGGAACTGTGGAAAATTGAAATAAATACAGCTCAATATATGTAGGAAAACAAATGTGGTAAATAGCTTAGTAATGTATTTTCTTAATAGATTTTAAAAAAGTAATATGACTTTTAATTACCTCTTTTCTTTAAATTATCATCCATCTAGCGATCTTTACAGTTCATCACCAAGGCATATTTTTTAAGTTGACTCACTGTAACAAATTGCAATTCAAAATAAATGGCGGGGCAGTTGGTTTCAACATGTTTGACTGCAAGTAAATAATCAGCTACCACCATATTGATTAAACCCTTACTTGGGTTCTCATTTTAGGCTCAAAATGCTTTTAATGTGAATAAAGTCTACATGTAGGCATATACTACTTATAAATGTTACTTACTAAAGATATTCTTAGTATAAAAGCTATTACAGTTAAGGAACACTAGTCTTGAGCATGGCGAGATTTTTCAGTTGTTCTAAACAAAGCTTTCTATTGAGACATTGAGCAATGTGCCAGCACAGTTCGGCCATAATTGTAGCCAGCTTCCACATTAAAAAATAATTTAAAAAAGGGCTTGGTGCCAATATGACCCCCACATTAGAACAAGGGAGGTTTAAAACTTTTGGTGGCTTGTCTGCTAAACAGGAAACAGCGAGTAGCTGTTTACTGAAATATATCACTAGAGCTTGGACAGGTGTTTCTTCCCAATTGCTAGTAATGTGCAGGGAGGACCTAGTACAAATTTACCCATTGCCCCCACCCGTGGGAATCGGGGCTCATGGTTGCTGTTAGGGAAATGAACAAGGGGGACCTAATGGTTCCCTCCAGCTTCCACCCATAGGTGGCTGATCTATTATATTAATAATTGGGTGGACCTAGTGTCCCTCTAACCTCCACCCATGGATGACAGGTGGGAGCTCTGTATATAGAAGGGGGGTGGACATGCCGTTATCTATCCCTCCAAACAAAGCTGCGACCCACTCTTACATTCACAAAGGAGTAACCCCAGCACAGACTGAAAATGGGGAGGGCATGCATATATATCTTTAAATCTTTTTTAAATCAAGTGTTCCTTTAATATTTCAAAATGAAAATGACTCAGCAGCAAAAATACAACTGATATATATATATATATATATATATATATATATATATATCTATATATATATATATATATATATTAAGCACAACAGATATGTACTTTTAGTAGTATTAGGAAAACATATGTGTGTATTGTGTATATCATGAGTCCTCAAACTCCGGCCCCCCAGATGTTGCTGAACTACAGCTCCCATGATTCTTTGAATTACATAGATAGCCAGAGAATCATGGGAGTTGTAGTTCAGCAACATCTGGGGGGCCGAAGTTTGAGGACCCATGGTGTATATTGTCATAATGTAGCTTTCTTCTTTTATCTACAAGTAAAGTCATGAAATGAACGTTGAACGTCTATTTATAGAATGTGCATACTATCCACTACATTATATCTACATTATCATCTCCTATGGGCATAAATCATGGATAGGACATAGAGTACATAGGCATTATTTATATTGAAGAATGGTTACAGCAAATATTATATCCATGGGAGATGTGCATTAAACTCCCAGCTAAAGTAGAAAGAGAATGGTTATGGATTAAGCAAATCCAGTCTACCTTAGCTCAGCAGGACTATTAAAATATATACTCACAATGGGCTGTGAGCTATGGGTATCACAATGTTTGCTTTGCGTTTTTATAACCTCACAGGTTTGAAAATGATTATTGTGTGAGTAGATGCCACAGCAAATAATTCTGTAGACAATACAAGTGAAATCATTTTTTTTTTTGGTATATAGCCATAGTTTAAAAACACAGTAAACATGACCTTCTCTTAAAGCAATACAGAATTTAATGTGGATTTTTTTAAATACTATTTAGTAGATATATCCCAAAAGAAAACAAGTAACTCATCCTGCATGTTTTCCTTCGCTGCTACTTGAAAAAAACACTTGCAAAAGCTGCAGACCTACAATCTGCAGCCTAGAGAAATAAAACATGTATTCTTCATGGCAAAATACACTGATGTTATGATTATGAAATATTTCAACCAGTTACTATTTACCTGCAGATGGTCAGTGCTTTGAGTACAAATGGTTGTCCAGTCCATGGAAAGGATCTTCTCGTTTAGTCTGGTGTCAAAGATCTGATGGGTTAAATGTATCAGGTAAAAATAGTTGGAAAATAACTATTATAAGGTGTATAATATATTACTTTTCTATTACAAATTGCTATTATAACTTACAAGAGCTGGACCTAAGCAAATTTAAATTATGAACAAATTAAAGTGTACTCACTTTTGTTGCCAATGGTTTAGACATTAATGGCTGTGTGTTGAGTTATTTTGAAGGGACAGCAAATTTACACTGTTATATTATTATTATTATTATTATTATTATTGCCATTTATATAGCGCTAACAGATTCCGTAGCGCTTTACAATATTATAAGAGTGGGGATGTAGCTATAAATAGGAGAATTACAAGAAAATTTACAGGAACAATAGGTTGAAGAGGAACCTGCTCAAACGAGCTTACAGTCCATAGGAGGTGAGGTATAAGACACAGTAGGACAGGAAAAATCAATCAAATAGGGAGGGAGTGAAGCAGAGCTGGAGGAGAGAGTAAAGCACTGCCCTGTAGGAGAGAGCAAGAGACAGGTATGTAAGGTAGAGGTTACTGTGGGAGGCCATAAGATTTCCTTAAGAGATGGGTTTTAAGGCACTGCTTAAAGGATTGAAGGACTGTACACTTACTATTTTACATAGTAGGAGAGTAATTTCTTCAGTGTTGTCACATGAAAAGATATAATAAAATAGTTACAAAAAATGTGAGGGGTGTATTCTGGAATAATATAGGGTGTTTTAATTTAAAAAAAATCACCATTTTATTTTCTGTTTCACAGGAGGCTGTTTAGAGGTACAACAGCCAGAGCGAGACAGATCATGTACTCCACCATGTAACCAGCAACACTCATACTGTACAGAGGTAAGAACCAATTCATCTGAGATGGGAAAAATTTGTCATTATTCTGCAGTTCTGCAACATTAATTGTGCATTGCTAAATAAGTACAAAGAAGATGAATACAAATCTGCATGGAGTCAAGAGTGGCATAAGTATGATCAATTGTGTCCTTGTTATTTCAGTTGAAATTTTAATTCGAAAGCCATAATGTAGTGTTTTCCCAGTTGTTTTATTGCTTATCATATTAGCCTCCTGCTACTAATAAAATACCCCCTGCTGTTTGCTGTTTAGTACAGTTACATTGATCACTTTGATAAAATGAACCTATACTCTGGCATGCAAAAGGTCATATTATTTTTAATAGATTATGTGAATAAAAGTAACATATATATTCTTTTCCTTTTTCTTAGACAGGCTCATGTGGATGTGAAGATGGGTATACTGAAGTGACATCATCTGATGGCACACTAGATCAATGTACTTTAATTCCCGTTGTGATTATCCCCACGACAGAGGACAAAAAAGGTGATGTAAAAACGAGTCGTGCTATTAATCCCACCCAACCATCAAGCAGCCAATCAGGTTATGGTGGCAGAACATGGTTCTTGCAACCATTTGGTTCAGGTAAGTAAAACACTATAAATTAGGCATTTTTTGCAATTAATCTTTTTTATTTTTTATGGGAAGTATGCATGACCCTGTCACACCTAATTAATTAGAGAATATTCTGAACATCTCGAAATCACCTGTAATTTAGATGAGAAGGATTTTAGGTTTCTAAAAGGTTACTAATTTGCAAATATATATTGTAAATATGTATATATTTTAACATTTCTATTTCCCTATTCAACCTCCAATCTGTCCCATGTGCTCAATCTCCTCTGTTTCTTGAATACTAATACATTATGTTGAATACATTGTGTCATATGTAACAAGAATGCACACTTTGCATACAGCACACTTGTAGATTATACATTTATGGATAATTTAATTTCAAAACTGGTTTATTCGCTAAGAAGTGTCAAAATTGCTAAATCATGAAACCCAAATTGTTAGATTAAGATTAAAGTAAACAGATTGTAGCAGAACAGAAGATTTTTTCCAGTTTTATTTTTTTGGCCTAAATTTGGCAGTTTGGTTTTTAGTTCCCTATTGTGTACTATTTATTGAATTTAACCACACAGTACTGTATCTATACATTTACTTGTAGCTAATGAGATGTATATATTAAATGGTATGCTCTTTGTATGTACTCCGGAGAAATATTTCCATGAAAACGCACTTTGAGGGGTTTGAAACAAGGTGGCTCAGCTTATTTCTGCTTTTAGTTGTAGTCACTAGTCCAAACTCATGAATTAAGGTAACTCTTTAACTGTCACTAACATTTAGAAATAATATTACAAGGATAGCTTATGACTGTGCATTAGTTTGGCTTTACTAACTAAACTAACATTCACTGTTCCTAGATGGGAGACTGAAGACGTGGGTTTATGGGGTTGCCGCAGGTGCTCTTGTATTGCTCATCTTTATTGTTTCTATGATCTATTTGGCCTGGTGAGTCCACTGCTTATTCACACGTATAACAATTAAATGCTCATCTTCCCATTCATTTTATATGGAATCCTAGCATACCATTCTAAATTCCTTCACATATGCTCTCATTAAAATGCATAAGCACTATTTGTCTCATGTATGTATCAGTGTTAATTTTGGCAGGAAAATTTCAATAGTCTTTTGACTAAAAAGCCATTTTAGTTTTAGTCGTATTTTAGTCATCTGAATTGTTTTAGTTGGCTAAATCTCCGAGAGATTTTAGGCGACACAACTCCCTCATGTGTCCCATTCTCCCAGCCCCCCCATGTGCCTCTTTCCCTCAGCCTTCCATGTGTCTCATTTCCTCTCCTCACTCCCACATGTGTCTTACCTGCCAGTGTTAATTTTGGCAGCAAATTTCAATTTAGTTTTAGCCATAGTCTTTTGACTAAAAAGTAGTTTTAGTTTTAGACTTATTTTAGTCATCTGAATTGTTTTAGTTTTAGTGTAGCTTTAGTTGACTAAACTCTGACTAAAATTGTTAGTCGACAAGATTAACACTAGTATGTATTATCTTCCTAAATTATATTACTAACTCAACTATGGATTGGGTAGAATATAATTAATTTAAATCAAAGGTATACAGGGTTGACCTAATAACAAAAGACACAGTTTGCTTCTTCTATTCTTATTTAGGAAACAATAAAACTGTGCAGTGTACAATCAACAGATCATTAAAAAGCCTAAATATTTTATCTTTGTTTTACCATACTGTCACGCTTAATACATTTCAAACATATCTTCTTTGCATCTTGTTATCTTATAAGAACATATTCAAACTGTGTTTTTTTCTTTTCTGTATTGAAACATGAATAATGCCCTTTATATTTTTTCTGGTGTTGCAAACTTTGATTTCTTTTCTTTTTCCAGTTAGAGTGTGTTTGAGAAATTTTAAGTAGTTTTTGTAATGTAGAATTGCTAAAGTTCTACTTTATTTTTATTTTCAAAGTAAAAAGCCCAAGAAGCCCCCGAGAAGACAGAACAACCGCCTGAAACCTTTAACCTTAGCATATGACGGAGATGCGGACATGTAAAACACGTACATAAATGAACAATGGGACATTGTACTCCACGTTAACAGTAACAGGAAGATCGGGATTTTGAAAAGAAAAAAAAATACAAAACACTGGAGAATGGAATGAAAGCAACTAATCACAATTATCCAGTGGATAGTTGAGACAATATTGAAAGATGATGAACTTGATGGCAATTTAATTTTGTGCAAAGAATTTGTTCCCGATTCTTCGTGAAGTCTACACACGGCAAGCCAATAACTCTGTAAAACCTGTCTATATGTAAATTTACAAATCTCTAGGCTACTAAAAGACTTGGCCTACTGTGTTAATCTGATTTAAGAAGTCCACATTAGTTATACCATGTTCTGACAACTCTCTTCACAGCTATTATTCTCTTAATAACTATGTGTCTTTTTGTTGTTATCCGAAATATCAGTGAAAACTGTTTCTTGACATCAAACAGATGATATCTTCAAAGACGTTCAGCAGTGAAGCAGCTGATATAGTGTTTTTAAATTCCAAGCCCAAATCAAAAAGTCAGAAGAAGGACTTTCTAGTGTCTGTGCCACAACTGCAACGTACACAAACATTTCTTCTAATGCAGTATTTTATAGCAGCTAATACCTTATAAATACTCACTTGTAAATGTTACATTGTTTCTACGTTCTCTCTCTCCTAAGGTTGCCTACATTTTTTTGCTATATGTAAGGCAAGATATTGCACTATATTAGTGCAGCATGATATGCACTTAACTTAGTATTGCCATAGAAAATGCCTCTTTTCATAAGGGATGGTGTGTCTTGTGCTAGCAGTGTCATGTAGACATTTCAAAATCAGAAAGATTAAATGAGGAAGAGAGTAGAGTTTTGTGACAGGATAAAATCAACAATCTCATTTGTACATATATTATCGGGTTTTGTCACAATAGCTGTTTTATAGTTAGATGAGTTGATGTATATTGATTCCTGCTCAAAAACAATATGAGATGTCCATCTTCTTATTCATATATGGTATAAACTCAGAATGACCTCAATATTTTGCAGTTTCACTGTATTTAAAAATATAAGTCTCATTTATAGTTCTGAAAACATCCAACATACATTTTATAGCAGTCGAAACAACATTTATGATGAGAAAATAAGAGCCAAATAATTAATAAGCAGTTACTATTTTATTATGATACATTTAATTGCATTATTCACAATTCTGTCAGTAATTTGAATTCTGCTCCTGTGTGGTTTTCCAAATATCATCTGATAAAAGTTACCAACTTTCATACAAGTATACACCACCTGCAACTGCCCGTCTTCCTTTTAACTCTACGCTACTATTATTTTCATAGAACAACTGCTGATTTATTATTGAATTGCATCGTAAACTTCCGTAAATTCATTTATTTGCAAATTCCAGTCACAAATTGAAAGACACAATACAATATATGTCAGTGGTTTTTAATCTTTGAGTCAGGTTCTTAAATTGGGTCCCCATCTTGTTTTCACGCAATCTCTATTGGGATTTGGGAAGTCAACTATTATAAATTGTTTTCTATAACAATTGTATTTCCCGTTGGGGTCCTTATTTCTTTCCCCAATGTAGTGTTGACCTTTTTAAAATATTTAAAACCATTTTTGAAAAAAATATTCTTTTACATTTTACCTTATTCCATGTTTGTGTCCCTGTCGAAAATGATTAGGAAACACAATTTCTGGTAATTCCTTTCTTAGTTCTTTGTTTGTTTGTCTTTTTTTTTTGACAAACGCTGCATTGAAATAGTGGAGGGAAAAATACCATTGTGTATTTATTGGACAATGTCATATGTGTACATGTATCAAACTTGAAATATATAACTTTCTGTTGAAGTATTGGTTGTATACTACGACAAATACCAGGTTTGTACACCAAACAGTAAAATAACAAGAGCATGATTATATATCATTAATCTGTTACTTTTCACATCTGAGCTACTGATCTACTTAGCTTCTAAACTTGAAAAAATATAAATGATGTGCTTTTTATTGTCTATAGTTAGTATAACACACATTGTACAATTATATCTTGTGCATTTTATTATCTATATATTTTCAAAGGGCATCACACAGTTATTTGATTATTTTAGGCATTATGTTTCCATAGAACTACTATTTCTGTATGTTGGTAATTTCTTATATAAACCATTTGTATACCAACATAAACATAACGTAAAGTTTCTGAATTATATAACCCAACTGTATCCAGTATGAAATATCCTAGTAAACAAACATACAATAATATATTCTCAGCAAACTGAATTGTAATATTGGTGTTATTATACACACTTTGGTTACATTTTATTTTCAGTGTACTTTTGGATTGTCAAGGGAAGAATGCCAATAACCATGATACAAAAAAAAATAAAAAATATATATAAAATGAAAGTTTCTAAAATGTAATTGAAAAACTACCAGAACGTTTAATTCAGCAACTGTATATATATATTTCCAAGAAAGTAATAACTTAATATTGATAGATCATTCAGTGTTCTCTATTGGCTAGCTGAGTAATAGTTGCGTAACTCTTAGGCACATACATTTCTATTTATATCATACAAAATCTGCAATTTATAATAATGCATAAAAAGTAAAATTTGGTAATAAGAATAATATTCTTATCATTCGTGCCATGTTTCAATATGTAGGGGCTTATTAAATAAAAGAAAGTAGATTAATTTGAATGAAAAAGAGACCTTTAACCCCTTAAGGACCAAACTTCTGGAATAAAAGGGAATCATGACATGTCAGACATGTAATGTGTCCTTAAGGGGTTAAGGGAACCACAAAAAAGATGACAAAAAACTGTATTGGAAAAAAACATTTTCCAACTCAGTTATTTTGTCCCAAATCGTATAATTACTTTGCCAGCTTTGATCACAGCAAGTTACCATTTAGTGATTTTAAACCCCATTGTTGTGGTGAATCGTATTCTAATAGGTTTCCCATGCCCTTTATTCAGATCCACCCGTAAATCTGGTCATAGAATTTTTATAACATATAATTTAGGGCTTAAATATTATTAAAGGGATGCTGTGGGCACTATAAACATTTCATCTCATGGTAATGGTTATAGTGCCTGGAGTCCCCTGGCACTATCCATCCATTTAGTAGTGAATATTTTTGAGCAGCTTAACATTAAATAATTGTCCCTTGCCCCCTATTCCCTGGCCACTATTGGGGTATGACAAAAGATTAATTACACAGTTCCTTCTAGCCATACCAGTTGAGATCGATGTTTGTGAATTTATCTGCAGTTTTATACAAATTATTTTTTGTAAATGTAATAATTGTGTGCATTTTCATTTTTCTATGACCAATATTGTGGCCTTCATGATGTGTATTTAACTCTTAACTGGCTCTATGATCATATGATTTTGGAACCTTTCCTAATCAAAACGTGGGCATTCATTCTGAATCGCATGACATCCTGTGCAGCTGCTACATAATGAATGTTTAAACACGTTAGATATATTAAAGGGACACTCAAGATTACTTTTGGTTTGAACTGCAATTTGTCCGAATTTGGGCCAATCATGGGATAAGTTGATTTCCCAAACTCAGAGCCAAAATGTACTTGCATCACGAATCAACCAGAATACACAAAGGCCAAGCATGTCCATTTCAGTTTCTAATTCTCAATTCTGCGCTTTGCACCCAAAAAACCCCCAAATGATGATGAATAAGAAAAAAAGGGATGATCGATGGCTAAGGGATAGTCACTATATGTTGATTTTATTCCCAGATCAAGTGAGATATGAGCAATAGAAGAAAAACAGGTGAAGCAGTAAAAACCCTGTATTTATATATCATATTTAAAAAATATATAAATATATATATATTTTTACTGCTCTATTAAACCACTACTGGTTGTTTTTTCTCATTTCATCCGTGAACCAAATGAAAGAAAAATACTTATGTATATATTTTGCAGTTACGTACGGTTCAGTTCCTGAATAGCTTTTTACAATTTTGCTTAGCTGAATTGTTATTCGGCCGAAATTTGGTCATCCCAAAAAATGTTCTGTCTTTTGGAAAAATGGTTTGTTCGAGCTGAATTTCCTCACAGTGTACAATTCTAATGCTCACTATATAACAACTTAATCTCATATAAGTGGTTATGGTTCCAAAAGACCCACTGCTTTGGCTTACAGATCTGTGTTGAACTGTTTTTTAAAGGAGCAAATGAGGGTCTCCAGTTTCCTGCTTCCAACTGATTAGGCTAATGCTGGTGGCAGAGATAACCTGGGTGAATTAAATGAGCACTCTCATCCTATCAATGGAGCCCATCTGTGGTATAAGTTGTGATGACTAAGGTAGAGTGCAACTCTACTTTAACAATCCCTCATTGATGGTTAGGTCAAGTTACAATCTGATGTGAATCCTGATTCCATTTGCAAAGAGTTTAACACTGAGCTGAGATGAAGTGATTACGGTGCCCAGAGTGTCCCTTTAAAAATATTAACATCAAGTTTACAATCCCTTAAGAAATATCAATTCACTATGGGAACATGTAGTTAAGTGCACTAACAATTACTATATTTGTAATTTTTTTTTTTAATATTGTCTGTATAGGTTCTTATTTTAGCAGACATAATCCACTTACACAATTTGAGTAATATACCAAAGTGTACAATTTCTAATAAAATGTTTTTACTCTTGTAATTATTTGTAGAAACGCCTTTGTGGATAAATGTCATCTCGTATTAACCATGTTTTAAAACAAAAAACCCACAATAACTTTCAATCTAACTTTTAAAAATGCTTCATGCCTCATGGTACATTTTTCCATATTTTCTTGGAATTTCTCTGAAAATGCATTTTGTGTAGTGCAAGAACAAAATACAGAGTAAAGACTAAAGCCTACATGAAATGATTTTTTTTTTTAACAATGATGGGCAAAATCTCTTGTACAAAGAGGGACAACACAGAAAAAAAATACATGATCACCTTAATCACTTTCCATTACCAAGATTAATTTCCTGGAATCAAAACAGTTTTTCACAATGAAAGTTGTCAATTTAGCTTATTCTTACAAAATTCCACCATATATTGTAAAAATGAGTAAATTCTAGTAGCTAACAGTGAGACAGATGATGGCTAGTGTTAAAACCAACTTACCCCAGGATTTGACATGTAAATTTCCTTTAATGGCTTAAAAGATGTCAGTGTTTTCTGCCCAATTAAAAATACAAATCATTTGTAGGCCTTATAATCCACAGAGACTTCAGAGACTTTCGTTATATAACTATTTCCCCTGGTGACATGATTGGTGGCAATGACACAGCAGTAAACAATGTCACATTGAATGGCATTATGATGTGATGCTACATATTCTTTACACAACTTGTATCAAAAGGGGTGATATATAATTGGTGTACAAAGTCTAGTTCTCAGCGCTACCAACTCTTTATTTTGCTAAACACAGAATTGCCATGACTTGAAATTCACATTGCAAAATGTTATGGTATGTAAAATTCTCCAACTGAGCGAGAGTGACAACTTGCCTATTTTAGACTTAGTTTTGCAATATAGATTTCAATTATCTGCAATTTGAAGTTTAGCGAATAAACCACAAAGCAAGCTCGAAACTCTGACCCGAATGTTAAATATTAGCAGTTTGTGATCACTCACAGCTTTCTGTTACATTGTATAAATACATATTCTGATCTCTTAGAAATTATTGCATGCTCACTATCATTGTACAGTGTTTACTATACTTTTATTTCATACTAATATAATAAAATATAAGCTATACTGCCACTTAAATGCAAACCATGTATGTCATTATTTTCAATACCATAGATCGACAGTTTTGAAATCCATTTTGCATGTGTTTTAAGTCCTACACTTCAGTTCTCTGTGTACGGAGTACCAAAATCCGTACCCTAAAAATCTATATACAAGGCCCCTCGGTATATTAACAAATTCAGAAAGCAATGTATGTTCTATAATTCATCTATACTTTTGATTCAATAAAACAACAGATACTTTATGTACATGGTGATCACATGAATGTTAATTTGAAAGCAACAAAAGGCAGCTGTTCATAGAATGTTTACGTTTCTGTTTATTTGTAAATGATGTAATGTATTTTATTTTTAACTTATGTACATTTTTTTTAATGCAGAATATGTTTAAAAGTCAACATGTTTGTGTGTATTGTCATTCGGTTCTTACAGTAAACATGTGAAGATGTATGGTTTTCTGCATTTTCACATGGCTAATTGCGCATAACTGATGTGATGCTAGCAATAAAGATCAATACAAACTTTTCTTTTGCAATTTCTTTTTTTTGTTGAGAAGTATTCAGTAACTGCATTATGCCTTTAGAGGTTTGGGAGCAATATCATTTGACGTAATGCCATGGGCAACTATTTTAACATGTTTGAATAAAGAAGTACTGTCACCTTTGAATTCTGTTCTCTATCCGCTCACTTCATCAGACCCCTCTAAAACATGAATTCATTTTTGTCATTAAACTGTTGTTTTTAGCTAATAGACCAGTGGTTCAAACAAGACTCTTCAACAGTCCGGGTTTGTCAGTATTGACATTGGACTAGAAAAGGGAAATACATAAATTCTGGGCTGTTGCAGGGCCATGAGAACTGGTCTGGGAACCATAAGACTTGAGAAAAATATTCATTGGGGCAGCTACTCTAAATCAGGGCTGCCCAAAAGGTAGATCATCAGATGTTGTAGAACCACAACTCCCATAATGCTTTGTATGTCTTTAAAACATCTGGGGATCCATCACTTGGGCACCCCTGCGCTATTTCAAATTCCTTTTAATCCACACACGAACAAATCAATCGATTAAATCCGGGATTTAACTGTGGAGTCTTATTCAGAAAACTATAGAAGCCACTGTCATAGAAATTTCTAACTACAACCCAAAATAACTGCAAAATAAAAGTTACTTGTGCACTCACTATCCCAAATCCCTATGCATATTTAACCCCTTAAGGACCGAGGACGGTTCAGGACCGTCATCGGCATTTTTGCCTTGAGGACCGATGACGGTCCTGAACCGTCCTAACGGTCAGAGCTACTTACCTGATCGCCGTCGTTCCCCCGGCGGCGATCAGCGTGGCTCTGGTTGTGGGGAGACTGCCTGCAGCCCAGACAGTCTCCCCACGGCAGATTAGGACCCCTGTGGCCATGTGATCGCTTAACACAGTGATCACATGGTCACAATAGGTGTCCATCATGCTGCTTGCAGGGGGACTGTCTGTGCTGACAGGCAGTCTCCCTGCTAGTGTAAAATCAAAAAAAATAATAAAGTTAATGTTAATAAAAAAAAATAATAATAATTATATATGTGGATATATGATATATAGACATATATTATATCTATATAATATTTGTGGTCAGGGAAGAAGGCCGTATTTATGAGGACCTAAAACCTCTAAACAACAGTAAAATATACTAAGTCGGTTGTGGTGTGCCGAAACCGACGTACGGGTTGGCCTGTAAATAAAGAGGGCCAACCAATTAATTGATTCTTTTGTGGTGTGGTGGGTGGGGCAACCGGAAGTGACCAAGCGTTGTCAGCAAGGTATGGAGGTAAGTAGTGAGTTATATAGGCCGGTTGCAACCCCTCCCACAACTCCAGGCTCCGCCTTCCCATTTGTGGTCAGGGAAGAAGGCCGTATTTATGAGGACCTAAAACCTCTAAACAACAGTAAAATATACTAAGTCGGTTGTGGTGTGCCGAAACCGACGTACGGGTTGGCCTGTAAATAAAGAGGGCAAAAAGAGAAATATCATTTCACACTTTAATACGTATACAGGCACATTATTATCCGCACTTATTTAGCCAATTGTTTAAAAACTTGTCTCAACTCTTTCTCAGGTTGAGGTATGTAACGATGGTACGCCGAAGATTTCCAACGTCCTAGCTTTTTAATGATGTGAACTGGTATGTTTTGACTGGAGGCTGATGTAGCAGCCCCGATGCGAAAGGAGTGGCCTGTATATGCCGCGGGATCGTACCCAATTCTTGTGAATAGTAATCTCACGTATTTAATGAATTTCGAGGTCGTCAGGGGTTGACTGTGTATTGCGAGCAGAGGAGCTTGTTTGGGTTGATTAACCATACCGGCCATGTATTTGTCAAATAGTAGTACGGGACACCAATGATTGCCGGTCGGGTAAAATTGAATGTCGAGTGGCGGACCCATTTGATTGGTTTTTGAATGTTTTACTGACAAGGTGTAGTGATCACCTATTTTGTTTAAGTCTGATACACACAGCATATTCCCCTTATTGTTGACGTTACTTAAAGTGAGCTCGTTGGGCCGCATAAACCCATAAAATGCCAGGTATATGGCTGTCTTGAGTGTGTTATTAGTGGGATTATCGAAAGGTTTGGTATCTAACATGTCAGACAATGCCCTGAATTTCTCAGCATCGATTGGTAGTCGTGTAGTAGGTTTTGGGTTTTCTAGGCGTTGGATGCCTTTTAGCATGTTTTTAATGGGGTGTGCTGACAGGAAGTTTTTTATGCTGGGATATGTGTTGCTTACGTGATGTTGTACTCCAGTTAAATAGAGTTTTATGGTATTGTGTGCCAGTTTTAAGTTGAGATTGCAAAAAGAGGTGAATGCCACCATAGTATCTAACCTATAAGGATTCGTGATGAGGTATTCTGTCACAAATTTATTGAACAATATTAAGGCTCGATTGTAAGTGCGTCTAGTGTTTGGTGAAAGTGAGGCCTCTGCTAGTGCTCTCCCGTGTGCCATGAGTAGTTTTAGTCCAGGATGAGGTCTTTGAACTGCGGAGCCTTGTTTGGCTGTTCTTCTGCTGTTGGGTGTAGCTGTCTGAAAACCTGTAATTTTGAACGGGATAGTGCGTCAGCTGCTGAGTTGTGGTGACCTGGCACGTGTATGCAAGTCAGGAAAAATTTTTGTGTAGCTGCCAACCATGTGAGTCTCCTGACCAGGCTCATAATTGTTAGTGAAGAAGACCTGCCTTTGTTCAGAATCTCGCAAGCTGCCATGTTATCAGTGTAGCATTTGACAGCTTTCCCTCCCCATAAATGGCCCCAGACTTTAGCTGCTGCCACTATGGGGTAGATCTCAAACAGTGCCGACGTTTTTGTGAACGCAGGTAAACCTAATGCTTCGCTAGGCCACGCGTCCCTGAACCACCTGTTTCCGAAAATGGCTGCAAAACCTGCGTGACCTGCCGCATCCGTCCATAACACCGGGGAGTTTAATGTCAATGGTGGTATAAACAAGTTCCTCCCATTCCATTCTGAGAGGAAATGGTACCACATAGTCAGGTCTGCCCTAGCCTGAATGTCCAGAGTAACCCTGCTGTCGTCGTTGGGTAAGTTGGGTAACAAACTAAGTAGGCGTGATATGAAGGCTCGTCCCTGTGGTATAACTCTCATGGCGAAGTTCATTGAACCCAGGAGTGATTGAAGATCCCTCCTTGACGTTACACCTTTGTCCAGGAATGACTCAACCTCTACCTGGATTCTCTGAACTTTGTCCGCTGGCAGGCTAGCTTTCATGGTAGTTGAGTCTAATTCGATACCTAGGAAGGTTAGTTTGGTGGTGGGGCCCACTGTCTTGTTCTCGGCCACTGGTACCCCTAAAGTCTTAAATAATGCGACTGTCTTGTTGATGCTGTGTGGTATTGTGTCAGGTTTCTCTACTGTTAGAAAGTCGTCCAGATAGTGTATGACCACTGGGCAACAGCAGATATTTAACAGTAGCCAACACAGCATCTCAGCAAAAATATCAAACAATTTGGGGCTACTTTTGGCCCCAAATGTCAGCCGGTTGGCAAAGTAGTATAAATCTTTCCACCTTACCCCATGTAGATGCCATAGAGAGGGGTGCAAAGGAAGCAGCTTGAAAGCATTTGAAATATCGGTTTTCCCGAGCCAAGCTGCTACCCCTGCTTCCAGTATGGCCTGTATGGCATTATCTACTGTGGCATACTGTAAAGAGAACTCCGGCGATGGTATAAGTGAATTTAGGCTTGGTGTGGTGCTGGAATGAGGGGCTGACAAATCAATGATTAATCGTGCTTTATTGTTGTATTTGCCCCATGCAATTCCTATCGGACTGGTTCTCCAACAAGTGAATGGTGGCCGTGTGAATGGCCCTAACATGAAACCATTCCCTACTTCAGTTTGCAACAGGATGTCTACTGTTGCTGGGTCAGTAGTGGCAGATTGTAAATTCCTGCACTCAATCGTTCCTGATGGTAGTGCCACCAACCCCGTGTGAAACCCCTCTGTGAAACCAGTAATAAGAAATTGTACTAAGTCCCTGGATGGGTGTGAACTGAGGTAAAAGGCTAGTGTGTCGATATTGACTTCCGTCAGTCATTTCTTGGGGAACAGTCGGTTAGGACACATCGTCTTAGCATGGGCTCTATGGCAGAAGGTGCAGACATGTAATAACCTGCAAGCGCTGAAGCTGCAACCGCCTGCGTTAAAATTGTTACAAATCTGCGCCTTCCCCAGGAAAACTATTGGCCTACCTAATTTGTCTTTAAATGTCCTCTGTTCGATGCTACTGGTGCTAGGGACTGCGTAGCTGGTAGTAGGAAGACTTGGTTCATTTGGGCACAAATTGGTAGTGTGGGTGTTTGATGAACAAATTGCGCAAGAAGGTGGTATAAGGCCGGCAAAATGGCGGCAGAAAAGTTCGGTCTCTAAGTGCCTCCAATCGGTTCTTATGTTGAATTGTACCAAAGCTGCCGCTGCTTTTGCCGAAAATGATTTGTGGTAATCAAAGAACGTATGGCCACCGTACTTGTGTCCCAGGTCCACCAATTTGTGCAAATACAAATCAAGTTCTTCTCTACGATGGGGAAAAGTGGTGCATACAACGTCTCTATATATGCCAAAAGCCAAGACAAACTCTGGTATGGTTAATTTTTACTTAGTCTGGGGTCTCTAGCTTTCATCACTACTGACAAGTCCCCATAATTATAGGTCTTATTGTCTACTACGTCTTGGGACGCTATCAGTAGGGAAATGAGGTTGACGTCTTTCCCCTCTAAAATATCTTTCCTAATGTTGGGAGGTACCAAGTGTGCTGGTGTGACAATGTGAGTAGTAAGATTTTGTGAGATTGGAGCTCCTGTCACATTACCCTGTGCGGCTAAGTGTTCAATCTCAGGTGTAAGACTGATATCAGGTGCCACGATAATTGGCTCAGGAGCTTCTAGCCTGTCCATTCTCTGGCTGATGTTACTAATAGACGCCAGGATAGATGTCATGGTGGCTTGCAGGCCTGCTATGGTCTCGTTCATATTTCCTTGTGAGCTGCTCCCTGGTTGCGGGGTGTCGTTGGTTGTCATCATGATCCTATATAGTTCGGCTTTCCTAGCCGTGGCCGGATATGGTACACCCCTACGTCTGAGTTCTGCAGCGATTTTTGGAATTGTCCATGACCTCATGGAACACGGGCTATCTAGGTTTTTGGCTATAGTTGGGCCCGATGGAGGGGTGTGTGGTCTGGCTGGCGTACAGGGAGGGGAGACGTCTTCTCCTATGTCGGAGGCGTGAGACATCCTATATAAACGACAAAGGGTTTGACGTGACTTATAAGTAAGTTGTCGTAGATAACGAGGTAGCTGACGTATTGTTGATAGCCGTTGGACCGTATAGGGGCTCAACTATGCGTTGGACGTATGACTGTGCCACCGAAGCGTTGTGGCTGGAAGGTGCCTTATTAACCCTATGACCGTGAACTAGGCATGCTTGGTGAGGTCCTACTTATATTTGGTTGAGTATTGTGAATTTACCTATGAGTTAAACCGAAGGTGAATACCTCTGTAATGAGCATAATTAGGAAGTATCTCGTGGTAAATAGAATATATATTTAACATTTTATATAGATATTCCTTCCACCACTATTTCCAGTGTCTATTATTGTGTCGTAGGTATGACTTATAGATCAATACGTACCTGATGATTAGGTCTTTATGTTACGTCTGTAGCTGTATGTGCTAGGTATGCTTGGCCTAAGATAAGAATAATAAAAGTAAACCACCCGAATAGGTGTCCCCCTCCCCTAACCAATAATATAATTTTTATTTATTTTTATTTTTTTTTATTACCTGTACCAGGACCGTAAGTGTATCTTATTATTTAAATTCCTCAGAAGTAGTGTGTGGTCTACTTCTCTGGCGAGTTTGTTTTCACCAGCGTTGGTCTTGATGACCTTTAACCTACGAGGGTAAGACGTAATAAGATACCCATATTGGTTTGAAGTATATCTAATGTTAGTACTATGTTCTAGTACCGAGCAGACTTGCGCAAGTGCCTCCTTATTTCCCTAATGAACGTACCGTATGTTACCGGCACTCCCTTGTACAGTGTAGTTCTTGTGTTGACAATTTAGAACAGACCCACCTGCAAGGATATGATAATACAATTCACCTTATTGTATCCACCTTAGTACCTATTTCCACATGCCGTATATATGAAACAATGGTACCCTTCCCTTCCCCCTTAATTGTTACTACCACCGAAATTATACGTGATTTATGTCTATTTAGTTACCTATAGTTGTGAACAGACCGCTATAAACGTATACGCCCGCCTACTAGTTTATTTATATGCTCTGTCAAATATTCTCTTAACCGATTTATTAAAGAAAATATTATTGTGGATATTCCTTAAATATTTTATGACTTAGCCCGTATTGGTGATGAAGTTACCCGACTTATACAATTATTATGTTATACTTTAATACATATACACAGAAATCATACTTCGTTTTAAACTGTTGCATACATAGAGTGCAATACGTTAAATTCGCCTGTAGGTGGCAGTATTACTGTGAGAGTAGGAAGGGGAGAAAGAAAAGAAAAAAAAAAACAGAGTGTTGTAACGTATAGTAATTCGTGTTTGTCATTCGTGTGTTATGGCAGCCATATTCATGCATTTAGACCTGGTTGGATTCGTGTGTTTAGAACCGAATGTAAAGCGTTTGCGGAATTTTAAGACCTATTCGTATGTGTTCCCCTTGCCCTCGTCTGTTGGATTCGTGTAATTACTGTTCGCCCAGATGTGTCGAAATGTTGTATTTAGTTCGTGAGTTTGAGCGTTCGTATGCCCGTACTCACGATTACCGGTCCCTTGACCCCGGAAGTGCGACCCGGCGCTCCGGATGTTCTTGGTGGCGTGTGCAGTCGGCGAGCCCGCCGTGAACGAGGGTATCTGCTACCGCCGAGCCTGATTAACGGAAGGTGATCCTGCTGCTGTGAAGGCTGATGACCTGGTGTAGTTGATTCCCGCCGTCTGGACCGGAACCGGAAGTGACCAAGCGTTGTCAGCAAGGTATGGAGGTAAGTAGTGAGTTATATAGGCTGGTTGCAACCCCTCCCACAACTCCAGGCTCCGCCTTCCCATATGTCTATATATCATATATATAATGCCATACTAAGTGTATTTTTATATTAATATGTACTTATATTAATATAAAAATACACTTATAATTAAATTACACACGTATATATATAATATATATAATAACTATATATATTGTATATATATATTATTATAAAATATAAATAATAAGTAATTTAAATTAAATAAAAATTTTTTTAAATAATAATAAAAAAATTTAAAAAAATTATATAGCTATATGAAATTTTATTCTAACTGTATTTTAAAATTAATATATATATATTTATATCAAAATACACTTAGAATGAATTTGTATATATATCTATGTATATAAAAATAAATAAAAATAATAAGAAATATACATATGTCCATATACAAAATTACATAAATAATTATATAAATATACACGTAGACTTCAAATATATAAATATGCATATATATTTAAATTCTACGTGCGTATTTATGTAATATTTTTACATAATTCAGTAATTTTATTGATTGCAATTTGAGGGACCTGCCTGCCAACCCAGGCCGAAATTCCAGAGAATTTAATTTGCTAGCACTGTATTTTACCCTGTAACGTTCTACGACACCCTAAAACCTGTACATGGGGGGTACTGTTTTACTCGGGAGACTTCGCTGAACACAAATATTAGTGATTCAAAACAGTAAAACATATCACAGCGATGATATTGTCAGTGAAAGTTACTTTTTTTGCATTTTTCACACACAAACAGCACTTTTACTGATGATATAATTGTTGTGATACGTTTTCCAGTTTTTAAACACTAATATTTGTGTTCAGCGATGTCTCCCTGAGTAAAACAGTACCCCCCATGTACAGGTTTTATAGCATTTTTGAAAGTTACAAGGTCAAATATATGGGTCAAATATTTTACATTGAAAATGGCCAGGTTGGTTACGTTGCCTTTGAGAGCGTATGGTAGCCCAGGAATGAGAATTACCCCCATGATGGCATACCATTTGCAAAGAAGACAACCCAAGGTATTGCAAATGGGGTATGTCCAGTCTTTTTTAGTAACCACTTGGTCACAAACACTGGCCAAAATTAGCGTTCAATTTAGTTTTTTTACTTTTTCACACACAAACAAATATGAATGCTTACTTTGGCCAGTGTTTTCGACTAAGTGGCTACTAAAAAAGACTGGACATACCCCATATTGAATACCCTGGGTTGTCTACTTTAAAAAAAATATGTACATGTGGGTGTTATTCAGAGATTTATGACAGATAATAGTGTTACAATGTCACTATTGATAAATTTTAAAAATGTATGTTTTGAAACCGCAATATCCTACTTGTACCTATAGCCCTATAACATGCAAAAAAGCACGTAAACACTAGGTATTTTTAAACTCAGGACAAAATTTTGAATCTATTTAGCAGTTTTTTTCATTCGCTTTTGTAGATGAGTAAAAGATTTTTCAAGTAAAAGTCAAAAAACATGTATTTTTTTCAATTTTTCATCAGATTTTTTTATTTTTTTTAAATTAAAATACATGAGATTATATAAATAATGGTATGTAAAGAAAGCCCCTTTTGTCCTGAAAAAAACAATATATAATTTGTATGGGAACAGTAAATGAGAAAGCGGAAAATTACAGCCAAACACAAACACCACAAAAGTGTAAAAATATGCCTGGTCGCAAATGTACAACATCGCAAAAACAGTCCAGTCCTTAAGGGGTTAAATAATTGGATTACTATATATAGGGTGAGCTAGAGGCAAAAAATGCCTACAAAATTCAAAGTATAAACAAAGAAGAATTGGACCTGTGCTGCTGATACTCCACACTGAAGTCCCAACAGTACAGGTGTGCACACCCAGGTGCTACCACAATTTATTTGAGGACAAAGATAAAGCAGCAAACGTTTCGAGCAGCAGCTCTTTCTCCATGCTAAGGTCCTAAAAGTTACTTGTGCACTCACTATCCTAAATCCCTATGCACATTTAAATAATTTGAGGTTTTTAGTATCACTCCAATGGCTATTAAAGTGTATTCTCACCTGCCACGTCAAGGCAAAGCATTTTAGGTGCGTTTTACACCTTGTTTCTTTGAGCTGAAAAGCAAAATCTCTAATTAGATAGAGAGGGGTATTTTTCTAAAACTCTACATAAACCCTTAATAGAGGACACATTGGGTGGGCAGGAGCATTCTAACATGGCTGTGTAATACAAAAGCAAATACAAACATACAAAATTAAGTCCTGTGCGCAAACTACCACTACTAACGTAAGGATTCAAAGTGATAGGCCTAAAATTCGAAATTCACTTTAAATTTATTTTGAATCTGTTAATATTTGAAGGAATGTCTAAAATACAAATCCATAAAAAGAAATGGTGAATAATACTATTGCAAATAAAACATTTTGGCTGCTACATACATTTAACACTGTGTTCTCGGATCCAGTAAAGTATATGATAAAGGTATGGCTATTACCCTATCTTTCAACTTTGTCTCTCAGTAATACAGACTTGTGGTGTTGTTGCAGATGTTGGGTCATACTGGCACTAGTGAACTTTGCCAAACTTTGAGTTGATGAGATATACTAGACTCAATACGTGACATTGTGGCTGATGAAGATGCAAGTGGATTTTCATCTTTAGAAACTGTCACACATGTAGCACTTGGTTGACTTATGCTAATGGAAGGGAGATGATAATGTTTAGAATAATCTCACTGGGTAAGATACTTCTGGCACTGAAAAGAGATGGTGCTCCAACTATTGCTTCCATTAAATTAAGCAATTCTACTGCAGACAGCGATGGAAGTCGACAAAGTGGAAAGTGCACCACAAATGCAGATAATAGTGGCCTGCTGCCTCTGATCTGCAGATTTCCCTCTTCTAATTCCTCTGTTTCATAGTCAATTTCCTTCTGGAACAAACGTAAAATGTTAGAAGTGGTGGGGGAAAAAACGATATAATGACCATTAGATTCCTCAACACCACCACCATGAAGACAGACATCGGGGACAATACATTGGTACTCTGCTCTACTTCTTCAAAAAAGAATGTCAGTGATAGTACCAACAAAGTCTTTGCTGAGCCTTCCCTTACTTGTTACTTGGGGGAGGGGGCTATGAGAAATAGAGTAACACAGGCAACAGCAACAAGTCCCTTGCTCCAAGCACTGGAAAACAGATGTTTTAATGCTGGAATTAGCGTTGCCAGATGGAGCTTCAGTGCCAATAGAAGTGGCAGCAGAATTATTGCAGCATGAAAAGGCTAAGAAACATCTAACTGCTTCCTGGATGGCGAATCAGACTTTACAAACATGTGGCTAATCCCACAATCCAGGGGCTGAATACTACTTATAGCAGTAGTGGTGGTGGTGGTGGAGACAGCAAAGGAGGAGGTTTCAGAAGTCCACATGGCCAGTTAAGAGGTGTTCAGTCCAAAGTGGCAATGGCATTATTGCTGGAACATGACCCCTTACTCAGTTTCTTCTTGGAATCATGACGCAACATTGAAGATGGTAGGTTTATTTTTCTTATTACAATAAACGTGTGATATGAGTGTAATGTGTAAACTAAAACAGCAAAACATAGGTGTTTATGTTGCAAAATTGAGTTGGTGCATGATGAGTTTACTATTGTAGAGATATTAGGTGACATTGCACAGCACGCACTGGGCTGAACACAAAAGTAGAGTAGGATTTTCTTTTCTCAAAACAAAAAATAAAACTTTTAACAACTGCATATTGTTAAGCTAGTTTCACACAATGATCAATGACAGAGTAACTGTCAATCTCCTATCTAGCACTCAAGGTTGTTTCAAATGCCTCTGTCAGTAGCTGCTAGCTAGATAAAGCAGAAACTGCTAATTCTAGTCTAACACTAGAATCAATGACCCAACCTAGGCAAAAATATATTTTTCCCTGGCACCACACTTCAAAAGAAGATTTTTTTTTTCCTACCAGCAGTTAAAAAAAATAAAAAAACTGTGTACCCTATTCTTACAGTGGGATCAATGACAAAATGCCTGCCAATCTCCCATTCCAAAACAAGCACAGCAAGGGTAAGCCTTCCTCGACAGCTGAAGTCAACGCATCTAGAAGAATCCTTCCTGGATTTATAGTTGTTTTATTGCTCTTTCTTTTGCCCCTCTGTTCGTCACTTTACTTGATCTGTGATTGAAATCAACATTTATTGTCTGTCCTCTAATCATCAATCATCTTTTTTTTTTTTGGTTTATGTTTTTCTACCTCTTGATTGTACAGGAGAACCAGCCCATGTGATCAAGCAGAATTCTGAATCAGGAACCGAGCCGAACATGTTTCACTCATGCAAGTCATTTTCCCAGAGATTCTGGCACATTGCCAAATTATAGTTTTGTACAAAATGAATCTCCAAGTCTAGTTATCAGCTTTAATTTTCATCTGATTGATTGTGTCCTGTTCAATTATTGATTCAATTTCTGATTCACTTACTTTGGGATTTTTGGTCATTATTAAAAATCCTGCTTCAGACTATACCCTAGTAGATGTAGACCGTAGAACTGACAAATTAAACTAATTTACAAACAGTGTATTAATATGTAGAACATAACTGCAGTAGTAGGTCATTCTACAGCGACTGAAATTGAATTAAGCATTGCACAACCCTTGTAGAAAAGGAATTTACAATTATAATGTAAAATGAATTAAATCTACCCAGCTCATAGTTTGTTTACTTACTAGCCAAAGTTAAAATCCAATTTCTCATTAAGTGTTTTATGCAGGCAAGTTAGAGAAAAACCTCTGCTGTTTTTATATTTAAAATAGCTTATGTGTGTACGTGAAGTACTGGCTAAAATCTGTCAGAATCATAATCACATAATAGGCCATTTGCGAGTAAACAAGATGAAAGGAATACAGACAATCGAGAATTATCATTTTAACTCAGTTGTCACCAGTTATTTAAAACAATGACTTGGTGTGTCTGACTAATACATTAGCACAGTTAGCCGTGAAAACAGCAGGAAAACACCTGCAGCTTTAACCGACAGGGTAATTAACTAAAGTGTGATTTGTTGGAGAATCAAACATTTTTTTTTTAAATATTATAGCAAATCAAAAACTGAATGGCAGTATAATACAGCTTGACTATTTTAAATATTTAAAATAGTCAAGCTGTATTATACTATACTGTAACAGAACTGGAGAATTTTCTAAATTAGCTATTTTTGCTTAACATTTACCATTCAGATTTACATTTCTTATAATCTGGTGTTTATTGAATAACTCTGAAGGAAAATTTGAACCTATACATATATTTATAATTGTTTTCTAAGGACAGGTTATTTCTTCTTATATGCTATATGTATACATAGCACATCAAATAGGAATAATATATATATTTATATATATATATATATATATATATATATATAAATAAAATAAAAACAGGTCAAAACAATAGGGCATTTGTAAACGATGTCCAGTTTCAGCAGACTTAGCACATGCCCAGTCTCTATTAGGAAGGAATTTCTAGTTGCACCTATTAGATTGCCATGAACGCATCTGAGCCAGACACTCCTCAATAGAAGCATGCATATTGTTTCAGATAACATAATTGGCTCACAGTTTCAGTAGGAAAGATGATTACAGTATAAGCGAGGTAGAGAAGTCACAGACAGTCATCTTGCCACATAAAGGCAGCCACCAGCATGATTACTAGTAATAAAAAATAAGTAAAATCTTTATTGCTTGTATTTTAGGTGCTATGCTTTAGAGCAGTATTTCCCAAACCAGTCCTCAAGACCCATGAACAGTCCAGGTTTTGTCAGTATCTCTATTGGAATAAAACAGGGAAATATATAACATTCTGGATTATTGGTGGATAATGATGACTGGTTTAGGAACTACTACTTCAGAGACCTTTATTTTTAGATAGTTGATGGGCTGATCTCTTCACTTGGTTCAATATACCTTAAATACAACAGTTAATGTTAATTGTAACATTCCAAATTTTTGTTATATACTGTTTTAACTGTAATGTCAAAATTATTTTGATTAAGATATAATTTTTTAATTGTCATGCATCACTTTGAAACAACTGTCTCATTAAAAAGCTTTTCTCTTTTTTTTCATATTTACCTGCTTCTACTTTCTTATGAAGTCCACACAACTCAAATGGTGTGTGTGTTGGTGAGGGGGGGGGGGAGGGGGACTCGGGAGAAGCAATGTTCTAACCAATCCATGTCCTATCCCTAGGAATGCTGGAAAATGTCATTGGGCATACCTGAAATATTTATACATGTGCAGCTGGAAGATCTATTCACCTTGCAACATCCTCACAGGGGCAGACAAAAGGGAGTCTGATTAGTGTGCTCATACAGAGAAAGCTCCAGTGTCGGGTTTCTCTCCACTGCTTCTGTCATTAGTGGACTGTCACAGCCTACCTGAGGTGGGAGCCCGGTAGGCAGAGATTTGAGCTCACCCTTGCAGATATACACTGTTCAAGGTGATAAGGTTAGAAACCACCAGGACTGTGAATCTGTACACAGGGGGTTGTGCATGAAAGGTGCTCCAATTCGCAGTAGAGACAAGGACACAAGCAGAAGGATCATCGAGGATAAGCCAAAGTCAGAGGATGCCAGGAGGTCAGGATAAACTAGGAGGAAAGCCGAGGTCAGGAGCCGGGGTAAATCTGGAGAACAAGTATCAGGAGACAAAACAGGAACACATGATCACCAGAATCAAAGAACTGACAATGTTCTCATGGAGAGGCAGGTTTAAATATCTTGCTAATGAGCTATCTGTCTCAGGTGAACATAGAGAGAGAGGAGCAGACACAGGTAAAGTCCAGCCACCTAGTGCTGCAGACAAGGCAGGATAGGACAACAGGCAGAAACATGAACTGAAGTGTGGCTCATAGGCAAGACAGCAGTATTAAGACAGCCAGAGTTCAAATCCTCTTTTTGGCACCTGTGCAATGGCCACGCCTGACCGTCTGGATGTCATGGTGACAACTGGTCTGAAACTGAGTTAAAAAAAGTGGAGGGAGACTGAAGAAATCCTCTAGTTGAGAGGCCTGACCAATAATACAATGTATATAGTCATTTATAAACATATATAACATACTTTTCAAAGATTTTATTGCTTTATATTGGTTTGTATAATTTCTTTTTAAAGTGTTTGCTTGCTGGTTTAATTAAATAATTGTCAAATGATACATATTCCTTTAAGGATAAGTCTTTAGCCTCTGTTAGCAATACTTCAAAGGATACTGCAAAAGTACCCCATCTTGAATTTTAATAATCTAATCCTATTAAGGACAATAAATACATACAATAGGTGGAACACACATCTGACGTTTCTAAAAAAGGAAACAGAATATCATAGTATAATATTGTCAAATAAAAATATGATGAATGGTGATAAAGCAGAACTACTCACAAGCCCAGAGCCAATATGACATATGGCTCTTATGTGTAGCGCAATGGGACTGTTAATCAGGTGTCCCCATCCTTCTTCTTAGGCTTTCTTGAATGGTGTACTGAAGAAGATAGCAGTATTCCAAGGTGTATTTCCAAAGGAAACTTTATTGGCAAAATAAAATATAATAAAAATGGGGAGAAATATTTTCCCAATAAAAAGACAAATAGTAAAAAGAGTCTATAATAGACTAAAATGTCCAAATAAAAAGTTCAGTGAACAGACTGTGCATCCAAAACGCGTTTCGCCCTATGGTGGGGGCTTCCTCAGTTGGTGTCAGTCGATATTCTTTGATGGAGGCTTCCTTGGCGTCTTTATAGTAGAGATTCCTCTCTACTTCCTGATTTTGGCGGTTCCGTGTGTGGAACGCATTTGCGTTCCACCTGCGTCACTTCCGGTCCTTGTTGGTCGAGCGTGCTGGGAGCGTTATACGTCACTTCCGGTTCCTGTTGGTCGGACTTCCTGAGAACGTTGTTGGAACGCATAGTTCCTAGTTTATGCGTTCCACTGTATATAAAGTAGTCTTAAATAGTCCTCAATATGAGCTTTTAATATATAGCGCATCTCACATACTATAAAATAAATGTATTCATCATTCCTTCCAAAGTGCAATGTGCAAAATAATGCCCAAAACATAAACTATAAAGTAGTCTTAAATAGTCCTCAATATGAGCTTTTGATATATAGCGCATCTCACATACTATAAAATAAATTTATTCATCATTACTTCCAAAGTGCAATGTGCAAAATAATGCCCAAAACATAAACTTTGGGTGTGATTTTTAGGTGTTTAAGGTGACATAAGTGTCAATATATGTGCACATAGAATATAGTATGTGATGGATAAAAAAAAAAATTGGAAGGAATATTGGAAGGAATTCATCTGATTTTAACCAATAATTTTTTCTGGTTTCAGAATATTTTTTATCTTCAGATCAGAGGTACGGCAATGGGCACCAAATTCGCACCTAGTTATGCCAACTTGTTCATGGCATATTGGGAGGAGATCTTCATCTTCTCGGAACATCCCTGGGTGTCGAATTTGGTGACCTACCGACGATATATTGACGACATTTTTTTAGTTTGGAATGGCTCACAAGATCTTTTAAATATGTTTTTAACTTTTTTATCATCTAATGAATGGGGAATTATACTTACTACCGTACAAAGTCGCACTAATATAAATTTTTTAGACCTTCATATTTTTATTGAAAATCAACAGATTAAAACAAAAAAAAATTTCAAACCAGTGGATGCTAATGGGTATATAGAAAAAAAGAGTTGTCACTACAAACCTTGGCTAGAGAATGCTCCGAAAGGCCAGTTTTTAAGAATAAGACGCAATTGCACAAATGAACAGGATTATATAACTCAAGCGAATGTTATAAAAAATAAATTTTTAGAAAAGGGCTACGAAAGGAACATATTATCTACAGCTATGGAAAAAATTCAAAACTCCCCCAGAGAACAATTACTGACTTATAAACAACGTCAAGGAAATTCCAACACAAACAAGAATGAATTGCATTTTATATGCAACTTTAATGGAAATAATAAAAAAATTAACAGAGCTATAAACAAACACTGGTACATCTTACAAAAAGACCCTATTTTGAAGAATCTACTATCTACAAAACCTAAAATAATTTATAGAGGTGCAGCTAATCTAAAAAGATCATTAGTTCACAGTAGCGAAAATCCCTCTAAAATTGCAAAACATTTTTTAAATCAAAGTAAAGGTTTTTTCGGATGTGGGTCATGTTTGGCATGTAAAACGACAAGAAGTCATAAAAGACATAAAAAATTTGAAAGAACACACAGATATAGATTTTAGTATAAAAGACCAACTAACTTGTTTTTCGAAAGGTGTCATTTATTTATTAAAATGCCCTTGCAATCTACTGTATATAGGCAGAACTATTGGAAATCTGAACGTTCGGATATCCGAACATGTCAGGAATATTAAAAAAGGTCTAGAAACCCACAGCGTCCCCAACTATTTTAAAAATCACCATAATTCTAATCCAGAGCATCTTTTCTTCTGTCCATTAAAAATAGTCAGAAAAGATTGGAGAGGTGGAGACTATATTAAAAAAATAGGTTCAGAGGAGATGAAATTCATTTTTAACTTTAATACTTTGATTCCATACAGTCTTAACTCAGACTTTGAGATATGTCATTTTATATAATTTTATTAGTTTTGTCCCTCTATATATTTTATATTTTCATCATTTTACCAATTGGTGATATTTTTTTATTTTTATTTTTTTTATCCATCACATACTATATTCTATGTGCACATATATTGACACTTATTTCACCTTAAACACCTAAAAATCACACCAAAAGTTTATGTTTTGGGCATTATTTTGCACATTGCACTTTGGAAGTAATGATGAATAAATTTATTTTATAGTATGTGAGATGCGCTATATATCAAAAGCTCATATTGAGGACTATTTAAGACTACTTTATAGTTTATGTTTTGGGCATTATTTTGCACATTGCACTTTGGAAGGAATGATGAATAAATTTATTTTATAGTATGTGAGATGCGCTATATATTAAAAGCTCATATTGAGGACTATTTAAGACTACTTTATATACAGTGGAACGCATAAACTAGGAACTATGCGTTCCAACAACGTTCTCAGGAAGTCCGACCAACAGGAACCGGAAGTGACGTATAACGCTCCCAGCACACTCGACCAACAAGGACCGGAAGTAACGCAGGTGGAACGCAAATGCGTTCCACACATGGAACCGCCAAAATCAGGAAGTAGAGAGGAATCTCTACTATAAAGACGCCAAGGAAGCCTCCATCAAAGAATATCGACTGACACCAACTGAGGAAGCCCCCACCATAGGGCGAAACGCGTTTTGGATACACAGTCTGTTCACTGAACTTTTTATTTGGACATTTTAGTCTATTATAGACTCTTTTTACTATTTGTCTTTTTATTGGGAAAATATTTCTCCCCATTTTTATTATATTTTATTTTGCCAATAAAGTTTCCTTTGGAAATACACCTTGGAATACTGCTATCTTCTTCAGTACACCATTCAAGAAAGCCTAAGAAGAAGGATGGGGACACCTGATTAACAGTCCCATTGCACTACACTTAAGAGCCATATGTCATATTGGCTCTGGGCTTGTGAGTAGTTCTGCTTTATCACCATTCATCATATTTTTATTTGACAATATTATACTATGATATTCTGTTTCCTTTTTTAGAAATGTCGGATGTGTGTTCCACCTATTGTATGTATTTATTGTATTTGATTTTAAGTGGTATAAGGGGTTCCCACTTAGGTGGTTTTACAGCTGTTTCAGCTGTCACACACACCTTTTCTTACTGTATCTCTATTGTTTTATTAATCCTATTAAGGAACACAATGAACTCTATTTTAATTTGCCTATTGATAAGATGCTCTAATTTACTTATATCTCTGTATGCCTAAATCATTACAAGACTCAATATTTATGGCAATGGGAGCAATAACAAATACATTATTTCCGCCTTTGTTCGAAAACTCAAAACCTCTTGAAATGAATTGAGCTCATAGGCTTCGATTTAATACACTTTCCAAATGATTCAGTACTGTTGGAAACATTTAAAAAATTATTCATTTACCAAAATTCCTACAGACTTTAAAGGTGCTTTCTGTAGATAAATCACTTGGAAACTTTTCTAACAGTAATTAATCAGTTAGAAAGCTTCTTAAATCAAAGCCACAATCAGAAGTGCTCTTTAAAGAGGCATAGCTTGAAATTGACTGTTAAAGGGACACAATAGCCACCAGTGCAACTACATGTATTCCTGACCCTATAGTGTTAACACCACCATCTAGCCCCTCTGGGTCCCTCATGCCTCCATAAACATAGTAAAATTCTTAGTGTATTTAAGCCAGAAGCTGTAAATCTGCATGCTGTTAGACTCAGGAAAAACAAGCAGTCTGCTGACATGTGATAGCCTGATCCAATCACAGTGCTTCCCCATAGGATTGGATGAAACTGCTAAGGAGGCAAATCAAGGGCAGAGCCAGCATGATTCAAACACAGCCCTGGCCAATCAGCATCTCCTCATAGAGATGAATTGAATCAATAAATCTCTATGAGGAAAGTTCAGTGTCTGCATGCAGTGGAAGGAGATACTGAATCACAGGATGCTCGTGCACAGCAGATCTGGTATGTACACACTGGGACAGCGTCTTCTCCAGGGGGGCCCAGGAGCTGGCCACCTCAGGGCCCCCCCGAGGCTGGCCCCGCTGACACCTGGCAGGCAGACGGGAGGGCGGGCAAGGGAGCAATCTGCTCTGAGTGCTTCCTCTTCAGCTCCCTCGTGCACTGCACTGATACCGGAGCTGGAAGATGACGTCATCTTCCGGCACGGGCATCCCTACGCAGCGCGCAAGGGAGCTGAAGAGGAAGCACTCAGTGGAGAGTGCTCCCTCACGCGCCGCCCACCCAGACAGCCCACCCAGGAGCCCAGTAGCACCACTGGACCCCAGGGAATCCCCCCAGCACTCCAAAAGGTAAGGAGGCTGGAGAATTACATTTAAAAAGAATTGTGTTAGTGTGTGTGTGTGTGTTTGTGTGTGTGTTTGTGTGTGTGTCTGCTAGTGAGTGTCTGTTATTGGGTGTGTGTCTGCTAGTGAGTGTCAGTGAGTGTGTTACTGAGTGCGTTTGATGTCTGTTATTGAGTGTGTGTTTGTCAGTGAAAGTGTATGTTTTGAAAGTGAGTGTGTATGTATGTCTTTCACTGAGTGTGTCTCTGTCAGTAAATGTGTGTGTCTGTTAGCTAGTGTGTATGCGTCTGTTCGTGAGAGTGTGTGTATGGTCTTCAGCATTTACCTTTCTCCAGCGCCGGATTCCCTTGGCGCTGGGGATCCCTCTGCCTCTCAGCTCCGAATGCACATGTGCGGCAAAAAGTGCTCCCGCATTTAAACCGCCCATAGAAAAGAATTACTCAATGCTTTCCTATGGACATTCAGTGTCTTCTCACAGTGATTTTCACAGTGAGAATCGCGGAAGCTCCTCTAGCGGCTGTCAATGAGACAGCCACCAGAGGCTGGATTAACCCTCAGTGAAACATAGCCGTTTCTGTTAAACGGCTATGTTTTCAGCTGCAGGGTTAAAACTAGAGGGACCTTGCACCCAGACCACTTCATTGAGCTGATGTGATCTGGGTGTCTGTAGTGGTCCTTTAAAGGACCACTATAGGCACCCAGACCACGTCAGCTTAATGAAGTGGTCTGGGTGCCTGGTCCAGCTAGGATTAACCCTTTTTTTTATAAACATAGCAGTTTCAGAGAAACTGCAATGTTTACACTGAGGGTTAATCCAGCCTCTAAAGCCTCTAGTGGCTGTATCATTGACAGCCACTAGAGGCGTTTGCATGCTTCTCACTGTGAAAATCAAAGTGAGAAGACACCAGCGTCCATAGGAAAGCATTGCAAATGCTTTCCTATGAGACTGGCTGAATGCGCGTGCGGCTCCTGCCGCACATGCGCATTCAGCAGATGACGTCACTAGGAAGAAGGAGAGGAGGAGGAAAGCTCCCCGCCCGGCGCTGGAGAAAGGTAAGATTTTAACCCCTTCCTCTCCCCAGAGCCCGGCGGGAGGGGGTCCCTGAGGGTGGGGGCACCATCAGGACACTATAGTGCCAGGAAAATGAGTATGTTTTCCTGGCACTATAGTGGTCCTTTAAGTGTGTGTGCATACCGTGGTCGCAGCCCTGCATCCCCTGCGACCAGGTGCCCACCGCCATGTGTTGCGGCCCTGACCCGCGCCGAGTAAGCGGAGGGGGGGGGAAGCCACGGATCAATTTTCGCACCGGGGCCCCATGGGTCATGTGTACGCCACTGGCCTCCATCAACTCAGAAGTCCCTCTGGTTCACTCTGAGTGACTGCAACTGGAGGTGTTCCTAGCTTTCAATGTAAACACTGTATTTTCTCAGAAAATACAGTGTTTACATGAGAACGGCTGCAGGAAGCCTCATTACGCTGAAGTTGTTAAGGTGACTATAGTGTCCCTTTAAAATGACCTGCTGGACCTCCACAGGACCTACCTACATAGCAGTAAATGTCTACACAGAAGTTACCAATGTTTTATTGGTATGCATAAAAAAAAAAAAGACTTAATTAGTTTGTATACTTAGGAACATGTCACTCAAGCACTAAGGATAATCACAAAAACTGTTTTCAAAAAGATGAACTGATTTTAACTAATTTTAGTCATAACATATATTTATTTATATCATAAATGTAATCCTTAACCTTAGTGCTACCCTTAAACTAACCCACACTCTATATTCTACAAATGGTATTGTTATACCATTGATTTCCCGGATTCTGACCCCTGAAACAATAACCTGTAGACTAACTACCCCTGGGTCCCTATAATTTTCAAAGGCATCAATGCACAAGTCAAATCTAATTCATTGACTTTAGTGGGCAGTCTAACACTCCCTATTGTTCCTTATATAGCTTATAAGATTAAATACCCATCATGCCTGGCATCATATTAATTGGTCTCCTTTACAGGTACTATAAACGTTATAGTAAAATCGTTAGAGCAAAGGACCGGTATTAAAGGTACTGACACAGAAGCATGCATGCACACATATGTTAGCATATATGTATATGAGTTAAAATACATAGGCTACACAAACATATAAGCATTATTATTATTATTATTATTGCCATTTATATAGCGCCAACAGATTCTGTAGCACTTTACAATATTATGAGAGGCGGGATTTAACTATAAATAGAACAATTACAAGAAAACTTACAGGAATGATAGGTTGAAGAGGACCCTGCTCAAACGAGCTTACAGTCTAGAGGAGGTGGAGTATAAAACACATTAGGACAGGAAATAGCAATCAAATAAGGTGGAAGTAAAGCAGAGCTGGAGGAGAGTAGAGTGCTGCCATTTAGGAGAGAGCAAGAGGCAGGTATGTAAGGTAGAGGTTACTCTGGGAGGCCATAAGCTTTCCTAAAGAGATAGGTTTTAAGGCACTTCTTAAACGATTGAAGACTAGGGGAGAGTCCGATGGCAGGCTATGTACTGGTATAGCTTGTTTTATGGTTAAATAATACCATAAAGGCATTCTAAAGATAGCGTAATAAATGTTTTATGTTTAGTCTCCAGAAGCCCACAATGGCATTATTATCCCCAATCAATAGAGGGGTTTCAAGATTCAAGGTTATTCCATAACATATCTTTTTCTTTTTGGGAATTTCAAGTAGTTTCTAAGGAGATATTCTAAAACAGCTACATATTTAGCAATTAATAATAGTAATATTAACATCACATTGCTCTGTCACAATCAGTTTATTAACATGGTTTCTAATCTGGCTTCTGTCTGCCATTTTCTTAATGTTAGTAAAAGGCAATATTGTTTCCTTAAATCAATTGCAGACTACACTTCTTCAAAACTGGTGAAATATATACTGTTTTCCATTAGAGGGCAGCATATGCTTACTGTAAAATAAAGCAAAAAAAACAAAAAACCCATGTTTTAAATCTTGTATTTTCCATCCACGATACATCTGAATTAAATGGCTAAATATATTTTTAAAATATCCATGTATAAGACTAATGCAGATCTGGAATGCTATTTACATTAAATTGGAATAAATTGACAGATGATTTAGTAGAAGAAAAAAAAAACCCAGAATTTCTTTTTGCTAAGATTGCCTCAATAAATTTTATTCAAACCAAAAGCCAATGTGTTTAAAATAGTACATTGAATTAAATATAAAAACAACAAAACAAAATAACATTTCTATACTGTGTGAGTTTAGCAGCACAAAATAATAATAATACAAATGCAAAAAATAGGTTTATATTAATAGAGATGATTATTGATGCATTTTATTGCTATACTCATATATATATCCAGCCTGGCGCTGGATTAAGGAGTTGTAACCCCTTCAGTGCCGAGGGAGGAGGGCACTCCAAGAGCCTATAGTGCCAGGAAAACGGCTTTGTTTTCCTGGCACTATAGGATCCCTTTAAGATTTTCTGTCTATACTAACATGTTAGGTAATCTGAAATATATTGTAATACTATTATTTTTGATTGTTTGTTTGTTTAGTAAGTACACACAGTGCTATGTGACCTGTACTGTCTCATAAATATAAATGTAGAAACATACAAAGCAATGGCTAAACCTATAAACTGTCTTCTGTGATTTCTATTTCATCTTGTTTAATTATATCCTTCAAATTATTAGAAATAAGTCAAATTTTTGTGGACTAATAATAATTTAGCGTAATCTAGAAAGACTAAAAAATTTCCAAGCCAAATAAATAAATAAATGAAATAGATATATATTCAAATCATACCAATTATTTTTTTCTTTTAGAAAAATAACAGTGTTGCTTACAGTATATACTCGAGTATAAGTCTAGTTTTTCAGCACATTTTTTGTGCTTAAAACCCCCCACTCGACTTATACTCGAGTCACTGTCTGTATTATGGCAACTTAGAGAGCCGCGGCCATCAGAGCCATGGCAACGATCTGCGCGGCAACCAGACCGTAAGACTTACAATGGAGCTGACCAGAACGGAGGAGAAGGGAGCTGACAGGAGCTGCAGGAAAGGTAAGTAAATGCCTTCTGCCGGCCCCCCCACTTCACAGCCCATGCCACTGGACCACCAGGGATTAAGATAGCCCCCCTCCATGACCAGTTAACAAGCAGGAAGGGGGGGACAAAAAAATAAAAAAAAATAAAAAAATATTAAAATAAAATTAAAATTAAAATTAAAATGCCCTCCCCCCACCCAGTTCGCACACACTACACAAACACACACACTGCATTATATACACACTCTGCATTGTATACACAGAGTGTGTGTATATAATGCAGAGTGTGTGTTTGTTTGTATGAGTGTGTGTGTATATAATTATAAAAATCACAGAATTTCATAGCCCCAAGTTTTACCCTCGACTTATCCACGAGGCATAGCATATTTCACAATTGTTGGTCACAAAACTGCACTCGACTTATACATGAGATCGACTTATACACGAGTATATACGGTAATCATGTTTTGTATTTTATCACTGTGTTATATGGCAGGCCCTTAATATCCATTAACTGCAATAAAGCAATCATGTTCAATAACAAATTAATTTACTGGGTAGGGACTCTCAAGATCTGGATTGGATTAGGTAAAGAAAAGGCAATGCTGATAATAAAATAAATTATACTCAATGCCTGGTGGCAGGTCTTCTTCTACTTAATCAGACTCGGCAGCACTATAAATGGTCAGTTAGTGCAGTGTTCCCCAGCCCAGTCCTCATGGCCTACCAACAGTCCAGGTTTTTACAGTATCTCCATATGAATAAAAGAGGGAAATATATAAATCCTGGATTGTTGGTGGTCCATGAGGACTGGGTTGGAGAACACTGAGTTAGTGGACTCTCAGAGCAGATGACTAACTTTCTTTTACGATCAGACCAGTCACAGTACTCGCTTCACAAAAATTCACTGCCTACAAGCATACTTGTTCTAAATACTTATTTAGACATAGACTTGTAAATATTAGTAGAGCCAGATGTACAAAATGTAACTATTTTGTCTTTGACCCGTGTTGCTATGGCAATTAGTATTTTTTTTTTCTTTTCTTCTGTTCAATGGAACGGTAATGGGTAATTTGTTTTCCTATGTTCCTTAGCTTTACATATTAGATTCCTGAGAACATATTTTTATGAATACCTTTACAGAACTGAAAAAAATGCAAAAGAAACAAATAATAGCCCTCCGTACTAACCATATTTAACTCTTTAATTATTGATATTTAAAGGATATGCAATTACTTTACCGGGAGCTTTTCAAAATGCTGTGTAGTAATTAAAATTTAACTGTATACATTTCCGTTAGAGGACCCTTGTTCCTTAACTCCCTTACAATTGAATTCAAGAAACATGATGACTTGTCTACTTGCCTATCCATCGATCATAAATGTAATTCTCTTGTCAGCATAGGACATAGAATTCTTCAAAATGGTACAGTAAATATTGGCATCGTTGCTGTCTACCACCATCTGGCATTTGTTTAAACATTTATTCAATTTTCAGCAGTTTTTATCAAATTATGAACAATATACCTGTTTGATAAAAAACATTTCTCCATCTGGCATCTTATCTTTTTTGATCTTATTAAGATCATGTGCACGTAGTTTATTTTTCAGTGCATGTTAATGTACAGTGTAATTTTATTTTCTTATTTTTAAATGAATTTCACATTTTAATGTGAAACAGGTATGCTTGTATTTGCAGATATATTTTAGAATAATAACTGTAAAATAGAAATCTTCTTGATTCATAGACTAGAAAGTTAAAGGGACACTATAGTCACCAGAACAATTACAGCTTATTGTAGATGTTCTGGTAAGTATAGTCAGTCCCAGTGTTTACATTAAAGCCTATGGACACCTCCAGTGGCCACTCCTCATATGGCCACTGGAGGTGCTTCCTGGGGCAGTGCTGCTCTGCATGGAGACTCTGAACTTTCCTCATAGAGATGCATTAATTCAGTGAATGAGGAAGTGCTGATTGGCCAGAGCAGAATTTGGCCTCGCCCCCACCCCTTCTCCTTGACAATCTTGGCTAATCCAATGCTTTCCCTGTGGGGAAAATAAACCATTTAATATATTATAGGTTCTATTATTTTGCCAATGTCAGGATCTTACATATTTGCATGCTAAAATAGGTGATTTGAAGTAGCCTTATAAAATTGAGAAATTTATTTTTATATGTGCGCTGTTCTTTAATCTGTATTATGTATACATTTTGGTCACTATGGCACCACCATTCCTGTAAAATGTCTCTAATTCCTTTTTGTCTTTAGCATTAAGGTATTTGAACTCCAGTACCTGTTCTCTGTGATCGGACCAGACAGGCTAAATTGTGCTCCCCATGAGCATCAATGAGCCTTGGGTGCCCATGACTCTGTTTCACCAGTTGTCCTTCCTTGCACCACTTTTGGTAGGTAATAACCACTGCATACTGGGAACACCTTACAAGACTTGCTGTTTTGGAGGTGCTCTCGACCCAGTCATCTCTTCATCTCAATTTGGACCTTTCCCCAGATCTTTTCACTTGCCCATTTTCCTGCTTCCAACACATGAAATTTAAGAACTGATTGTTCTCTTGTCCAATATATCCCATCGCTGGACCGGTGCCATTGTAATAATCATTGCTATTTGCTTCACCTGTCAGTGGTTTTAATGTTTTATAGATATAAATCTGTTTTATTTCTCTATTTTAGTTACTGTACAATACACTTACCATAGCTAGATTTCCATATAGCTATGGTGTATATATATATATATACACCATAGCTATATGGAAATCTAGCTATGGTAAGTGTATTGTACAGTAACTAAAATAGAGAAATAAAACAGATTTAATAGGGTTTGAAGTTTTTACCAATTTTCTTACTTTAAAAAAAAATCTATCTTTCTGAAATAGGCCCATCATTTCTCAACAGGTAGGTGGCTGGTGTGCTGCAGGTTATCTCTCTTGACTTGCATCAAAGAGCTAAAAGGATGTGAGCACTGAATGGAAGAATCTCTCTCAGAGTCGATACAGTATTGAGCATTGCTCTTCCTCAGTACTAAGCATCTCTGACATGTTGCAGTAAATAGGCTCAGTGTGTATCGACATATTAAGTGATCAGGAAGAATAGTAACCTGCTTGATAATGATTTCAGGCACAGCAGTGGCACAGTGGAAAGCCTAATTTAGAGGAAAGAGCAGGTTTTCTATACTTACATGAAAACAGTCATTTACATGTTCTTGCTCCCTTATGGAGGGGTCTAGCATTTGTTTGTTTGTTTGTTGTTGTTTTTGTTCTTGTTGTTTTTTTTGTCCGTTTTCTAAAACATTGGCTTCTTCCCATAATTACTATCCATCTGTTTTGTCTCTTTACTCAGAACATAATTTCTTCTTACTTTTTAATCAACCAGGATTCCATTTATAACTAAAAAAGAAAGCAATAGGTGGAACTGTAACTTTTAAAATGTAACTTTTATTGCATACTTAATAAATGTGTGCACAAACTTAGTATTAATTATTAACTATAATCAGGTCACCTACTGAAATAACGTAGGACAATTCTGAATTTTTAATGAGTTAGGTAAAACTTCATATAAATTAAAGTAACTGTAGTAATAACCATATTCCCTGTTCCAAAAATACTCTTATAGTGTTGGAAAATATCTAATTGTGACGACTGAGAACTCCCACTGCTATCCGTGTAGTTACTCAGTGTCTCAGTACCCAGAACAAAGAATACATTAAGGGGAAATGAAAGACAATATAGTCATCAAAAAATATATATAAAATAATAGTGCCAATGCTGTACTTATAATGCAATTTGTGCATTAACATATAGTAAACTTAATACAATATAAACTCATAGCCTAAATGGGAATTGTAGTACTTCACTAAAGCCAGCAGAGGTCAATAAAGAAATTGATTCAAATACATTTTTGGAAAGGGTATTACTATATTGCAATTATATGGTCAGTAGGGAGCACTATATCTACCCCATACCATATAGACACCTCAGTCAAGCTCAATTGAAATATAAAGTAGAAAAAAAAAATAATAGAAAAATGTAAAACAATTTCCCTAAAATATAAACCAGTCTAAAGAAATGTAAATGCACTCCGTGAACATGTACATGAACTACACTGTGCTAAATAGGGATGGGAAGTTTCTCTTTTCTCTGCAATTATAGATGACTTGGGTACAGCCATAGTTGCAATGCAGGACTCAATATAGTTGGTGATTGAGATTAGCTGAGGTATCTATATGGGATACATATAGTGCCCACTACTGATCATATAAGTGCAATATTGTAATACATTTTTTTTAATTACTTTAAATCAAGTTCTTTACTGACCCCTGCTGACTTTAGAAAGTATTACAATTTCTATTTAGGCTATTAGTTTTTTTTTTTTGTCTTGGGATTTATTATTACTATTACTTTTTTCGTAGACTATAAGAGTATTTTTGGAATATGAAATTTGGTTATTACTACAGCTACTTTAATTTATATGAAGTTATAACTAACTCATTGAAACTAGAAATGTTCCTATATTATTTCAGTAGATGACCTGATCACAGCTAATAATTAATATTAATTGTGCAGACATTTAATAAGTATATAATAAAAGTTATGTTTAAAAGTTACTGTTCCACATTTGCTTGTTATTTGAGTTAAATATTTTAAGGGCAGAAATCTCTGAGTTGTGTTGATAGCTCCTGTGTAAACTATGTGTATAACTTACTGTGTTTAAACTACTAGACCCTTTGTATTTGCTCTCTGATTTATTTTTAATAATCTCTACTCTTTAAAAATGTAATTAAAGGGGACGGAGCCTGACAGCCGAGCAGAGCAAACACAAGCCACAGTAGCTCCTGCATTTACTTGTGATTTTAACTGTTTATTGGTGACAGAAGGGCATAACTCGACTTACTTGGGTCAGCAATTGAGAGGGGATATCATTGTATCAACAAAGAAACCACTTAAGCCGACCTTCCTAACAGAATCGCCTGATATCTTCATGCGGCCTATTAGCATGGCTGGTACGAGAGAGACAGACGCTCTCCTGCCACCACTGATGGCTGATGCACCCAGTCTGAGCCTGAGGACCGGGGGGGTTATCCCAGTCCCCACTGGCTTGCAGCACTCACCTTTATTGGTTCACAATGAACACGTCAACATATGCTTCAAAAACAAGGACCTCAACCAAATTGGCGGACGCACATATTATCTTAAAGCATCCTCTTATACAATCTAGCGGAGAACAACATAGCTCAGTGGAGCCTTGACATGATTTTCCATTGCTTTTGGGCTGAACTGGAGAAGCGTATGGTCCCAGAGCCACAGTGACCTCGGATGGAGGTATGAAGAGTTCGAAGCAGGGTGCCGAGCAGGACTCTCTTGGGAGCGGCCTCTCCCCCAGCGACAGTCATTTCTGTTCCCTGCCAGCCTAGGCATCACCTACCCCGCCAGAAGACCGCCAGTGGCTCACCACCTGGGCCTTCCGATGCTCCCACTATGGGAAGGACTCTCACGGCAAAGTCTGTGGTATCAAGATGCCGGCCTTCAACAGGTCTGGGGCTGAAAGAGGGTCTTCATCTGAATTGCACTACTTCCCTCAGCAAATTCCATATATTGGCAGCAATCCTCTCAGGCCCAGGAATTGGCTAAAGCGGTGCCTTGCAGCTACAATACTGAGGCCTCGGGTCGGGGCATTGGCTGAATATGGACTTGCCTGCATGGACTGACAGCCCACTTACCTTAAAGAGCTCCAGCTTCCTCAATGACATGTTCTTACACCTGTTTGTAAATTAACAGCAATGTTTGCAAAATCCTTATATTTTATCTTTGACTTATATTATTAGTTTCTAGCCACCAGTGTTTTTTTCTTTTTATCTTGACTACATAGTATACAGCATTAATTCTATGCCAGTGGATTTACTAATGACTTCACTAGTCTGCTACTCAAGGCATGTATTTGCCTATTTCTACCTAAGTCTAGTGTTTCTCTAAATGTGTCTCCCAGATGGGTCTATCGACCTAGACAAGTATATTAAGCCTGTATATTCCTTTTCAAAACAAAAACAACAAAAAAGTGCAGCAAATATTCTACCTATAAGTTGTCGTTATATCATATGTCACTTGTCAACTGTCATTAAATAAGCATGTATCTGACACTGCTCTCCAAATATTAAGAATATTAAAAAAAAATAATTACAAAAAATAAGATTTATTTTAAATAATCTCTATCATTCAGAAGTATAATTAAAAAATAAAACCACCTTTCCATACAGGAGAATAGCTTCCTTCTTTGTGGCCCATGGCACAGACTCACCTATAGTATTACCTACATCACAGGCCTCTGTTATCATTTAAGTACCAAAAAAGCAAGAATGCCAGATAGAGCACAATAACACAACATAATCGTATGGTAACTGGCTGACTGCTGATTTTTAACATTGAACCATTTATAAGTGTATTTTAGACTTGGAGGTTTGTTTCATTACGAACTGCAACTTTTCTAAATTTGGACCAAACAAGTAATCATCCATATTCTCGATTTCTTACCCTTCACATAATCATGAAACGACTTGTGCAATTTGTGAGCATGTTAGTTTGAATTGTGTTTTAAAGTTCCACCAGTGCTGCCAAATAAATTATGACGGTTGGTCAAAATATGTTGCTTGTGAACAGGAGTCACACACTAAACGTTGATTTTGTGTATATATATATATATATATATATATATATATATATATATATATATATATATATAAAATCTTTTTTCAATTAGTCTACTTTTTCCCTTTATTGGTAACTTTTGCACGCTTTTGGTTCCTGTGATTCGTTTTTCCCAAATCTTTTTCGGCAGATGAAATTCTAACGATCCAAACCAACCAATGCATAAAATTCTTTCAAAAATAAAAATCTACAGGTGGTGGCTGTCGACGAAACGACTAGTCCACTTGACCTACAGATTGATACACCTACCAGACACTCCAGAGGTGTCTTGGGGCTTAACCCCTGTAATACTTAGAACTGCAAAAAGATACTCTAACTGCTATATAAAAATACCAAACAGGAGAGTGTCAGCTGGAAATATAACTAAAGAAAGTTAATCTATAGAATTTATATCATTCTATAAATTCAATATTTCAATTGAAATCAACACCTATTGTAAAATGAAACATACATTTTCATGTATAAAACATTTTACCAAGCTAATGTGGTTTAGGGGTCCGGAGTGTTCCTTTAATAATACATCACACTTGTACGTGGCTGAAATATTTTGGGGGCTGAAAAAAAAATAAATCTTCAGGATGAAAGAATTTTATAAATGCAAAAAGATACTCTAACTGCTAGATAAAAATACCAAACAGGAGAGTGTCAGCTGGAAATATAACTAAAGAAAAAATAAAGAGTTAATTAATAGATGGATAAATGAAAATATAAATAAATACCTATTATGTGATTTAACCCCTTAAATCCGGAGGGCGTACTATTACGCCCTGCAGGAGCCGGCTCTAAACGCCGGCGGGCGTAATAGTACGCCCTCACTTTAATGGCCGCCCACGTGGCCGGTGCTATTCGCCCGCTGCAGATCGCGGTCGGGGGGGATGCCCGGCCCCCCAGGCAACCCCCCCTGTGGCCGGTGACCGCGATCTGCAGTCACTGATCGCAGTGACAGGCTGTCACTGCGATCAGTTTTTAACGTGTGTCAGCCGATTTCAAATCGGCTGACACACGTGGCCAGCGGCTCTCCCCGTGCAGATCGCGGTCGGGGGACTTACCTGGCCCCCCAGGCAGTTCCCCTGGGGTCAGTGACCGCGATCTGCTAACTCTGAGATCGCAGTGACAGGCTGTCACTGCGATCTCAGAGCGCTCTGATCGCAGTGACAGCCTGTCACTGCGATCAGTGTTACATGTGTCAGCCTATTGGCTGACACATGTAACTGGCACAAAGATCCCCCTGCAGATTGGAAGGGGGGAGTGCTTGTACCACCCAGGCACTCCCCCCTGTGGCCAATTACCCAATCTGCAGGAGGTGATCACAGTGACAGGCAGTCACTGTGATCACTGATCCTGTGTGTCAGCCAGTGATGTAAAATCACTGGCTGACACTGTCTCTGCCCCCTGTCCTGTAAAAAAAATAAAATATTAGTAAAAAAATACAGTTAAATATAAAATATACTTAGATCATATATATTATATATATATATGATCTAAGTATATATATACACATACACACACACACACACACATTTACACATACACGAAGTGTATTTAAATATTAATATATATAATTATTTATATATATATTACTATCAAATTACACGTAGACTAATACTGATTAAATATATATATATAATTATTGTTATATATATATATATATATAATATAAAAAAATGTAAATACGTAAAAAAAAAATTTAAAAAATTAAAAATAAATAATAAAAAAATATATAGATGTTTTGTTATTTCGTTCTAACTGTATTGTGATATTAATATATATATATATTTATATCAAAATACACGTAGAACGAAATAATATATATATCTATATACATAAATATATACATATATATCACTAAATATATACACCTATATATAAATAAAAATATTTAAAAAATTATATATATATATATGTATATATACACATATGTATATATATATACATATATTAATTCTACACATATATTTATGTAATATTTTTACATAATTAGGTATCCTAATTAATTACAATTAGCGGGACCTGCCTGACAACCCATGCCGAAAGTATATGGAATTTAATTTGCTAGCACTATATTTAACCCTATAACTTTCCAGGACACCATAAAACCTGTAAATTGGGGGTACTGTTTTACTCGGGAGACTTCGCTGAACACAAATATTAGTGTTTCAAAACAGTAAAATGTATTACAACAATGATATCGCCAGTAAAAGTGAAGTTTTTTGCATTTTTCACGCACAAACAGCACTTACATGGATGATATTATTGCTGCAATACTTTTTACTGTTTTGAAACACAAATATTTGTGTTCAGCAAAGTCTCCCGAGTACAACAGTACCCCTCATGTACAGGTTTTATGGTGTTTTCAAAAGTTACAGCGTCAAATATAAGGCTTGTGTTTCTTTTTTTCACATTAAAATTCGCCAGATTGGTTACGTTGCCTTCGTGACCCTATGGTAGCCCAAGAATGAAAATTACCCCTATGAGGGCATACAATTTGCAATAGTAGACAACCCAAGGTATTGCAAACAGGGTATGTCCAGTCTTTTTTAGTAGCCACTTAGTCACAAACACTGGGCAAAATTGGCGTTTTTTTGCATTTTTCACACAAACAGATACTAACGCTAACTTTGGCCAGTGTTTGTGACCAAATGGCTACTAAAAAATACTGGACATACCCCATTTGCAATACCTTGGGTTGTCTACTATTGCAAATGGTATGCCATTATGGGTGTAAATTTCATTCCTGGGCTACTATAAAGTCCCAAAGGCAACGTAACCAATCTGGCGAATTTCAATTTCAAATGTAACGTGCTATATTTGACCTGTAACTTCCCAAAATGCCATAAAACCTGTACATAGGGGGGTACTGTTTTACACGTGAGACTTTGCTGAATACAAATATGTGTATTTTATTGCAGTAAAAGCAAACAGTATTATGACATTGACAGTTAAAATGTCATGTAGAACTAAAAAAATAACAACATTTTTTATTTTCTCCCATTTTTTTTCATATTAAATTATGTTTCATAGCTAAATATTTGATATTAAATGAAAGCCCTGTTTCCCCTGAATAAAATGATATATATAATAAGGGTGGGTGCATTTACTATGAAAGAGGTGTATTACGGTTGGACAGACATGTAGCGCAAATGCCAGGTTTTGTTTACATTTTGTTTCGTTCACACTGTGTACATTTGGCTCCGTCCTTAAGGGGTTAAGAACAGGAGGAAGCTACCTTATCAAGACTGAGGATACAGATAATCCCACAACTAGTAAGTGGAGAGGATGAACTTGTGTGGATACTTTGAATCCAAAATTGAATCCAATAACTGTATTTATATTTTCATTTATCCATCTATTAATTAACTCTTTATTTTTTTTCTTTAGTTATATTTCCAGCTGACACTCTCCTGTTTGGTATTTTTATCTAGCAGTTAGAGTATCTATTTGCAATTATAAAATTCTTTCATCCTGAATTTTTTTTGTTTTTTTTTCAGACAAAGTGTTTCAGCCCCCAAAATATTTCAGCCACGTACAAGTGTGATGTATTATTAAAGGAACACTCCGGACCCCTAAACCACATTAGCTTGGTAAAATGTTTTATAAATGAAAATATATGTTTCATTTTACAAAAGGTGTTGATTTCAATAGAAATATTGAATTTATAGAATTATATAAATTCTATAGATTAACTTTGCTACACCACCTGGCTTTCAGAGCACCTGTCTTGCAAAGACTTCTTATTGAGCTGCATTGGGAAGTCTGTGATTGGACAGCCACGGAAAGTCTTGGCGGGGCTAGAAGGAAAGGGCTTGTAAAGGCACCAATGAAAAAAATGCATAATTAAATGCATGCAAGTTTGCATTTGGGGTATATCTACTAAACATTTTTTTCTTTTTGGGCAATGAAGTATCCCTTTAATTTATGTCCTTGAAGAGATTTATCTGCTTGAATAATTCATTCTGGGTGGAGGCACATTTCTACTTGTTAACAAAAAAATGTTCCAGGATAAAAAAAAATAATATACAAGTCTAGCTCCACTCTATGAGATAAAAAAAAAAATTCTATTTAGAAGTGTTCTGTTGTGAAAAGTGATCATAAGTACTAAAACAGGGGCAATCGCCATGGAAACCAGTGGCAGCAGCTGTCACATCTCATTTGTGTCCCCTCCCCTTTTATATTCTTGCACCACTTTTATGAATGCAACACATTAATAAATAATCTCCCAATATTGTTATAACTGCACTAGCCACAATTGCCTTAATTTCCTTTAGTGACTGTTATCATTTAGGGCTATTTAAATAGATATGCTAGAAGTGAATTTCATGAATGTCTATCTTTGAGATGTGTAGTTTATGTAATTTGTTTTTCCAAAATGTAAATTATTGCTACTGCACATGCATAATTAACTGGACCTGTCAAATCTGATTGCTATAAATACAATTGAACTTGACTGAATTCAATTATACCTTAAAATAACTACTCATCTGGCATAAACATCCCATTGACTGCACCCCTGCCAGAAATTATCAATACCATCTGTGGAAATCTTGCACAAATTAAATATTTTTTGCCACACACACACTGTAAGGTATTTTGAAAATGACAAGATTTGCTGCTTTCTATCCAGCTAAAGTCACCATAGTGAATAATCCATTATTTATTAGATTTCTCTCACTTTTGTTATTATATTGAAACTAGTAGACCTGTGCACGACAAGAAAATTAGGCTTGGACAATACATTTTTCCCCAAAAAATTTCAGGACATTGAATTTAGGCAGAATGTCGGTTTGGCTCAATGGAATTTTTATACTAGAAACCTGATTTGGAAATTGAACAAACCAAAAGGGAGCAAAAATGGGCCAGTGCAATACTAAATATACACATAATCTATACAATGCTTCTGTACATTGATGGAAGCATTTTCCTGTCAGTTGTTCAAAAAAATTATAATATATAAATATTAAACTTGAAGATTTGTTTCGGCTGAACTACGATTTGGGTGAATTCAGGTTGATCCGGTGGTTACCCGAAATCCTGATTTCCAATGAATCTCGCGTGTGCCCAAACATTTTTAGTTCTTGATTCAGAGTGCTGTTCCTGGTAACAGAAAAAAAGTGGAATGGATGGGAAAAGAGACTATTTTGTATGTATGTGTGTGTTTGTGCGCGCACATGCACACACAAATAAGCAGTTTAGATGTCCATAATGGACAAGAGGTCTGCCCAATAGTGAGTACCAACTAAAAGGTAGTTAAAAAAAAAGCTGATTGATGATAAGGGACAGACATTAAATGTTGATATTATACACAGATAAAAACAGTAAAATGTTGATTTTATACTCAGATAAAGTGACAACTAAGTAATAGAGGAAAACAAGAGACGCAGTAAACCAATCTATTCTTTCATGCTGGGTTTTTCCAGACACTTGGACTGCTGCTACTTAAGAAGACAGACTAGTGTGTTTTATCCTTGTTGTGCCTGTGTTGGAGGGGGTGATGGCCTGGGTCATTCATTCCAGTCTAAGACTAGGTTTAGCTTTCTGCTGTATCTAGATAGCAGCTACTACCAAGGGCTCTAAGAAAAACTTAGAGTAGGAGATAGAAGATTTACATTTTGTCATTATTCCTAGTGTGAGATTAGGTTACCAATATACCATGGTAAAAGATTTTTGTTTTGGGTGTTCCCCAATTGACCATCAACTGTAGTGACATGACTTCTGAAAGTTTGAACTCCTCAGCCATAAGAACTACTGCCGCCACTGCCTCCACCACCACAGCTATTAGTAATACAATAACAGTCTCAGATAAAATGATCACCCGATCCATCCAAAATCTGACTAATTGCAGTTCAGAATGAAATTAATCTACAAGTCTAATGGTTTGTTGAATTTGAGTAAAAAATTTCTCACTGGTCAGAGAAGAATTGTGCTTAGATAGTGTTTATAATCTCTGTAACTGTATGTTATGCACATCTGAACTAAGTTCGCTAAGTTTGCTTTTTTTTATAAGAGCAATGTCTCAGGGTTGCATATCACACCTACTTCCTACAATGCATTGTAAAGTTTTATACATTTTTTTAAATGTATTAATGAATTTTATTACAACCAACTGTAGTTCAAGAATACAATTCTAAAGCCAATTTATTTAAAACATTATATTGTTTATAAAATACAATGTGGACAAAAGTATTACCAATCAGCTGTTTCTTTATTTATTAATTTCTCTTTTTGTCTTATCAGTGTTTATCTTTGGCTAAAATAGGTAAAATTGTAAACAAGCTATAAGCTCAGATTTTTCTTTTTTGCAATGTTTTTGACAAATAGATAAGATAATTCTGTGAAACGTTACATCTATCCTTACATATTTCAGTGCTTCTTTCCTTGTTACACAAATAGGTTTAGGTTTTAATTTAGTTTTATTATTGCAGGCTGGAGTGTTAATTAACAATGCTACAGGAACAAGCAATTTTAGGAATGCAGAACACAGATATATATGTTCCGTACAAGGCATTTAAAATGATTTCTTTCAAAGGTAAGATTGATAGCTCATATTGCTATAGAGCAATTTGCTAAAATCTAGTAAACTACCAACTAAATAAAACTTTTAAGATGACAATCCTTCTTGTAATTGTTCACTGTCACCCTTATTGCTTTTTCTCAATAAAATTTGCAATATTTTATATTGTACTGTACTAATAAACAATCCAGTTACAATGACGGATGGAAACCTGGGAATTGAATAGTGCAATTGTTAATGTTTTATTCTGTCTTTTGCTTTCCATATTGTCATTGAAATAAAAAGCATATTATGTATTATTTTAATCAACTGGCACCAGAGTTATCTTGTCCCTGATACTCCTGCCCCGATAACAATTTATAGAAACATAAAAACATAGAATGTGATGGCAGATAAGAACCATTCGGCCCATCTACTCTGCCCAATTTTCTAAATACTTTCATTAGTCCATGGCCTTATCTTATAGCTAGGATATCCTTATGCCTATGCCACACATGTCTAAACTATTTCACTGTGTTAACCTCTACCACTTCAGCTGGAAGGCTATTCCATGCATCCACTACCCTCTCAGTAAAGTAATACTTCCTAATATTATTTTTAAACCTTTGCCCCTCTAATTTAATGTCCTCTTGTTGTGGTAGTTTTTCTTCTTTTACATATAGTCTCCTCCTTTACTGTGTTGATTCCCTTTATGTATTTAAATGTTTCTATCATATCCCCCCTGTTGTTAAGTTGTTATGTCGTGTAAGCGTTCCTTTAAAATTGCCTTAGTTTTAGACAGCAGGAGCTTTGACATTGTGTTTGTAACTCACAAAGCCATGAGCATTTGCCTGGGGTTAGCATGCTGTCCAAGGTGCCTAGGGTTTAGCATAATGTGTGCTGTCACCAAATGCAAATGTTGCGCAAAATTGATACAGGCATTCAGAATGAAAGTATTTTAGCTGGTTGACAGTCCAGTAAACGGGCCCTACACACGCAATAAAATATATATTTTTCTCTGGAATGAACACTTTTAAAAAAAGAAAAGGTTGGAGAAATACTGTGTTTGCACCAACTTCAGTAAGGTTGAATTGTTATGGTTCTTAGAATGACCCTTTAAGGGAATTATTATCTTCAACAAAAAGACCAAAATATTCAAATCCATCTGCTAAAATGTAATGGCAGAAATACGAAAAAAGACTCAAATACAAAGAACCGCATGGATGATATATTTTCATCTTTTAAATGCTTCACAGATGTGTTAAGCAGGATTCCTGGATGTTATAAAAGTGAAGTTAAATGTTCCTGCTAAATGTTATCAAGGACAGGTAAGAGATAGCTAAGTTCTGAAAAGGTTGTAGTGAAACCAAAATGTACTCGAGCAACGTAGATGATTCACAATAGTACATGTCGAATTTGCTAGGCAAATTAGTTGTTTAATCAAGTTTGTTCAAATCCTTCCTTAGTACTTAGCTATAGGCTGACGCAAACTACTAAACTAAAACCAGCACCATGTTGTTGGAAAAAATTAAAAGTGTGTAGTCCTTGCCTGGTTTCTGGTTGCTCATTTTGTAACACAACCTATATATGTATGTGTGTATATATATATATATATTTGTATACGCCATATATAAAGTATTATACAATGCATATGTGTCTTTCTAAATGCAATAAATGCATACTTCTAGATTTTCCTGTGACATTGAGAAAGGTATTATGACACAAATAGAATTAAGGACTATTTTTCAGTTTCAAAGCAATGTTAAATTCTTGAAAAATGACTTGGAATTGTATAGAACAAAATAAAAAGCTGCAAGTATACAAAAACCAGGTGGTAAAATGTAAAGCTCTTTCGGGAGGAGGTGGAGGAATGAAAAGCTAAAAAACTCATTGCTTCATCAAAATGGTTTTAGTTGTTCGGTGGGTGGTTTAGTAGTGTACTGTACCTAAACTAAAGGTGATTATAGTGTACCGAAAGAAGAAAAGAAAATCAACAGGATTCATCGAGAGGAAATCAGGCAAAATTATATAGAATGAAGAAATAATGAAATAGTTTAGAGGCAGATGTGGGAACAATGTCAAACAATAAATTTGTGGTATTTTTTTTCCATAGCTAAATTTTCTTTATACGGTAGGGGTTCTGGCTTGGGTCCTTTTATTCAAGAAAGGTCAAGGGAATCTAAACACTTTCATGTAACTACTAATCAAATCTTGCAAATTGCTCTCACTTAAGTAATTGTGGGCTAATAATAAAGAAGACAATATATGAAACTTAGGAAAATATATATATATTTTTTTCTGTTTTGCTGAGGACATTTAATAAATAACCTCTGCATTTTAACCATAGGGAGGATTATTGTAAAGGCAGAATACTTTTAAGAAACAGCATGTTGTTCTTTGATTTTTATAAATAACAAAGGGAAAAATAATTATGTAATGGTAATATGTTTTTTTGTTTTTTTTTGTCACACAAACATACTATTTGAGTTACATGGTCTTTTTTTTCTTTCTAAAATAAATGATGAGATACAGAGTTTAAAATGATCTATAATTGCTGAAATACAAAAGATATTTCTTTACAGTTTTTTTTTAAGAAATCTGCATTCAAATATCATTATAATAATATTTACACCTCTGTTCAATGGACTTCAAATCCATCATGACTTAATTTGGAGAATAAATTTGCCTGGTTATAGCAAATTAACATTATAATGTCAGTATGCACGTTGATGTACATTTCAAAAAGAAAAAAAAAATTGATAAAGAAAATGGCACTGTGATTACTTCTAAAAGTGATCAATATTCCCTTAATCTTTACTCTAGCAATTTAAAATGCCTTCTAAGTAATACATATTTAGAAGTTACATACAGTATAATAATAAATATTCTGTAGCTAATATATACAGCCACAATATTAAAACCACTGATAAGTAAAGTAAATAACATTGACTAAATCTGTACAATGGCATCTGTCAAGCGGTTGGATATATTGGGCAGCAAGTAAACAGTCAGTTCTTGAATTTCATGAGAAATGAACAAGCAAAAAGATCTGAGTGACTATGACAAAGGCCAAAAAGTGATGGCTAGTTAATTTGGTCAGTCAATGACAAGTCTTGTAGGGTGGTCTCAGTATGCAGAGGTTAGTACCTACAAAAAGTAAGGACAACTGGTGAAACCGCATCAGGGTCATGTGCGCCCAAAGCTCATTAATGCATGTGGGGAGCGAAGGCTAGTCGTTTGGTCCGATCACGGAGAAGAGCTACTGTAGCTCAAATTGCTCAAAAAACCCTAATGTGTGCCATGACAGAAAGGTGCCAGAACATACAGAGCATCATAGTATGCTGTGTGAAGAATTGTGTAGCCTCAGACTGATCGAAGTGCCCATGATTACCCCTGTTCACTGTCGAAAAAGTACCTTCAATGGGGACATGAGTAATGCAAAAAGGTTGCCTGGTGTGATGAATCACGTTTTCTTTTAGATCAGGTGGATGGTCAGGTGCATGTACATTATTTGCTTGGGGAAGAGATGGCAGCACGATGCACTATGGGAAGAAAGCTGGTCAGCGAAGGCAGTGCTCTGCTCTGGGCAATATTCTTCTGGGAAATCTTGGATCCTGGCATTTAAGTGAATGTAATTTTGATACATACCACCTACCTAGAGATTGCTGTAGATCACATACATCGCTTCACAGCAAAGGTGTTCCCTGATGACAGTGGCTTCTTTTAGAAGAATAATGCACTCTGCAACACTACAAAAAATGTTCAGGAATGGTTTGAGGAACATGACAAAGAGTTCATAGTGTTACCTTTCCCTCCAAACTCCCAAGATCTCAATCTGACTGAGCATCTATGGGACGTGCTGGAACAACAAATCCAATCCATAGACGACCCAAGTCAAAACTTACAGGATCTGCTGCTCATGTCTTGGTGTCAAATGCCACATGACATGTTCAGAGTTCTTGTGGAGTCCATGACTCAACATATCAGAGCTGTTTTAGCAGCATGAGGGAGACATAGATGATGTTAGGCAGACAGTTTCAATTTTGTGGCTGATCAGTGTATTTTGAGCATCATTCAATACATTATGTTTTTGTCATATTAAATATGTTTTTAATACTAAATCCAAAGGTCACTACTCCATATTAATTCTCCTTGACCTCTCTGCTGCCTTTGATCATGCTCTCCTCCTTCAAACTCTTCAATCGCTCGGTCTCTGTGACTCTGTCCTCCCTTGGTTTTCCTCCTATCTCTCCCAATGCTCATTCCGTGTCTCCTTTTCCAAGGATACCTCCTCCCCTCGTCCTGTCTCAATTGGAGTTCCCCAAGGCTCTGTCCTTGGTCCCCTTCTATTTACTCTTTATACTGCCTGTCTTGGCAAACCTATTGCCTCTTTGGGATTCCACTACCACCTGTACGCTGATGACACTCAGATATACCTCTCCTCCCTGGACCTCTCCCCTGCCGTCCTGCAACTTGTCACTGCTTGCCTTTCTTCCATCTCTGACTAGATGTCCTCACGCTTTCTGAAACTCAATCTCTCTAAAACTGAACTCCTTGTCTTTCCTCCTCCTAATACTGATCCTCCTCTCTCGCTCTCCCTTCAAGTCAGTGATATCCACATATCCATCCTTGCAAGCACGCTGTCTTGGCGTCATACTTGACTCTGGCCTCACCTTTGAGCCTCACATCCAGTTTGTTGCCAAATCCTGTAGGTTCCAACTTAAAAACATAGCCCACATGCGCCCCTTTCTTACACAAGATGCTATCAAGGAGCTTGTCCATGCTCTAGTAATTTCCCACATGGATTACTGTAACCCTCTCCTGATTGGTCTCCCCAAAAGCCATATTGCCCCGCTACAGTCTGTAATGAATGCTGCAGCTAGACTGATTTTTCTCTCTAGTCGGTCCTCTCACAACTCACCCCTCTGCCAGCCCTTAAATTGGCTCCCTGTATACTATAGGAGTCAATTCAAAGTGCTAACCCATACACTGATCCATAGGTCTTCAATCATTTAAGAAGGGCCTTAAAACCCATCTCTTCAGGAAAGCTTATGGCCTCCCAGAGTAACCTCTACCTTACATACCTGTCTCTTGCTCTCTCCTATAGGGCAGTGCTTTGCTCTCTCCTCTAGCTCTGCTTCACTCCCACCCTATTTGATTGATATTTCCTGTCCTAATGTGTCTAATACCCCGCCTCCTATAGTCTGTAAGCTCGTTTGAGCAGGGTCCTCTTCCACCTATTGTTCCTGTAAGTTTTCTTGTAATTATCCTATTTTATAGTTACATCCCCCCTCTCATAATATTGTAAAACGCTACGGAATCTGTTGGTGCTATATAAATGGCAATAATAATAATAATAATACATAATGTCAAATTAGTCATTTAGTAATCAGTGAGAATTTTTAATGTCTGATAAAATATGAACTTTGAAATGATTTTTAAAAGCAACTTTGTATGAAAAAAACAAACATTATGTCACTTCATGATGGTTGCCTATTGCTGTATTGCAATAGCCAACTTAAAAATGGGCAACATTTTTCAAAGAAAAAGAATGGAAGTCCACTTTAAGCCTTACATGATGAATCAGTAAAGCATGCATTGTTGAGAGCTCAAAGTGAATTTCAATTAAAGGTCAAAACAGGCAAAGTGGAAAAACATCTGTAGTCAACTTCATTTTGAAGTTTGGCTATTTACCCGTAGTTTGAAAGTCACTTTATATTCCAAGCAAATTTCTAATAATTCATAGTTAACTAAATAACTTTGATAGATTTTATACTGCAAGAAGAAAAATCTCACAAACTAGACATGGTAGTGTTTTTGTTATGAAATGAAAGCGCCAATTATAAAACAGAACTAAAATAAATTCATATATGAACCAAAAATCAGAGCATGCAAAATATCCGTTAAATATCAAAAATGTTACTGCTTTGTAGAACAATACTTCATTTTAATACACACAAAGTCATAAAACATTTAACTAAATAATATTTTGCTATTAAAACCTTCATATTAAAAAGACATTGTGCTTTAAACATGGATGAAACACATTGTTTATTTTAATACTTTTGCAATTAGAAATTGTTTTAAAGTGAATTCTTAATTGAAGCAGCTGTAACACAGTTGGTGTGACATATCCCCTACAAGATGTCACATTATGAAATATTGAAATATGTCTCATCTCAACACCATATGCATGATATGTTGGTTGACAGCCAAGAATAGAGCAGCATTATGTAAAGAAAGTGCTATTCTTTAGTTAGCTCAGTTGGTTAATGCACCTACTGTGCAGCTCAACAGGTTTTTTAGGTCCATTCATCTTTACGGGAAGCTACTCGTCTTTATTTACAGGGCACCAACATACAAAAGCTTTTTTACTCCAAGTTTTTATAAAGGTATTAAAGCAAAGACATCAATTGAATGTGAAACATTATAAGTAAAGTTTTAATTGAAATGGAAAGGCAATGTTTTGTTAAAAATAAATCAAGAGAATTGTAGCATATATCCTATGCTTGTCACAACCAAGGGACTGGTAGTTTGTGGAACTATATGTGCCATTTTGTATTTTATCTTACCAAGACTAAAGCATACAATGTTTTAATTCCTTTGGATAGGCAGAATGTGGTACATGAATAAAGGACTTGTTCCATTTACTTTTGAAGTTACATCAAATACAGTTGTTTGAAAACTATGTTTGATTCCCCCGAGGTAAGATTTATTCTTTAAAAGATTTGCATGGGAACAGAATAACAAGGATAAGAATAATATGGGAACAGAATAACAAATGAAAACATTAGTGGCCTATGCCTGCTCAAAATCACATTTATATGTTAAGAGGAGGTCTATGTCATGTATGTCCATGTAGCTCCAGGTACTGCAAGGCTAGGCTACATAATAAAGTATCATGGGTTCCTGCCAGGTCAATCTTTCCTTTTCACTGTAAACAGATCGTGACAACTTATAAAACCTATGTGAGGACATTGAGAATGTACTTGTATAAATCAAAACATATCCTACTTCTAAATCTCCTGTCTTTTCCATCCAAGCTTTACATGCACTGCTATATTGTAACATGTCTGGAATGAAGAAGTTACAAAAACACAAGATGGATTTTATTGTTTGTCATGGTCCATTTTCTGTGACAAGAATAGTCTGACTTGGATGGAATCTGTTGCACTTTGTGTAGCTGATTTGTGGGAGTAACCGATTATTCACTCTGATGGCACCCAATATCAAGTAAAGCCTGGGTCCATTAGGTTTGATTTAGTCTGTGCCATTCGGAGGTTAATTACTGTAAACCTAAGTTTCCATCTTGACCACAGGCTTTCAGTAGAAATAGTGCCAGAGATACACAATATTTTAGCAGACCTTTTTTCCTCCAAAACCAACAGGATGGCAAAGTTCCAAATGTAAAGCATTGCAACTCTGTGCTCTGTGGCCTCTGGTGAAGTAAAGCTGTGTTGAAAATACCACAGTGTGTCTGTAGCAAACTTTCAACTGCTATGTTTGTCTGAGAGTAAAACAGCATATATTGTAATGCTTATAAAATAGGCATACACATTGGATTTCATTAACGGGAAGTTTTGGCTTATCCTAAATTTGGAAGAGTAAAAAATGGACTGTAAAATTAGCCTATCACTGTACTGTGAAACATATACATAACATTTTTATGTATATATATTTGAAGTACAGTGACAGACTCATTTTTCATGACCTTTTAACCCCTTAAGGACACATGACATGTGTGACATGTCATGATTCCCTTTTATTCCAGAAGTTTGGTCCTTAAGGGGTTAATGAAGCTAATTCCGTTTGGAAATTAGTTGATCAAATTCCAAACGGATCACAATAAAATAGAATGGTATTTTAACATTCAAATTTGATCCACATTTATGCCCTGTGATATATTTTTCTTGCGATGCTGCATGCTCACACACCACAGGTTATTATGGAAAACCAAATACAGGGCCAAATGGCAAATCTGCTGAACCAAATTCGGCGTATAATTATGGTATTTCCAAACAGTCAAAACAGGTTTTCTTTCACCCATGAATCATAAGGAATTCCATTATGACATGGTCCAATAGAAATTAGGTAATGCCTGCATACTTACCATGTTGCCCTGCTTTAGTTGTAGTAGCCCAAGAGCACATTCCTTTTTCTGGTTTGTGATAGTGATTGTTTCCACGTTTCTCCTGATCTCTATACTCCTTTGACTTGGCTAGTTAAATCGTTTATCGGTATCTCTCCTGTCCTGACTCTCTGACACCGTCTACCATTAGTCCGAACCAGTACACGGAACCAGTACACGGAAAGTATATTTGTTGTTACTTTGTATGTTTAGGTTGCTCCACGTTCCTGACAGATACTCAGTCTCATCTCATGCTGGAACAGTTATAGGCTATAGCACTTGGCATAAGAAAATTTAGAAGATGTTGATTATGAATATCCATTACTCATATCTGCAATAGCAAAGATGTAGTAACATATTTATTTTATGTTATGCATTATATATGACCTGTTTCTTTATTATCCACAATATCACATAGACTGTAATATTTATCTTGGAACAGACATAAGCAACTATTGCTGAAATAAATATTTTAATCTGTAAATTTGATTTCTCCATTACATTATATACATTACATCTGTGTACCTGCCTGTAAGAGGACTTTGTATTTGTACATTTTGCTGTTAAAGTTTCCACTTTCCACGTATGATTAGCAGCCAGTTTACCTATAACTTTTATATTGTTTTGAAGCATAAAATTTGAAACTATTTTACTGAGTCAATTTGTACAAATGCTGCAGCATACGGTATCACTTTTAGATAGGCTTAAGGCAAAAAACAGCACTATGGGAAGGATTTTCCCCTGCTAAGATAGATAAGGCATGAAGTGCTGCTCGCTGCATCCATTCTTTTTATAACTGGCTTACTGCTGAGATCTGAAAACAGATAATCATACTCGTGTTGTTTACAAGTTATTATTCATGTTTCTCTAAATTACAAAATGTATTAAAAATGGTGAGTTTTATGTTATTCTTTAGTTTGGGGGGCAATCTGAAACTGGAAAGAACCCAGTCTTTTTAATTCATTTTGGGAAGAAGTATAAATGTGCATAACTGTAAAGACACTTATTTGATCTGACCTGCCTATATGTCACTTTGTATTCTGGAATTCTAGTAATATTTCAGCCTCATATAATATTTTTTATTATGACATCACACACACACAGAAACATGCACGTATGTAATGCATTTCAGACACAAACAAAATAGAAGAGAAGAAAGAAGATTCACCCCAAAACATTTCTTCAGATGTCTCTTCTTCACATAGGGTTTAAAGAAACAATCTGAGCACCAAAACAGCTTTAGTTTAATTAAGTGGATGTGGTGTAGATCATGTCCCTGCAGTCTCATTGTTTAATTCTCTGCCATTTAGGAGGTGTGACTAGGGCTGTATAAAGTAAGGAATTTCACTCTTAAATAGCAGAGAATTGAGCAGTGAGACTGCAGGAGCATGACCTATAAACAAAAACTGCTTCATTAAGCTAAAGATGTTTTTGCACTTAGAACATTTCTTTAAACTACAGATTAGGCCCTTGGTTCTGTGACACCACTAAATGTTAATTTTATTCACAGATCCAGTAAGAAGAAACCAATAAAGGGAGCAAGTGCAATAAAATATATGTTAATATAAATATATAAAATAGTTCCTTGAAACACCCAGGATACACACCAGGTCTGTTCTGCTGACCCTTCATGTATTCTCTTGGAACACACCAAATCACAGCAGGTAAGGCCAGATAACTCCGGGTAGTGCCAGGTAACACCAATTACTGCCAGATAACTTCCCAGGATGCACTGGAGCACCAAGAACATGCCAGACTAGGTCTAATAATCCACCAGACAACCACCAAGTACCTCATGATACACGCTGGTAATGCTGATAACGCTGGGAACATGCCACGTAAGCCCTAGTTGCGGACACATGCCGCTCTCACTACTCAGAGTGGAAGTATTGGAGGAGGAAGGAGAAGCCTTAGTTGAGTAGAGACGAGCAGCTCACAATCAAATACAACACACACAATGAAGCAATATTACCCTTTCAAAGAAAAACAGAAGTAGGAGAAAAAATCTCTGAGTACGAGGGGTACCTGAGCAGGATAATGGAGATAAGGAGAATATTCCCCAAATACTTAATAAATTGAGCAATCAGATATTGAATACAAGTGAAGAGGTAATTATTAAATTAGACAGTGCACATAGAGCACTTTGTCCAAAAGCACAACCTCAGAATAAACCAGGGGATGTATAATGCAAAATCCAGGTTTTTGCATTGAAAGTGGAGATTTTATATAAGGCTCGACAATTGCGAGAGATATCTTTTGAAGGTAACTTAGTGATTATTTATCAAGATCTGTCACAGGCTACCTTACATGCAAGAAGAGCACTACGGCCCATGTCAAAGATTTTAAATGATCGCAATATCAGATTTAAATGGAATTTTCCCTTTGCTTTGACTGTGTTTCATCAAAGAAAATCATTCTCTATTTCATCTCCTGCAGACGTCTGGCAATTCCAGAACTTGCTGGGACTTCCTACAGACAAAGTGGAAGACTGGACTGGCCACTCTCTTAAATTATTAAACCAATTATGGCAGAAGCCAAAATGGCAAAAGATGTCAAAGAAAGACAGAAGACAACCCCCAGTGAGATGCATTTTTTCACTTGTGGTCACAATAGAAGTGATCATAGGTGTAGCACTATCTATTGTTACATAACATATGTAATGTTATGGCTTAGTGTAAATGGATATACAATTATGTATATTTCCTTTTTTCTTTTCTTTTTTTCATAATTTTCAAATTGTGTTTTAGGATTATTTTTGTTGTTTACTCTTGGTTAAATATAGACCTGTGTGGAAGATACAATTTGCAACACATGTGGAGAGACATTGAAACTTTGTAATAATTTAGATGGCTAAACTTAACCTCCTTTCTTTGAATTTTAGGGGAATTAATAGCCCAGAAAAACGGACAATACTAGTGCATGCGCTTGAAATATGCCTTGCAGATGTTATTTTCTTACAAGAAACACACTATAAGGAAGGTTTCACCCCCAAATTATGCTCCAAGAAGATAGCATTAGCATATTATAGTAATTATCAAAAAAGTAAATAACAGGGAGTAGCTATCTTATTTTCCTCTACCATCATTTTGACAGTACTAGATGTTAGAACTGACATACAAGGGAGATATGTTTTCGTAAAGGGGAAAATTGGGAATACGTTATTTATATTTGCCAATCTTTATGCCCATCTTATTGAAAACAAATAATTGTCTGAAAAAATTAGATTCCTTTGCTGAAGGTATAATGGTGGTGGGAGAAGATTGGAATTTGGTACTTGACAGAGAAATTGATAGCACCTCATTGTGGAGAGATTCGCTGGGACATCAACGACAAGTATTTCAAAAGATATTGCATACATATCAGTTAGCAGACTGCTGGCGTATATTACATCCATCAGATAGAGGTTATTCATAGTATTCACATACTGCAGATTGTTATACAAGATTAGATATGTTTTTTTTTTGGCTCATAGATATTTACATTTACTTAAAGAAGCAATAGACCTATTTTTATAACTTTGGTACTTCAGGACTCACACATCCCGAACCCAAAATGCCGTCTTAATGAGAAACTCCTGGATCATAGTCGAGTAGTAGAAGATATAAGTCATACATTAACTCAATATTTCATTGAAAATCAGAATAGGGAAACCAGCAACTCATGGGTATGGGATGCTCATAAAAGTGTTGTTAGGGGGAGTGGGGTCCTTATTAAATGGGGGTCATGAATTAAAAGGGAGCAGATCCAAAAAATTCAGGAAATTAGTAGTTGTATAGACAAAGAGAAAGCTCATAAAAACGATCCATCACCTAAAAGTCTTAAAAACCAAACCCCTCTCAGAGCTGAATTAAGCACTTTACTTTCCAATAAAACATATAGAGCAATCCAGATTATATGCAGCACATTCTCCTCTTTTGGAAATAGGAGTGGAAAAGTCTTAGCTAAGGCACTTAAAAATAAACTCCAAAAATAATTTATAGCTAATATAAAAAGACCAGACGGTACAAGCTGTCACACAACTGAGACTATTCTAAAAGAATTCAGATCATTTTTTTCCAAAATGAAGGTACTGAAGAGATAGAATCAGAAATTTTAAAATATTTATCAAGACATTTTATTAATAAAATAGTGGTGGAAGAAATGAATATATTAGAAACATAGAAACATAGAATGTGACGGCAAATAAGAACCATTCAGCCCATCTAGTCTGCCCAATGTTCTAAATAATTTTAATTAGTCCCTGGCTTTATCTTATAGCTAGGATAGCCTTATGCCTATCCCACGCATGCTTAAACTCCCTCACTGTGTTAACCTCTACCAGCTGGTAGAGGTCTCTATATAGTAATACTTCCTGAAATTATTTTTAAACCTTTGCTCCTCTAATTTAAGACTATGTCCTCTTGTTGTGATAGTTTTTCTTCTTTTAAATATAGTCTCCTCCTTTACTGTGTTGATTCCCTTTATGTATTTAAATGCTTCTATCATATCCCCCGTCTCGTCTTTCCTCCAATCTATACATGTTAAGATCCTTTAACCTTTCCTGGTAAGTTTTATCCTGAAATTCATGAACCAGTTTAGTAGCCCTTCTCTGAACTCTTTTTAAAGTATCAATATCCTTCTGAAGATACGGTCTCCAGTACTGCGTACAATACTTCAAGTGAGGTCTCACCAGTGTTCTGTACAATGGCATGAGCACTTCTCTCTTTCTACTGCTAATACCTCTCCCTATACAACCAAGCATTCTGCTAGCATTTCCTGCTTTATTACATTGTCTTTCTACCTTTAAATCATCTGAAATAATTACTCCTAAATCCCTTTCCTCAGATGTTGAGGTTAGTAGGGGATTAAATATTCTAAACTCTGCCCTTGGGTTTTAAATGTCAGTTGCCACAGCTCTGACCATTTTTCAAATTTATCTAAATCATTTGCCATTTGGCTTATCCCTCCTGGAACATCAACCCTGTTACAAATGTTAGTATCATCAGCAAAAAGACATACCTTACCATCAAGACCATCTGCAGTAAAAAATATTACAGAGAATGGGTCTAAGTACAGCTCCCTGAGGTACCCCACTGGTAACTAGACCTTGCTTCGAATATAGTTTGTTGTGTCATTTAGCCACTGCAACAATATTGGAATCCAAACTTAAAGATTTCAGTTTATTGATAAGCCTTCTATGTGCAACAGTGTCAAAAACCTTACTGAAATCTAGGTACGCAATGTCTGTTGAACCACCCTAATCTATTATTTTAGTTACCCAATCAAAAAAATTAATAAGATTAGTTTGGCATGATCTCCCTGAAGTAAACCCATGTTGTCTCTGATCTTGAAATCCATGTGATTTTAGATGTTCAACAATCCAATCCTTTAACATGGTTCCCATCACTTTCCCCACTACTGAAGTAAGGCTTACTGGCCTATAGTTGCCCGACTCCTCCTTACTACCTTTCTTGTGAATGGGTACAATATTTGCTAATTTCCAATCTTATAGGACTGCTCCTGTTAACAATAATTGGTTAAATAAATCGTTAATGGTTTTGATAATACACCCCTAAGTTCTTTTAATAACTTTGGTTGTATCACATTAGGCCCCATCGACTTATTTGTCTTTACTTTTGACAGCTGAAATAGAACCATTTCCTCTGTAAACTCACATGTAACAAATGACCCATTTGTCCTTTTTCTTAACTGAAATCCCTCTCCTACATTTTTATCTGTAAATACTGAACAAAAATATTAATTGAGGCAGTCAACTAGACCTTTCCTTCTTTTGTTTTTAATCTCACTAATCCTTGTATTACTTGAATTTTCTCATTTATGTATCTAAAAAATGTTTTATCCCCCTTTTTTTTACTGACTGTGCTATTCTCTCTTCTGTGTTTGCTTTGGAGACTCTTCTAACGAGAGGCGCTACTCTTGTTAGAAGAGCTGAAATGAGTTATTAAGTTGATCCCATATTGAAAGAGCCCAGGTCCAGACGGATTAACAGTTAGCTATTATAAGAAATTTAAAGATCTCCTACGGAAATATCTATTGGAGACCTATAATACATTGCCTTTAGATGGCAGTCTGCCACATCCCATGATGAAAGCAATGCTAACTGTGATATCAAATACTAGGAAAGATCCCACCAGAAGTAATAATTATAGGCCAATTTAATTAATAAATATAGATTTAAAAATATTTTCTAGAATCCTTGCTAATCGCCTCAAACCCTATTTGCCTGGATTAGTCCACTCTGATCAATTGGGCTTTGTCCCAGGGAGAGAAATCAAAGATAACATGACTAAAATTATCGATATTATTTATGGAGAAAATTTTTTGAAACAATCTACTTTGCTTATATCAATAGATGCAAAGAAGGTGTTTGACAGAGTGGACTGGTCCTATTTATTCTCAGTATTGGAGGCATTAAGGCTTGGGATGAGATATCGAAATTGGATACATATGCTCTATAAGGGACCATCAGTTAGCGTAAGAGTGAATAGGCAAATATCCCAACCATTTGCAATAGGAAATGGAACTCAGCAGGGATGTCCCCTGTCTCTCCTACTTTTTGTTTTGGCTATTAAGTCCTTTCTGAATGCATTAAAATAGAACCCATTAATAAAAGGGTTTCCAGCGGTGGGAGTAGAGACAAAAGTCACCGCTTTTGCAGATGATGTTTTTCTCTTCATCAATAATCTAGATCATTAACTGAGGTGACTAAAGAAAATATAAATATTCAGCTTAATCTCGAAATTCAAAATTGATATTGACAAATGTGAAATATTGGGTCTTTTCATAATATCTAAATTGAAACAAGAATTACAACATACAAGATTTGAGTATAGGTGGGCGGATGGGAAGATAAAATATTTAGGACTGTAATTGAGATAGGCAGTCTTTATAAGCTGAATTATTCTCCTTTATTACAAGAAATTAAGATTTGCCTTAGTAAATGGAATTTACCATTCTTTTCCTTTTTTGGCAGAATCAACATTTTAAAAATGATGATTCTGCCAAAATTATTATATATGTTTCAGACTATTCCTATATTAATTTCTAACTAATTCTTTCTTAAAGTTAAGTCCCTATTTCTCTCTTTTATTTGGAGCAAAAAGAAAGCATGGATATCATATGAAATATTGACTGAAAGCAGGGATAGACGTGGAGTAGGGATGCTTCATATCTTTAGATACTATGTAGCTATTTTGTTTAATAAAGTGCGGGAGTGGACGGATATTAAAATGGCAAACATGTAATATAAAAAAATATTGCCCAACTCCCATCCCTTGATAAGTAATATATATTAAAATGGAGGAGAAATGGTAACTTTTCAGAGGAAATGCATGAGTACGTTACATGTATAAATATTAGAGAATGGTTGGTCAATAATTTTTTTGTAAAGCCATGGAGGCTTCAATAAGTCTGGCACAAAGAGAGACCTTCTATAAGAGTATCTCACAGTGGTACAGAACCCCTGTAAATATCCATTCTTTTAAACCATCTTAAAGTGATCGGTGCTGGAGATGTGGGGAGGAAAATGGTGATATTGAACACATATGTTGGTTTTGTAAAAGAATACAAACTTATTGGGTTCAAGTTATTAACTTAATTAAAGAGGTACTTCCTTTTAAGTTTTAATTGACACCATCACATGTGCTCTTGGCTTGGCCTTTTTCTTTTTCAGATTCTCACAAACAGTTCCCAGATCAATGGATAGCTAAGGCTGAAATAACACGGGATATGGAAAATATACACTGGTCATCTTGGGGTGATAGGAAGAAATATTTGGCAACATGGCTTCCTTGGATTACATACTGGAGACACGATCAATCTATATAAAAGAACAAGGGAAGGAGAATACTTGATACTGTAGCTAATACAGTCCCCTTTAGCAGTTATATAAAATAAATTGAGAATTGGATTAATCTCTATAGGTCAAGGAATTTCCTCTCCACATATGGAAAAATATATTTAATTTTGAGAAAATATTTAATAGATCATAATTAAGACACACAGGCCATTATACATCATACATTATATAACATATTAGTGATTTATTTATTTTTTTCTTTCTTTCTTTCTTTCTTTCTTTCTTTTTTTTGGGGGAAATATGGTAAAACATATGCATTGGATATTTAATATATAATACATAATATATAATATAAGATGTATTTTGTTATAATTGATGATAATTATGCCCTGTTATGTATGCAATTTTGAAAATATGAATGAAAATATCAATAAAATCTAATTAAACAAACAAAAACAAAAAAATTCAATATAGATTTATTACTGCTCCTACCTTTTTCTTTCTATTGTTATTTTTCTCACTTGATCTGTGAAATAAATGGTGGGAAAATAATTTATTTTTCTGTACACTGATTGGCCCATTTTTGCTCCCATTTTGTTTGTCTTTGTCACTTCCGTGAACATTTTTCATACGATATTCAGACAAGCCAAACCATCACATGGATGACTATTAGACTACCTGATCATTTTTTATATATACTTTGTTTTTATTTTTTTCACTGTGCACAAGTCTAATTGTTACCTTATTATAATGCACAGTTTAGAAACTGGGATTTTGAGCATTACTAAGTTGCAGCTAGTAATATGATATGCTAAATATATTTGATTGCAGAGTTATACTGTGCATTCTGTCAGTCAAAACAAGTTAAAAAATGTTTATAGTATATAAAATATAGTTATTTTATTGCAACCAACAAAACAGACTCTTTTACAAAATATAATACAGTATTTTTCAGATGTTACTGCTACAGAAAAAAATAGCTTCTTGAAGCCTTTTCCAGGAGAGATTTTTACAAATTGACCTTGAATACGTAAATAGGAACAATATGTATTAAGTATTTTGGGGGAATATTCGGTTATTCAATTTATAAACCTAGGTTTTTTTTCTCTTGAACAACTTCAGTGCTGTGGACAAACACAATAAGAAGAAATAGATGTCAGTTTTGCCTTTTTTTAGATATATTATTTCAGGATGCAATTTTCTTCCTTGCATGCTGAGCATGCAGTTAGCTAGAACACTGTGACAGACAGAATTGGCTTATGAATTAATTTTGCTAATGTTAGAACGTTCATATGATAGCACTTTGCTTGACATGTAAAAAAAATAAGCACATTATAGCCCAGCAGGGGCGATCTTACCAGTTACATTTTTATGCAAGTATTTTATAGTGAGACATTCCTAGGTCAGCGTAATCAAGCAACAAATTGTTGTGGGTCTGCCAGCTCTTGATAAAGGGCAGCACTTACACAATTTCACAGTAGTCTGGAGACATAAACGGCATAACATCTTTAAAGCAGAAGAGGCTATTTCTATAGGGTTTATGGACACTAGCTATGCTTACCCTCTCAACACTCAACGCCATTTTCTTTCAACTAATAACTACTGTATTTAGTGAACAACACACTTCAGTATTTATTTATATAACACATTAATACAGTATTAGTTAATAAGATGGGAGAAATGTTTAATATTGGCCTTTGGAGATAATCCATGAAAAACACAACCTGTTCAACATAATGTTTACCCATAATGCACATAACGATAAAGCACTTAAAAACAAAATGGTGGACTGGGTTTCAAGAAGTATTATCAATTCTTGTATTTCACTCAAATTTCACGTTAAAAGACTTAATATCATTAAACATCCCAACATAAACTTTATGTTATAAACTCTTTTCTAAATTCATATATGTTAATTTGGGGGGGGGGGGAAATATCTTGTCTACATTTCCCTCTAGTCCTTTTGGACAACCATCTTTACGCACCTGGGGTCAGATTGTTAATTATCCCAGTTGATGTTCACTATCTTGCAACTGTGCACTGCTTTTTAAAATCTCGTGCTCTGTCTACCTGCAGCATTTTCTGTCTATGCGATATTGAAAAGCAAGGTGCAGCTGCAAAATAGTGAGCGTTTACTGGGATAACTGACAGTCTGACCTAAGCGGCATAAAAATGGCTATCAAAAAGGGGGAGTTGGCAAGTTAGGCAAGCAATCACTTAAAAAATTGATTAATTAAAAAAAAAGAGATGGCATGCTATAACATGACTATTATATTGAAAGATAATGACACATTTTTCAATATGAAATAATTGGCAATAACTATTAGGGTAATGTTTAATCTTTACATACTGTAGTAAGTTTATTTCAGTGCAAAAATATAATAGCTTGAAAGAGCAAACAGAATTATTTTAAAGTAAGTCACAATATTGTATAAGGGACACAAGAGACTTGCAAAACTGCAGGCATCAAATAGTCCATATGAGTCTCCAGATTCAATACCGTTGCAGTATAATTAAAGTCCTGCTTATCCAGTCTGTCCTGCTATGTTTTATTCCAGAACCGATTGAAGACATTGCACACACCACAATACTTTGTCAGGAGCCCTTTCTTTTCTGAAAGCGATAAATGCCTTCTTTATTTTTATTTGTTTATTTATTTAGCAAAACTGCTTACTAGCCTTATTCTTTAATATTTAGTGAACAACACATTTCAGTATTTGAAACAAGAAAAAGAAAAAATGAACTGGAAGACCACCAAAATCGAAGATAGAGGTGGAAAACCTATTCATTCATAGATCTATACCTCCCAAAAAGTAAGTGTACTATATGTAACGGGTTCCAAGACCTTTAATAAAAAATGACATACATATTGGAATTATACATAACTGGCTAAAAAGTTTGCCAGAAAGAGTTCCCCTAAGGGATATTGGTGAGTGAAATAAATATTCACAAATACTAACTAGAATATAACCCTAATGTGAGTTGTATAAATTACCTGGTATAAGGAACGCTGTTATAGAGAAAAGAGCAGAGAGAAAGTAATATCTGTACAAAGTGAACCTTATCCAGGACTTAGTATCAAAGTAGAGAAGAAAAGAGGAGGGGGATAAAGTTAGGGTTAAACAAAAGTATAACCTGGTAGTAATAACATCCCTATTCGAAATGGGACAGCTGCAACTACGTGAAAAAATGTACTATCGACAAGAAAAAATGGGTAATATAAGTATTAGGCTCATAGCCAAAAGCTGTTTGTTGCCAGGAACAAAAAGATGACCCACTTATATATCCTCACTTGCCCTAAGCTTCTAGCTAAATGATTTATGGAAATCATTTGCTCTTTCGAAAAAGTAAAACTAGAGAATACTAACCTGAAATTAGGGGAAGAGATTGAGAAACTGAATCAGTTCAAAGGTGAAGCTACTTTCCCGACCTTGGAAAACAAATTAAAACTAAATCTAGACAGATATCAAGAATCTATTAAGTTTAGAAAACACCAAAAGTTCATTAGAGATTCTAGAGATTATCAAACTGGTAATATCTATAAATTCCCTAACCGACGCTACAGACAGAACTCTGAGAATAACTTGACCTCTGAATATGACTCTTCAGACACTGACTCTAGTTCAGTATCCTCAGGTTTACAAACCTCAACCACAAACCCTAGTAATGTTAGTCACCCACGTAGCATTCTAAAGAAAGGGGTTGATTTTTTAGAAATGGGACACCAGGAGGAATACCCAAACTATCAGACCCGTTGTCAATCAAGGAATCAAGGGGGGAGGGATGGACGACGGGGGAGAAGGAGACGTCACTAACTGTGACCTCTCCCAACACCCCGAGACTACAGGTTATCAATCTCTCATCGTTTCAGCTTGAGAGTTTCCATCATACTGTCCTAGAAAAAGGTCTATCATTTGTTCCAACCCCCCCTTTTGACAAATTCTCTTGGGTCAAAGACTTACACCTGTTTGTGAGAAAACTAGCCTTACACAAATTTCACGAACTTAATAAAGAAAAAAGAGCTAGATCACTAGGTCTCTCCCCTGGGGATGTTGATTGCCTTAATAACTTGGTAGCTCTTCTGGACGAAAATATGCAAAACCCGTCTAGACATACAGACTTAAAACCTAAAAGTAGGTTTACCCCTAATTTTTCGGCCTATAGGAATATTGACCTGTTCCTTGAAGCAGCGAAAAATGAGATTGATCACATAGAAGTAAAAAATCTTCCTGCCTTCCCTAATGAAAATCTTTCTTATCAAGAACAACGTGCCCTCAAATCCCTTAAGGATAATGACACTTTAGTCATTAAACAGGCGGACAAGGGGGGCAATGTGGTTCTGATGGACAAACTTAATTATGAAAAAATGGTACAGGATGTCCTTAGTAATAGGGACACCTATACGGTCCATCAATCAGATCCCACAAATGCCTTCCTTAAGAATTACAAAGAGATTCTAGATGAGGGACGTAGCAGAGGAGTGCTGTCCGAGGAGGAACATCGTTTCATCCTTAATCCCTGTCCGAGGATAGCAACCTTCTACTGTCTCCCCAAAGTTCATAAAAGTATGCAGAATCCACCAGGCCGCCCGATAGTTTCGGGGATTGATAATTTGACAAAAAATGGGAGTCTATATATTGACCGTATCCTTAGACCCTTTGTAGAACACCTGCCATCTTACATTAGAGACACAAAGCAGGCTTTGCACCTTCTTATGAACTTACATATTCCATCTACATCCAATTTATGCAGTCTTGACGTTGAAGCATTATATTCCTCTATCCCACATCAAAGGGGACTTGAACATATTAGGTATTTTCTAAACAAAAGAGGTGCTGAATATCAGGCACATACTGAATTTACTGTCAACCTCCTTGAGTTCATCCTAACACACAACTTCTTCTTATTCAATAAGAAGTTCCACCACCAAGTGAGAGGCACGGCGATGGGCACGTCTTGTGCCCCATCGTATGCAAACCTCCACCTTGGCTGGTGGGAAGAACAGATCAGGACCATTGACACACTGATACCTTTTATGTCAAAGATTACATCATGGTATAGATACATAGATGATGTTCTGATTGTCTGGCAGGGAGATGCTAATGAATTTAATCAATTTGTTGCTCTCCTCAACATAAATGAGGATAATCTACGTTTCACTTCTGAATTTGGGGGCCACTCCCTGAATTTTTTGGATCTCACTATTTCGATCTGTGGAGATGGCTCCATTAAAACTACCCTCTTTAGGAAACCAACTGCATCCAACTCTCTTCTTAAGTGGGATAGCTACCATCCTAGGCCTCTTAAACAAGGCATTCCAACTGGTCAATATCTCAGGCTTCGACGGAACTGTTCCGACCTGGAGGATTTTCAAATTAAGGCCAAATCCCTGCGTCAACAATTTAAAGAAAAAGGCTATCCAAACAAATGTTTAAAAAGAGCCTATAAAAGAGCATTGCTGACGGACAGGGATGACCTTCTGTCTGATACATTTGATGCCAATTCTAGTACTAATAAAACTATTAGGATGATCGGAACATTCAATACCGGTTGGAATGTAATGAAGCAATCTTTTCAAAAATTTTGGCCTATTCTCCTTAGAGACCCACATCTGAAAGAAGTACTGGGCCCTCGGGTTACCATTACAGCTAGGAGGGGTAAAAACCTCCGTGATTTGCTGTCCCCCAGCCATTATTCATGTACACAGAGTCCACAGCCTTCATGGCTGGGACGTCAAATCCCAGTGGGCACGTTTCAATGTGGAAAATGTGTAGCGTGCAAATACATCTAAAGGGATTCTAAGAGAGTACAAGACAGCGAGGGAAAACATTCCTTCCAAATCTCCCATTTTTTTAACTGTAATTCGGTGGGAGTAATCTATCTCCTCACATGCAGCTGTAAAATGCTGTATGTGGGGAAGACATTCAGACCTTTTAAGGAACGTATAAAAGAACACGTGAGATGTACCAAAAATCGTGTAGAGACCCCCATTTCTAGACACCTTAAAGAACACCATGATGGGCTGTCTAGAAATATACGCTTCTGTGGTCTCGAGCTGGTCAAACGGGAGTCCAGACGAGGAGACTTCGATAAAATCTTACGTCAAAAGGAATGCAGATGGATTTACAAACTCAATACCCTCCACCCAAAAGGACTCATTGAGGGTTTTTCCTTCTCCCCTTTCATTTGAAATAGTGTATTTGCTTATTTGAAATGTATATAAATATGTGGAAGAAGTCTTTACCTGTCTTCCCCTATGGGAGTGGGTATTTTTCTAGGGAGTGTGCGCCTGCCGCTATTTCTTTATACCCTATGAATTTAAATCAACTTAAATCATCTTCTTGTCTTTGACACTTTAGGTCATGGTTTATGTGAAGTTATGTGATATTATTAAGTACTTTAGTTATGCATTATCCTTTGTGGGTCCATTATATTTATCTTTCTTGCTGTTTACTCCGGTACCTGCCTTAACTGTGGAACTAAGGTTCTGTCAAATATACCTAAACCGTGATCACTGTTTACACAGTGATTATATTTAACTGTGATTATTGTTTACATCTCTTACATAGCCACATAACATTCTTATTTACTATGATATTTTATTTTAATATATCAATTCAAATATATGGAGACATATTGTCTTTAGTCTGGTGGTTATGGTCTATATTCCCAACAAGTATGAATATTAATCTGGGAAGGACTATAATATTTCATTTAATGTTGCCCCACAATTGGGACAATTTTCTTGTCTCCTCTTTATATTTAGAATAATGCTTTGTTTAGTAATAATATTGTTGATTGGTTATGTTTATCTATCTATTACAATATAATCTTATTTTCCACAATGATCACTCGACCGGATCACTATGTAAACAGTACTTGAACACGCCCCCTGTGCCTCCCACTTGATAAGTGAGAGACCAATACGTGGCATATATTGAAGGGGCGGTCTCAAGCTCACAGACCTACGACACTCACTATGTATCTCAGGTGGGTCGGAGCTTGATCACGCCCCCTGCCCGTGCCGACCGGATTACTATGTAAACAGAACTTAAACACGCCTCCTATGCCTCCCACTTGATAAGTGAGAGACCAATACGCGGCATATATTGAAGGGGCGGCTTCAAACTCACAGACCTATGGTACTCACTATGTATCCCACGTGGGTCGGAACGTGACCACGCCCCTTGCCCGTGCCTCCGGGCCCCCTATTGGACAATAGGAATTACTGGGAGTAACTAATGTTACAAACCCGGTAATGGTGACGTCCGGGATGGCAATTGGCAGTTTTGTCTTGAGGGGCGGGACCTACTTACCTTTTTAAACACGGACATTTACACAGACACTTTTCAGCTCTTGACAAAGGCGGTTAGATACGCCGAAACGCGCGTCGAGCAACTTTACAATGCCGATGCATTTATTTTGAGTTTTTTTGTTTTGTGTGCTTTTTTATGATTTTCTTTTTTTCTAACTAGATATCCCTTTTGTTTGATTTTTCTCTATGATGGTGTAGAGTCTTATTAGACAGATAGGAGTGGGGATTATAGGGACAGTCTTTAGGCTGCCTCGAAGCAGCAGGTAGTCAATCTATTTTTCCCTGTATTTTGGGAGACAGCTAGCAGCTTAGGGCAAGTGAGGATATATAAGTGGGTCATCTTTTTGTTCCTGGCAACAAACAGCTTTTGGCTATGAGCCTAATACTTATATTACCCATTTTTTCTTGTCGATAGTACATTTTTTCACGTAGTTGCAGCTGTCCCATTTCGAATAGGGATGTTATTACTACCAGGTTATACTTTTGTTTAACCCTAACTTTATCCCCCTCCTCTTTTCTTCTCTACTTTGATACTAAGTCCTGGATAAGGTTCACTTTGTACAGATATTACTTTCTCTCTGCTCTTTTCTCTATAACAGCGTTCCTTATACCAGGTAATTTATACAACTCACATTAGGGTTATATTCTAGTTAGTATTTGTGAATATTTATTTCACTCACCAATATCCCTTAGGGGAACTCTTTCTGGCAAACTTTTTAGCCAGTTATGTATAATTCCAATATGTATGTCATTTTTTATTAAAGGTCTTGGAACCCGTTACATATAGTACACTTACTTTTTGGGAGGTATAGATCTATGAATGAATAGGTTTTCCACCTCTATCTTCGATTTTGGTGGTCTTCCAGTTCATTTTTTCATTTTTTCTTTTTCTTGTTTCTCATAATTTGCAGGGGTTAAGCCCCCTATACCTCCTGTAACCTTTACAGAGATTAGGGATTTGAATTATTTCAACACCCTATATACTCTGTCTTTTTTCTTTTTTTTTACATTTCAGTATTTATTTATATAACGCATTAATACAGTATTAGTTAATAAGATGGGAGAAAAGTTTAATATTGTCCTTTGGAGATAATCCATGAAAAATACAACCTGTTCAACATAATGTTTACCCATAATGCACATAACGATAAAGCACTTAAAAACAAAATGGTGGACTGGGTTTCAAGAAGTATCATCAATTCTTGTATTTCACTCAAATTTCACGTTAAAAGACTTAATATCATTAAACATCCCAATATAAACTTTATGTTATAAACTCTTTTATAAATTCATATATGTTAAATTTGGTGGGGGTGGGGGGGGGATATCTTGTCTACATTTCCCTCTAGTCCTTTTCGACAACCATCTTTACGCACCTGGGGTCAGATTGTTAATTATCCCAGTTGATTTTCACTATCTTGCAACTGTGCACTGCTTTTTAAAATCTCTTGATCTGTGTACCTGCAGCATTTTCTGTCTATGCGTCTTTGTGCCACATAATATTTGAGATATACAATATAGTATATATTTATGTTGTGTTTCAGTGGCTTAAAAATACCAATTTATAGGGTGCCCCGTCTCCTAAATGTAAAGTTCAGTATGAAAAGCTAATTCTTAAGTTCTACAGTTTTATATCCCACATATCACCGGAAACAACAAATTCAACGTAGAGTGATGACAGTGGGACAAATAGGGGTCATTTTCAGTGTCCTTCCAATCCTTTAAAGAAAGGTATCAGATTCCAGATTGTGACTTCTTTATATAATTTCAAGTGACTTTTACACCCTCTTTGAATTCTGTGGTTTTACATATAAGGACATAACAATCATCTGAACTTAACTGGTCTGAAAATTAGGGTCATGCAACAGGACAATGATGTGGAATGCAACCTGAGAAGAACAACACATGACATATTGCACCACTGACATGGTGTACTATGTCATGTGTTGTTGTTCATCCAAGGTTTTATTTACCTAATTTTAAGACCTGCTTAGGAACTGCTGGTTGTTATCATGTCCTGATATGTACAACCATAGAATTCAAAGAGGATGTACTTTATTTTTCCATGACTGTATATCAGAGAGCATGCATATCATGCCTGTAAATGTTCTATAATATAAGTTGCAAAAAGTATCTTGTAATTATATAAAAATACATAACTATTTAGATATAAACACTAGTATAACAATCAAACAATATAAAATAAAAGTGGGGAAAGGGTCCATCAGTGGCAGAACTACCGCCGTTCTCTGTCAGTGCTGTGCCCCTTTTAATAGTGCGACCGGGCCCCTATAACACTAAGCCGCAAGGAAGGATTGCCGAGAGGAGGGGAACCAGAGTTGGAGATCATCAGATCCCAAGGAAGTGACACTACTGCACCCAAAAAGGTAGGAAACAGAAGGGTGGCTTAAAATGTGAACATATGTATCTGTGTCTGTGTGTGTTTTTGTATGTGTGTCAGAATTTGTATTGTCGGTACCTGTGTATCTGTATGTATGTCAGTGTGTGTATTTGTGTGTCAGTGTATCAGCATGTGTGTGTGTATCTGTGTATTTGGATGTGTGTATATATGTGTGTATTTGGCAGTGAATATGTATATGGGCAAACATCTCTGCATTTAAATTCCAACAATACACAAATTCAAATGTCAACACTGCATACTACACACTCCTACATTCAAAGGCAAACACTACAAACAAGTGAACCACTGCTTTCAAAAGGCAACAATACATAAAAAATCAATGTAACACTGCAAACAAGTATACATTCACACACATGTACTCCATACAAAAACATGATTACATTCAAACATACAAACATTACTAGATGTTAAATATAAGCCTACAAGAATGGGTAAAGTAGATTCGCAGTTGGCAAAGTATTTTGGGAGTTATGCAAAAGATGGGGATCTACCTTTTTTCCATTCTTGCGATGGAAGGCCCCCAAAAATTCTTGTGCCAGGGCCCTCTCTACTTTAGTTCCTGCAACTGGGATCCATCTTACATAGCAATAACATTTTTAAATGTCAAGTGTTTACAGAAATAATGTCCTATCACAAAACAAGAATATTCTGTATATTTAGGTATATTCAACTACCTGCAAGGTAGTTCACACCAGACAGGAACTCCTTGATTAAGGTCAAGATACTGGAAACATGGAGAAATGAAATATAGTTTACAAATCAAATATGAGCATCAGTCTATTTATGAAACAATTCAGAATTATTTTTCACAAGCCTAGAAAGCAGTGATTGACATAGGAGCCAAGGAGGGAAAGGGGGTTCTAGGCAATTGAGGCTGCAAAATATTCCAAATACTGTCCAACAATCCAAAGATGAAGCTGGCCTCAAACTATTATTGGGAATTTCCCCCCTTATATCATGTGATAACAACTTCACTTTTTCCTGTGTATTCAAGAAAAGCATGCACTACAGATGTACTTTCTTTTCTTCATTTCATCGTTACATTTCCTTTCTTCGTTGCTTATACATTTCCAAAAGCTAATAAAGATTTCAATTTCAAAATTATAGATGTATATTTTGAGATGGATAAATATTTATGGCAAGCTTATGCTTCTTGTTATTTTTCCTTGATTATAATAAACATATCACATTGTGAAATACCACATTTCCATCTCACTAAACAATAGAACGCAGGTAGCTGTTCTTCTCGTAAGAATGTTCCATGCTGATCATCAGAGCGGATTGCTTGAGAATATTCATATCAGCATCTTATAACTTTTTCTCTTTTTGATCAAAACCTGTCCTCGAAGCATCTCTACACGTGTAAAATATAGTTTTAAGTGGGGATAGAGAAAAACATAACCAAAAAGGTCCTAGAAAATATATGTAAATACAAACTGGGAAAACCCAAACACCAAATAGGTGGGTAATGGAATAATTATACAACCTGAGTAAAATACTCTATACCACAATCTGTAAAATACAAAATGTATACATGGTGAAGTATGTTATGGTTAGGTATCGGGGTGAGGGTCGTATATTCAGGAATTTCTCCCATTAATAGGGTCAAAGATATCTCCAGGAACAGTATTCTTAACGTCTCAGAGTTATGAGGAGGAGAAAAAAAATATATATATATAGTGCAGATGGTATTAAAATATGACACATTTATTTTACAACATTGCACTTACAAAATATCAAATATAAAAAAGCATCTCACCACAGCCAGCGTGGTTACCGAACTCCAAGATGTTACAGGAAGCACCAAAACGTTTCCACAGGTATGGTGGTAGAATATATAATAAAAACAACAGATTAAGAAAAAAATAATAACAAGTCCTACGCATTTGGTCCATTGGGACTTCCTCAGGGATCACTGTGTGTGCCAGACCGGATTCTTCTTATAATTGTGCTTAATGGGTGGTGTTTTCTTTCGCGGGTCCTTACTTTCGGGTTATGCGTCATTCCGTGTGCGTCGATGATATCATCAGTAATCACATGCGTTCCACGTTGGAACGCAAAAAAGACTTCCGGGTGGCGGTAATTACGAGCAACTACCAATCATTTAACATCAGAACATCAAACTGTATCTTATACATATGCAGATATACATCACAAAATATATTACATTACAAGGCATCAAAAGGCTATACAGCATGGCCCCTCACAATGACATTAAACAAATGAAGTTCATTATGCAGATAAAAGCATGCAAAAACCGCTTCTATGTAAGATTGTGTGGTCTCTTCATTTTTTGTTCCCTTTTTAAAGGGCAATAAATAGATTATTTTACACTATATGGAGCTTCCTGTAACATCTTGGAGTATTCTCTAGGACCTTTTTGTTTTTTTTTTCTCTATCCCCAATTACTTCAGTGTCTTGAAAGGGAACACTTTTTCCTTAAAAGGTCCACTTGTATTTTGGGAGCATATAGTGATTGTCTATTGTACTTTAAGTGAGTTTAAAAAATAATCCTGATAATAAATAATCCTAATCCTGCTTATTTCGAAATATATCTTCAGACTGGCGCTCCACATTATCTCTTTGTCATGTCCCTATAGACTGCATTACTACAATTTTTCCTTGAAGACATATATCATAGGAAACAGAATCTTCCTCAGGCAAGTTCTGAAAGAAATTATACTTTAATGTCCATGCGCTCCGATTGGGTGGCTTACAAGCCAACAACCAACCAATCATAGTGATCTACTGAGATTTCCTTTATAAAGGATTTTTCCACCTTGAATTTCTGAGAGGAGCCCTTTACCTTTTCTTTTTGCTGGGTAGTGGTTGTATTTATTTTTTGTATATTTTGCTAATCAAGTCTTTATTTTAAAGTAACGTCAGGTTTGGCTTTTAGGGGAGTGAACAATTGGAAACATTTTGGGAGGGAATTGACAATGTTATGTCCCCCCCAAATGTCCTGTCCTGGGGGCATAAGTTTAAAACCTCCTTTATAATAATATGGAAGTCGTATTGAGACCCATAGACTCTTTTTTAAATCAGTGCTTTCATTTCTCATCCTATACCAGGTATAGGATTTGGAATATTCACAAAGCATCAGTTTTAATAAAATTTGGAACCGAATGCATTTGGCAGGAAGGATGCACATTTGCAAATTATTGTTCACTTGCTTTTTTGCAAGTGAATTATAATTTTAAGTACTATTTCTTAGTACTGCCAGCTGGTAAATAGTTAAATAACCCTCAGATCTGATATGGTAAATTATGTGGAGGCCATCAGCCATGCTAGCCAGCCGCTGCATAAGCAAAGTTAAAATATATAAATAATCAAAACCCTATGGGTCAATAAGTCTCCCATATTACTGTAAGGGAGGTTTCAAACCCCCCTATGCCCCGATCTGCCATGCGACAGGTGTGGGCATACCTAATACTTTTTTAAACTAGCAACCCATGGGTGAGGGCACAGTGAGGACAATTTCTGCCCAGTCACTTGTTTTAAAAATGTATTATATATGACCCCACTTGCCCCATGGCAGCTGGAGGCATAGGAAGGTTTTAAACCTTCCTTATTGTATAGTGACGGTCCTTTTGACCTTCATTGAATTTATATATTATTAATATTTTTTTTTTTTACTTTTTTAATGTGGCAACTGGCTATCAAAAACTGGCCAGTCACCACATCATTATGTCTCGCGCCGCTGAGCGTTATGTAACTATTTGTCTGCTGGCTGCTGAATACTTTGGATTTTTTATTTATTTTTTGTATATATTTCAACAATTATCAATGAATGTGCAGCAATATGTGTCCCTCTCCATTACTAAAGTATAATTTATGATTTTTTATTATAGATTACCAGTTCTCCCATGCTAGTGACACTGTAGTTTCCTGTTTCCAACGTAGCTTGAATGGGATAGTGCTGAACACTTTACTAAGGTGTTCTACTTTCAGTTTTGTTGGTAGTAGTAGTCTAAATATCTGCTTGTTGGGAAAAGTGTTCTTTTTATGTGTAGCTCTTGATATAGGGGTTTGTGCATCCGTGTCCTAGGTGTTGTTAACAGACAGCATGTTATTTAGCCTAGAGAATAAATCAAATTACCTCTGGCCTTAAAGGGACACTACAGTCAGAAGACCCAGTACAGCTTAATAATGGTTCTGGTGTCTATTGGCTGTCACTGCAGGCTTTTCAATGTAAATTGCTGCCTAGTAACACTTCTAGTGGCAGTCACTCAGATGGCCACTAAAGGTACTACCTACTTCAGCACAGCACTGTGTGCAGCACCTACGTTCAGCGTCTCCACGCTCTGCATGAAGACACTAAATGCTCCCTAGTCCCCATAGAGATGCATTGATTTAATGCATCTTAATGAGGAAATGCCAATTAATGCAACGTGGTGTGTTGCACATGAGCTTCAGCCTCTGCATTGGAGGTGGGGCCAGCCAAGGTGAGCTCGGTACCATGATAGAGAAAAGGTAAGTTAAAAACTTTTGCAATCCAATCTGAGAGTGGCTGGGAACCTAAACATCCACCCTCACACTATAGTATTAGAAATACTTGTTTGTATTCCAAACACTATAGTGTTCATTAAACACCGTTTGTTGTTGTTTTTTTCAAGACAATGGCATGCTCTTTTAAGGATAGACACACTGTAGGACAGTATGTAGGACAAACATGTAAAAGCAGTTTATATGTGGAATTCAAAATAAACAAAAATGGGTTGGCACATTCAGTTAAACCACTAAAAATATTTTCACTTTGCTATTAAAACGATGCAGAAATAAAATGAAGCATTGATATTGTAGATTAAGGGATATTCAGATTATCAATAAAGTAAGTAAAATGCTTCCTACCAAGTTAATGTGAAATAAACACCAGTTTCCTGCTTTTTGTGCTCTGAGCATTAATGTGTAAATGTATTTTTCATATCAGTATGCATAAATAGCAGGTTATTTAATGACAAAACAACATTGTTGTTGATCCGTGTAGAGCACAGCAGAAAAAATCCCACCTTGAATGGGTTACAAAGTTATGGCATTAAAGACAGAATACATTACCGATTTATTTTATTTGCAGGGTGTTGAAAAGTTGAAAACATGAATAATGTGTAAATGTTGTGAAAGAGATGTACATATCAGCCACTGGTGTGTTCTAGGCTATTATCGGCAGTAAATGGGGTTAAAAGGACACGATGGGCTTGAAATAATCCCTTCTTCTTTTATGTATTATGTATGTTTGTATGTATGTATATGTATAAATACTTGCATATGTAAAAACAAATGTAAAGTGATAAAAAAGTATTTATACCTGACAGTCTTCCATTTGATGCAAACCCCCTGGCATAACATATTCTGCGGTAAATTATTGTAAACCCATGGAGAGTCTGAGCTAGTGATTGCAATGTTCTGTTCTAGAATTCCTAACATGCTGTACAGCAGTATGTTTGCAGTAAAACCAGAAACAGTGCAGGTTTGGAGAAGAGCTTTTTGGATATTTATAAAAGACACCCAACATAACTATCCGAGACCTTACCTACACATTGCACCTAACATATAAAGGATTGGAGAATCCCTTACAGTAATTTATTGATTTGTTTATTTATTTGTTCTTGCCTTTCCAAGCCTATAATTCCTCATCTTAAAGGGACATCCCACTGCCCAAATACAAAATAAATAAAATTCACTGTTTAGTAGCTACACCTCCAATGAAAAATGCATGCATTTAATTGTGTGTTTTTTTCATTAGGGATATATCTAAAAACAGCTTGCAAAATCTGCAGTTCTCTTGTTTGCTGCCTTTGCAAGTCCTTTTCTTTTAACCCCGTCAAGACTTTCTATGGCTGTCCAATCACAGACTTCTCAATGCAGCTCAATGAGAAGTCTTTGCAAGGCAGGTGCTGTGAGCGATTGCTGCCTCTTGAGTTTAGCTTCACTGGGCTAACCATAAAAGAAAGTAGAATAACTTGAAGTCTGATTGAAAGCCAGGGGATGTAACCAGGCAACTTTATGAAAGTGCGAATTTCTATAGAAATCTGCACTTTTTGCAAAATGAAAAAAAAAGAGGACACACTCTACACTCGTGAAGTTTTTAAGCAAGATAAAGTGATTTAGGGGTCTATAGTGTGCCTTTAATAGGCATGCGTTATTTGCTTTAGATTGCTGGAAGTAACTGTAGCCAAATTATTTTACGCAAAAAGGGCTTATTTTCTATAAATATAGCTGAAAAAGGAAATACGTCCATTAAGTTCAGCCTTTCTTACATCTGATTCCCAGCTTGAAGCGCTTCATATTTTGCAACAAACTATGAAAAAATGCCTTCTTCACCCCAGAATTATATTTTTGCAAGTATTCGTCCAGTTGCTGTTTAAACATTTGTACAGACTCTTATAAAACCACCCCTTCAGACAGAGAATTGCACATCCTTATTGTTCTTACTGTAAAAAATAATTTTCTTTGCCGTAGACTAAATCTCCTTTCTTCCAGTCTAAATGCGTGACCTTGTGTCCTATGTATAGTCCTTTTTAATGAATAGATTTTCAGACAACGGTTTGTACTGGCCCCAAATATATTTGTATAATGCAATCCCCTCTGAGGCTCTGTTTTTCCAAACTAAAGAGATTTAAATTTCTTCATAACTAAAATGTTCCATTCATTTTATTTATTCCGTAAACCACCTTTGCACTTAATCTAGTGCCATGATATCCTTCTATAAAACAGATGCCCAAAATTGCACAGCATATTCAAGGTGTGGTCTTACCAGTTATTTATAAAGATGCTAAATTATATTTTCATCCTGAAAAGCAATGCCCCTATTTATACATGACAATACCTTGCTTACCTTAGCAACTGCTGATTGACATGACACATTGTTGCCTAGTTTTTATAGAACAATTTCCAAATCCTACAATGTTGTTATCCCTAAATTACTACTATTTAGGGTGTAAATGGCTTGTGCATTTTGTACCCTGAAGTGATAACTTTGCATTTTTCAACATGAAATTTCATCTGCCCAGTCCCCTATCTAAATCCCTCTGCAGCAAAGCAATATCCTGCTCACATTGTATCAGTTTACAGAGTTTTGTGTCATCTGCGAACACTGATACATGATTATCAGTGCCTGTTATATATGAATTGCCATGTTTGTAATTTGTATTATTTATGTTTGTGTATGGCGATTTTATCTTTGCTGCGTAAATATATATATATATATATATATATATATATATATATATATATATATATATATATATATATATATATATATATATAATATAGCATTTCAAAATTCAACATATTGTAGATTTTGAGTTACCACTGCGAGTTTACATTCTCTAAGCACTAGATGGCATTGTAGTATAAATTATATATTCTGTTTCTATACAGTTTTATTGTTCAATTTCCTATAACATGACACTGAATTAGACAATGTGTATGTATTTAAGTGATTGTCAATCCTTCTGAATATCAGTCTCCCTGTTTAAATCAATGCCAAGGCACTAATAATTCTTTAAAAAGCACAATGCTTGTATGAGAGCATGAGGCATCCCATTAAACTTAAATCATCGAAAGGCAGCATTTTTAACATTGAGTATCAAAATGGCAATGTTATTATGATTGTGCATGCATAAGAGCACAGCAGCATTCCACTGTGACTTGTAAAAACACATTTATAATTATTTGGCAAATGTCATGGTCTTCGTACGGTTAGGTTTACATGGTACAAAAGATTAAGGGTAATATGTTTCATAGTTTTCGTAGTAAGGATATACATACCATTGTCCATATTCTAATTTAGGGAGTCTATCAGTGATGATTGGGGAATTCACTTACACTCAAGATGCTGTAGATAATAATGCCCATCATTTTGTATGGGAAATGCTCATTAGTACTACAGGAAGTTTAATATTGAATGATTGGCTAACTAAGTCACTTCCAAATTTTGACAGCTCTTACTGCATTGATTGCAAATCCTTGAAATTTGGAACAAGTGTAGGAAAAACAAATGTTATTACTATTTTGTGACATTTTTAATGTGATACATTATATATTGTTAAATATATATATATATATATGATATATATATTTTTTTTTTTAAAGCAGTGAGGTGAGAGGAGAAATCCTACATCACCACCTTTACATTCAGAGTGTCTTTGGTTGTGGACCACCAAAGGATAAAGATGCAGGGATAGCAGTGTCAGAGGAGGAGAGCTATGTTTCTGATAAGGCTAGTAAATCTAGGGTATGAAAGATGAAGAGCAGTGGATTTTGTAAAATTGCAAACAGAGCATGTATTCCAGAGGGCAGTATTGAAGGAGGATTTAGAGGAAGAGTAACATGAGATGGGTATGAGATTGGTGTGGTTCCTTGAGTTAGTACATGGTAGGTTTGAGAAGTCTCTTGACGCAGTTTATACTGCAAGTAAGTGTTGCAGGTTAGAAGGTAAATCTCCCATGTTAAAATTAGTGTAGGACCCACAGATATTGGGGTACAATGACGTAGTGGTGGGCTTACACAATATGGCCATATGGTGGAACTGAATCCCCATATTTATTTGCTAAGATAGGTGATTTTAAGTAGCCTTGTTAAACGTAAAGTTGTACTTTTGTTTGTGTGTGTGCTGTTCCTTTAACTGTATTTTGTATATGTTTTGGTCTTTACGGCAGCACCACTGCTTGGAAAAGCATGTTCTGGGTATTCCCCCAAATTCCCATTTTTTCAAAAAAAAATTTTGAAACCCTACTAGCCAGGCCTAAAATATATATAATAGAGAAAATGGATAACATGTGTGCATGCATCAGTTTGGTTTTGATTCACAACCACTTCTAACTCTGCTGTAAATGTATCCGTATTCCTCTGATGTACAATATATAATCCCTCTCAAGTGGCCCTTGGTCGACTTCCACACAAATGCCTCAATTACATATCATCTGATCATGAACATGGCGTTTTTTCGGCTTCATATAGGCCATTTAATGGTTCCGATCAATTTAATTGCAGCAGGTAAATCCCATCTGCTTGATATGGCATCATTATTTAAATCTCAGCTTGGGGACATCGGGGGGTAAACAGTAAATACAGTGGACCGTATTTAAGTTGAAGCCCCTCATGATGTAAATGGGTAGGGGCATGGGGGACCTATACCAGATGCCTGTATGTTACTAGTCACTCGGCAGCAACAACTATGTGATTATAAATGGCTTCATATGATCACTATCCTGCAATAAAAGAGATTTATTTTCATGATCAGTCATATTTTCAAAATCAACGCCAAAATGTCACAGTTTCTGCCAGGGTATGCAAACTTTTGAGCACAACTGTAGCTCCAACAGAAAGAAGGGAGCTACTAGAGCTATTTCACAGTCATAAATTATTTATTAATAAAATATTTTACCAGGAAGGATACATTGAGATTTCTCTCATTTTCAAGTATATCCTGGGTTCAAAAAACATGGCATTGATACAATAGGGTACAATAAAATACAAAAACAATATTAATACACAATATATACAAAATTTAACATAGAACAGGTAGGAAATATATAATCAACCATGACAGGTGCATTCTGTTTTGAGATATGTAGAGAGGGATCTCTTAAATGATTTTAGGCTTGGGGAAGATTTGAAAGTGTGTGGGATGGTTATTGATAGGATTTCCAAGATGCCACTGTCTAACATCCCTTAATCTGCAGAATTAGTCAAAGTGTTCACTATGGAAGAGTTTAGGTACATGACATTCCATAGGAGATAGTGTCCAATAGAGGAAGTCAGTTTGTTTCCAAGTTCTGGAGACAATTTTGCTTGGTGTTATTCTTCTCTGCTTACCACTTCCAATCCAATGCTGCTGCCAAGCATGCCAACCAATTACTTGTGCAGTTCCTCTGTTGTTTTGTGTCCCATCAGCAGGATAACTGGGCAGATCTGCTTATTTGGGCTGAGTTTGAGCACAAAAACTCCACCCATGAGTCTCTTGGGTGTACTCCCTGTCATGTTGTATACGGTCTACATTCCTCTGTATTCCTCTGTATTTTTTCTGAAATCACTTTATGATGCATTTAAAAGGTCTTACTTTGACTTCCACTCAGTCCTGTCCTGATTGTCCAACTGTCTCAGCCTAATACTGGTTCCCCCCAACTGTTTCAGCCCAGTCCACATCCTACAAACTGTCTGTGGCATTACTTACCTCCCTCAAGCCACGCAGACCTCCTCCTGCCACGCGGTGCGACAGCTCCACGCGGCCATGTGGCATGCTGAGAGACACTCACCTCCCTCTAGCCACGCAGCCCTGCTCCAGCCACGCAGCCCTGCTCCAGCCATGTGGTCCGATCACTCCACACGTCTGCGCAACATGCAGAGGGAAACTCACCTCCGTCGAGTGGCGCAGGCCTCCTCCTGCTGCACAGTCTGACCGATCCACACGGCAGGACATCTATAAATAGATAATAGGTGTGATGTCACACCTGCTCTTAAAGTGATCACGTCATCATTGCGATCCTAATCTATTTTGAGTCACAATGATGACATGATGATGTGGACCTATCAGAACATAGGTAAGCCTCAATAAGGCTCGTTTTAGCCCCTATTCATTGCCCTATTGTGGTTTCTATATAGACCCTTGCTTTGTGCTCCTCGTGATTTTCTGTGTTTGACCTAAGCTTCATATTGACCTTGTGATTTCTGGTATCCCGAACAGGTTTGTATTGACCTTGTGATTTCTGGAATCCTCACTTTTGCTTCATATTTGACCTTGTAATTTCTGGTATCCTGACCTCGGCTTTCTATTGACATTTTCTATTTCTGTATCCTTGACCTTAATTCTCGCTATAATAATGTTACTCCAGCCACTCTAAGGCTTGGTAATAAGCCTTTTGGATCCACCTTTTGTGGGTTTCCATTTTTCCTGCATGTTGGGGAACAACTCCCATGACAATGTCACACCCCAGTCCTGTTTGGTTCTAGTCCCCAGGATTGCTATTTTCAGTGAAGAAAACAACAAAACCAACCCTTCTGGTAGTATGGGTCTCCCTTATTCACACTCCTCTCTTCCTCCCCTCGGCTGGCAGAGCAGGTGCAGACTGTGTGCATCACAGTTTGCTGAGTATGGGGCTGCCAAGTCACAGACTTCAAATGGGAAGAAGCCAATTATGGTGAAATGTGTTATGGTTTTTTAAATCTGTATATTTTTATCAATAAATGTCTTTTGGTCACTAAAGTTGTGACAATTTTCTTTTTATTGTATTTTATAAGCCTGTACTTCTCATGAGGTTACTTGTACTTCCCAACTTTTCCACTTCTTAATAAGTGATTGAACAGTTTTGATTGACTGGCATTTTCGAGGTTTTTGATATCTTTTAGTATCCTTTTCCATCTTTATAAAATTCCATTACCTTGTTATGCACATGGGAGAAACCAGAGTTTGGACAGACTTCAGTATAACATATAGAAGAGAAAGATTCCATTAATTTAATTATAGATATTTCATAAGGATGCTACCTTTTTAGATGCACCTTTCTAATATGGAAATTAACAGTCTTTTCCCAAGAACAAAGTAAATTCTTCTTTCAACGTCATGCTGGAAACATTTGTAGAGATACAGAATTATGTCAGGATATGACAAGATATGTCCGGAATTCAACAAAAGGCACAGAGAAAAAATATAGATATGCACAGGCTCAGGCTGACCAATGTGTGAACCTGGGGAATGTCACAGGCAAAGGCCAACAGACACCAAAACCCTAACTCCAAAAACACAACAGCAATTCACATTCAAAACCACTTAAGCAGCCTCCTCATACACACCACCACAGTCTATCCCACACATGCAACCACACAAGCAATGGCCCCTACACAAGCAAGATCTTCACACACAAATACACACACACAAAACACCACAGGTAGTCTACATCACACAAAACACCGCAAGCATCCTACCTCACACATTTAATCTCCCAAACAGCTTTCAAACACACACAAAACCACAGCCATGGTCCCCCCATACACAAACATACTTCACACTCTCCGAAACTCTGCTATATTCTGTTATTCCACAAAATGGGACACCAGAAACGAATCAGCAAAAGCAGAACACATTCAATTCACACATTATGCTGAACAAACACTGGGCATTTTTGCTGTGTGAGCTCTTCAGCAGGACTTGGTGAGTGGGTTGCCCTATAGGGCAATTAAACAGACATGTACATTTTAAGGGGGTGTGCATGTCATTAATAATGACACAACACATACCTCTCTTCCCCCTTCCCCTCATATTAAGCTACTTTGCATTTAAATACCCAGACCAAATTTTGTCCCAATCCAGACAGGTGTATTACCAGACCTTAGAGTGGCTGAGCTACCCGCTTCGACTTAAAATCAGATATATCAGAACTAAGTCTGTTGTAACTCAGACCAGGAGAAGGATAGGTCACGACTCACATCATTTATAGTTGGTTGGACCTAGAATAACATGACCTAGTGACCACGGCTCAATTGAAGCAGGCGTACTAAAGTTGGTTTGTTTCCTAACACGTGTCTTAAGTGAATAACCCAGCTACTCATCTCAACTCAAATAAATGTTATTCTACTATTTTACTGAAAATATCTCAATAGGGAAGAGGTTAAAGGGACACTAAAGTCATCAGAACAACTACAGCTTATTGTATTTGTTCTGGTCAATATAATCATTTCCTTCAGGCTTTTTGCAGTAAACACAGTTTTTTCAGAGCAAATGAAGTGTTTACAGTGTTTACAGCCTAGGGATACCTCCACTAACTACTCCTCAGATGGCTACTAGAGGTGCTTGCTGGGGCAGTGCTGCACAGTGTGCATCACAGACATTCAGTGTTTCCACCCTCTGTATGGAGACACTGAACTTTCCTAGATTCATTGATGCATTGAGTCAATTCATCTCTATGAGGATATGTTGATTGGCCAGGGCTATGTTTCGAGTGTGCTGGCTCTGCCCATGATCTGCCTCCTTGACAGTCTCAGCCAATCCAATGCTTTCCTATGGAAAAGCATTGTGATTGGCTTTAATAAACACTTCTGATGATGTCAGCCAAGCAGGCAGATCAGGGGCAGAGCCATCCGCTGCAGATGCTGATATAAGTAAGAATTGTAATGTATATACGGGGGCAAGAGGTGCCAAGTGGGATAAATTGTGTTTTTAACACTAAAGGGACAGGAATATATGTTTGTGTTCCTTTAACCTCATGCTTATTGCAAAGAGGTTATCCATTTACATTTGAAAATTAATTTATATTTAATAAAAATTCAGTTTTTCAGCTGGAGTATGAGTTGGACATTGCCTTCATAATTGGTGAGTTTGGGTATGTTTTTGTAATCCCTGGTTTATTTTAAGAATCTATGTCAATTATAAGTGTGTTTAGCCAACAATGAAAAGACAGCATATAGTGCTTTAGAAAAGCTTTATACTGAAGCAGTTCTTTTCAGGCCCCAGTGGTGCTGGAACAGATTGTCTCCTAAAACCCAAGTCCAACTGACATCTGATTCACTCACTGGCAATCATCCAAACCTATCTGGGCAAGCAGGCCGTCAATGAACTATAGTCTTGGATGTTTCTTCCTAGTGTGTTTATCAGCAGTTTTCAAGCTGTTGAAGTCATTTTGGCAGACCTGTTCAAAGTTAGCATTTGCTCTTCTTTTTTATGTTTTCCTTAAGAAAGAGGCATTCCTCTGATTATTGGGATTATTATCATGCAGCAAGTTGCTTATCTTTGAGCATAATCATTTTAATAAAGCTGATGTAGAAATAGATCATATAAAACGTACTGTACTCCATGGTTTTAAACATAGAATTTTCGACAGGCAGAGCCAAAAAAAAAACAAAAACAGGAAAGATGTATTTTGTTATAATAAGAGTATTCTAGGAGTTTTTTTGTCAATCTTTTTTTTTATTGAGGTATTTTACAAAATGATACAGAAAAGAAAAAAGAAGAGATAGCAAGTATACATATGTCAATAAAGTCAAATTGCGTATACTCCTGATTAGGTTGCATCATTTTTTATATAATAAACAAGCTAGACAAACATGTCGAAGCATAGTATCACAAGAAAAAACAAACTTAGCAAACATGTATATGAGCTTGCTTGATAAAGACCCAGTAGTGTCGAAACGTTGCTGCTTCGAAATAGAATTTAAACAAGAAAGAAAAGGAGGGGGGATAAAAAGGGAGAACTTTTCATCCAAAAATATATTATGAAAAAATACAATTGCATTATATAATTTAATATTATTAATACTACTACTGGTATTTTGCAGAAATTGAAGTTTCTTAGACCAGGAGACACATTTTGAATTTTCTACTGTCCAGTTTTGTAGAGCATGTATCCATGCATTGTTTTCTGTTCGTAGCTGACAGGAGTGGAATTTGTTGTGGTCATCATTATTGAGGCCATCAACTTTGAGGCTAAATGTGCCTTCTTAGCTGTATTCTCCATAACACTATTTTATGTATACTTTACAGCTTGTAGTGTGGGAAAATGTTGAGGGGAGCAAACTGTCTGACAACAATCACTCCATGACCCAAGTTACTTGTTGAGCTTCTGCCCCATGATTGGCTGATATAGATATTTATAGTAATGAGCAGGCACAAAGGCATACCTCATGAAAGTTCCTTACTAGGATTGAAGCATTAGTCACTATGTAAATTGATGTGACAGATTGGTGTTTAGTAAAGCACTGTAAGTCTTCAAAAGTCTAATGGTAAACACATAGCTTGGTGTTAATTTGAGAAAATACTAGATCATCTGCAACCACAAGTTTTAGGTAAAAAAACATAGATATATAGTCTGTATATAATACATATATAATATATTAGATTAGGTCAATAAACAAAGCTACTAGACACACAAACATACAGTTGTGCTCAAAAGTTTGCATACCCTTGGAGAATTGGTAATATATGTACCATTTTAAAGAAAACATTAGTGAGCAGGCAAAACACATTTCTTTTATTTCTTATGGGATTCATATCCAACTGTAGGTTATAACAGAATGGCACAATAATAAACTACAACAAAGAAAAAAATGAAATGACCCCTGTTCAAAAGTCTACATATCCTTAGTTCCTAATAACGAATAATAAACTGTGTATTGCCCCCTTTAGCATCAATGACAGCGTTCAGTCTTTAGTTGTCTATGAGACCCTAATTCTTGCAGCTGGTATAGCTGCCCATTCGTCTTGGCAAAAAGTCTCCAGGTCCTGCAAAGACTTTGTCATCTTGTATGAACTGCACATTTGAGATTTCCCCAGAGAGGCTTGATTATATAAAGGTCAGGAGACTGTGATGGCCACTCCAGAAACTTCACCTTTTTCTGCTGTAACCACTGGAGGGTTAACTTGGTCTTGTGCTTAGGGTCATTGTCATGTTGGAAAGTCCAAGAGTGTCCCATGCGCAGCCTTCATGCAGAAGAATGCAAATTGTGTGCCAGTATTTCCTGATAACATGCTGCATTCATCTTGCCATCAATTTTCACAAGATTCCCCGTGCCTTTAGAGCCCACCCCAAATTGTAACTGGACTTTTTTTGTGGCATTGGCACAGTAAAGGCTTCTTTCTGGCAATTCAACCATGCAGCTCATTTTTGTTCAAGTATCTTCGTATTGTGCTCCTTGGAAGAACCACACCGGCTTTTTCCAGAGCAGCCTGTGTTTCTCCTGAGGTAACCTGTGGGTTTTTCTTTGTATCCCAAGTAGTGATGTCCCGAACTGTTCGCCGAATGGTTCGCCACGAACAGTTCGCCGCGGACTCATCATTGAGTAAACTTTGACCCTGTACCTCACAGTCAGAAGACACATTCCAGCCAATCAGCAGCAGACCCTCCCTCCCAGACCCTCCCACCTCCTGGACAGCTCACTAAGAATGCAGCTTCACAATGGATGCTGTCCAGGAGGTGGGAGGGTCTGGGAGGGAGGGTCTGCTTCTGATGGCTGGAATGTGTCTGCTGACTGTGAGGTACAGGGTCAAAGTTTACTCAATGATGAGTCCGCGGCGAACCGTTCGTGGCAAACCGTTCGCGGACATCACTAATCTCAGACAATTCTTCTGGCAGTTGTGGCTAAAATCGTTCTTGGTCTACCTGACCTTGGCTTGGTATCAAGAGATCCCTGAATTTTCTACTTCTTAATAAGTGATTAAACAGTACTGACTTGCATTTTCAAGGCTTTGGATATCATTTTATATTCTTTCCCATCTTTATAAAGTTCCATTACCTTATTATGCAGGTCTTTTGCCAGTTCTTTTCTGCTCCCCATGGCTCAGTATATAGCCTGCTCAAGGCATCCACATGAGAGCTAACAAACTCATTGAGTAATTATACTCAGGCAATAATTGCAATTTAAAAAGCCACAGGTGTGGGAAATTAACCTTTAATTGTCATGTTAACCTGTGTATGTCACCCTGTGTGTCTGTAACAATGCCAAACATTCAAGAGTATGTAAACTTTTGATCAGGGCCATTTGGGTGATTTCAGTTATCATTATGATTTAAAAATGAACCAACCAACTATTTGATAATAAATGGCTTCATCTGATCACTATTCTTCAATAAAATACATTTTTTGCATGATCAGTCATATTTTTTAAATCAATGCCAAATTTTCACCATTTCTGCTAGGGTATGCAATTTTTTAAGCACAACTATACATTAAATATGGAAAACGAACCATTACACATATTTTATTTTTTATATATAAAATATATATTATGTAAGATATGTGTTTCTATATTTAATGTATAATTGTGCTAAAACGTTTGCATACCCTGGCATAAATTGTGAAATGCAGCCACAATCATACATTGCAACTACCTTTAATTTTGCTCATCCTTGCATCTTCTGTCTTTCATACACCTTGGTCTAGAATTAATCTGGTTGATATACAGGGAGTGCAGAATTATTAGGCAAATGAGTATTTTGACCACATCATCCTCTTTATGCATGTTGTCTTACTCCAAGCTGTATAGGCTTGAAAGCCTACTACCAATTAAGCATATTAGGTGATGTGCATCTCTGTAATGAGAAGGGGTGTGGTCTAATGACATCAACACCCTATATCAGGTGTGCATAATTATTAGGCAACTTCCTTTCCTTTGGCAAAATGGGTCAAAAGAAGGACTTGACAGGCTCAGAAAAGTCAAAATAGTGAGATATCTTGCAGAGGGATGCAGCACTCTTAAAATTGCAAAGCTTCTGAAGCGTGATCATCGAACAATCAAGCGTTTCATTCAAAATAGTCAACAGGGTCGCAAGAAGCGTGTGGAAAAACCAAGGCGCAAAATAACTGCCCATGAACTGAGAAAAGTCAAGCGTGCAGCTGCCACGATGCCACTTGCCACCAGTTTGGCCATATTTCAGAGCTGCAACATCACTGGAGTGCCCAAAAGCACAAGGTGTGCAATACTCAGAGACATGGCCAAGGTAAGAAAGGCTGAAAGGCGACCACCACTGAACAAGACACACAAGCTGAAACGTCAAGACTGGGCCAAGAAATATCTCAAGACTGATTTTTCTAAGGTTTTATGGACTGATGAAATGAGAGTGAGTCTTGATGGGCCAGATGGATGGGCCCGTGGCTGGATTGGTAAAGGGCAGAGAGCTCCAGTCCGACTCAGACGCCAGCAAGGTGGAGGTGGAGTACTGGTTTGGGCTGGTATCATCAAAGATGAGCTTGTGGGGCCTTTTCGGGTTGAGGATGGAGTCAAGCTCAACTCCCAGTCCTACTGCCAGTTCCTGGAAGACACCTTCTTCAAGCAGTGGTACAGGAAGAAGTCTGCATCCTTCAAGAAAAACATGATTTTCATGCAGGACAATGCTCCATCACACGCGTCCAAGTACTCCACAGCGTGGCTGGCAAGAAAGGGTATAAAAGAAGAAAATCTAATGACATGGCCTCCTTGTTCACCTGATCTGAACCCCATTGAGAACCTGTGGTCCATCATCAAATGTGAGATTTACAAGGAGGGAAAACAGTACACCTCTCTGAACAGTGTCTGGGAGGCTGTGGTTGCTGCTGCACGCAATGTTGATGGTGAACAGATCAAAACACTGACAGAATCTATGGATGGCAGGCTTTTGAGTGTCCTTGCAAAGAAAGGTGGCTATATTGGTCACTGATTTGTTTTTGTTTTGTTTTTGAATGTCAGAAATGTATGTTTGTGAATGTTGAGATGTTATATTGGTTTCACTGGTAATAATAAATAATTGAAATGGGTATATATTTGTTTTTTGTTAAGTTGCCTAATAATTATGCACAGTAATAGTCACCTGCACACACAGATATCCCCCTAACATAGCTATAACTAAAAACAAACTAAAAACTACTTCCAAAAATATTCAGCTTTGATATTAATGAGTTTTTTGGGTTCATTGAGAACATGGTTGTTGTTCAATAATAAAATTAATCCTCAAAAATACAACTTGCCTAATAATTCTGCACTCCCTGTATACATCATTTCACAATACAATGCTTTACTTGCAAGACAAGCAGGCACAGTTTGCACAAAAGTTCTATGCCATTAGGGTAAAAATAGTACATATGAAATGCAACAGAAAGTTTGCTAATGGATTTGATAAATATAGCATATCTAAACATTACAAGAGATTTTACATTAATGATTTCAATGCCATTAGCCTTGTAGTGTATTCACAAAGATTACAATTTTCCTGCCAGCACAAGTGTATCTAGACTTTATAGCTGAAAATAATATGACCAAAGGGTTTGAATAAAAATTCTATTTTTTTCACAATATATTTATTTATAATATTGGTGTGGCATATGTTCTATAAATTAATACTTTACTCAGTTTTCAGTGATATGTATTTGTATTGCAAAAACAGTTTATATGGTTCTGTTTAAGAAACCATTAAACCTCACTTTCAAAGTCACTTGAAGCCTTTTTTTAAATTAATTTTGAAATGCTTGTCAATACCATAAATTACACGGGATTATTCACTAAAGTCTAAATGGCCATGTACAGAATTGGGCAAAACCATTCAGTTGCGTATGAGGCCATTCAGACCTCAAAATGCGGACATTGTTCACATTATTTAAAGGATCACTTTAGGGTCAGGAATACAAATGTATCTTTCTTACCCTATAGTGTTATTAACACATTTCAGCAAATAGTTAAAACCCTTGGTGGTGCAAGCGTTGATTACGTATAGGCTGGTCAAAGCTTGCTAGTAAGCTGTCACATTAAATAGCTAAAAACTGTTTTAAAATAAATAAAAAGTCTATGTGAGGTAAATTAAACCCCTATATTACTATAAAAGAAGGTTTAAAACTTTCCAATGGCTTTCCTGCCATGTTGCAGATGGAGGCATATCTATTAAATGGCTAAACTCAAGAGAAGTAAGACTTGGCTGTCAGACCACTCTGATTCGTTAAGCTATAAGTCAACCAATCAAAGCATTCTTACTGATATAACATAGAGAGGGAAATGTAATGGCTGAAATAGTAGGGGAAAGCCCATATAAACGTTCCCATTCTTTGTTCGCTATTACGCAGTCTAAAGAAGCATAGTGTTTTTACATTTTTCTATATTTTTTGTTTTATTTTCGCAAATCTGTTTTTTTTTTGTATTTTTTTTAATATTGTTATTATACACACACACACACACACGCGCACACACACACATGCAATCACAGACCAATATACACAATCCCAGACATACACACAATCCCAGACATACACAAACACAATTACAGGCCCACTAACATACAATCACAGACACACATTTACATACACACATAATTACTGGCATAAACACACAAAAATCACACTGAAACACACACATTTAGTAATTAACAGGTCCACACAGCCTCCGCAACTGGATCTGGGAGGAGCAGGAGTGTATTATCTAATTGGTGGACAGTGGTTGCTGCTATGATGGGATCACTGTGCTCTTCCTGCAGGTCACTCTCGTGCCCAGTAGTGATGCTGATGCCAGGATAACATTATTTCCCAGCTTCACAGAACGTAATGTGCTCTCTACATCCCTTCCCTAGTTTAGAGCTTATAGAATGAGCTTCATGAACTTATTGTGGTGATAGTGGTGGTTGTAGTGTAGAAATAATACTAAGCATTTACCACACAACAGTGAACATTCAAAGACCTTCTAAGACTGTCCTTATACACCCTCCTCACAATTTTACTCTTGTAAATCTAGTGGCAAAACCATGAGAATTGTAATTCATAACTAACTGTTGGCAGTGCATGGAAGGTTGGAATTGCTGTTATACTAGAATGCTTTAAGTCCTGTCTAATTTTCAGATTCCTTAGAAATGTTTCCTCCACTCCACCGGACACACTTAATACTGCTTGGGGCAAGCATAATGAAAAGTAGCCACCATAGGTCAGCAAATCACCATAGACGAATAGAGGAGATCTTAGAAGACTGGAGAGTCATCAAAGGCCAAAAAAGGAGATCTCCCCAAGCTGGCTTTGTTCTTTAGGAGCCTGGCATAGACAGATGTGAGGTGATTTTTCTTCCCATTATTTTGTATTGATGTATCATGTTCTAGACCTCCTCACAGTGCACTAATATCTTTAATTTCATAGTCAGCTCTCTTCCATCCACATATCAGGCTGATTCACAGTCATTGACAACAAGCTGATTATAATGTATTGTGTTTTAATCTGTGATCATAGTGATTGTATTCAGTTAAGTAAACGCATGCAGGGATAACGGTAATGTTATAAGTAATTAAAGAAATTAAAATTTAAAGGAGCACTATAAGGTTAGGAACACAAACATGTTTTTCTGACCCTATAGTGTTAAAACCCCCATCTAGTTCCCCTGCCCCCCTTCCCCCGTCTCTATAAATATAGTAACATCTTACTTATATTCAAGTCTGAAGCTGAGCAACTGCCTGTGAACTGCCTCTGTCTGCTGACATCATCAAAAGTGGTGGCCTGAGGCAATCACAATGCTTTCACATAGGATTGGCTGAGACTGTCAAGGAGGCAGATCAGGGGCAGAGCCAGCAAAGGTCAAACACAGCCCTGGCCAATCAGCATCTCCTCATAGAGATGCACTGAATCAATGCATCTCTATGAGGAAAGTTCTGTGTCTGCATGCAGAGGGTGGAGACACTGAATGGCAGTGCTGCTTACTCTGCAGCACTGCCCAATGAATCACCTCCAGCAGCCATCTAAGGAGTGGCAATTAAAGTTATCACTAGGCGGTAATGAAAACACTGCATTTTCTCTGAACACAGTTTTTACAGCAAAAAGCCTGGAGGTAATGATTCTACTCACCAGAACAAATGCAATAAACTGTAGTTGTTCGGGTGACTATAGTGTGCCTTTAGGCTTTGAGAGGGATTCCCATCAGAATTAGTTTATATAGGGTGTTAAGTGTTAAAAGGATTACAAACTAAAGATAAGTTATCATTGTGGAATAAGGGATGTTTAGAATTATTCAGTTTAGGGTAAGAGTTGGGTTGTATCTAGTATTTAGATACACTGTGTGTTTAGTGTTTAAGATGAAGGTAAGGTAAATGTTTTTTTTTCAGGTTTAGCTTTTCAGTGCTTCAACGTAAAAGGTAAGAGTTTGTTTAATGTGTTATTTGAGAAATACTCACTCTCCTGGGCCTTCTGTAGTCCAGTCACCCCGGTTAGACAGTGTGCATCACTGTGAGCTTTCCCTGCTGCTTCTCTGTGAGAGGTTACTAGTGGGCAGACAGGAAGTAATCCCTTCCACTTACACCCTCTAAAACTGATCCAGCAGCCCTGCTATCAATTGTAGTGGCAGACTGGACTACAGCAGATACTGTCCAAGGTTCCTGGTCCTTATCTCCCCACATCACCATGCATAGGCCCCAAAAATGTATATTAAAAGAGTTGAAACAGGTTCCGTCTAGTGTAACAGCTCCTGTAAGCAGGTACCTACTCTGCCTAACTGGGAATCTGGTCCTGGTCACTCAGACAGCCAATAGAGGCCCCTTCTAGCATGGTCCTGCAATCTTTGCAGGTTTGATGTTCTGTATTTGTATTCTCTGCTTGAAGATGCCAAACACTCCCTCCAGTGATGCAATGATATAATGCATTTCTATGAGGTGATTGAAGCACCACGGCGATCACTACACAGCATTATAGCACCACAATGCTTTTTCGGTGCTCATGACAATGTGTTGAGCACCGAAATGTTATTTCTTCATATACTTCACTAAAAATGGGGTTCTGGAAAAGAAAATTTCTAAATTGTTGTTGGGTTGGTATTGAACCTGTTTACATTTATATGCTATGGCATAGGTCATTCGAGCCTCTGTTGGTGGTTTAGTCTGGCCACTGGTCTGTCCTTCATATATGGTGGTCTTACTCTAAGTTCCCTTTAGCCTACTTGGGCTGCAATATCTACTTGTATCTACTTAAGGACGGCCTGTTCTGATGCTCTATTCTGAGTAATATCAGATGTCATGCTCCCAGGGCGATTTCATAATGTATCTTCTCAGAAAAATTGACTAGTCAGTGATAGAAGCATGCCACCTGATGCTATTTGTTTTCCTTATGCAATATATGTTGTAAGCATGTGAAATTTAGTAGTTTTTTTTTTTAAATCATGTTATCAATAATTTATCTGTTATTTGATATTTCACGTGGCACCTTTTATTTTCTTTATTTGTATTTTCTTCTTTAAATAAATATTGTCAAAAAATGTGATTGGCTTAATTGTTTTATTATACCTAATGCAAACAGCATCATAAAACCAAGACAGCAATTACTGGGTCATATATTTATTTAAAAAATATATGATTTGTAGCAGTTCTATAACGTTATTTGAATTTTCTTTTCTTTTTTTACCAGTTGACCATATGTGGTTTTCTTTTTTCCCTATTTTATTTTTTTAACCACATACTCAATAAAATAATAAAAAGGATCAAATGTAATACAAATCTTAACTCTTCCAGATGGGACAAGATATATTTAAATACTATTCTACTGAGAACACACTTATGTACTCAACTAGGTAATCAAGGGGAATAAATTGTATCTTTTTTTGTGTGTGACACAAGAAATAGAGAATTATTCGTGACTTTGATGAAATTGTGGGTAGCTTTGAAGTGCATTGGATTTGAGGCAGCAGGTGCAAAATGCAGTATCCATATTATTTAAAGTTTGCATAATAGAAATTATTATTACCGGCCTCGGGATCCAGGTTTTGTAAAAGAAAAGAGAAAAAAAGACAATATGCTACATCTATATTCCTAGGTTTCCTATCTTCACATATCTCTGTAAGCTAAACAATGAAGATGTATGTAGACTAGTGGTTTGCATTTTTCTTCACTAGATTTTATTCTACTAGACTTTAGTCTGGCTACATTGAATTATTTTACCCTATGCTCTATCTCATTCAATTTGTTTCTTCAGGAACGCTTGCTTGCTTGCTTTTTCATCAGTTTATTCTCCTGACACCTAACCCCTTCTCTTCTACTTTTAGTTTCCCCCAGACTATTTATATTTCTGATTGTTTAGTTTTGAACACGTACCCAGTATGCAATGTAATTGTGGTGTTGTTTTTGTGACCCTGGCCTGTAAGCTATATAGCACCAAGAAAAAGTTAGTACAAACATTCTTTTCCTTTTTTTTTTTCTTTTAAAAGTTGTTTGATACACTGAACAGCCACAACATTAACCACTTGTCTATCATGTAGGCCTCCCTCATGCTGCCAAAACAGCTCTGCTGCATTGAGGCATGGACTCCACAAGTCCTTTGGACGTGACCTATCGTATCTGGCACCAAGGCCCCTTACTGAAATCTAGGTAAGCAATGTCTACTGCACCACCCTGATCTATAATTTTAGTTACCCAATCAAAAAAATCAATAAGATTAGTTTGGCATGATCTCCCTGAAGTAAACCCATGTTGTCTCTGATCTTGAAATCCATGTGTTTTTAGATGTTCATCAATCCTATCCTTTAACATGGTTTCCATCACTTTCCCTACTACTGAAGTAAGGCTTACTGGCCTATAGTTGCCCGACTCCTCCCTATTACCTTTCTTGTAAATGGGCACAACATTCGCTAACTTCCAATCTTCTGGGACTACTCCTGTTAACAATGATTGGTTAAATAAATCTGTTAATGGTTTTGCTAGTACACCACTAAGCTCTTTTAATAGCTTTGGGTGTATTCCATCAGGTCCCATTGACTTATTTGTCTTTACTTTTGACAGTTGAAATAGAACCTCTTCCTCTGTAAACTCACGTGTAATAAATGACTCATTTATCCTTTTTCTCAACTGAGGTCCCTTTCCTTCATTTTCTTCTGTAAATACAGAACAAAAATATTCATTGAGGCAGTCAGCTGACCTTTATCCTCTTCTACATACCTTCCTTCTTTTGTTTTTAATCTAACTAATCCTTGTTTTACTTTTCTTTTCTCATTTATGTATCTAAAAAATGTTTTATCCCCTTTTTTACTGACTGTGCTATTTTCTCTTCTGTGTGTGATTTGGAAGCTCTTATAACTTGCTTAGCCTCTTTCTGCCTAATCTTATAGATCATTTTGTCTCCCTCACTCTGGTTTTTTTTATAATTCCTAAATGCTAACTTTTTGTTTTTAACTATTTTGGCCACATCTGCGGAGTACCACAGTGGTTTCTTGAATTTTTGCTTTTACTGACAAGCCTAATGCAATTTTCTGTTGCCTTCAATAGTGCAACTTTTAAATAATCCCATTTTTCTTGGACTCCATTTAAATTGCTCCAGTCTGATAATGACTCCTCTACCCATATTCTAATTTTAGAAAAGTCTGTTTTTCTGTTTTTGTTTTGTGTGGTGTGACTCAGTCACTGTTCTTATATTAAACCACACTGACTCATGATCACTGGATCCTAAACTTTCACCTACAGTAACATCTGATACTAAATCTCCATTTGTTAACACTAAATCTAGTATGGCCTCTTTACAAGTTGGCTCCTCAACAACTTGTTTTAGAGACAAACCCAGTAGGGAGTTTAGAATATGTGTGCTCCTGGCACAAGTAGCTAATTTTGTTTTCCAATTTACATCAGGAAGATTAAAGTCACCCATGATGATAACTTTCCCCTTCATTGTCATTTTAGCTATTTCCTCAACTAGTAGATTATCTAACTCTTCAATTTGTCCTGGGGGTCTATAAATCACACCTACACGAGTTACTGTGTGATTACCAAATTCTAACGTAACCCAAACGGACTCTATGTTTGTCTCACTAACTTTTATTAGGCTAGATTTTATGCTATCCTTCACATACAGGGCCACCCCTCCCCTTTCTTGCCTTCCCTATCTTTTCTATATAAAGAGTACCCTGGTATTGCTATGTCCCAGTCATTTTTCTCATTATACCATGTCTCAGTAACAGCTACTAAATCTACACTATCAGTTGCCATTATTGCCACAAGTTCATGGATCTTATTCCCTAAACTGTGAGCATTTGTAGACATGACTCTAAGCTTATCATTTTTAACACACTTGCTACAGGCACCTTCTGTCCTTGTTTTGGGGGACAATTGGATTGATGTTTTATCACCCTTTTGCCCCCCTCCTAGTTTAAATACATCCTAGCAAAACCTCTGAACTGCTCACTGAGAATATTTGTTCCCTTTTGAGAAAGATGCAAACCATCTTTTTTGTACAGCTTATCTCCATTCCAAACAGAGCTACCTTGAGAAATAAAGCCAAATCCTTGCTCCTGACACCATTCACCAAGCCACAAATTAAAGTCCCTAATACGCATCCGCCTGTCGTTCTGAGTGTTAAGGCGTACAGGCAGAACTTCAGAGAAATTTTATTGTGTGGCTAAATTCCGCCGTATATCATTGGCAAAAAAAAATACTAAAACTTCCTAACCTCTGAAATCTCGGCTGTAAGCAAGCTTCATTTGTCCTGTATGGACAAGTACTTATTATTTATATTTTTATATAATAATATATATATACAATATATATAGTTATATATATTATATATATACGTGTGTAATTTAATTATAAGTGTATTTTTATATTAATATAAGTACATATTAATATAAAAATACACTTAGTATGACATTATATATATATGATATATAGACATATATTATATAGATATAATATATGTCTATATATCATTTATACATATATAATTATTATTATTTTTTTTATTACCATTAACTTTATTTTTTTTTCTGATTTTACAGTTGCAGGGAGACTGCCTGTCAGCACAGACAGTCCCCCTGCAGGCAGACACATGGACACCTATTGTGACCATGTGATCGCTGTGTTGAGCGATCACATGGCCACAGGGGTCCTAATCTGCCGTGGGGAGACTGTCTGGGCTGCAGGCAGTCTCCCCACAACCGGAGGAACACTGATCGCCGCCAGGGGAACGACGGCGATCAGGTAAGTACCCCCAGACCGTTAGGACGGTTCAGGACCGTCATCGGTCGGCAAGGCAAAAATGCCGATGACGGTCCTGAACCGTCCTCGGTCCTTAAGGGGTTAATCCTCTTAACACTAAAAAACCTGTGTAAACTCTGACATTGACTACTCTCTAACCTTGTCCTCCCTCCTTTATCCTAACCATTTCTAACATTTTAAACTCTGCATGCACTTACACAGTTGCATACAGTGACTATGCTTACAGGTTCAAACCCAATACATTGCAATCCAAAGTCAGGTCCTATGTCCTCCAATCGAGCTGTTTTTTATACATGTTTTAATGTTGTTAATTGTTCTTTTGTCATGCTAATTAAGTGTTCTTGCATAGCAAGAACACTTATTGTTATCTCACATATATATTATTCTTATTATAGCCAAATTTGCCACCCTAACTCCTCCCACAGTTTTTACACTACATAGACCAAAATTTACCAAAACGTGCAGATTGTTCCCGATCAGATTGCTATTACTTTGTGGAACGTTTCGCCGAATGGTTCACGGAATATCGTCGTTTTTGTGCGCAATTTGTCCCATAAGACATAGCAAAGCTAGAGTGGGAGCTGCCAAAAGCTGAAAAATCAGGACATGATTTCTAAACTGCCACCACTCCCTTATTTTCAGGCCCACCTACACAAATCTTATATCAAAACGTTCAGCTATCCCTGCTGCCACTAAACATGTCAACGGCTAAGCCGTAGTCCTGATAGTTTTCACAATATGACCACTTGTTTGCAACCAACGCCGTCCATTGACATTCATTGAAACTTCACTCTGCAAAGCTCAAATTTGAAGTGCAATTTCTAAACTGCGACTGTGCCTTCAATTTAATACTTCAGAGACATACTATGCATCAAAATGTAGGTCTGGGTCTTGTGATTCTCACAATATAAAGCTCTTCACTGTAGGAGTTATAGTTTTTAAGATACGACCGTTTGAAGATGGCAACCACCGAAATACTCTGACCTGTGTCAAGCTGCAGCAGCAAGTGATGTCATAGACAGGGCCTTTTGAACACCTGCTAATGTTTTTATAAATGTATGGTTTCTTGTAGGGCCAATTTCATGCACGTTGTGAAGACGAAACAAAAGGGAAATGTAAAGAAACGAAACCTGGCATTTGGCTACATGTCCTGTCCAACAAGTAATACACCTCTTTTTACCATGATAAATACGTACCTTATTATATATCATTTATTCAGGAAACAGGGCTTTCATTTAATATCAAATATTTAGCTATGAAACATAATTTAATATGAAAAAAATGGGAGAAAATAAGATTTTTTGTTTTTTAGTTCTGCATGACATTTTAACAGTCAATGTCATAATACTGTTTGCTTTTACTGCAATAAAATACACATATTTGTATTCAGCAAAGTCTCACGTGTAAAACAGTACCCCTATGTACAGGTTTTATGGCGTTTTGGGAAGTTACAGGGTCAAATATAGCACGTTACATTTGAAATTGAAATTCGCCAGATTGGTTACGTTGCCTTTGAGACTGTATAGTAGCCGGGGAATGAAATTTACACCCATAATGGCATACCATTTGCAATAGTAGACAACCCAAGGTATTGCAAATGGGGTATGTCCAGTCTTTTTTAGTAGCCATTTGGTCACAAACACTGGCCAAAGTTAGCGCTAGTATCTGTTTGTGTGAAAAATGCAAAAAAACGCCAATTTTGGCCAGTGTTTGTGACTAAGTGGCTACTAAAAAAGACTGGACATACCCTGTTTGCAATACCTTGGGTTGTCTACTATTGCAAATGGTATGCCATCATAGGGGTAATTTTCATTCTTGGGCTACCATAGGGTCTCAAAGGCAACGTAACCAATCTGGCGAATTTTAATGTGAAAAAAATGAAACACAAGCCTTATATTTGACGCTGTAACTTTTGAAAACACCATAAAACCTGTACATGAGGGGTACTGTTGTACTCGGGAGACTTCGCTGAACACAAATATTTGTGTTTCAAAACAGTAAAAAGTATTGCAGCAATAATATCATCCGTGTAAGTGCTGTTTGTGCGTGAAAAATGCAAAAAACTTCACTTTTACTGGCGATATCATTGTTGTAATACATTTTACTGTTTTGAAACACTAATATTTGTGTTCAGCGAAGTCTCCCGAGTAAAACAGTACCCCCAATTTACAGGTTTTATGGTGTCTTGGAAAGTTATAGGGTTAAATATAGTGCTAGCAAATTAAATTCCCTATACTTTCGGCATGGGTTGTCAGGCAGGTCCCGCTAATTGTAATTAATTAGGATACCTAATTATGTAAAAATATTACATAAATATATGTGTAGAATTAATATATGTGTATATATATACATATGTGTATATATACATATATATATATAATTTTTTAAATATTTTTATTTATATATAGGTGTATATATTTAGTGATATATATGTATATATTTATGTATATAGATATATATATTATTTCGTTCTACGTGTATTTTGATATAAATATATATATATTAATATCACAATACAGTTAGAACGAAATAACAAACATCTATATATTTTTTTATTATTTATTTTTAATTATTTTTTTAATTTTTTTTTTTTTCGTATTTACATTTTTTTATATTATATATAAATATATATATATAACAATAATTATATATATATATATTTAATCAGTATTAGTCTACGTGTAATTTGATAGTAATATATATATAAATAATTATATATATTAATATTTAAATACACTTCGTGTATGTGTAAATGTGTGTGTGTGTGTGTGTGTGTATATATATATATATATATACTTAGATCATATATATATAATATATATGATCTAAGTATATTTTATATTTAACTGTAATTTATTTTTTACTAATATTTTTTTTTTTTTTACAGGACAGGGGGCAGAGACAGTGTCAGCCAGTGATTTTACATCACTGGCTGACACACAGGATCAGTGATCACAGTGACTGCCTGTCACTGTGATCACCTCCTGCAGATTGGGTAATTGGCCACAGGGGGGAGTGCCTGGGTGGTACAAGCACTCTCCCCTTCCAATCTGCAGGGGGATCTGTGTGCCAGTTACATGTGTCAGCCAATAGGCTGACACATGTAACAATGATCGCAGTGACAGGCTGTCACTGCGATCAGAGCGCTCTGAGATCGCAGTGACAGCCTGTCACTGCGATCTCAGAAGGTGCAGATCGCGGTCACTGACCCCAGGGGGACTGCCTGGGGGCCAGGTAAGTCCCCCGACCGCGATCTGCACGGGGTAGCCGCTGGCCACGTGTGTCTGCCTGTCACTGCGATCAGTGACTGCAGATCGCGGTCACCGGCCACAGGGGGGGTTGCCTGGGGGGCCGGGCATCCCCCCCGACCGCGATCTGCAGCGGGCGACTAGCGCCGGCCACATGGGCGGCCATTAAAGTGAGGGTGTACTATTACGCCCGCCGGCGTTTAGAGCCGGCTCCTGCAGGGCGTAATAGTACGCCCTCCGTCCTTAAGGGGTTAATGTAACTGTGCAACAACGTTGCAATTAAATGTGCTATGTAAATGATAACAGTTACTCCGCCCACTCCAGTTGTAGACTACAGGTGGAGGCAAGAACACTTCACACAATTTCCCCTGAAATTGTAACTTTTCTAGTTGTATTATTATTATTTTTACATGAATAAAAAAAGAAACTTTCATTTTAGGGGTGTGAGCCAGCAGCATTTCTGGTCTGAGAAATTACAGCTGAGACTTATTAATAATAATTTATTCAACTAAAGTGTAGTTTAGAAGAAGAAAAATGTATCTTTACAGAATTATTTCTAATTTATTGTAGTTTACACACAGGTTACTAATGCTGTGGAGCTCTGTTATTCACTCAGGCACACCAACCAACTGTTATACACTCAGGCACACCAACAATATGGCGATGTTAGAAAAGAAAGATATTAGGACAGAAAAGTGAGACAGAGAGACAGAGGGATTTGAGTCCAAACAAGAAATTGTCACTCCCAAATTGGGAAATTGGGAAATTTGGGAGGTATGTTTTATTTCCTTAATATAGTTCTTCCATGTCTAGGCCTGCCTTGCCTGCTTTTAGATGTGTCTTAATGATTTATTCTCATGCTGCTTGCTTGAACCCTAGAAGCAATACTAGTCGCTTCCACAGCAACTCGACCATTTCATTACTGATGCGCACATTGCTTCAATGGACCAGCTAAGTATTACATAATTATAGTCTAAACAAAGGAATAGGTGGGGATTAGTTTTTTTCACATTTGTCTACAACTAGGGACAGGGTCCTTTCTAATGTTTGCTAGTGCAGATTCCACATAAGTAGGTGGTGCACCACCATTCAAAATGTCATAACTCCAAATTGGAAGACAAATAAAGCAATGAAATGACACAAATACATAAAAATGTAATAAGAAAAGGAAATCAGTCAATATTTTTCCAGAATCCAGAATGCGTTTGTAGTCTTGAGTTTCACTATATCATGTGAATCTGTATCATGTGAATATGAAACATATAAATGCAAGCATGGAACTGCAAGATGCATTATTGATCCTCAGAATGGCCAAGTATAAACAAATCTAAAAGGAGATCATTAGAAATAGAACCAATAAATAGACAATGGTAGTTTAATATACAACCTGACATGGGGACACCAAAGATACACAATATCACAAAATTAGGCAGGTCTAGGATCCGGTTCTAGAGCAGAGTTTTTTTCTGTTCCAGATCCATTGTAATCCCAACTTACTTGCATTTTTCCTTCTCTTCTCTTTTACATGTTTCAGTGCTAAATTGTATTATGTATGCCTTTGTAACTGCCATTCCATATTTTTCAGTTATTTGTGAGCCCAAGCCCCTCTCTCGAAAACTGGATGCTCTACATCAGCATGTTATATAACAAGTTGTGCAGGCTTAGGCATAGAACACATTTAATACCAGCACAATGCAAAGAGACTGACTAGAGTCCTGGTGGACAGGTATATCATCTACAAATATAGACTGGCATGGTAGTTAAGAGAAAGGCAAGCTGGGCTTAATCTATTCACTTTGGTTTGGAATTACAATGCAATTTATTTCAAAATCAAGTCTGTGCATTAATATTGCTTAACCCCTTAAGGACCAAACTTCTGGAATAAAATGGAATCATGACATGTCACACATGTCATGTGTCCTTAAGGGGTTAAAGTAAAATTATTCATTTACCTCCCTTTCTAAAAAGAATTCTTACAAAATGTAGCCCTATTTTTAGTATTTGTTTATATTCATTTCTATCACCATAGAATATCTAAATTGATATAATACTATTATCATAATGCTATTACAATATTACACTATGGGATATCAATATTAACTAAATAACCTCTTGAATTGTAATAATATGCCACACGTAATAATATGCTGTATAGTAACAGTGCAATATCCATATGCAGCTATCAGCTCACAATGTATGCTGTTGCTGATGGTAGGTAATGAAATAAAAAAAAAGGTAATGAAAAGAATAGGTGATATAGAAGAAGGCATTATGAAAATGTGTCTATATTGGATATTGATTCTTAAGCTGCATACAATGCAATTGTTTTATGGAATGGAATGTACCAGATATACAATAAGTTATTTAGCAAGACATTTTTATATGAGAAGGGCTGAGGAATGGATACAAGTTAATTTACAATAGAAATTTACATTTGAAGGAATGAAGAATTGACATGGCAAACTGTTATGGCAATTCTATTTTCAGATTTGACCCGTTTGAATATAGTCTCACCATTAATATATTTTCAAATAAATGGTATGATAAAATAGGGGAACGAATTTAAATGTAATGTCAGTTTGAAGTGAAGGATGATGAAGGAGAAAAATATTTTATTAACTTCATTGCATTACATAATTGAAAAATCCTTTTGTTTTATATTTATTTTTATGCATTATCTGGTATTATAAATCACAATTATAATTACAATTATTTATACATCATATTTAAAACCATTGTATAATAGGTAAGAAAAACTAACAACAAACTAACAGTAAGTGAAGAGGGTCCTTTCTTACTAAGAGGATGAGGGACAAATACACAGATGAAAGTGAGGGACTTAGTTGTTCTGTATGTACCTGAAAGGATGGAAATGGTGTTTCGGAGGAGGGAGCACTGCAGATGGGAGGTGGCAGAGGAAGGTTGGAAGGGATGAAAAGTTTAGGGGTGAGCTGATAGCCTTCTCTAAACAAGTATGTGTTTAGGGACTTCTTGAGGGACTGCAGAGACTAAAGGGTGACATTCCATAAGGAAGGGGCAACACTGGAAAAGTCCTGCAGGTGAGAGTCAGGGCTGTGAATGTAAGAACGGGATAGTAACAGGTAGCTGGTGCATTCAAGAGGCCTTGCTGGAGCATATATCCATAAGGAAAGAGATGCAAACAGGAGAACTCTGTATAGAGAGTTTTTTAGGTAAGCATGAGAATATCACAAATGAAACATGAACCAGTATAGAGACTGACAGAGGGGTGATGTGTGAGAGTTGAAGGACATAAGGAAGATGAGACTTCCAGAGGTGTTCAATATGGATTGTACATCGGCAAATGGGAACTTTTCAAGCTGATAAGCAGAGTTACAATAATCAAGGTGGCATACAATAAGCGCATGGATAAGCCTCTTAGTTGCATTCTTAATGAGAAATGGGCAAAATGCAAGAAATGTTTTTAAAGTGAAACTGATAGGATGTGGTGATTGATTTTATGTGAGGGGCAAAGGAAAAGTCAGAGTAAAAAGCATACCAAGCAATTGTGTCTGTGGGGTACAGGTTATTGTTATTATTATTATTATTATTGTTATCATTTATAAAACACCAACAAATTCTGCATCTTTTCCAGAGGTGGTTCATGATAAGTTGGCCAAGGAGGTCTAATTGGGTTGGATGGCAGCTGCTTCCTGGGAGCTCCCATGGTAGGTTTTCAGGTATCCCCCCTAAGACTTTTCTTCAAAAAGGAAGCTGACAAATTCCGACTCATAAACCACTTATCATTCCCCAAGAGTGGCTCAGTCAATGATGACATTGACAAGGCCCTGTGCTTAGTTTACACTTTGTTCGACCAGGTGGTGGATCTGGTTAGGGAAACCGGCCCGGTGAGCTGATGTCAAAGGTGGCTATTGAATCTGCCTTCTTCCGGCTCCTGATTCACCCTGATTGTCGCCATCTGTGGGGTGTTGTTTCGAACTGTGTTGAACTTTGCCTCCCTATTGGTACTCCATCTCATACTATTTTGAACAGTTCATCTCCTTTCCAAAATGAGTGGTGTCGGAAGAGATGGGCTGTTGGTTGATGGTTCACTACTTTGACAACTTCCTGTGTATTGGGCTATGCAGGCACCTGTTGCATACCATGCACTGGATGGCAATGTCTTTCGGCTATGCAGGCACCTGTTGCATACCCTGCACTGGATGGCAATGTCTTTCGGTGTTCCTCTGATGGAGGACAAAATGGAGGGCTTCTCAATCTTACATTCTTGGGCTTGGAAATGAATTCAGTCCTATGGGTTTGCTGACTTCTGGTTGCTAAATTACTGGACCTGTGGGAGGTGGTCATGCACATTGGGGCAGAACAGTAGGTGACATTGAGGCAGTTTCAGTCCCTAAAAGGGCCGTCGTAATTTTGCGTGCTGCATCATGCCAGTTTGGAGAGTCTTTTCATGTTCCTTTTCCAATGTGACATTGGGGGTCCAGTCGGGTTTAGGTGACTTGGACCATGAAGGCTGATTTGATGGTTTGGGACACTTTTTTGGTTATGTTTAACAGGAATCCTTGTCTTTGTTTATGGATGCCTTAGGGAGCGTGGCTTGGGGGCTTGTAGTGCATGGCAGAGTGGCATCAGGCATAGCGTTCCAGCCCCTTGAAGAGGAATTTGACCTTCCTGGAACTGTTCCCCCTGGTGGTGATATTGTTCTTGTGGAGCTGGCACATGAGTCATTGGCAGCTGGTTTTATTCATGGACAACCTGCTGTCGTGCACTTAGTGAATAGTTTTTCCGTGCCTTCTGCATCCCTGGTACGCTTGATGTGCATGTTTGTCTTCTTATATATGGAGCTGAACATCTCTTTCCATGTGCAGCATGTACCTTGTTATCTTAATGCCATAGAGGATTCAATCTCTTGTTTTCAGTAGGAGTGGTTCAGGCAGTAGGCACCAAAGGCAGCATCAGTAGGGTTTACTTGTTCAAAGGTTATGTGTAAGCTCAGGACAGAATGCTTGCTGTACTTGCTATAGTTATGTGGGGGAGAGGGTCTGGTGGGATTGGCACCATTTGGAGGAGTGTGTTGAGTCGGTTTGCAGGGAGGGGGAGTGACTTAATGGCTTGCTGTGGTTTCTGACTAACCTGGATCTGGGGGGGCATCCCCCTCAAGGGTAGATAAATGTATGTCTGTGCTGGCCTTCCTTTTCAAGATTCAGCGCAGGAGGAACTTAACCAAACACTTCTGGGTGTGACAGGCATTGAAGGGTATTAAGAAGGGGCGCAGATATCCGGACTCCACTGTTGTCCGGGTTGCTGAGGGAACTGCTGTCACTTTTGTCATCGATGTGTTCGAATGAATTTGAGGTGGTGTTCCAGGTCGCTTATGCCTTAGCTTTATAGGAGCGTTCCGGGTCTCGGAGCTGGTTAGCCCTTGGAAATTGGTCTGTGGGAGCCTGGCAGTGGGCAATGTGGCCTGCACTGATGGCAGGGTGTTGGTTTGGTATAGTTTGTCCAAGACAGATATTTTTGGTTGTGTAGGTAGGTTGTATGGTAATAAAGATAAAAGGATGAGACAGCGCTTAGTTAACTTATAGGCAGCAACCTTAAAAGGGATCCCTCAAACCCTTTAAAATAAGGTGAATAAAAAACAATAAAAAGGCTGCGCCACAATAAATAATAAAAAATATAAAACAGTCCAATAAAAGGTCCAAAAAAGGGAGAAGATCCCAATATTTATCCTTACAGATAGTCTTTGGTGGTGAGGTCTTCTACTGATATGGTGGATCCACTTGGTATGAAAGATAAAAAGAGAGAAGGACAACCAATGGTGCAGTATGTAAGATTCAAATGTGAATATAAAGGAGTAATAATATAAAACTCACATTTACCAGAGCTAATATCCAGCTCTGGAGTAGAGCGCATACAGCGGTTTTAATCCCCGCTTAAGGATATAAATGGGTTCCTCTCTGTCGCTGGTGTCCAATTCTCGGAATAAAAGAGACAACTAATAGTGCTCACTGTATAGTAGTGTTGGTAAAATAATAAAAGAATGTACTTACAAGGCAAGAGCAGGCCAACTGCTCTATGATGACAGCTTGGGTGGATTGATCCCCACCTAAGGATTTCTTTTGGTACAGGAAACTTCCAGGGATATTTTCCAATGGTTTTTATAAAACCAATTAAAATAATACTAAAAAGCCAGGGTAAAAGGAAAGGTTATGTGTCTTTAAAAAAGTTGATTGGCACGAATAGATAACCCAAAATACTTTAATATATTTAAAAGAACACAAATATTAAATATCCATAACGCGTTTCGTCAAAAAAAGACTTTTTCAAATGGATTTACATATGATACCTGGCTAACAGATGTTTTATAGGGATAAAACTAATTTGAATTTGGCGCCAAAAATGGTACAACCAATCAAAATTAAAAACAGAATTAAAACATTAAATTGCATAAATAACTCAATAAGTATATAAATAATAACACTATAACATGATGTTGATATGTTTGGATCAAAAACGAAGGTGTTAAATTGTGTTTTTAAACATTAATAAAAAGTCACATGTCCAAACAGCACTTCCGCATTTCGGAAGTAAAACACAATGCCACATGGGAAATGTAGTCAAAATGGCCGCGAGAAGCGGCCGCATGTAACAATAAAATAAGCAAAAGATTGCATAATTTTAGACTGTACAAGGTGTTGGATGGAATTAAAAATTAAAAACGAAGAGGAGAAATAGATTTAAAACAGATCTGAATAGGTCACATGGTTTTAGGCACTTCCGCAAATCGGAAGATATAGCCGCAATGCATATAGGGAAATGTAGTTTAACCCACACTGATAGGAACAAGTACAGCAGATAAATGTACTTACTGGGAAAAGGCAATATACAGTTGTAAGTTGTAATCTTTTTTATGTCACCTCCACGCCAGGAGGTAGAGCATTTGGTTATACCAATAAATTTTAATAGACATGGATCTCTGTTATGCATAATGCATAAATAATGCATAACAGAGATCCACGTCTATTAAAATTTATTGGTATAACCAAATGCTCTACCTCCTGGCGTGGAGGTGACATAAAAAAGATGCTTGGAAAAACAGAAATGGAATGGGTGTATAAACTTCAGACTCTTATACCCCATGGTCTTAATGCAGATTTTGATTTACATAATTTTTTATAATTGTTGATAATTTTTTATAATGTTGCTGTCTGTACCTTTAAATAATTATGCTTTTATTGTTATTCATGGATAATGTATAATGTATTTTTTATTTAGGTATTCTTATTGTTTTACTTTTTTATGATTATAAGTTCATGTATTTACAACTGTATATTGCCTTTTCCCAGTAAGTACATTTATCTGCTGTACTTGTTCCTATCACTGTGGGTTAAACTACATTTCCCTATATGCATTGCGGCTATATCTTCCGATTTGCGGAAGTGCCTAAAACCATGTGACCTATTCAGATCTGTTTTAAATCTATTTCTCCTCTTCGTTTTTAATTTTTAATTCCATCCAACACCTTGTACATGCTAAAATTAGGCAATCTTTTGCTTATTTTATTGTTACATGCGGCCGCTTCTCGCTGCCATTTTGACTACATTTCCCATGTGGCATTGTGTTTTACTTCCGAAATGCGGAAGTGCTGTTTGGACATGTGACTTTTTATTAATGTTTAAAAACACAATTTAACACCTTCGTTTTTGATCCAAACATATCAACATCATGTTACAGTATTATTATTTATATACTTATTGAGTTATTTATGCAATTTAATGTTTTAATTCTGTTTTTAATTTTGATTGGTTGTACCATTTTTGGCGCCAAATTCAAATTAGTTTTATCCCTATAAAACATCTATTAGCCAGGTATCATATGTAAATCCATTTGAAAAAGTCTTTTTTTGACGAAACGCGTTATGGATATTTAATATTTGTGTTCTTTTAAATATATTAAAGTATTTTGGGTTATCTATTCGTGCCAATCAACTTTTTTAAAGACACATAACCTTTCCTTTTACCCTGGCTTTTTAGTATTATTTTAATTGGTTTTATAAAAACCATTGGAAAATATCCCTGGAAGTTTCCTGTACCAAAAGAAATCCTTAGGTGGGGATCAATCCACCCAAGCTGTCATCATAGAGCAGTTGGCCTGCTCTTGCCTTGTAAGGTTGTATGGTACCCTGTGACAGGTGAAGGGGGGAGGGGTCAGTCATATTTGGTCTATGGGAATGCATTGACAGTGTAATGTTTCCAGTTTTTGAGGTCGTGCTTTTGGGTTTGGCATGATAAGGGGTCAAGGCGGTGGAGTTTGGGATGCATTCTTACCATTTTGGGGCAGCCACGGAGGCCGCAAGACTGGGTTTAGAGAAGAAGGTGGTGCGGCAGATCGGGCATTGGTAGTCTGCATGTTTTTGGTGGTACATTAGGTTAGGAGGTCGGGCATGAGTGGCCTCAGGCTTAGGTGGTGGTGGTAGGATGTTGTATGTGGGATTTTATGTATCCCATCCTGTCTGTGTTAATTGTTTCAGGACACCCTTACTTGGTGTGGATTATCAGAGGACCCGGAGGAGAGCCATAGTTTGGTCCGATGGTTTGCAGCTGGGCTTTTCCAGGAACGTGGTTCAGCTGAGGTGGTTTGTTGTGTGGGGCATGTTGTAGGAAGGGGTGTTGTTTACTGTCTTGAGGTACTTGAGTTTGGGTTTTACAGTCCAGGTTGTGCATGCTGGAGGTAATGACATGGGGGTTATCCTGCAACATGTGCTGATGTGGCGAATGAAGAGGGATGATTGCCGTAATTTGGAATTGGTTCCTGGCGTGAAGCTGATTTGGTCTAAGATGATATCTCAGCTGAACTGGTAACATGGTACATAGTGGCAATGCAGTGAAGCCCGGGAAGACCAATAGGTTAATGGCAAGTTTTGTGAGGCAGCATCAGGCATGTTGCACTGGAAGCTGGTACCCCGGGGTTGTGCCATAGGGACATAGGGTTCACGTTGCAGATTTGGGATTTAACTTTTTTCTAATCTGGCTCTGTTGGAGAGTATACAGATTTTTCTTTTGTGTGGGGAAGCCCATCCAACTTAAGGTCTCAAGGGATTGGCTTTGTGGCTAGTGCTTACCAGGTATTTAGGTAATTCATGCCTGGTTTATCATTCGTGGCTATGATCGGTGTGAGGTGCCTGGTGAGGCGTGAAACCAGGAACCTCAGGTTAAGTCATCAAATGGTCATCTTTTTCTTTACTTATAAAACACCTCGCTCCACCTGCTTTGCATATTGGATATTGCAAAGCATTCTGTCCTTTGCTCACTGATTTTGCATTATGCTAGCTTGTATTTATTTCTATATTTCTCATTGAGACAGATAAAAAAAAACACATAGCAAAAACATGAAAAAATATAATTCACCAACTGCTGAGTCCACAGACTCCTTATGAAAGCCATAGGAGAATTAGGATATGAAACAGTATATTGAACCCAATTGAAACACTGTGTATTGATGGAGCAATCAACATGCAACTATTCCCAGTGATATAAAAAAAAGTTAGGATATGTTTCACCAATCATCTGTGGGCTATAATCTAACTTATGATAATTCAATATATTAAAAGCAGATGGAAAACTATATTCAGTTATAGTACAGTTTGAAAAAAAATGTTTCATTAGTGAATTAATATGATTAGGGAATTAAATCTCCTAATTGTCTTTACCCTTAATCAGGCCCGGACTGGCCCACCTGGATACCGGGAAATTCCCCAGTGGGCTGCGGCACCCGGGGCTGGGCTGACAGCCCTATTCATCACTGATCAGGCTCCTGTAATCCCGGCAGACCATGTGCAAGCTGTGCGGCCGACAGAGCCCCACGAAAGCCCAGGTGGCCGACACAGCTCGAATATGGCCGGCTGGGATTATTATCTTCCTGTGTGTGTGTGTGTGACTGTCTGTCTCTGTGTGTGTGTGTGTGTGTGTGTCTGTGTGTGTGTGTGTGTCTGTGTGTGTGTGTGTTGTGTGTGTGTGTCTGTGTGTGTGTTGTGTGTGTGTGTGTGTGTTGTGTGTGTGTGTGTGTGTGTGTGACTGTGTGTGTGTGTGACTGTCTGCCTGTGTGTGTGTGTGACTTGCTGTCTGCATGTGTGTTTGACTGTCTGCCTGTGTGTGTATGTGTGTCTGGCTCTGTGTGTGTGTGTGGCTGTCTGCCTGTCTCTGTGTGTGTGTGGATGCCTGCCTCTGTGTGTGTGTGTGTCTGCCTCTGTGTGTGTGACTGACTGCCTCTCTGTGTGTGACAGTCTGTGTGTGACTGTCTGCCTGTGTGTGTGTTTGTGTGTATGGCTGTCTGCTTGTGTGTTTGTTTGTGACTGTCTGCCTGTGTGTGTGACTGTCCGCCTGTGTGTGTTTGTGTGTGAATGTGTGTGTGTGTGACTGACTGTCTGCCTGTGTGTGTGTGTGTGTGTGTGTTTGACTGTCTGCCGGTGTGTGTGTATGTGTGTCTGTGGCTGTCTGCCTACCTCTGTGTGTGTGACTGTCTGCCTCTGTGTCTGTGGATGTCTTTGAGTGTGTGCACCTGCTAGTGAGTGAGCTTCTGTGTGTGTGTGTGTGTGTGTGTGTGCATCTGCTAGTGAGTGAGCTTCTGTGTGTGTGCGCCTGCTGGTGAGTTTGTGTGTATGTGCCTGCTAGTGAGTGAGCTTGTATGTGTGTCAGTGAGCTTGTCTGTGGGGAGCATGGGTGTGTTTGAGCTTGTCTGTGGTGAGCATGTGTGTGCAGTGAGCTTGTCTGTAGTAAGCATGTGTGTGATCGTGAGCTTGTCTGTAGTGACCATATGTGTGTCAGTGAGCTTGTCTGTAGTGAGCATGTGTGTGTTAGTGAGCTTGTCTGTAGTGAATCTGTGTGTTAGTGAGCTCTTCTGTAGGGAGCATGTGTGTGTCAGTGGGCTTGTCTGTAGGGAGAGTGTGTGCACATCAATGAGCTTGTCTGTAGTGACTGTGTGTGACAGTGAGCTTGTCTGTAGTAAGCTTGTGAGTATCAGAGTTTGTCTGTATTAAATTTGTGTGTGTACCAGTAACCTTGTCTGTGTGTGTCATTGAGATTGTCTGTCAATGAGCCTATTTGTGTGCATAAGTAAGATTGTCTGTGTCTGTATGTGAGTATGCTTTACTGTATAATTTAATTACCCTGAAATAACTCATAGTTTGAATTAGAAAAATAAATATCTAGTCTGCCCACTTTTCTAAATACTTTCATTAGTCCCTGACCGTAACCTATATCTAGGATAGCATTATGCCTATCCCACACATGCTTAAACTCCTTCACTGTGTTAACCTCTACCACTTCAGCTGGAAGGCTATTGCATGCATCCACTACCCTCTCAGTAAAGTAATACTTCCTGATATTATTTTTAAACCTTTGCACTTTTAATTTAAGACTAGGTCCTCTTGTTGTGGTAGTTTTTCTTCTTTTAAATATAGTCTGCTCCTTTACTGTGTTGATTCCTTTTATGTATTTAATTGTTTCTTTCATATCCCCCGTCTCATCTTTTCTCCAAGCTAAACTTTCATTGTATGTTTTATCCTGCAATCCATGAACCAGTTTAGTATCCCTTCTCTGAACTCTCTCCAAGGTATCAATATCCTTCTAGAGATACGTTCTCCAGTACTATGTACAATACTCCAAGTGAGGTCTCACCAGTGTTCTGTACAATGGTATGAGAACTTCCCTCTTTCTACTGCTAATACATCTCCCTATACAACCAAGCATTCTGATAGCATTTCCTGTTGCTCTATTACATTGTATGCCTACCTTTAAGTCATAAGAAATAATTACCCCTACATTCCTTTCCTCAGATTTTGAGGTTAGGACTCCATCAAATATTCTATACTTCCAAGAGGCATTATCTTGCACTTATCCACATTAAATGTCAACTGCCACAGCTCTGACCATTTTTCTAGTTTACCTAAATCATTTGCCATTTGGCTTATCCCTCCTGGAACATCAACCCTGTTACATATCTTAGTACCATCAGCAAAAAGACATATCTTACCATCAAGACATTCTGCAATATCACTAATAAAAATATTAAAGAGAATGGGTTCAAGTACAGATCCATGAGGTACCCCACTGCTAACTAGACCATGCTTTGAATATACTACAATGACTACAACCCTCTGTTGCCTGTCACTCAGCCACTGTCATTTTTGGGAATCCAAACTTAAAGATTGCAGTTTATTGATAAGCCTTATATGTGCAACAATGTCAAAAGCCTTACTGACATCTAGGTAAGCAATGTCTACTGCACCCCCCTGATCTATTATTTTAGTTACCCAATCAAAAACTCAATAAGATTAGTTTGGCATGATCTCCTTGAAGTAAACCCATGTTGTCTCTGATCTTGAAATCAATGTGATTTTAAAGGTTTAACAATCCTATCCTTTAACGTGGTTTCCATTACTTTCCCCACTACTGAAGTAAGGCTTAAGGTTTTGAAAAATTAATAAATAAAATGACAGTTGTAACTGCACCCCCAGGCATAAAAAGGTTAAACCACCGTTTAGAAGATCTTCCCCTTCCAGAGACACAGGCACAGCTACTGCAGAACACCAATTTCCCGAACAGGATACAAAGTAGCACTCCAAACTCCAGAACTGGAACCTCACGAATAACTGCTAGCAGCTGAACAGGAAAAGCACCCAAGCGGCTTACACTCCTGGCAATCGGTCTCTAACAGCATACAGTAAATCCCAACAAGAATGAGACAAGGCTCGGTTTTGAGGGTCAAGCAGGAACAGCCAGAGCTGTGGGTTTATTGTTCTTATATAAACATTCTTACACATTAGTACCACCCACAGGGTTTTGTAAAACTACTACTTACACAATGGGTTAATGTAATTATCACAGGCAGAGAAATACAGTTTTTCCACATTATAAATAACTTGAAAAGTATACATCACATTCACATAAATGTACATACTTACATTTTCAGAATCAGCATACTCCAAATACAAACATATGTCAAAATCATCCAAATTGGTACAGTGGTTCAAAAGATAGATCGAAGTCCTTTGTGACCAAATGAAGCATGGCTTTTCTGCCCAAAACCAGTTCCACAGAGTCTTCTATCCTGGAGATAATTGGGAAGTAATCCAATTATCTCCAAGGACAGAGGCAAAACTCCATTGAACACATGGTAGCAAAATACAATAAAATACATAAAAATATATAACTGTGCAGCTATTGCATAAAACAGGTACATTCAACATATCCCCAGATAGCTTAGATCTGAGCGCACATTATTACTGAATGGCGCTCAGATCACATACATACAGTTCAATTGCCATGGAGCCAAAGTCTTTCACATAGTCTTTCATTATACGAATGGGCTCCATGGCATAGCTATCTGGGGTATCATTGTTCAAATAGGACAAGTACCGAATGACCTGGCTTTCGTATCTTTGCAGGGGAAAATCAAGCGTTTCAACATGGGGTCATAGTCTAAAGGCAGCAGGCTGGCAACCAGGCTCCTCCAATGCACAGTGGCAAGATTGGTCTCATCACAACAGTTGTGTTCTCAATAATATATACTCAGCTAATGACATATTTTGGGATAATAATAATAAAGTACAAATGGTCATTATAAAAAGTAACATGGAAAGAACTATTGTGAAACAAGCACCTAAGGTCCTTCATTTAAATAGTAAATTAGCAATAATAATAGGCTAGTGTGCTAATAGGTACATATACAAAGATGACAAGTACAATGCATCAGTACAGGTTGTGTTTAATAATAGTGGTGTACAACACCATGCATTATTTAAATTAGGAGAAAATATATTTTAGTAGTTTATATATGTGCTACACAGGTATGAGGTCCATGTTGATCCTCTATTCCTGGGCCAATTAACTCCTGAAAAGTACTTCCAGCTTCAATGACTGACCTGCTATACAACTACAATAATAAGTGCTCCCTAACTGAGCTTGCGTTACATGGGCAAGCCATTTTCACCATAAACCAGCACAATGACAAATGTCAGAGGTCCTGAATAAAATTTTCTATTCAGAAAATCTCACTGTTCACAAGTCTAATAAGAATAAATCCACTGGCCATGTATCTATTTCTTTACTCTATGAGGGTTTTTCCACTATTGGATGCCAGTTGCCAGCATGCTATGAGTTCTGAGATCAGACACAAAATATGCACAAAATTCACATTAGCCAGCCTGGAACTCTTCTGGCCTGGCTAATGATACCCCAAAAATGCTGCTGGAGATAAAAGTACCACTATGGCAGCAGAGGGTTTAAGCTGCATGTTTACATCACTGAAATGATGCTTGGAGTAACCTTTTTAACTCTTAAAGCATTGAACATAAAGAAGGGAATGGTTTATTTGATATCAAGACACAATTGTTCTGCCAGTGCCCAGAGGAACTATTGTAACAGCAACACATGTAAGACGAAAACAAGACATAGTACCTTGACATAGTACCTTGACATAGCCTTGACAAGCCAGTTAGATGTGCAGTGTATTGCAGATTGGCATACCATTACTGGAGATTGCCTGTAAGTTTTCCCACTAGCATCCCTGGTAGCCTGTATATCACTACATCTGTTGCAAAATGTGGCTGTGGTGCTGGGACCATAGATTTGAACCTAGAGTTTTCACAATACTTCAAGACAATAAGAGATCTGCAGAAAGATAAGAGGGCTGCAGACAAAGTAGACATACAATGGAAATGTTAGACACTACACAGTTGGCGTTGCCTTTTGTGAGCCATGCACCAGTGAGATTTGATTGATAGAATGGAGCACAATAGAGCAGAAATAACTCTACTGATGTCCTGGATTAAATTCCAGTCAATCACATTTATTGGCAGTTTATAGACTTTCAATAAGCCATATAAGTGTTCAGATCTCTATAATTACATTAATTAAAAGCTTTTCTGGAGCTGATAAATATTGGTATTTTGTTATAATATTTGGATTTGATTATTTAGTTCCATCAATCGAGCACAAATCAACCATTAAATGGTCTTATTGGGTTTGAAAGCTAAATAAAGCTATTTGCCTACTGACAGTACTATCAGCATGTGGGCAAGTAGTTAAAAAGAGCCTATGGGGGGTCAATATGACCTACAAATTAGTATCATGGACATTTTATTGTCTACTAAACAATCAGTATACAGTTGCTAACTGTAAAAAAAGACTAGCATCTGGGCAAGTATTGTTGCCCAGTCACTATCATGTAGGCATCCAGTCGAGCTTTAAAAAAGCCACTATATTTAATCAAATTAAGTAAACTTAACGATATATAAAAATGTAAACATTTAAGCTCAAGCAAAGACATTTCAAATTGTCATTTAACATTTCTGTTAAGCTATACAAAACATTATATAAAAAAAAAATGACTACATGTGGACACACAGGATTATGAATCCAAGGTTTTTTTTTTTAAAACTTTTATATAGACTACTAGAAAATGTATTTTCCAGACAATTGGAGGCGCACTCAGTTCCAAGCAGAAGACCTGTTCTGATGAGTCATTGTTAGTTACATTAATTAATTCTAGTGGTATCATATAGTGCAGAGATCTAATATGAAATCTGTGGCTCCAGGGCTCACTCATGCTTATCAGAAGATGGATGGAAGGAGTGTCTGTTAAAACATATATGGTTTACTAAAAATTAAACAATGATCTAAACTAGGCTTAGGATTGCAGCATCATTTATTTACATAGCGCATATATAATAGCCTATGGTGTTTTATATTATGTGCAATAACACAAGTTCTATTGTAACAAAGCAAACATTATGTTTTGAAATAGCCTGTTATATTTTGACAAAAATTCCTAAAGAGTTTTTGCTACCATTGCTTGAAACATCACATAATATTTATTATTATTATTGCCATTTATATAGCGCCAACAGATTCCGTAGCACTTTACAATATTACAAGAGGAAGACTTAACTATAAATAGGACAATTACAAGAAAACTTACAGGAACGATAGGTTAAAGAGGACCCTGCTCAAACGAGCTTACAGTCTATAGCTTAAATCTAGTTCACAACAATTCTTTTTAAAGTTGATATTTTTAACTAGAAAACTGCACCAGAGACTTTTTCTATAATTGAAATAAGTCCTTAGAGCAGAATCCATCTGAAAAAATTATAATGGGAATTTATCAGTGCATGTGTTTAATGAAGCATTGTAGAATATACAAGTTGTTAAGCTAAGAATCTATCTACATTAGAACAGTTGTACTTAATGCTGTTTAAATGTGAAGTTGAAGACTTTTACTCTGTCGTTTCTGGGTAGAATTCAAAATATAATTTATAAAGATGTGATAATAATGGATGTTTGAAGGGCTATTTATAAAAGTGATTTAGATTCACGGTATAATGGAATGACATCAGAAGGCACGTATTTCTGATATATTTTTTTTATTTTGACTGTGATAAGAGCATGAATAACTGTTCAAGAGAAATGAACTAAAATAATCAAGCGCATATAATTACAATAAAAATAACTATAATGGAACAGGAAACAGCTCTAACCATGCAAGCCTGTAACATGTTCTGCCTAAAAGGAAATGTTGAAAAATATACTAGAGTGTCTTGCAAGCCTCTAGTCATATTTATTGATCATGCATTTCTTTTATAGCACTCTTTTGAAAATTGCATTACATCAATGAGCACATTAGGTATACATTAGGGTGAATAGTTTTGAGACTGGAGAAGTCATTATAAGTTGCATTTTCATTTGAATTTGGCGAAACCACTTGAAGCATTTGTTGTGTTGAGTTATTTCAATTGCTGTTGTTTAGTTTGTTCATTGTAAACAGCTGAAAGTCTGTACATTTTGACAATAAACTTGATTTTCCATAGAGGTTGAATCATTTGGTTACAACTGTATATATTAAATTACAGGTTTTTCCTAATTGTGTGTGCTAGCTTTCCATTGTCTCAAATCTGTCACATTTATGACAGTTTATAAAAGTGGCGTTTTCTTCCCTTTCTGGTAGTTTCACAGAGCTAAAAGAAGTGGTAGGCGTGCTGTGCTAGCGTGTGCCTGCTTTCCCCCTTTTAATTTTTTACAGTTCATTAAGAAGCACTGGAAAGCCATGATTGAATGTGAATGCACATGCGTATATGCATGCACACTCATAGCTCCAGCACAGAGGCTTCTCAGTTGGAGTATTCCTGAACACAGACTGTACATATGTGCTGGGGAAAAGAGGAGATCTTCCAAAGCATGCAGGAAAGAGATCTGCAGCTTTCGCAAGCTGTTTTCAGATATATTCCTACATAAAAAAATGCAGAAATAAATTCATGCATCTTTTCATTGTACTAGATTGGTAAAATAAATGTTTTTTTTTTTTGTTTGTTTTTTAGTGTAGTGTTCCTTTACCAAGCAATACTTTTTTTTTTTATTATTGTATTATCCTGTTGCCTCAGTGTTCAGTAATACCTCCTATTTGGACACTGATTTTTGAAAATGTAAGCTTCAAATAACAGACATGACAATTACGTTTTCAAATTTCCAGTTTTCACAAATGTATTTCACAAATTTCACTTTGGGGACAAAACAGTAGCCTTAACTGCACTTAACCCCCATCATAGGGTACTATATGTAAAATAAGAGAACTATGGCTATTTAATTTGGGGCGTTTTGAAACTTCTCACCCGTCCATTTCAACACCAATTTTTTTCCAAATTGAGCAGTAAATTTATTTTTTTAAATGTTTTCATATGTTTTAAAGTTTAACACTATACGTACAGGCCTTATGTGTTCTACTACTTCAAAGAGAACTACATTTGCATTTTGTTATACCTTCCAAGTATATCAATACCTTACATGCAAGCCTTTGACACATTTGTTATGAACTTATGTTGTTTACACAGAACCATTGTTGTAGGAACGAAAGTATTGGCTAGTATTGGCATGTGGCTAATTTAAAAGCAAACAACTTGAGCTTAACAAAGCCGTTTTGGTGTAGATAGATAATGCCCATTATCTTTCAGGAACTGTTAGGAAAGCTGTGCGAGCCAGGAAAGTCGTGGCCAGGGCTGCACAAACATAAAGTGACGCAACTCCCAAGTAACAGAGAAATTAAAACAGTGAGCATGCAACGACATAATCCACACACCAAAATTCAGTGGCGGAACTAATGTAGATAGTGGTGGTAAAATCCATACATTTTAAGGGACACTATCGGCACTAACAGACCATGTTCATTGTCCTGAGTTATTTTTCTCCACGTTCAAATCTATATAGTTTAGCAAAAAAGGAAAAATATTTTGCAGCATTCTTCAGCTTAACCCAGCATTTTTAGCCACACGTCTCTTATTACACTGTGTGATAAGAATAACAATATTGAGTTGAACTGCTGGAAGAAAGGGAGTATACAGACTGGAGGGAGAGGACAGTCAGGAACACACAGCAAGTTTCATGAAGTATCATTGTATAATTTTGATTGTCTTTCAGACAGCTTCCAAAACGGAAACATATTGAGATCTGAAGAGCAAAAGATAGACAAGCAGCGAAGAGGCTGCTAACCTGTAGAAAAACTGTGGGAAAACACAATTTGTACTAATTAGTTTATATAATTCACTTTATCATCACATGGTTAGACACTCCTACACTCTGCATAAACAGTTTTTTTTTTTTTTTTTTTAAAACAATGATACATTTCCTGCCAATTTTATAGTTCACTGTAGATTATGCTTATTTCTTTATCTTTCTACTGCTTTTGACACTATTAACCATCACTTTTCTTTGACACCTTTTGTTTTGTTTCATATAACATCCTGCCTTTTGTGTCACATCTAGATGATTAGGTTGTGTGATTACAGTTATTTTAATTGTCAGAATCCTTCTCAACCTATTTTAAGTGTTCAGAAGCCTTCTCAACCTATTTCTCGCTAATTTCTGTCCCTTGCAATCTAGTCAATGTATTTTGCTTCTGAACTACCCACATTATAACAACACATTTAAATATGAGCTTGCTGTTCATTTATGCCTTATAATTCCATATAAATGATCTGTGTCACATAGTAATTCATTATGCATTATATTCAAAGGCAAAACTTGGAGGTTATATTGGAACAGTCACAAAAAATAGTGCAACAATTACACTAAGTAGTGGTGAGTGTTCTGCAGTGGCACTAAGGAGCCATTTGTTCACACTGTTTATGTGCTGGGATAGAACAAAGTCAGCATATATTCACCTTCTGCCCACTAGGTTCGGCATCTATAAAATAAAATAAAAAACTTACAAAATCCTTACTATTTTGTTTTGTGCCGTTTTGTTTTATTTTTCTCTAAATTTGGCTAATGTAATGTGATCTGGCATCAATCAGTTGTCAGTCCACATTTTTTTTAAATTTGATTGAAAATGTGGACTTTTGTCTAAGCATGCGGAAGGTTATACACAATGCATGAAAAAGATAGTAAAAGTGTATCGTATAGACTTAAGTCTGATTACAATGTTAGAAACTACAGAGCTCTAGTGTTTTATTCTTCTGATCAGTTTAATTATAAATTGTCCCAGCATGGACCACTGCCAGGTGATTAAAGTCATCTTTGCCATTGCAATAATTTCTTTTATCTATTGGTATCCATGCTTGTTAAAAGCAAGTATATTTTGTATTTTCTAAGTGAGTATTTCAGGTCATAATATGAAGATGGCTTTGGTAGCTGAACATTAACTTATCTTCCTCCTTATCATAAAATATAGCTGTCTGATTATTTCATTTATTGACCTTATAGTCTCACTAGTACTATAGCTACTGCCACAGTATCTTATCACTCAATAAATTCATTTTCTAGTCTGCAGCAAACTGTCCTATATTTCACCTTCTTTTTCATTTATAGCCAAATAGAATACTAAAGATCTTAATGATGATGTAGATGTTCATTTTAATTAAGTGTCTTGACTTTTTGCCATTTCTTTATTGGTTTAGAAATGTGTAATTAGTGAAAATGGAATCAAAGATTTTAGAAACTAAAATGAATCTCAATTAGCACCATTTCTTCTTGCTTAACTACATATATGTATCCAATTATTTATCATCTGATATAGTGAATGAAAAAAGGAATCTAAAATTACTTCCTTAGGGAGGCAATAGTAGCAGTAATTTTGTCACAAGACCTGAATTATATCCAAATTTAGATTTTTTTTCATTTCCAAAGGTTCATAAAAGATTATAGGGAATGGAATACTGTTCACAAGATAACAAAAAAAAAATAAGTATTACTGCAGAGTTGTCCATTAAAAAAAGCTAAAGTTCAGCCAGAATGTGGAATGTGTTAAATTGACTTCAGATAACATGACCATTAACCCAGAATAATAGATGATGGACTTAAGGTATAGTTCATTTTTATGTTCTTATGTAAAGTGTTTCTAATGCAATATAATATATGAAGCTTTGTAGTCTGTCTTGGCTGACAACACTTTCATATTGTATTATATAGAAATATTTATCAAAATATTGAGACCTGACATTACATATAACTTTATATTAGATAGATAGATAGATAAATATATGATAGATAGATAGATAGATAGATTAGAAGAAGAAAATCATTTAATGCTAGAAAATATTATGTGCAAAACCATCACTTGCAAACATTAAGTTTGTCAAATCATTGTATCAAGGACTTATGAAAGTCCAGTTCTTTCCATAATAAGTTATTAATAATCACTTGGATGAGCATACCAATAGAGGCACATTATGGGAGTAGTATAAAAAATGTTTAATAAATCAGAATTAAGAATATTGTATAAAACAATAAATCAACACCAAATGCATTTTTCTGACCTTGAAGCAGTTCTGTCTTTTTTTTATGCCTCTGTTTTATGAAGAATCCTCCCTCTGATCCACTTAACACTTTCGTGATTAAATTTCTAAATCTATCAGCGCTGCCATATTCTGTTCTATCTCTCTGCTTTTGAATATTATAACCCCACCTCTGGTTCTACCCCCAATCTGCTTGTTCAATATTACATTATACATTAGCATATGGAACTGGAAAAAAGGTGACATGACAACAGGGAGAGAGGAAATATAGCCCATCAGTCAAACAGTGTGAGTAACAGATGATGAGTAAATTAATATGACAATATTAGATAGGAACATGTTTAAAGAGACACTGAAGTGGTCTGGGTGCTCTGTCCCTGTTTCTTAGATAAACTACAATGTTTATATGTCAGGGTTAAAACTGTCTCTAGTGGCTATCTACCATACAGACACTAGAGACGATTCCTGCTGACTCTGTGAAACAACACTGACTCCTTCACTCTGTGAAACCTTGCTGGATGTCCTCACTCTATGCATGAGAACATCCAGTGTCTTCAAATCCCCCTTAGGATAGCAATGATGCAATGCTTTCCTATAGGGAAGGTCTAATGTGTGTGCGGTGCTCGCTTAGGTTCCCCCTTGGAGCTGATGTTAGAGGAGGCAAAGAGGGACCTCGGTCTTGGATTGGAAGGTGAGTAAATTAAAGGGTTATTTAGCCACTGAATGCTGCAGAGGGGTGGACACCTAGTTTCATGAGGACATTCAGTGTCTTCAAATCCCCCTTAGGAAAGCATTGATTCAATGCTTTCCTATAGGTAAGGCCCAATGTGTGCATGGTGCTCGCTTAGGTTCCCCCTCGGAGCTGATGTCAGAGGAGGCAAAGAGGGACCTCGGTCCTGGAATGGGAGGTGAGTAAATTCAAGGGTTCTTTAACGATTGAGTGCTGTAGAGAGGTGGCCGCCTAGTTTAGGGCCTAGTTTCCCATAAGAAAAAGTAGGCCCTATATTTGTAAACCTGTAAAACATGATTAAATATTTCAAGAAATAAAAATGGTTTAACAAATATTTAATAATATAATTAAAAATAGTAATAATAGCAGCATGCCTTCTAATCTCATGACACTTAAGGTCTCCCACTACCCTCTCCCTTCCTGAAACAATTTAACTAATAACTAAGAACAAATGTTATAAACTAGTGACTATACAACATCCATCTTTATACATAAACTATGGGACAAGTAAGCAGCTTGACCGTTATATAGACTCCTTGGGCCATACAATGTATTCATCCCCCTCTTGGTGACACGACGTGTGCGCAGCACTTGCTTATGTTCTGTCTCGGAGCTGATGTCAGAGGAGGCAAAGAGGGACCTTGGTCCTGAAATGGAAGGTGAGTGTTATTTAACCACTGAATGCTGTGGAGTGGTGACTGCCTAGCTTAGGGCCTAATTTCCCATAAGAAAAAATAGGCCTTACATTTTAAAACCTGTAAAACAAAATTATTATTTTTTTTAAGAAATACAAATGGTTTAACCCTTTAAGGACCACACTGAAATATGTGCAGATATTTCACTCTGGTCCCTGGAGACACTACGCCATTAGTGGAATATATTGTTGTTTAGGATTGGCTGCATGACATCTGCAGTGCCAGCAGAGTCCACTGAAGCTGATTGTACAGACCCAGGAACATGAACGGAAAATAAGAAAAATTAAATTGTAAACAGTCTTCCCAACTTTTGGGTCACAGACACCTTTCTTTTTGATTCACTTAGAGATCTTTTGATCGTAAAAAAACAACAAAATATTTTAACTCAGATATCCACAGATACCCTCAAAAACAATAACAACATTCCTGCAGGCATCCATTGTAATTGATTAAATAGAACATGATATTCATGTTGCGCCAACTGGGAAGTCCCTAGATCCAGAAGTGTAAAATATACTATCACCCCATTTACATAAGTGTTTTAATGAAGCTTTTAAATCCAGTTATTTTCCACAAGTGCACCTTATTAATTTGGGTGAGATCTACCCTATTTTTTTTTCTTTTTTCCTTAAATGGCTACACACCTTTTAAAGTAGTCATTATTGTACTCTGTTTTGGTATTACCATAACTTGGTTTTTCCATATTTGAAAAATATTCTCCATTACTTTGTTTTTGTTTTTGTTTTTTTTGTTAATTTTTTTACACCATGATGAGGCTACTTTTTGTAACTTTTCATATTTAATCAACATTTTTTTTTTTTAAAGCAACTCCCTGAGGACTTTATTTTAATATTTTACTAACTGTTTAGCTTTGTTTGTGGTTCCTAGGGCCAGGTTCAGATATGTTTGTAGTCTGAATGCTATTCTATATACAGCACCAGCCTTCAACAGTATATGTTAATCATTTTTCCTGTTTGTATTTCTATATGTGTCTAGATATTTACAATATTATGCTTTGTATTATTGATTGTATGACTATACTTTGAGATTGTTTGCAAGCTCTGTTTTACCTTTGGCAGAATTTAAAAAAAGATAAATATATTTAATTCGAAATTAAGGTATTGGATAATTTTGGTATTCTGTGTGTGTTTTTTTACTTCATGTTTGTACTACTTTTTATGTTAATCTTTGTAAAGTGGGTTTTCTTGGACCCTGCTAGGCTTATATAAGGATTATGCAGATATATATAAATATATATATATATTTTTTTTTTTTTTAAATGGGGGGCGTAGTTTGTTTTAATAAATGTAATGGTTTTGCATGACAATACACATAATTAAAATAGCCAACAGACCTTTTAAAAAAAAAAAATAATAATACTTAGTTATTGTTTTCATTCAAAGAAAAGTTGAGGCACAAATATATCAATATAGATGGAAACCAGTGGATAGGTCCCCAAAAAAAGACTTCATGCACTTTTCGCCCCAAAGGGCATTTATAAAATAATAAGTCTATTTGAATTGCCAGTCTAAAAGCAAATGGTTAGTTCCTAAATGATGATTTAGGAACTAGTCATTTGTTTAATTTGTTTAGCACTGTTTAAGTAGTTTTGACACCCATGGTAAAAATTAGTGGAGCACCCCAGGAGACGAAAGAGTTCCTACAGTCACTATACAATCTTGTATGGAATAAAGACACAATTGAATATTTAGGAATTCATCTAGGTTTCGATCTGGAGATGTTGGTACATCGTAACTATAATAATCTTTTAAAAGAAATTAAAATGAAAATGAAAATCCAGCGCACTCGCTTATCTACTAAACAGTCATTTTAATGCTGAACAATTTTCAGTTTTATTAAAAACACCTAATCTAGGCAAAAAAATATAATGGGGGTTTAGTTACAGTATATGATCATACATTGCATAAGCCTGCCACAACGCCAATGTACCCCATCTTTGGCAGGTCCTACTCTGTCTGCTAAATGAGCTTCTCACTTGGGGAAATCCTTCCATCTCGAGGTCTCTGCAGTACAATGCTTAAATAGGATCCTGAGATGAGGCACCTGTAACAGGGAGGGGTGCAAAACCCATGGAGCTGGCTAGACTCCTAAATATATACATATATGAGAAAATAAGGGTTTGGCTGCACTCACCTACACATGCTAAATTAGGGTGCTGCTGGGGGCCAATAAGTACAGTGAAAATGAAAATCCAGCGCACTCGCTTATCTACTAAACAGTCATTTTAATGCTGAACAATTTTCAGTTTTATTAAAAAAAACTAATCTAGGCAAAAAAATATAATGGGGGTTTAGTTACAGTATATGATCATACATTGCATAAGCCTGCCACAACGTCAATGTACCCCATCTTTGGCAGGTCCTACTCTGTTTGCTAAATGAGCTTCTCACTTGGGGAAATCCTTCCATCTCGAGGTCTCTGCAGTACAATGCTTAAATAGGATCCTGAGATGAGGCACCTGTAACAGGGAGGGGTGCAAAACCCATGGAGCTGGCTAGACTCCTAACTATATACATATATGAGAAAATAAGGGTTTGGCTGCACTCACCTACACATGCTAAATTAGGGTGCTGCTGGGGGCCAATAAGTACAGTGAAAATGAAAATCCAGCGCACTCGCTTATCTACTAAACAGTCATTTTAATGCTGAACAATTTTCAGTTTTATTAAAAACACCTAATCTAGGCAAAAAAATATAATGGGGGTTTAGTTACAGTATATGATCATACATTGCATAAGCCTGCCACAACGTCAATGTACCCCATCTTTGGCAGGTCCTACTCTGTCTGCTAAATGAGCTTCTCACTTGGGGAAATCCTTCCATCTCGAGGTCTCTGCAGTACAATGCTTAAATAGGATCCTGAGATGAGGCACCTGTAACAGGGAGGGGTGCAAAACCCATGGAGCTGGCTAGACTCCTAAATATAATGTATGATCATATACTGTAACTAAACCCCCATTATATTTTTTTGCCTAGATTAGGTGTTTTTAATAAAACTGAAAATTGTTCAGCATTAAAATGACTGTTTAGTAGATAAGCGAGTGCGCTGGATTTTCATTTTCACTGTACTTATTGGCCCCCAGCAGCACCCTAATTTAGCATGTGTAGGTGAGTGCAGCCAAACCCTTATTTTCTCATATATGTATATATTTAGGAGTCTAGCCAGCTCCATGGGTTTTGCACCCCTCCCTGTTACAGGTGCCTCATCTCAGGATCCTATTTAAGCATTGTACTGCAGAGACCTCGAGATGGAAGGATTTCCCCAAGTGAGAAGCTCATTTAGCAGACAGAGTAGGACCTGCCAAAGATGGGGTACATTGACGTTGTGGCAGGCTTATGCAATGTATGATCATATACTGTAACTAAACCCCCATTATATTTTTTTGCCTAGATTAGGTGTTTTTAATAAAACTGAAAATTGTTCAGCATTAAAATGACTGTTTAGTAGATAAGCGAGTGCGCTGGATTTTCATTTTCACTGTACTTATTGGCCCCCAGCAGCACCCTAATTTAGCATGTGTAGGTGAGTGCAGCCAAACCCTTATTTTCTCATAAAAGAAATTAAAATAACATTAGACTCATGGAGTAATGTGAGGAGTAATGCCTAAAATCGAATATTTAATGAGAAATATTCCTATAAAAGTCCCAGATAGGATATAAAAAATTTTTCAAGATCTAATGTGGAATTATGTATGGGACACAAAAATGACTAGAATTTATAAATAAAAATAATTATATGATGAGGAAGTCCAATGAAGGGGTATGTATTTCCCAAATATTTTCCCAATTGCTAATTCAATGCTTTCACAATGTCTAGCATGGAATGGGGTTAAAAAAGACCCACCAGTATGGTACCAATATGAGGAATTAAGTTGCATAAAATTTAATTTACAATGGATAGTTTATAAGTAAGTTTCAAAACACTTTATAGGTTGTAAAGAACTGAAAATTGTCATTTGTTGTATTTGCAGCATATTTACTGAAATCAAAAGCGATTTCAATCAAACTTATAACAACATTTTAACTTTTTAAACATTTTAAACAGGTCACGTTACATTTTAACATAGGACCCCTTATTTGATAGTAGCTTCACAAGTCTTGCATCCATTAAACTTGTGAGTTTTTGGACAGTTTCTGCTTGAATTTGTTTGCAAGATGTCAGAATAGCCTCCCAGAGCTGCTGTTTGGATGTAAACGGCCTCCCACCCTCATAGATCTTTTGCTTGAGGATGCTCCAAAGGTTATCAATAGGATTGAGGTCAGGGGAGGATGGAGGCCACACCATGACTTTCTCTCCTTTTATCCCCATAGCAGCCATTGATGTATAGGTATTTTTTGCAGCATGAGATGGTGCATTGTCATGCATGAAGATGATTTTATTACGGAAAGCATAGTTCTTCCTTCTGTACCAGGAAAGAAAGTGGTCAGTCAGAAACTCCACATACTTTGCAGAGGTCATCTTTACACCTTCGGGGACCCTAAAGGGGCCGACCAGCTCTCTTCCCATGATTCCGGCCGAAAACATGACTCAACCACCGCCTTGCTGATGTCGCAGCCTTGTTGGAACAGGGTGGCCGTCCACCAACCATCCACTACTCCATCCACCTGGACCATCCAGGGTTGCATGGCACTCATCAGTGAACAGGACTGTTTGAAAATGTCTTCATGTATTTTTCTGCCCAATGCAGCCATTTCTGCTTGTGAGCATTGGTTAGTGGTGGCCAAATAGAAGGTTTATGCACAGTTGCAAGACTCTGGAGGACTTTACACCTTGATGTCTGTGGGACTCCAGAGGCACCAGCAGCTTCACATATCTGTTTGCTGCTATGTAATGGTATTTTAGCAGCTGCTCTCTTGATCCGATGCATGGATCTGGCAGAAATCTTCCTCAATGTGCCTTTATCTGCTCAAACCCGCCTGTGCTCTGAACCAGCCACAAATCTCTTAATAGTGCGATGATCACACTTACGTTTTCGTGAAATATCTAATGTTTTCATACCTCGTCCAAGGCATTGAACTATTTCACTCTTTTCGGCAGCAGAGAGATCCTTTTTCTTCCCCATATTGCATGAAAATTGTGCTCTGCTTAATAATGTGGAACACCCTCCTTTAGTAGTTTTTCCTTAAATTGGGTTCACCTGGCAATCTAATTATCACAGGTGTCCGAGATTGTTTTCAGTGATCAAAAGAGCCCTGAGACACAGTGCCATCCATGAGTTAAACTGAAAAACAAAATATTTAATCTTTGTGATACTTAAATATAATTTGCATAATAATTTGGAACAGGGTGAAGAGCCTTGGTCTGTGATGTCATAAAGACATGTCCCTACATGAAAATGGCATGCTGTAGTGACATCAATAAATGGTGCAGCATCCTTAATGGAACTTTCTAAAAGTTCAGACAAAAAAAGATCTATATTGGTTTAAAAAAAACAATGCAGACTCATGAGCTTGTATCAAAAATGATGCTGCCTCACAAATTTTTTTTTACATAAGTCTTGCTCAAAAAACGAAGTGAAAGAGGAGCATCTAGCCTTATCCAAGATGGTAACGCAAGGATGACGCATGACATACAGTAGGGTTACCTAACAGACATAAATGTCCTTTGGTGTTTGAAGGGAGGTATGTTAGGCCTCTAATTCAATATGTTTTTTAAATGTAAATCCCCAGGGAACAGATGTGTGTTATCTGTGAGCTGCATTCTGAGTCACTGGCTAGAGTATCTGGAGAGCAGGGTTGGCCAGTACGCCACCAGCCATCGAAGGCTGACCAGATTTTGTGTGAGAACTAATAAAATCCCAGGTGAATGTCATGATTGCACCACACTATGTTTAAAAAGATTGCCTGACTGTGGTCAGAAATATTAACTCAGTAAGAGGTTGTTTTTTTAAGCGAGACTGATTTAATGAAGAGAGACTGATTTGCAGACAATATTTGCTGGACTTTATTCTGAATGCAGTCAACACTCTTGCTGCAAAGTGGAATTATAATCGTTGAAGTAATATAAATTAAGTTACAGCGCACACATAAAAATACACTTATATATACACATATATCTTATCAGGATACTTAAAATCACCTCTGTAAGAAAACAAATTAGGAGATTCAGTTCCACCATACTGCCAAATTGTGTTAAGCCCATCACTAGTTCACAGTACTCCAATACCGGTGGGTCCTGCATTAATATTGTATTCTGTAAACTCCCAATGCTCTTTCAATCGATTACTTTTACACACTTTAGCTTACTTAGAACTAGCACTATTAAAATTGTCTCCCACATTTGGATTTGGTGTAGGACCCACTGATATTGGGGTACTTTGAAGTAGTGGTGGGCTTAATACAATATGGCCATATGGTGGAACTGAATACTCTCACTTGTTTTTTTAGATAGGCGATTTTAATTAGCCTGATAAGATTTATAAGTGTTTTGTTATGTGCGCGCTGTAACATGATTTGTATTATTAATTAATATCGGTCATTACGGCAGAACCATTCCTGGAGAATGCACGTTCTGGGTGTGCCCCCAATCCTTTTTATCTTATCGATCTTATTATGTCAGTCAATCCTTCTGTCTACCTGTTGAGCAATCTATAAAATCTACATTGCTGTAATTTGCAAGCAACGAGATGATCATTTAGCACAGGGGTTCTCAACGTTAGTCCTCAGGACCCCCCACCAGTCCAGGGTTTAGGGATTACCTGGGTGTGTCTAAGGTGTTTAGAAAAAAAAAACACCTTAGAGTCTAAGGTGTTTTTTTCCCTTTTTCTAAACACATGAGACACACCCAGGTAATCCCCAAATCCTGGACTGGTAGGGGGTCCTGAGGACTGGGTTGAGAACCCCTGATTTAGCACATACCCTTGCGCACATTAGATACATTAAATACTTTGTATATTTCAAACATGTATGCCAAAATGTAAAATTTAATAAACGCACAATTCTTTGGTAACTTGAATCAGTGAGATGGTTAAAAATAAATGGGTCTATTTTTAAAATAACTCACATCCGGACTCAATCTTTAACTACAATTGTCAAGTAAACATTTAAAAAGGCCTTAAAACCATAACTTCAAAAGGAAATTTTCTTTTCTACTGATATTAGTTTCAAAGCTGGTGACTTAAAAGCATTTCAATATACAAACACAAGACACTTTCATTAAAATGCTCTTTCCGATATTGCACTCACAAAGGAGTTGGAAAATGTATGCTTACATAAATATGGGGTACGGCTCATGTGTGGGCATACAACAATCTTGCTAAAATTCTAATAGAGAAACTATGCACTTATCTGAAAAACACCAGATATTTTCTCGTATTTTTTTTCTAACGAAGAAAAGGCCTTTGGGGAATGTAATTCAGCCGATATCATAAAGTTCGATATAAACACTTAAACACAAATTCTTTTGAGAACAATGTTGCAGAATTTCTTTTTTTTTTTAGATCTTCCTCTTTGACACACAATTTTTAATGTGCCTGGTTTTAATTAATGGACAGATACAATAAAAAAAAAAGACTGATGGTTCTGCACTGCGATTAACTTTCACAGACGGAAGGTTAAGATTGCACGATTTAATGTTATGCTAAGATTGAAATTGTTTATAAACAGTGTATTAGTAAAGGTCAACTGTGTCCTTTTGAAATCTGATAATGAAGGTATACAAAGCAGAAAGCAACTCACTTTAGATATAAACACAAGACACTGCTTCTAAATTAATTTATGTTTGTCACAAAAGTACCTCCTGATTAATATATATATTTGCTCAAAAATCAAGATCCAAAATTTACATTCATCTACATCCATTCCTATATTTTTTTAAGAAACTGAGCTCCAGAGGTCCATGTATTTCATGTCTGTATCCCGGCAACTATTCATCGCTGTCCTCATCCACCTCCACAATGAATTAACCATTTGATATTGAAGAAGGGAGGGGTAAGAGGCATGAAGTGCAGTGACATTTCTAATTGTACGCTGTGATATTCAGGCTTACAGATCTGTCCTGTAAGCTTTCATTTACAGCCCAGTAGTAATGCTATTAAATGTACAGAATTCACAGAATCCCTGCCATTCTCACAATGTACATACAGTACATAATGCAGTATTTAATAACCCCTAATCCAAAAAAGCAATTAAAGTGGCAGACTAGTGCTGATTAAAGACCACTGACAGATCTGTTCAATGGAAATTTTTATTCACTTAAAATGCTCTCTGGGGCACCATAGGTCATATTTAAGACATCAAATGGCCCTAAGTGCATTATATAGCTATTCAAAGTACCCTTCCTAAATCTATTAATCAGGCAAAAATCTAATGTCGGAGATGAGTTTCCTCCAGCTATCCTTGACTTTAACAAAATTAAACATTTTTAACATAGCCAATTAATGTCATGACAATGAGACCCAAAACGCACCTGATATCACCAATGCTGCAGATGTAATGAAATAAAAAGCAGAAATTAATTCTAAACTCTGTCATATGTAGCATTCTTTTCTATATTTTTTGATGAAGTAGGTTGGCTATGTTTGATTGACGGTTAGCAGTAGACATCAAATAAGGCAGCCTTCCTTAAATATCAGACACCTTTGCTTTACATAGGTTACACAAATATACTAACTATCATGTCTGAATATATATTACCTTTTTTATAATATTAATATCACATCTGATATCACATTATTTGCCTAAAGGTGATTGCTGGGGAGTTTTTATGCAATGTATTTTTTACTTTGTCTTCTTCATGTTATTGCCTTACTTCCTATCAATCATTGCTGTTAAGAATTTTAGGAGTTTTTAATATAATTGGAAACCTGGCAGTAGCATGCTAATGAGTTGTTACTCTTACCACCTCCCTATTCATTGCAAATTTTCTGTTTTTCAACCACTCTCGGAACCTATTACATCCCTGGAGTTTACTACAAATCATAAAAAGGACTACACTTACCCATCTCATCTTCACCGTACCTATTCATGCATTGGTTTAATTCTAACCATCTCTATTCTTCTACCCTAGTTTATGACACCATACAAAAAAAAGTTTGCAAATGGTTTGCAGATAATACTACCCATTTAAATTGACCAAAAATGTTTTTGGGAAACTTCCGTTTTCTCCTTGGTCATATAATCTTCTACATCACAAACCACCACCACATCAAAGAATGGTCAAGTGATTTGTTAATTCGCACTATGGTCAAAGTACAAAACCGAGGCCGCTATCAAACGTTTCCGCATAAGCCAATTTCACACTTTCCTTTATATTCAACTTTACATCAAATTTAAGCACTTTAATTGCTTTTTAAATTGCCTCTGCAGGTTTTATTGGATTTATATTTAAAGTTTAAATTTTTAGCAAATATCTTTGCATAGTCAGATTCTCTTTTACAGTACATTATTTCAAGAATATTGTATTGTTCTCCCCATTGAACAATAAAATGTTATATAAAAAAAAATGCATAATTAAACAAATATAACAAGTTAGTAATGCCATTGTTTGGGGAAAGTATTATTAAGTGATCAGTAACAACATGTTACTACTCTCTTATAGGATCTGTAAAACGCATTACAAAGTTGGGATCAAATTCAGCTTGTGGCACCTCTATAAAAACACAAATTTTATTAAAGGGACACTATAGTCACCAGAACAACTACAGCTTAATGTAGTTGTTCTGGTGAATATAATCATTCCCTGCAGGCATTTTCATGTAAACACTGCCTTTTCAGAGAAAAGGTAGTGGTTACATTGCCCAATACGGACACCTCTCTATTGCTTCCTGGGGCAGTACTGCACGCTGTGCAGCACTTCCTTTCAGCGTCTCCACACTCTGCTTGGAGATGCTATTCTTTCCTCATAGAGATGCATTGGTTTAATACATTTCTATGAGAAGGTACTGATTGGCCAAGGTAGCGTTTGGCTCTGCCTCCTTACTGATTTCAGTCAATCCCATGTTTTCCCTATGAAAAAGTATTGGATTGGCTGAAATCATAAATTCTGAGGATCTCAGCAAGGAGGCCCACAGCAGACCTATGCGGCACTAGAAATAGGCCTGTGGACTCACGCGACACAGGAAATAAAGTACATTTCCTTACCTTTTAAGGTGGTTATGGGGGGGGGGCACGCCACCTAAATGGTGTTTTTAATACTATAGGGTTAGGAATTGCATGTTTGTGCTCCTGACCCTATAGTGTTCCTTTAAGGAATATGCAATGAGAAACAGGTCAAGGGACAATACAAGAACAAAATGCAGAAAATTGTCTCTGTAAAAAGGGTTTCATATTTGGCAACTATGAAAAAATTTCTACTGTGACTGGCACAATTTCAAAGCAGAATCTGAAGGTTATTTCCTAGCCACAAGCTTGCCTAAGAAGCATGCAAAAGTCATGCAGCAACTCTGAGAAAAGTAATGGGCCGTCAATACCATGTCATGTTAACGTGACAGTTCAGAAGCAGGAGGGTGTTACAGCTATCTTAGATACATATTTTAAACATTCTAAAAATGTCATATATGGAAGTGATGTAATTGGATGCTGTAAACAAGAAGAGAGAATCACTGGAGATTTCCAAGTGTGATTGGCATAGCAAGTAAGAGCACATGGCAGTTTTTCCTAAGAAAAAGTGGCTTAATCTTGAGCAAAACTATAGAAAAATGCTTTAAAGCAGAACCTTGAGTTGAAAGTCTTGGAGGACAGGCAACAAGGTGAAAATAGTATAGTTTGACTGGATACTGCACTGCAAAAACAATGTTATATGAGATCCTGCAACATTCAAAGCTCTGATACATTATGAATATTTATTCAGTTAAAATATCACACATACATGTGGCTATCCTGAAAATTTTCCAATAGATTAAGATATTTGAGTTGCACTTGACCTTGCATAGTCTATCCTACCTTAGCAAATTGCCAATGTCAACACTGTAAAGCAGTAACAACAGTTACCAGCTCTGCATGTGTTATCCTATTAATTATTAATGGTTAACAAATTCATGGAGAGAGGTCTATATTTTCGATATCTCATTATTAAATCCCATTAGCTTGTTACTAGTGGTCTACAACTAATCTTTTTTTTTTTTTTTTAAATTGTAGTGGTATATTGCCATCTAGAACACATATATCAGTGATTTATCAGACATTATCAAAAACGGATCTAATTACTAAGATGCATTCTTTAATAGGCTGGGGGAACGAATTGGGTCAAACCTTTCCCGAAAGTTACTGGGACTGTGTTTTTAAGGCACACAAAGGGAATATGTTAAACGCTGCACATGTGGAAGTGAACAATTGACACAATTGACACAAATTATTCTGTTAATTCAAAATTGTGTAGGGGTGAAGATCCCATACTTACCTGAAAGTATAATTTTTTTAAACTTATCCGCATATCGTACTAAATGAGAGAAATACCTTGTATTTCATATTATAGTAGCAGCTTTAAAATTATTAGCTTGGAACTGGGCATCATCATATGTCCCTTCCCTGAAGGAGGTGTCAGAATTAAAAACTCAAAATGGTAAAATGGAACAAACAGTTAGAGCATCCATGCCTTTTAATAATACTTAGACAAAAGCGTGGAAGGTATGGTATATTTATATAAAAACAGAATGAGGTTATGAGTTGCACTTAAGTTATACGGTTATAAACGGAAAGAACCTTAGGAGTTAGTCTTTTTTGTTCTAGTAATTATCATTCTTATTATATTATTTAGCTTTCATAATAACTTGCTTGCATTATGCCAACAGTATCAGATAAGAAGGTAATCAGGCAACCCCGTCCCTTCTCTATTCTTCCCTTTACTCTTATTTCTTCTTTTTTTTTCTTCCTAAGTTACATGTTGTTGTGTTTTATTTTGCTTATTTATAAGTCTGATATCAAGCTCAGACTGTTTGTTAATAAACTCTTGTAAATTTGGAATAAGCGTAATAATATTATAATTATGATTGAGACAAATACGACTTTTCAGTTTTTTGTTGCATTTTATTACCGTTTGGACCCATGTTCTTGAACGACATGGGGATATATGTTTTAAAAAATATATATATTTTTTTAAAGTACAAACAAGAAAAATATGACGTGGATGATGGAATTGTATGGTGCAAACAGAAAATTTCATCCACAACATAAGCTTGAAAACGGATGTGTTACCTGTGACAAACGCTCCTTCCCACATGCATTTGCCACATACTCCTGGAGGAGTGTGGAAGCTGTCCACCGACTATGGTCCAGGTCTAGGACACCACTTGGGAGGTACTCTGCCCAGCCGCCATTAATAGCTTTCCCTGGGTTCCCTTGGTTTTGCACTTTCTCTTCATACGAATGGAACCAAACACTGGCTCTCTGGCAGCCGTTCGTATGAACCAAACCCACGAATAGTCCCAGTGGTACTTAGCTGCAACCACTATGGAACTAAATTTGGCATGAGGACTTTGTGGGGTCCCGGTCACCTCAGCGGGACTTAGCTGCAAATGTTATGGAACTGTTTTCGGCATGAGGTGACTGTGGTTCCTGGACAACTTGGTTTGCGGTTTTGAACCACTTTGAAATCCGCCAGGAGAGCGCTTTTTGGAGGGAAAGTTCCTTAGGCTAAGGGGATCAAATGCAACCTAAGAGCCAGGTGGAGTACCCCATAATGCGACTACAGGAGCTCCCGGAAGTTGACTGGCAAAAGCACCAAATGCTCTGGAACTGTTTTGGTCATAGGATCACGTGTGCGGCCCGTCAGAACTTTAACACGGTGGCGTTTCCCCTACACTGCATGGATATGAATGCTATTTGGAGAATTTGGGTGCTCAGATCAGGGTTATTTAAAAATGTATTATTTGTGGGGTTATTTTATATTTTTATGATGTTTTGGGGTGTTTTTATGTTTTATATTTTTTGTGTTTTCCTCTCTGTTCCTGGGAAATAATTAGCTTACCGGTCTTTAACGCAATTATCTCCCAGGCCCAGAGATTCCTGGGAGGGGCTTGTGGTGAAGACAATTTAGAGCCCCTGCTGGGGTTTGTGTATAAAAAGGCTATGTTTGGATGCATTAAACTAGGTGTGTCGTCTAATTACTGGGAGGGGAAGGGTTATAATCACTGCTTAGCACCTTGTTCCAGCTCGTGGAGGATTCGGCGGGGAAAGTCCTTGTAAGGACTAGAGCTCCCAGGACTGTGTGTCATCCACAGTATCCTGCTCCAGGACAGAGAGGCCACGGCGACTGGGGCAGAAGCGCTGGGGTTTTCCCCTGTTCCAGTTAGGAAGCGGTCCTTGGTGGAGGTATCTAGCCAGGGTACAGGAAGCTCCGCTACATTACCTTTCATACATAATCCCTAAAGTGTCTATTTCTCGTCATTTGCAGTGTCTTCCCTTGCTGTGCCTGGACTGAACTAGATTATGATCTAATTTGTTAAATATCTAATATAAAATTAAAATAAAATTGAAAAAAACGGTTAAGACGACTTATAGGTGATTTTCAATATTTTCTTCCATGGTTTAATTGACAGCTCTACTTTAACTGTTTCCAACAGTAGAATGGTTACCTAAGCCTGGATACAATAGACCTTTATCGACTTATTTCTTCTTAATTGGATTCTTTTTAGTGGGTGTATTAGCGTTTTCCTACCCTTTGTCTATCCGTTGTAAATTATCAATAAGCTTTCATTTAAATTGGAGTTTGCTGGCTCTATTAGATGTCACCTATGAGTAAAAACATGTCAATGTGCTGCTTGTGCTTATGTGAATTCAGGGGTGATATGATAGAAACATTTAAATATGTAAATGGAATCAATACAGTAAAGGAAGAGACTATATTTAAAAGTAGAAAAACTACCACAACAAGAGGACATAGTCTTAAATTAGAGCGGCAAAGGTTTAAAAATAATATCTGGAAGTATTACTTTACTGAGAGGGTAGTGTATGCAAGGAAGCCTTCCAGTTGAATTAACACAGTAACACAGTAAGGAAAGAAGAAAGAAAGAGATTCGACTGCACCAAATATGAATCTGAACCAAGCAAGTATAGGTATATACATACACAATATTATCAAAATAAAATGGCTTAAAAAGGAATATGGTAAATTAATACTGTGTACATATACCTATACTTGCTTAGTTAAGATTCATATTTGGCGCAGTCTGTTCTCTTTTTTCTCCTTGCCTTTTTATCTTGGATTGTTGGGTTATCCATGTTACAGACTTTACCTTGCTGCCTTTTGAGTTAGTGCTGCATCTTTTCCAATATTTGTATTACACAATGAGGGAGTTTAAACTTGCGTGCTACAGGCATAAGGCTATCCTAGATATAAGATAAGACCAGTTACTAGTGAAAGTAATTAGAAAATTGGGACGACTAGATGGGTCGAATGGCTCTTATCTGTCATCACATTCTATGCTTCTACGTGGTTCTTGGCCTCTAAGGTCCCATTAATATGCCAAACACAAATTTAATGGTTTTAAAGTTTTGGCCCAGAGGGTATCCTGAATATACGATGTAATTCTCCACTGGCCAGTTTTCCAATATTAAGTTTTTGTGCATTTTGAATTACCATTGTTTTTGGAACATGTTAAAGCCTCAAATGAAAACATGCTGGGTTATTCACTAAGCTGAATTTGAGAAAATAAAATGCAAATGGAAAAACTGAGGCAAAAATAGCCAAGCTGTGCATGGGATAGAGAATTCATTTTTCCATTTGGATTTAATTTGTAATTATGTGGAGTCTGGTGACTGATAGATTGCATGCTGCCACAGGCACACTGTTGTAGGTATATTTCTAAATTTTTCTATAGTTTTGCACTCCTTGCTGTATAGTTTTGGATTAAATTATGTCTACATTGTGAAAGGGACTCTCCAGTGCCAAGAAAACAAACCATTTTCCTGGCACTGCAGGTCCCCTCTCCCTCCCACCCCCCATCCCACGTTGCTGAAAGGGTTAAAACCCCTTCAGTGACTTACCTGTATCCAGCGCCGATGTCCCTCGGTGCTGGGTCAGGGTCCACCACGCTCCTCCCCTGCCGACTTCATCCAGCGGGGGAGACCTATTGAGCATGCGCGGCCACCGGCGGGGTGAGACCTAATGCGCATGCGCGGCAATGCCGCACTCACGCATTAGACCTCCCCATAGAAAAGCATTGACAAATGCTTTCAATGCTTTCCTGTGGGAATTTCAGCAATGCTGGAGGTCCTCATATAGCATGAGGACGTCCAGCGACGCTATAGCACACTTTTCATGTGCTATAAACACGGAAGTGCCCTCTAGTGGCTGTCTAGTAGACAGCCACTAGAGGAGGAGTTAACCCTGCAAGGTAAATATTGCAGTTTATGAAAACTGCAATAATTACACTTGCAGGGTTAAGGATAGTGGGAGTTGGCACGCAGACCACTCCAATGGGCAGAAGTGATCTGGGTGCCTGGAGTGTCCCTTTAATTTTGGCGGCAAATTTTAGTTTGCCATTTTAGTTTTTATTTTTATATATTTTTTTATATTATTATTTAAAAAAAAGTCATTTTAGTTTTGGACGTATTTTAGTCATCAGGATTGTTCTAGTTTTAGTTTAGTTTAAGTCGACTAAATCTCCAGTAGATTTTAGTCTATACCAGTAAAATCTAATTTGTTTAGTTAAATCCTCTGTTTCTTTTGCCCTTCCCCAGCCCCTCTGTGTCTCTTTGTGTCCTACCAGCCCATCTAGGTGTCTCTCTCCCAAGCCCTACCCCTTCCACACTCCCTCTGTGCATTCTTAATTTTGGCTGCAAATTTGAATTTAGTTGTAGTCATAGTCTTTTGACTAAAAAGCCATTTTACCCTTCATATTTTATTATCTGAATTGTTTTATTTTTAGTCGACTAAATCTCAGAAAATTGTAGTCGACTAAAATGTGACTACAATTGTTATTCGACAAAGTTAACACTGCTACAATATGCACAGTCTAAGTGATGCCACTCCCCACTCATGCACAAACGACTGCTTTTAAATGAGTAAATTGACTTTTCTACAAGAAAATGCTTTTAAATGCTTACCCTTTTATTAAAGATGTCTTTTAGAACATTATTGTTAACGAATGATTTAATTATTTTTTTTAACGAATAGCGTGATCCGTTCAAATATACAAATATATATATAGTAAAACATATAATATATCACTTCCGATTCTCTGTAAAACCATCATTCTTGCACAGAATCGTTAAATAAGTTGCACTTTAGGAAATTATATAATGCGGCTTTGATGAACATTGATCACAGAGCAAGAGATTACCGGTTTTGCTTCGTGCATGTCTGAGCTATTTCTAAATTGAAACAGAAAAGCCATCAAGAAAACCAATCAATCAGAACAATGCACTATACATTCAAAATGTGCCATATATTTTCTATTCTAAATATGACTTTATGATTTGCTGCAATTCATATCACGCTGGTAATTTAGTTATTTCAAACCTGCTTTCTTTCCTACAGTCAGACACATTTAAGTATAGCTTTTAGTAAATATTACTTTAGTATATAGTATATATTATTATGCCGAGCCATCAATGGCAGGTTATAGTTCAAGAATTTTAGAAAGGAAATACTGGTAAATATATAGTCTCAATGTGATGATTTCACATCTATTAAATGAGGAAGCCTATTTTTTTGTTATACCATTTCAGTTAAAGATGCACAACATTTTGAAGTTTATCCCACTTTGGGTAGTACTGTGTTAAAGTTGTGTTCTTTCTACAGGCATTCTTTTCAGACATATTGCATGCGTTTGATTGATTAGTCAAGAAAGATTTTATTACATGACTAATCAGGATCGATAGATAGACAGACAGACAGACAGACAGATAGATAGATAGATAGATAGATAGATAGAGAAAGATAGATAGATAGAGAGAGAAAGAGCTAGAGAGATAGATATATAGATATAGAGATAGCTAGCTAGCTAGATAGATAGATAGAGATAGATAGATAGATTGAAAGATAGATAGATATAGATAGATAGATAGATAGATAGATAGATAGATAGATAAAGATAGATATAGATAGATAGATAGACATAGAGATAGCTAGAGAGATAGATATATAGATATAGAGCTAGATAGATAGATAGATAGATAGATAGATAAAAGATATATATATATATATATAGATAGATAAAGATATATATATATATATATAGATGGATAAAGATAGAGATAGATAGATAGATAGATAGATAGACAGAGAGATAGCTAGAGAGATAGATATAGAGATATAGAGATAGATAGATAGATAGATAGATAGATAGCATTTACGCATTTGTTTATTTTTATATATATATATATTAAAATACATAAAAACATAAATCTGTCTGTATGATAAATTAATAAATGTATATTTAAAGATCATTTTATTTTCTTTCTAAAACTGTGCACTAAAATGGTGCAAATGAATGGCTAAAAATCAAGCATCAGAAAGCGAACCTTTTCAGACATTAAAGCAATGATAGCTATTTTATTACGAGTCCTAATGATATCAAGTATACACAAGTATACATAGGTGTCATGCTGAGAAACCAACGATCTGATTCTCATTTTGCTGCAGGCAAAAGAATATCTCATCAAAGCTATAAATTTCATGAGACTCTTCCCAAATTTAAAACCCTTAAGGAAATGGCTTTTATGGTTCAATAGGTTTAAAGGGTTGCTCTAACTTGGATTTGTAACAAGGAAATTAATAGTTCTTTTAAAATAGATCGGAATTATTCCATTGTTGCTTGCATTTTCGTACTGTTGCCTTCAGCATTTAACGTGCTCTCTAGATAACATAGCCATTGAGTCTTCATTGTGTTCACCATGGGAAATGTTTATTACCTGCTATGATTGCAAAAAAAAGTGCGGATAGTCGGTGGATCTCACATTCATTGCTATGTAAAAATTGTTTTCTTTAGGCCATGTGCAATTGAGTCAGTTTCTAATCAACCTTCACTTTTCACAGAGTGAAACCTATTCAGTCTAATGTCAGTGAGAATTAGTTTTTTCCAGGCAGATGTAGAATAAACGACCGCACTGGTATAGCTCTCCAGAGAACCTTACAGCCAAATATAGGAAAAAAAGCACCCACAATTAATTGGGATTTCTCTTATCTACTTGAGCATATAGCTTTAGTGAAGGGTAAACAAAAATCATTTGGCTTTCTTTCAATCTCACATTAGAGGCAGTGGGGCAGTAAGCTTTTGCATCAATAGACCTTTTATTTTCTACTTTCTCTTGGCAGTATTATGGGAAGGAAATAAATCCAAAGCTTTAAACAATAGCAATTTTTTCACATTTTTTTTCAAATGCAATGTAAACACATGACGTTAAAAATAAATAACTGTTAATGAGGCACAAAATATGCATATATCGGTCAAATGTGGCTTAAAAGACCACTAAAGTCATCCAGACCACTTCAATGACGTTGTCTGCATGCAGTGGTCATGTCGTTTAAACTCTGCAATGTTACTCCTTGACATTTAGTAGATAGGCAATGCATACTTTGCAAGGTTAAATACGCTTCTAATGACTATCTGACAGTCACTAGGGGTGCCTCTGCTGTGAGAACCAAGTCAAGCTCAATTCTAACCGGTAACCTCCAACATAAGTGTAGTGCTGCTCTTATATGTGCTTTTCATACCCATTGTTAGTCAATGAGGAGCATTGAATTGGACATTTAGAAGCAATGGCGTGACACTGTTGGAGAGCGATCAAACACTTTCAGGGACTCGATCTCGGCGCTAGAAAACAAGGTATTTAAACTCTTTATTCCACTTTTGTTTAACTTTAGGAGGATCCCTGAATCTAAATAGAGAGGAGAACACTCAAGTGATAGGAATGCAGGATTTTATTTCTAACCCTATAGTGTTCTTTTAAGAAGCATGATAAACTTATAATTCAGCCAATCACAGAATAATTTGTATTTAAGGGTAAAGTATGGGTTGTAATATGGTCAATATTCACTAAGTGAGAGAAAAGACCAGAATGTGTGGGGTTTAATCAGTAAACTTTAAAACATGAAAAAGGTACAACATTTCAACGAATAATAACAGAGTTTAAAGAAAACAAAAACTGCTGAATTGGACTTTTACACTTTTTCCAGTACAGCTATTCTGCTATACATTTTATAATTCCCTTGTTTTCCCCAATTCCCACTATAGTGAGAAAAGAAACTCATCTGTTAAACTATGCAGAAGCGTCTTTAATGGTAGTACATAGATGCTTTAGAATAACATGTAAACTAGAGAAATTCAGAAGACAAAAACACAAATTAGAGGGACTTTATTCCGTAGGCAAATAGTTATGGGCTAATTATATTTTACTCCTTTAAATATTTGACTTGCAATAGATCTATTCAAGAAATTGGGAATCTAAGAGTTACCTTTCATGCCAAAGTGGGTGTGATAAAAGACAAAAATGGCAGGGACTTAACAGAAGAAGATCAGATAAAGAAGAGATGGCAGAAATACACTGAAGATCTATGCAGGAAGGATCTTAACAGCAGTGATTACCTCAATAGCAGATAACAAGGCTGCAGAAGTTGATGAAATTCCAATTGAACTATTCAAAATTCTGCAAAATGATGCTGTAAAATTTCTGCTTGCCTTATGCCAACAAATGTGGAAAACTCAACAGTGGCTAAAAGACCTGAAAAGGTCAGTGGACATCCCAATCCCAAAAAAGGCAATGCCAAAGAGTGCTCCAATTATCGAACAATTACACTAATTTCACATGCCAGCAAGGTAATGCTTAAGATCCTACAAGTTTGACTTAAACAATATATGGACCGAGAATTACCAGTAGTACAAGCTGGGTTCCGCAGAGGACGAGGCACAAGAGATCAAATTGGCAATGTACGATGGGTAATAGAGAAAGCCAGAGAGTTCCAGAAAAACATCTACTTCTGCTTCATAGACTATTCTAAAGCCTTTGGCTGTGTGGATCACAACAACATGTGGCAAGTTCTTAAAGAAATGGGAGTACCAAATCATCTCATCCGCCTCCTAAAGAAGCTGTATGTGGTCCAAGAACACACAGTCAGAACCGAACATGGGACAACAGAATGGCTCAAGATCGGGAAAGGAGTGTGGCAAGGTTGTATATTTTGACCTTGTCTATTCAACTTAAATGTGGTATACATAATGCGTGATGCTGGGCTGGATGAATCCAAAGCTGGAATCAATATTGCTGGAAGAAATATCAGCAACCTCATATATGCTGATGATATTACTCTGATGGCTGAAAGTGAGGAAGAACTAAAGCACCTATTGATGAGCTGGCTTGCTGCTCAATGTTAAAAAGACTAAGATCATGGCAAACAGCAATCTCAGTTCTTGACAAATAGATGGGGAAGAATTGGAGGCAGTGACAGATTTTATTTTTCTGGGATCCAATATCTCTTCAGATGGTGACTGCAGTCATGACATTAAAATGCGTTTGCTTCTGGGGAGGAAAGCTATGGCAAGCTTGGACAATCTGGTAAAAACTAAAGATATTACACTATCAACAAAGGTCTGCATAGTGAGAACAAACATAAGGATGTGAGAGCTGGACTATAAAGAAGGCTGAGCATCGTAGAATTGATGCCTTTGAACTGTGGTGTTGGCGAAAACTGCTTAGAATCCCTTGGATTGCAAGAAGATCCAATAAATCCGTACTACAGGAAGTCAAGAAAAACTTTTCACTGGAAGCTATGCTCACGAGGCTGAAGCTCAAATATTTTGGCCATATAATGAGAAGGCATGATTCTCTAGCGAAGACTCTGATGCTGGGAAAGATTGAAGAAGGGGACGACAGAGATGGAGATGGATAGATGAGGTCACTGAAGCCACGAATATAAAGTTGTTGGAGCTCAGAGGGGCAGTGACTGACCTGACATGCTATGGTCCCTTTGGTGACGGAGAGTCGGACAATTTTCATTTCACAGAATAGCATTCATTGGCTGAGAACAGTCACTTGACACTCCCAGACAATGAATGATGCATCACAGGACCACCAGGAAGCATCAGATCCTAGTAGGGATCTAGGTAAGTGGGCAAACCGTTTCTAAATGGTTTTCGCCATTACTAGGGATCCAGGACAGGCTATTCCTGGGAATATAACTACTACAGTGAGCTGTAGTCATTATAATATTTGGAGTAACCGTTAAAAGAACATTTCCATCCCATATAACATCGCACCTGACACCATTGCCAGTGAACCAGTGAATCTGCATCAGGGTTATGGGTTCCTGAGGCTCACGTGGGGAGCAAAGGCAAGCCATCTGGTCTGATCACACAGAAAGCTAATGTAACTCAAATTACTAAGCAATATTAATGTTGGTATGATAGAAATGTATCAGAACACTCAGTGCATCACAGTCTGCGGAGTATGGGACTGCAAAACCAAAGATTGGTCAGAGATCTCATAATGATCCCTGTCAAGCAGGACCAGATAAAGGGCCCAGTGGGATTGGTGCTGACAATTATGATGGGCCTAATTACAAAATCTCATCGACCAAAACCTCTAAAACAACCATAACTCCCAAGCGTCTTAAATCTGATGGAGATGGTGCTGGAAGGAAACTCATAGGATGCAACTATAAGAAAACACATACCCTATGCTAATTTCTCTCTAATTTATGCTTTTATCTTTCAAGTACATCCATACCCCCTAACAGCAGTGTCCAGTGAAGCAGGAAGTCAACGGGTGGGGTTATAGGGTGTGCCACTGACGCAAATCACGTAACTAGAACTGCCAAAAGAGGGGAACATGCCGATGATTTGGAAGGCCAACCTGGCATGAATGTAAGTCAGGCTGCCTGCCAATCATGCAGGATGACCAACAATGCAGACAGCACACTGAGCTTGGCAGAAATGCGTCAAATGATGTGCTCGCTCCACGCTTTGTAAGGACTGTCCCCTATCACTCACATGTCCACTTGTCTCCTTACCTTCTTACTAGCAGGCAGAAGCTCCTGGTATATACAGTCTGGGACAGAGGAAAGGTGTATGTAGTGAGTGTAGAAAAAAGGGTCATGCCACAGTCTTAGAGAGACCAAAGTCAGCTTTACCTTAACTAATTTTGTTGTCAGCCAGTCCACACCGTTTTTTTTCCCCTACATCCCTCTTAAGTTTCCATACTTAGGCAAGAATATGTGAAGAGTAGTTAGGATTGCCACCTTTCTTAGGAAAAAATACTGGCCATACTAATTTGCACAATTAAGTATGTATGAGTGACATCACATTATGTAAATCACAAGAAGAAAATTATTTTAAATCACCAAAACACTACTTACAGTTTGATTCTGCTGTATAGATGGATTCCTCCTATTGTCTCCCTGTCTCCCAGTGTCCCTATGTATCACAGTGTCTCATTATCCCCATGTCACCCAGTGACTCAGTGTCCCCTAGTCTCCCTTTCCCTTAATCTCCCAGTGTCTCAGTGTCCCCATGTCACCCAGTGTCCTCTAGTCTCAGTGTCTCCAGGTGTCCTAGTGTCCCCTATGTATCGCATTGTACCTATTTATCACAGTGTCTCAGTGCCCCATGTCACCCAGTATCCCCATATCAGTGTCCCCTAGTGTCTCAGTGTCTCCATGTCACCTAGTGTCCCATACATAGAGACATTGGGACACTGAGAGACCTGCGTACACTGAGACACTTGGGGACACTGGGCGACATGCAGACACGTAGACACTAGGAGTAAGAGAATTCCAAATCATTATTGGTCTTACTGTAAAAAAAAGCCTTTATTTTGCCTTAACCTAAATCTCCTTTCTCCCAGTCTAAATATATGACCATGTGTCCTAAGTATAGTCCTGTTTATGAATAGATTTCCAGACAATGGTAAGTACTGACCCTGAATATATTTGTATAAGTCTATCATATCTCTTCTAAGGTGCTGTTTTTCCAAACTAAAGAGGTTTAAATGTGTTAAGCTTTCTTCATAATGTTCATTTTATTAATTTTGTAGCCCACTTCTGCACTTTTTCTAGTGCCATAATATCCTTCTTTAAAGGGACACTCCAGTGCCAGGAAAACAAACCATTTTCCTGGCACTGCAGGTCCCCTCTCCCTCCCACCCCCCATCCCTGGTTGCTGAAGGGGTTTAAACCCCTTCAGTGACTTACCGGAGTCCAGCGCTGATGTCCCTCGGCGCTGGTCCAGGGTCTGCCCACGCTCCTCCCCCGCCCATGTCATCCGGTGGGGTGACCTATTGCGTATGCGCAGCCGCCAGGGGGGTGAGACCTAATGCAGTAGACCTCCCCATAGAAAAGCATTGAAAATGTTTTCAATGCTTCCCTATGGGGATTTTATTGACGCTGGAGGTCATCACATAGCGTGAGGACATCCAGTGACGCTATAGCACAGAAAATCTGTGCTATGAACCAGGAAGTGCTCTCTAGTGGCTGTCTAGTAGACAGCCACTAGATGAGGAGTTAACCCTGCAAAGTAAATATTGCAGTTTATGAAAACTGCAATATTTACAGTTGCAGGGTTAAGGGTAGTGGGAGTTGGCACCCAGACCACTCCAATGGGCAGAAGTGGTCTGGGTGCCTGGAGTGTCCCTTTAAAACAAGTTCCAAAAGTAACACAGCATATTCAAGGTGTTGTCTTACAAGTGATTTATAAAGAGGCAAAATTTTATTTTCATCCTGAGAATAATTGCCCCTATTAATAGATGACAATGCCTTACTGGCCAAAGCAACTGTCGATGCATATTGTTGCCTAGTTTGCTGGTGAAAAAAGAGAGTTTAGGCGCTCACTAAAAAAACAAAAAGTGTATAAGGCAGCAGTGAACCAGCGGGACTTCCCAATGCCTGCTATATGATAAACAGAAATGTGAAAGTAGGAAAGTGGTAAACCGCGCCAAAAGAATTTCAATTAATCATATCATACATACATATATATAAATCTCAGGTAGTTCAGCATGAAACAAAACCTCAAAAAGAAAAATAATAAAATAATAGTGCAATATGCTTAAATATTAAATGGTGTAATCTAGAACAGACTTAGTTTTAGATAAAAGGCAAACTCACACTTTGCAGAGCTACTAAGAGCTCTGCTGTATAACGCCTGGACGGTACAATCCCGTCTTAGGATCTGTAGATGGTAGGGTGTCCAAAACTCAGCAACCATATATATGGGAGAGAGAAAAACAGAATACACAAACCAATGGTGTAGTATTAAAAACCAAATGTTAAAGAAGAAAATGTAGGTATCCTACTTACAGTTTCCAGAGCAATAACTTGCTCTGGTGATGATGGCTTGTGGTGGTATGATCCCCACCAAAGGATATATGGATATATCAGGAAACCAGCAGCACCAAAAAGCCAAAGGATTGGATAAAAAACAAGCTTCACTTTATTTAACAAAAAATATATATAAAAATATATGAAAACATATAGGTAGCTTCTAGTCCTTCCCTTGACGCGTTTCGCCCGGTTTTGGGCTTTATCAAAAGTGTGGGTGTCCTTGGCGTTTGGCCAGGTTTATATAGGGGGTATTGATTCATAGATTTCAATCAGATGTGGTGCTGTTTTTCCTGTTTCCTGTTGGTCATAGGTGTCGACCGGAAATGACGCGCTGCGGCCACTAATGCATGATGGGAGATGTAGTTCATATGTATGTCTGCAGTAATAATAATACCCAATCGCGGCAGCAAACCGTACACCAGAAGTGACGTGCCGTGAACAGCAGTGGTTGCTGGGACATGTAGTCACTTGGGGCAGCCATATTCAGATACAAATTGAAAAGGCATAGATATAATGAAATCCATTTCTATTCAGTGTCAGCACAATATAAAGTGCAAAAAAAAACAAACACCCATGCCATAATAGTTGATCAATATTTGAGAAACAGATACTAATAGTCTATGAGTTTATGAAGAATGTTCAATAAAGATAAATTTATCAATTGCTTAAAATATACTTGGTAACTAATAGGTATATAGATATATATTATATAAAATGGGGAACAATATGTAATAGGGACTATAGGATCTTGTTTCTCTCAAAGGCAGAAACCATAGCTATGAGTTGGAGATAATGTAAAAAGGAAAAAAGAGAAAATTCCTTCCATTAAAAACAGAATGGTGATCTTGTGCAAATATAGAAATACTAAAAAAATGAAAGTTAGTAAAATAATTGAAAAAAAAATACTAAAAATACTATAAAAAATTATAGAAAATTAAAAAGGTCAAATTCAGCATTTAATCCTTTAGGGTGTAAAGTGTCCAAATAATACACCCATTCCATCTCTTTTCTGCCCAATCTTTTAACCATATCTCCACCTCCCCAATATAGTGACATCTTGGTGATACCCATAAATTTCAGTTCGTTGGGGTCATTATTGTGCACTTCAAAATGGGATGATACTAAGTGGTTTTTATAACCTTTTTCAATATCTCTACAATGTTCCCCTATTCGGGTTTTTAGAGGTCTTATAGTCCTTCCTACATATTGCAAGCCGCATGGGCACTCTAAAAGGTATATGACGTTTTTACTCATACATGTGATAGTGTCTCTAATTTCATAGTTTTTATTAGTATTATTTGATTTGAAATTTAAGATGTGCCTATCTATCTTTTTAGTTTTCTTACATGCTATGCAACAGTTACATTTTAAAAATCCTTTTTTAGTTTGTAAAAAATTATTAAGGGCATTAGAGCTTTTCTGATATCTCATAAAATTGTTGGTGAGTTGCATTTTTAGGTTAAGTGCCGCTCTAAATATCACTTTCGGCTTATCCGGAATTATGGTTCCTAATATGGTATCCTCTTTTAATAGATGCCAATTTCTATTAATAATCTTTCTAATTTGTTTTCTTTTTTTGCCTAGTTTGCTGTCTATAACAATTCCCAAATACCTCTCATGTATTGTTTTCCCTCATTCACTACCCTATAGGGTGTAAGTTACTTGTGCATTCTTCACCCGGATGTGCATAACTTAGCATTTATCTAAATTATACATTATCTGCCATTTGAGTACCCAGTCCCCCTATCTATCTAAATCCCTTTGCAGCAAAGCAATAACCTGCACACATTATGTTATTTTACAGAGTTATGTATTCCAAGATCATGTATAAATATGTTAAATAGAAATGGTCCCAGAACCCTGAGGGACACCACTTACCACTTTTGTCCAGCTTGAAAATGTACCTTTAATGACAACTCTCTGTACTCTATTGTTAAGCCAATGCTCTACGCAAGAACAAGAATTTGCATCTAAACCAATTTCTAGTTACAGCACTAACCTATTGTGAGGAACCGTATCAAACACCTTGGAAAAAAACAAGTAGATTACATCCACTGCAACACCTTGATCTATACTTCAACTTACTTCTTCATAGAATGCAATCAGGTTAGTTTGACATGACCTACGTATCATAAAACCATGCTGATTATTGCTAATAATATTCTTCCAAATGAAATCCTGAATATTGTCCCTCAATAGCTATTCAAATACTTTCCCCGCCATAGAGGTTAAGCTTACAGGTCTGTAATTTTCAGGCAAAGTTTTTGAACCCTTTTTGAATATAGGAACCACATCTGCATTCTTCCATACATTTTCTGAAAGAAAATAATTTTGAAAGATTAAAAACAGAGGTTCACTTATTTCCACACTTAGCTCCTTTTGTACTCGTGGATGAATACCATCAGACCTGGAGCTTTCTTTACATTAATATTCTTTAGTTGCTGCAGTACCTTGTCCTGAATCACCCAATTACAATTTTTTTGCAGTAAATATTTGCATATCTGTTGCCATAGGATCATCCTTAATGCATACTGAGGAAAATATATCTCTTTGAATATATCTCATTTATCCTCATTATTTTCACTAAAGAGTGTATTCCAGTCAATATATTGTAAAGCTGCCCTTATCCTATTGAAATTTAAAAAAATATGTTTTAGTATACCCCATTTGCTTCTTTAAGTTTATTTCAAAAGACACCATAGTGTGATCATTGTTTCCCAAGTGCTTCCCTACTTCCCTAATGTCGGTCAAAAGATAATCATTGTTTGTTATTGTTTTTCTACCCTTCTTACATAATGTGTAAAAAAATAAGTCAACTGCCCAGTTATGTCTTTTATGTCATATTGCTTTTGTCATTAAGGTTCTTTTCATTACTAAGCAAACATTTATTATTACCACGAGTAACTTCTACTTTATGTGATTTTGTATTGCTATTACTAATACATACCTCCTCTGTTCTGATATTGCCAGTCCCCCATCTCCACCCCATTGTGCTGAGCTTAAGCATATCTCCTTTCTGTCCTATCTCCATTTTGTAGATTTTTGTGTCCCTCCCCCCACCACTAGTTTAAAATCTCCTCTAACTCTCTAGACATCCTGTCCCCGAGCACAGCAGACATAAATCATTCCAGCGCTCTAAAAAGCTAAAACTTTCCTTCCTACACCATGACTTTAGCTACACAGTAAGCTCCCTAATCTCCCGCTGCATTACTACTGTAGTGCACGCACAGGTAATATTTCTGAAAACAATTCCTTGGAGATCCTTTTCTTTAGTTTACTTCCTAATTCCCTGAACTCATTCTTTGGGACCTCACACTTTCCTCTGACTTTGTCATTGGTACCAATGTGGACAATAAAAGCTGGGTCATCCCCAGCCCCTCCCAATAGTAGATCCACATGTTGGACCCGAGGACCCGGGACACAGCAAACTGGGAGACAGTAAATCATCCGATTGAGATGATCAGAGCAGCAGATTACCCTTTCTACTCTCTTGATAATAGAGTCCCCTACCACCACAACCTTTCTAGCCTTCCTTACATTTTCAACCCCACCCATACTAGAGGGGCTATGCCCTTGGCTGTAAGAAGGACCATCTTCTTCCAGTACAGCTACTCCTGAGCTGATGCTCCCAACATTTTTACCCAATTGGGCAAATCTGTCAGGTTGCACAAAGTCAGGATTAGCTAAACCTTTCCTCTTCCCTCCCCCCTGCTACCATGTGATACTGTTACCCAGCTACATGCCAATTCACCAGTGGCTACACAATATCAAGCATTTTTGCAATGCCAATTCAGAGTTGCAAAAATTAGATAATTATATATATGGATTTTAAAAAATAGGAAGTATTATGCCCTATCAGCTTATATAACTACATGTCTGTCTGTGCAGGTAGCAGGCACGAAAAAGACTCAGTCAGACAGGAGGAATCCACAACAATAAAAGACAGTTGAAAAAATTGGCACAGCAGCAAGGGGCAATTTCATTTTATATATATTTTTTTATATTCTTTTTATTGAGGTGGGTGAACAAAGGATGACCGTCCTAAACTGGCATTATTATGCTTCAAAGCTTCTGTCACATGCTGAAATGGAACTGACACTAGATACCCTATTTATTGTTGCTCTCAGCTGCTCTAAAATTCTTTCCAGCTTATATAAACTGGAGTTCAACTGTGTGTTGACATCTTGTCTTAGACAGTGTGTGCAAAGCCCCGTTTTCTCTTCCTTCTGCCTCAAGAGTTGGGGTAGTCTTCACAGTATAGTAGGACCTTCAATGATCAAGTATGGTTGGCACTATGGTTGGCCACCTTCACTACCACCACCGTACCCAGACACCATGGGCTGTTACCAGTCTGTCATCGATGAAAGACAGGCATGCTGGCCAGTAGGAGCACTCTATAAATCTGGGAAATCAGGTGGGCGATTTTGTTAGCCTGCTGTTTTCACATGGCCCTGTAATGAAATCCAACAAAAGAGTGGTGATAAGGAATCAAACTAACTCTGTCCAACCTGCTGCTGTTTCCTCTTTTTTAAAATGCCTTGGGTAGGGAAGCTCTGTAGGCTATTTAAATTACCTAATATAGCTGACATATGCAACATTATTCAAAGTCTCTGGTGTATTTTGACAATTTCTTACAATGGAACAGTGGGGTTTTCCATTACACTTTTCCACAGAGATTTCACTTTCCCTTTCTTTTGTTATTTAGGAACCATTAGTTTTAGGTCTTTGTTTAGACTAATACTTACCTTGTTTCCAGACTTAAGTATAAGATTTTTGTTTGGATCTCTCTGTTATCTTATTACCTAAACACTCTCTACTTCTTCACTTACCTGGGTACGGTAAGCTACACACTGGCAACAGTTGCTGAGGTCTCTCAGGTCTTTGCCTATTACCCACATTTTGTCTTGTCAGGTCTAGTACTTCCTTTTGGAATTGTGACATACTTTCTGTTACTCCACTCTCTCTATCAGAACTGTAGGCTGAACCCCATCACTAATACAGCAGAATGTTTTGTTTTATAACAGTGTTTAGAGCTAGAGATGAATGCAACATTATTTCTTATAATATTATCAACAAGGCTTCATCTGAAAACGATTTAGTTTGTTATCCACATGGCAATCTTGCCAGCTAGGAACCTGGGTATTTTCTAAACTCCCCATGACTATATACTTTACCTCCATATCAATATAGTTGTTTGTAACCATTATTTTTTAGCAACTTGAATACAACCTTACCTGCCTCACTTTCCTGTTTAGTCTGCTACAATACAACATTTGTTAGCCTACCCTCTGTGGTACATTGTTCAACAAAGTAATTCTGAGGAGCCCTGGTTTTTCATTCATATAACTGTGGTCTACTTTTCATTACCAAGATTATGGTCACTCAGGCAAATTAGTTTTTACTTAGGTGGATGGTTGGTCACAGTTAGGTTATTTATTTTAGCCTAGATCGATACTAAAGTGTAACATTTAAGTGCTTTGACAATTCACTAGGTGCTAAGTCTCCACTTCATTGGGGACTCCACTTCTCTTTGTTCTTCTGCATATTACAATACAGATGATCAAAACACAGTTGTATCCTTATTGTGTATAGTTGTATACACAATAAAATAATCTGTTTTGGTCTTCTAATTAATAAATTAAAAGAGCACTATAGCATTAAGAATACAAACATGTATTTCTAACGATGTGGTTTTTGTCTACCTATGTTGGTGCCCAATGTATTTAATGCATATGGGAATCTCTTTTCAAGAAGCCAGACTATTTTAGTCCACTGTCCAGGGGAGGTCTGGCAATTTTTGACCTGGGAAGTAATTAAAAAAAGATCTTCAAAGTGTGGATGGTCATACTCACAAGACACATACACTATATGGGTTTGACAGATAGAGGTTGCTGGAGTCACAAAGTGTTCTATTATATATCCCTGCAGCCTTCATCAGCATGCAACATAAAGGATAATTCAGAGAGATTTGTGAATGTTTTAAACTAACAGTCTCTATTTCCCACGACTGTTTTCACCACAGATGATCTGTGTTATGTATGTTGTGTTTATTTGATCACTGCTTCATCTAACCACAAGACCACATGTAAATGGCTCCATGGAAAACTGGGAAATATCCCTGCTTGGGTCTTAGAGAGCATTGAGAAGGCAAGACACTACCAAGGATCTTGGCTAATAGGCCAACACAACTGCTACATGCCAAGTCACCTTGCCAAGAGATATCCCAACACACCTCTCATAGCTTTTAATTAAATTAGCAGATGAATGATGAGGCTGCAGGTCACTACCCCTACACACAAGTTTGTTCCAGACTAGGGCACAATAAGCTAGACCACTGGTAGGCAACCTTTTAGCAGCACTGTGCCGATATAGGATTGTGATGTCCCGTAGCGTGCCGGTCCTATTTTTTAAAATTGAGGTGTGTATGCTGCCGTATTCTGCTTGTGTTATTTATACGGTAATTGCTTTGTATCACTGAATATTTGTGCGTATATGAGCTATTATAATGTGTATGTTCACAGGAGTAGTTTGTGGTATCGTGTATGATACATATGAATGTGGGCTGTGTATGGGGGCTGCTTGTGGAATTGTGTGTGTGGATGGATATGTCACATTGTGTCTTTGGTAGTGTGTGTATGTGTGGGGGCTGTTTGGGGTATTGCATGAGAGAGACTGCATGTGGGGTTGTGTGTGTGTATGTGGATTGTTAGCAGGTTAAGATTGTGTATGTTTGTGGGCTGTTCATATTATTTGTATGAGGGGAGGGTTATTGTGTATTTCTGTGTATGTTTAGCAGTGTGTGTGGCTTCCCTGGGTTCCAGTGGGGACCAGGCTGGCCAGGTCTCTGAAGTCTTTAGCAGGTATCTGAAGTTTCACTGGGACTCCTGATAGGCCAGAGCCTGTTTGGCTCTAGCAGCCTTGAGTGCCGTGCAAAGACACCTTGAGTGCCGTGCATGGCACTAGTGCCGTAGGTTGCCTACTCCTGAGCTAGACAATAGGAAATTATATAAGGAACATGCTTTTGTACTCATAGCTTTTGCTTTACAAATGGTTTTGGCTTTCATGATTTTTGTTTATTTCAAAATCTAGTTTTAGTCCCTAATGTACAAAAAAATTATAGTAAATAAAACGTACATAGTTCATATCTTTATCATGTATTTGAAGGGTTCTCTTTAATAGGTGGTATTTAACCATTTTCAAGTACATGGATTACACCATTCCTAAGAGTTTATTTTGAGGTTTAAGCTTTAAGTTAACCTTGTAATCTAAGGCAGCATTTTCAAAATTCCATGGTGGTGACAACATCTCCTAGTACATTAAATGCATGATACTGTATAAAGGAGGGTATTTAAATTCTGCTGATTATTAGGAATCAACTATGTAAGTGCTTAGAAGTTAATCCTTCACTGACCACACAAGTAACCTTTAAGGCCCACATGAGTCTGGAAATAAAGGAAAAACATGCAACTAAAAGAAAATATCAGAAAGTATCATTAACTCAGCAACATGTTTTATAATCAATGACTGCTGATTTCTCTGTGTTTAAAATTATTAATGTAAAGTCTAGTTTAAAATAAGGATATCTAGATGTCTATCTACATATCAGTATTTATGTATGACACACACTGGAAAACAAAAAATAAATGTTTGCGATAAGATTACCAAATCGCAATAGTAAACAATACATATTGTCTTACAAAAAAGATTGTGAAATATCAGTGTTAAGGAAACCCAGGAAATAAATGATAAGTCAATGTAATGCTATGGTTCATAATTCATTTGGTGACTCTGCACTGTTTAAAAATCAATCTTGAATATATTGTATAAGGAAGAATGCCATAAGGTCCATTCATCAGAGTTTGAAATCAGAGCCAATTTGTGCAAACTGGTTACTAACATTTAACCCCTGCCTGGAGCGCAATAATCACTTGTCAGACTGTCTGCAGGCAGCATGCAGCTCCATAAGGGAACCGCATGCAGACTAAGCTAGCTGAGGAGCACCTAACCCCTCACATTCAGCATAGGGGTGCCGGGTGTCACGTGACTACTCGGCGTTCAGAGTGAAGAAGGCACAGCATGCCAGACAGCGAGAGGCTGTGAGGGAACATGCTGCCTACCACTTGGGGAAGGAGGGAGAGAGAGACATCGACATGGTAACATCGAGGTTTGGGGACATGGATAGAACTGGTAAGGAGACATGGAGAGGAGGAGGAAAAGACACGGAGGGGAGGGTTGGGCATGATGGAAGGTGTAAGGAGAAATGAAAGGGAGGGGGAAAGACATGGATGTAAAGAGTAGGGGGACATGGAGGGGAGGAGGGAGATACATGGAGGAGAGACATGGATGCAAAGAGTAGGGGACATGGAGGGGAGGAGGACATGATGGTAGGGGGACAGGGAGGGGGGAAAGACATGGATGTAAAGAGTAGGGGAACGTGGAGGGGAGGGAGTCATTGACAGGAGGGGGACATGGATGGAATTGGTAAGGGGACATGGAGGGGGGGGACATGGATAGAACTGGTAAGGAGACATGGAGGGGAGGAGGGATAGACATGGTGGAGAGGGGGACATGGATAGAACTGGTAAGGGGTCATGGAGCGAAGGAGGGAGAGACATGGAGAGGAGGGTTTATGGGGGAGGGAACATGGAGAAGATGGGGACATGGATAGAACTAGTACAGAGACATGGAGGAGAGGAGGGAGAGAGGAGGGGGACATGAGTGAAATTGGTAAGCGGACATGAAGGGGAAACATGGATGGAGGGGGTAAGGGGACATGGAGGGGAGGAGGATATGGATAAGGATATTTCCAAGTTTATGTATTTATTGCTCATTGCATGGTATAACAAATTTTTTTATTTCCTGCATATTGGGGACATGGAGTGGAGGTGGACATGGATGGGATGGGGAGGGTAAGTGGACATAGAGGGGATGGGGATGGGGACATGGATGGTATTGGTAGGGGACATGGAGGGGAGGAGGGAGAGACATGGAGGAAAGTGGTAAGAGGACATGGAGGGGAGGAGGGAGAGACATGGAGGGAAGGGCTAAGAGGACATGGAGGGGAGGGGAGGGAACATGGATGGAAGTGGTAAGGGGACATGCAGTGATTTATGCATGTGTGTCTGGGGGGTGGGAGGGAGAATGTTGGAACCAGGCAGCACAATGATGGTCCTGAAGCATTGGAAAAATATGAAAAGTCATAACTGGTTACTAAATTGTTTGTATCCAACATCAGTATTAGATGTAGGCAATGGGAAGGTTTGCATGCATGAAAAGTTACATTAAAGGGACATGTATAACTTTCAAACTATCTCATTCAAAATCTGTGAGACAGTGTCTCATTCTGCAAGATGAAAAACAGGCACTTTTCACATATACCTACTGCTTCTTCTTCCTTGTGCTTTTATAACCACCGAAGGAGGGAAAGTGATCAACCAATGTCCAATCCCTGTGAATGCTGGAAATAAAGTCTGCATATGATATATTGATATCTGCATTGCACTTTGTGTGTGTATATACACATAAGTGTTAAAAGTGTGTGTGTGTGTGTGTGTGTGTTTTTTTTTTTTAAAGTTACAAGGTCAATAGCTTGCCCATTTCTGTTAATACACATTGAAATTTCCCAGATTGGTTTGCTGGGCCTATGTTTGAGATCATATGGCAGCCCAGGAATGAAAATTACACCCATTATGGCATAACATTTGGAAAAGTAAACAACCCAGGGTATTCAAAATGGGGTACCTAGGGTGGCAGAGCCAGCTCCAGATGGAGATGGAAGTGTTTGCCTCGAGCTCCTCATTGTGTGTCTCAAAACTACCTTTCCCGACGAGACAGCGCTCTCTCCAGGTATATTAGGTGGTCAATCCTCACCTACAGAACTTGGGAAGAAAAAATAAAAAGCATTGGTCGGATCCAGGCTCCTGGTCCCATGGTGTAGGAGCACTGCTCAGTTAAACTCAGAGGTCTACTCCATCCAAGATGGCACCTGATGTGACCACTCATCTAGATAAGGACCTTTCAGCTCTTTCCAGCAGTCGGGTCAGTCCACCACAGCTTGTCAACACAGGTGATGAAGCCCCCTCCACCAAAGTTGACATTAATGCTCTCTTAAAGGACATACAGGCGATGTTCCAATGAGACATGGCAGTGATCAGGGAGGAACTGACCACCCTTATAGGCCACATACCTGCTGTTGAGGAAGATGCTGGGGCTACTGTGATGAATTAGACCTCGTCACGTGTTCTTGGAGGGGCATACTTGCCACCCTCTTGCTCTGTGACTATAGCCACTGTAATGAACTTTGGGTTAAAGACTCTGGTTGTGCCTCTTGGACTTCTAACAGGAACAATTCGAACTTTCGAAGCAGCACTTCGAGCTCCCGAAGCCATTCGAAGTGGCATTCGAACACGTGGCAGCAGCCATCTTGTTTAGTCGAACGCATCCAGCATTGTGGTCGTCAAGTGTATGGAACTCAAATCGGACACTCGTATAGCTTGGTGCTACTTCTAAGTGCTGTTTCTAAGTGTGTAGTTGGAGATATTCTGGAGAGTCTTACAGAAGCTTCAACTGTCTAAGAGTTGTGCTAAGAGCTTTCTTTTCTACTGTTACAGGTAAGATTCATCTGTAGGAAAAGGTTACTGATTGCACAAGGTTATAATTCCTGTTGGTAATTATAAGGCATTTGATTTGATTAAGCTAGTTACTTGCTATTGATTGCTGGTTAATTAGCTATTGTTTGCAAATAAGCAGATGCCTACCCAGGTGTTAAACATTCCTAGTGGGTGGTGATTTTAGGAGTTATATAAGGCTTGTTGTCATTAGCTTGTCTAATATAGTTTGGTGCTACTTCTAAGTGCTGTTTCTAAGTGTGTAGTTGGAGATATTCTGGAGAGTCTTGCAGAAGCTTCAACTGTCTAAGAGTTGTGCTAAGAGCTTTCTTTTCTATTGTTACAGGTAAGATTCATCTGTAGGAAAAGGTTACTGATTGCACAAGGTTTGAATTCCTGTTGGTAATTATAAGGCATTTGATTTGATTAAGCTAGTTACTTGCTATTGATTGCTGGTTAATTAGCTATTGTTTGCAAATAAGCAGAGGCCTACCCAGGTGTTAAACATTCCTAGTGGGTGGTGATTTTAGGAGTTATATAAGGCTTGTTGTCATTAGCTTGTCTAATATAGCTTGGTGCTGTTTCTAAGTGTGTAGTTGGAGATATTCTGGAGATAACCTGGAGGTAGTCTGAGGTATTCAGGAGGATAAGTACAAAGTTAAGATTTGTTAGATTTAAATTATTCTCCTAATTGGAATGGCAGACTTAGTTCAGTGCAACAATTGCTATGCATTTGTTTAACGTTCCACTTTTTGGAGGTTTGGTTGTTGTCTAATCTGTAGACAATTCTCTATCTTGCGGCAGGAGATTGTATTTTTGAAGTCTGAGATTTGTAAATTATCTGGTGAACAAACTCAGAATGGAACTGCTGCAAAGCCACTGCCGCAGAGACATACTAGGAATGGCAGAGGGATTACTGTAGGATCTGGTAGACTTAGAGTTGTGGATAAAAGGCATTTTGCACAGTCTGTTGCTCTTCATAATTCATTTTCTGCACTTTCAGAGTGTAATGGTGTTGTGGAGAGAGGCACTGTGGCTAGTGGTGTTGTGGAGAGAGGCACTGAGGCTAGTGGTATTGTGGAGAGAGGCACTGAGGCTAGTGGTGTTGTGGAGAGAGGCACTGAGACTAGTGGTGTTGTGGAGACCAGCTTGGAGACTATGGTGAGGCCTAATAGAAAGCAGATGTTGTTGGGGGATTCCATTATAAGAGGTGTGAAGATGGACAATGGTGGTCTTGTGAGGTGTCTTCCCGGAGCTACTGCTCACAGAGACAGGAGACGTATCTGTAATATTGTTAAGCAAGCAAAGCAGGAAGGGGAATTGGATGTACTTGTCCATCTAGGGACAAATGACTTGGCTTGCAATGAGGTTTCAGAGGTTAAGGAAGTTTTAGTGTTTTTGCCAATGATATACAGCAGGTTGTTTCCACACTGTCATTCTCTGAAGTTCTGTCTGTGCATAACACTCAGAACGACAGGCGGATACGTATTAGGGACTTTAATTTGTGGCTTGGTGAATGGTGTCGGGAGCAAGGATTTGGCTTTATTTCTCATGGTAGCTCTGTTTAAGCTGTACAAAAAAGATGGTTTGCATCTTTCTCAAAAGGGAACAAATGTTCTCAGTGAGCAGTTCAGAGGTTTTGCTAGGATGTATTTAAACTAGGAGGGGGGGCAAAAGGGTGATAAAACATCAATCCAATTGTCCCCCAAAACAAGGACAGAAGGTGCCTGTAGCAAGTGTGTTAAAAAATGATAAGCTTAGAGTCATGTCTACAAATGCTCCCAGTTTAGGGAATAAGATCCATGAACTTGTGGCAATAATGGCAACTGATAGTGTAGATTTAAAAATGGGTCGCAAGAGATAGTGTAGATTTAGTCGCTGTTACTGAGACATGGTACAAAGAGAAAAATGACTGGGACATAGCAATACCAGGGTACTCTTTATATAGGAAAGATAGGGAAGGCAAGAAAGGGGGAGGGGTGGCCTTGTATGTGAAGGATAGCATAAAATCTAGCCTAATAAAAGTTAGTGAGGCAAACATAGAGTCCGTTTGGGCTACGTTAGAATTTGGTAATCACACAGTAACTCGTGTAGGTGTGATTTATAGGCCCCCAGGACAAATTGAAGAGTTAGATAATCTACTAGTTGAGGAAATAGCTAAAATGACAATGAAGGGGGAAGTTATCATCATGGGTGACTTTAATCTTCCTGATGTAAATTGGAAAACAAAATTAGCTACTTGTGCCAGGAGCACACATATTCTAAACTCCCTACTGGGATTGTCTCTAAAACAAGTTGTTGAGGAGCCAACTCGTAAAGAGGCCATACTAGATTTAGTGTTAACAAATGGAGATTTGGTATCAGATATTACTGTAGGTGAAAGTTTAGGATCCAGTGATCATCAGTCAGTGTGGTTTAATATAAGAACAGTGACTGAGTCACACCACACAAAAACAAAAGTTTTAGACTTTAGAAAAGCAGACTTTTCTAAAATTAGAATATGGGTAGAGGAGTCATTATAAGACTGGAGCAATTTAAATGGAGTCCAAGAGAAATGGGATTATTTAAAAGTTGCACTATTGAAGGCAACAGAAAATTGCATTAGGCTTGTCAGTAAAAGCAAAAAAATCAAGAAACCACTGTGGTACTCCGCAGATGTGGCCAAAATAGTTAAAAACAAAAAGTTAGCATTTAGGAATTATAAAAAAACCCAGAGTGAGGAAGACAAAATAATCTATAAGATTAGGCAGAAAGAGGCTTAGCAAGTTATAAGAGCTTCCAAATCACACACAGAAGAGAAAATAGCACAGTCAGTAATAAAGGGGGATAAAACAATTTTTAGATACATAAATGAGAAAAGAAAAGTAAAACATGGATTAGTTAGATTAAAAACAAAAGAAGGAAGGTATGTAGAAGAGGATAAAGGTCTAGCTGACTGCCTCAATGAATATTTTTGTTCTGTATTTACAGATGAAAATGAAGAAAAGGGACCTCAGTTGAGAAAAAGGATAAATGAGTCATTTATTACACGTGAGTTTACAGAGGAAGAGGTTCTATTTCAACTGTCAAAAGTAAAGACAAATAAGTCAATGGGACCTGATGGAATACACCCAAAGCTATTAAAAGAGCTTAGTGGTGTACTAGCAAAACCATTAACAGATTTATTTAACCAATCATTGTTAACAGGAGTAGTCCCAGAAGATTGGAAGTTAGCGAATGTTGTGCCCATTTACAAGAAAGGTAATAGGGAGGAGTCGGGCAACTATAGGCCAGTAAGCCTTACTTCAGTAGTGGGGAAAGTGATGGAAACCATGTTAAAGGATAGGATTGATGAACATCTAAAAACACATGGATTTCAAGATCAGAGACAACATGGGTTTACTTCAGGGAGATCATGCCAAACTAATCTTATTGATTTTTTTGATTGAGTAACTAAAATTATAGATCAGGGTGGTGCAGTAGACATTGCTTACCTAGATTTCAGTAAGGCTTTTGACACTGTTGCACATAGAAGGCTTATCAATAAACTGCAATCTTTAAGTTTGGATTCCAATATTGTTGAATGGGTAAGGCAGTGGCTGAGTGACAGGCAACAGAGGGTTGTAGTTAATGGAATATATTCGAAGCTTGGACTTGTCACCAGTGGGGTACCTCAGGGATCTGTACTTGGACCCATTCTCTTTAATATTTTTATTAGTGATATTGCAGAAGGTCTTGATGGTAAGGTATGTCTTTTTGCTGATGATACTAAGATATGTAACAGGGTTGATGTTCCAGGAGGGATAAGCCAAATGACAAATGATTTAGGTAAACTAGAAAAATGGTCAGAATTGTGGCAACTGACATTTAATGTGGATAAGTGCAAGATAATGCATCTTGGACGTAAAAACCCAAGGGCAGAGTACAGAATATTTGATAGAGTCCTAACCTCAACATATGAGGAAAGGGATTTAGGGGTGATTATTTCTGATGACTTAAAGGTAGGCAGACAATGTAATAGAGCAGCAGGAAATGCTAGCAGAATGCTTGGTTGTATAGGGAGAGGTATTAGCAGTAGAAAGAGGGAAGTGCTCATGCCATTGTACAGAACACTGGTGAGACCTCACTTGGAGTATTGTACACAGTACTGGAGACCGTATCTTCAGAAGGATATTGATACCTTAGAGAGGGTTCAGATAAGGGCTACTAAACTGGTTCATGGATTGCGGGATAAAACTTACCAGGAAAGGTTAAAGGATCTTAACATGTATAGCTTGGAGGAAAGACGAGACAGGGGGGATATGATAGAAACATTTAAATATTTAAAGGGAATCAACACAGTAAAGGAGGAGACTATATTTAAAAGAAGAAAAACTACCACAACAAGAGGACATAGTCTTAAATTAGAGGGACAAAGGTTTAAAAATAATATCAGGAAGCATTACTTTACTGAGAGGGTAGTGGATGCATGGAATAGCCTTCCAGCTGAAGTGGTAGAGGTTAACACAGTAAAGGAGTTTAAGCATGCGTGGGATAGGCATAAGGCTATCCTAACTATAAGATAAGGCTAGGGACTAATGAAAGTATTTAGAAAATTGGGCAGACTAGAAGGGCCAAATGGTTCTTATCTGCCGTCACATTCTATGTAAACACCGCTAAACTTTACCTTTTATGGATGTTTGGCTATTCGAACGGCGTTCGGTAAGAAGAAACTCCCAACCAAGAGACATACACTGACTGTACTCATGAACGGCTAAGTTCTGTATTTTGAACTTTACTTTGAATCCCCGAAGTAGACCAACCGCACAGCCTAATTTTCTGGAACTGTTTTGGGCATGAAACCATGCGTGCGGTCGGTCAAAATGTGACTTCCAGGAAATTCCTGAACCCCTGAACTGATCTGGGTGATTTTTAGATATGCTGGTCACCCAGATCAGAGCTATCAGGAGATGTGACATTTGTGGGTATATTATGTGTTTTGGGGTACTTTTGGGACTTTGTAGAAATGTGTGTTTTTTCAGCCTTGAGATAATTGGGTTAATACAGTATCTGACTCAATTATCTCCCAGACAGAGAGGAGGGATTGCATGTTTGTTATAGGAGTGTCATGGATTTAATCACTGTCCTTATTGGTCTGTGTCTTTGTGTTGGAGTCCCCAAAAAGGTCCATGTGGGTGTACCCTTTGCATGGGGTTGTCATAAAAGGCCAGTGTGGCACCATTAAAATGCAGTCTTGCCTTGTGTTTGTAGGGACCTGCTATACAAGCTATAGCCACTACTCTTGTAAGAGCTTCACAGCTGTACTCTCTTGGAGGAGAGGTTCAACCACTGGAAGCTGGATCCTGGTCTTGGGTCCAGGGTGGGTGGAAAACAGCAAGACCCCAACCAAGCTGCCGCAGTTCATGGGGTTTACAGTTCTTATGGTGTCTGGTGGAGTGCTTGGAGTCCTCGGTGAGCACTAGGAGCTTCGATTGATGGAGGCACCCAGTCGGGGTGGCAGGCGGTCCATCACAGCTACCAAAGTGGCTCAAATGGCAACAGATTCCACACTCTCTATGATGCAGAAAACTCAAGTTGCATTAACTGCCTGAGTAACTGCATTGAAAGATGGCCAGAATGCAAAATATCTGCATCTGGGGTTTACCAGGGAGCAACAATAATGGACAGCTTCAACTCTATCTCCGCTGACTTTTCTCTACACTCTTACTGCCCAAGCAGGCTAAACTACTCTCCCTGGACAGTGGTTTCAGAATGTCCAAAACACTTAGGGCACCACAGGAGGCTCCCAGAGATGTGCTGGCTAAGTTCCTGAGAGACTCGATCAGGGCAATGCTTAAAGAGGCTGCTGGAAACTCCCTCATCTTGTTTGAAGGGTGCAACTCACATTCTTCTGAAATTTCTCCAGATAAATGAATTTATGGTGAGTGACAGTCCAGTCCTTCTTCTCGCTGACTAAGCTACTGAGAGAGAAAGGCATGTTCTTAAAATGGGAAACCCGGCAGCTGCTGGTTGACCAGAAGAGCAAGACCTACACCATCTCCTCTATGGCTGACGCACCCACATTTCTGCAAACAACGGGACTCTCTGGAGACTCACAACTACCGAAGGAGCACCACCACTAGAATGTTGGCACTATTATGCCCTTTGTGCTGGGACCCAGCATGCCTGTGAAAGAGAGACTACCTCCATGATGCAGTTTAGCAGCACTCCTTTATATTTACAATTAATAATGTTAACCCGGCTCTGTATGCCTCTGCCCGTCTTAGTTCTGCACACTCTCCCTCTCTATCTATTTCTCCTGTTTTGACATAATACATGTACTTTAATATATACATTGTGCTAATCTTACCTAACTCTTGTGTACAGCACACTGTCTGATTTTGCTACCTTTTAATCTCTCAATTTAGCTAACAGTTCGGCATCTATATGCCTTCTTTTTCCATGACTACTCCTGATGTCTTTTATTTGTTATGCAGCCATTTGCTCTAACAAAAACATGAAAAGCGGGGTCATTTTGGCTATCTGTGCCTTTATCTGTTGTAAATGGGGTATGTCCAATCTTTTTTAGTAGCCACGTAGCCACAAACCCTGGTCAAATGTAGTGTTTATATAAATGTTTTGAATTTTTACACTATAACTGCACTTTCACTAATTATATAATTGTAATTTTACATTTAACTGCTCTAAAACACTCATATTTGTGTTGGTCCAGGTTTTGTGGGTTTTTTCAAAGTTACAGGGTCAAATATAGGGCTTGTCAATAAAATTTTCTGGAACTTCTGCTTTGGATGCCAGATAGGTCCCCCAATATATAATTAAAAACATGATATAAAAAATAGGATTTCAAACATTCACTTGAGGCACTTCCTGACTTTTCACATAGTTTAACTCCATGAAACGACACTGGACACCCTCATGCTTTGCATAAGTACATCCAGCATCTTCAAATTTTTCATAGGAATCCTATAAGAAATGCCTAATGCGCGTGTGGCAGTCACCATGCATGTACATTAGGTTCCCTCATTGCTGTGATGTCAGAGGAAGAGGAGACAGAGCCAGCACTGAGGGACATCAGCACTGGAAAGAAATAAGTGTTAAAAAGGTTTTTTAAAAGACCCTTTAGCTATTGGTAGAGGAACACCACAGCGTTAAGTATATAGTTTTGTGATCCTAATGCTATAGTGTTCCTTTAATCCCGGTCTCACCCAGGTTACCTTTGCAACACTATAGTAGGTGGACTAGCTTCCATTGAGGGCTGCTCCCATTAACATTTAAAGGGATGGAAAATTGTTACACTCTTTCTATGTACTCTGGCTGATGGAAGGTAGTTTTTAGTTTTTCATCTTATGCTCCCAATAAGATATATGTAGACTAAGTGGAAAACATCATCTTCTTTGTACAAGTCACAGATCAATTCTGATGTATTTTATTTAAATAAAATAAAAGCTAAGTTTTGATACTGTCTGACCACTGTAAATGTATATATATGCTTATTTGCTATGGATATAAACACACGTTTTGTTTTCCTGTAAAGTAATATTTTGCCCTTTAAAATATGTAATTTTGGACAATGTAGACTAAGCATAGGCAACCTTCGGCACTGCAGATGTTTTGGACTACACCTCCCATTATGGGGGATGTAGTCCACAACATCTGGAGTGCAGAAGGTTGCCTATTCCTGATATTGTAGACATTCTGGTATTTTATATTTTGACCTAGTTAAGTGCATTCATTGTGGTGAAAAAAAAAACAAGAAAACAAACACAGTTATGTTTTAGAAAACATACAACTTTAGACAGATATAATAATCACTATAATGTATGTGATAGAGTGAAAATCAATATATGGTTCAATGAAACAAAACAACATAATGAGATCAGTAAACTATTTAAAAAAAAAAATAATAATATGAAGAAAATTATAATGCAGAATATGGCTTTTCCCATCATTTAATCGGTTTTCCCTTGCTAATTAAGATGAATGGTCAGTGTGAAATGTGCTGAAAATATGCTAATCAATGCAACTTTAATGTTCTACTATTTTAAATGCATGTATATAAGATCATTTCTAATACTTTATTAATGTGAAATATTAAGCGTGGACATTCAAAGATAAGCAAAATAATCAAGAAAAATTATTTTTATTGCAAGTATCTTATGCTTATTCAAAATTTACAGTTAATGGATAAGGAATAATGCTACTAAAGTCACACAACTGTTACAAAATTCATATCACATATTTAGAAAATAAACAACATGCAAAACACTAAACATTACATTGTCTTTGCTGACTGATAAAATCATGCAAAGATACAGTAGTGATTATAGATATGGCGTTTAACTACTAATTAGATGAGCAAATATATAAAATTATCTGGGTGGCACACACCACTTATTTCTGAAGCGTCTTCTGCTTCTGGTTTTATACTAACTCTAAACAGATAGCTAGCATTAATCATAACAGATATACCATGTGAAATGTTAAGCTATAAACAGTACATTGTGGAAAACTAATATTCCTCTTGCATTTTAAAGATATAAAATATAAAATGCGAGCATCACTGTTGCTCAAGTTGCAGTTCTTATACATTTTACTAATAGCATATGTGTCAAACACATTTTAAAACATAAATTAGCAAAATGTGTTATATCAAACATTCACTGGAAAGTGTTTAATAGTGAATATCTATAAGAAATAAAACAAAAATATATATGCCTACCCTAAATATTCAGAAACACACACAGTTTTAAAATTAGTTTTAGTGTAGAGTTTCTCAACCTTTGGTATATTTAACAGGGTCAAAGGGTACTTCAATACCTGTCTAATATTAGAAATGAATTGTGTTTCTTATGGAATAGTTGCTATTGTGGTTTATCTCAGTAAAAATTTTGTTTCTATACAACGAAAATAATTTAATAGTGGTACTGAAGAATACAAAGGTTGAGGAACACTGTTAAATGTTGAAATGTTTTGATGCTTTCTTAAAATAAATTTCAAAATCTGTTCCCAAGAGTTTAGACCTAGTACGATGAATAACATTCATTTTTTCTCATGGTCTGATTCCGTGCTTAGCTGCTGTGGCGACCCTGCCTCTGCCTTTTCATTTTCATCTTCCTATGAAAAAATAAAAACAATAAATAAGTAACATCTTTTGTATTACATTATGTCTTTTTAAAAAAAAAAAAAAAACACAAGCACAAAAACAAAAACATTTTTCTACCCAATATATATTTTTTACCCATTTTTATGACAATGGACCTGTTACATACAACAAAATGACACTGACAAGAATATGATACAAATTTAAAAATTAAGATCAGTATTTTTGCTTATAAATGCTATAATTCAAATGTAATTCAATTTTTTCTTCAGTTCATTCAATTTCAGCCCAGCTGTTTTGAACTTCATTTTGTAACTAAATTGTTGTTCAGTAAAAAAAAAATAAAAAAAATTCCTTTACCTATAATAATAATTATAAATTTATTATCAGCATTATTATTATTAGCTAAATATAGTACCAATCACAAACCAGCTTAGGAAAGTGATCTTTATTACTACTGAAAATGATAAACTAAATCCAAAAAAATACATTTTATAATTCACCAATCTATAAATCAAAACACTAACAACAAAAAGATAGGCAAAGATAACACTGAAATATATAATGTTTATTATGTGCTTTTTAGAATATTTTAGCTACCTTTAAATCATAATTCAATTATCATGTGTATATATGCCCATAAAGTGTAAATAGATTATGATGGTTGAGAGATAAATGTACCCATGTAAAATACTCATGAAGAATGTATTTTAATATTTGACTAGCCCTTCTGAAAAACAGCACATATTGATGCTACTTGTGAGACGCACACTGAAACACTTAAACAGAATTATATAGTATAACAGAGATGGCCAGCTGCTAGACCTTCAGCTAACTCTTTACTAGGCAGAAGCCCTAACGTTTGGCTACCTCATAATACACTGATGATGCTACAATAATTACTGGGAAAATCATAAATAGTACATCCTTTCTGTAGAATGTAAGAATATAAGTAGACCCTTAAAGACTTGCATAACTTAATACTTACTATATGTAAATCAGTTATATAAAAAAATTAAAGGTTTTCTAATATTTTCAAGAAGATCTGACATATTTATATTGATAGCAGTGTTATTGTGTCAAGGGTATTTGACAATATGTGCGTCTATTGATAAAAAAATTTCAGTATGTAACATCTATGTTACTGCTCCATCTATTATCCAAGTGCAAAAGAATCCTCTTTCCCACCCTGCCCTGATGGTTGAAAACGTGTGCATTTATTGCAAATTTTCAAAAGTACAGTGCAGCTAAATAGCAGCTCATGAGAGCTCTTGCTATGCAAAAGAGGTGACATGCTGCTCAAAACTGGTTTTAGCCAAGCAAGTGTATTTACTATTGATAGACATGATTAAACTTTTTTTCTCAAATATAGACTGCTGCTTTCAACTAGAAGGCAAAATCCATTCTTATGAACCCGTACATGCTGACTCACATGCAGCCTTATTGTTTCTGTTCATATTTTAAGAATTGGAATTTCAAAATGCCGAAAGAAATTTCTTCAACACATACCTATGGGCAAAATATTTTTGTTGTGGCCGCTATATTTGAAAAAATATATTGATCAAAACCAACAGTGTTTTAGGGTATTAGATGTCACATAATCACGCATATTTTCAATCCTCAAAATATGTTTGTAAATGATTAATACATTCATGATAAATAAAAATTCAGTAAATGTAAAAAAGTTATATTCATCAGATGTTTAAAAAAAGTGGCGATTTTTCTTTTTAGATTTTTTTTCAAAAAGTAATTAGTAATGAAGTGCTGAAAAAGTTTTGTGACTCATCTAGTCTACATTTTTCTCTAAATTCTACTATACTAATTGGAAAATTATATGAATCCCCCACATACCCATATGCATATAAATGATGGCCCAATTTGTATGTATGCATTTTGTTACTACTAGTCCTCCAAGTACCATAAATTATACAAAGTAAAAGTATGGCAAGATTTGATTTTTGCAACGAGATGCCTTTACTTTATCATTTGTTACAACAATAAATTTTACTTCACAGACACTTCTTGTGCTGCCGCATCAAATTTTTGTACCATCTCGCATATTTTCTTGACAGCCCTGCCAATTTTCCAATTACTTGTACAGCCATATGTTATCTGAAGATCAGTCAGGTCTAAAATAGTAAACATTCTGCCATCAGCCAGCAAGATGCTTACAGTTTCAACTGAATCAACTTCAAGTGTCGTCCTCATAATGTGTGGCAATATTTTCTCCAGCACACTGCGTAAAAATAAGTGACATCACAGGATGATTTTTTTTTTTAGATTTAGTATGCAAAATAATAATGTATTTTGATGTTAATTCAAGAAGGTATGTTTTGGGTCTGATAAACTTCTAAAAAAATATTGAATATCATCCACTTATGGCAATCTTGATCAATTTGACAGAAAGATAAAATAGCACAAATTTCTGGTAGTAAATTTAATGTAGACCTTGTTTTCAGCACTTGGTAGCCTTGACCTCTTGTCTTCTACTTTTAGAGTATTCAGAAAGTTGTGCAAGCACTTTGGGATGCAAATAAAAGAATGTGGACGTATGCTTATATACAGTAAAAGAAAAAGTAGCTAAAATTATATAAAAAACGAAAAAGACAATATTGTTCATACTCAGCACTGTCAAGCAAATTGGTCATTCTGCCTTGAGGAAGCTCTGGGAGGTGAAATAATATGCTAGGCTATCTCTTGTATAAAATTTGTTTCTGTGTTGATCAAGAGCAGTTTCTATTTTTGAGTTTAAACATTTTAACACCACTTTGTTCATTATTATAATATGTATTGCAAAGCAGGTGAAAAGCTTGCATGTTTGGGTCTAGTTGCCCAGGTAAGAAAGTGAAAGTGCTACAATTGTCTATGAAATACAACTTTATAAAAAAAATAAAAAAGGCAATATAGGTTCAAAATATAGAGTACAATGTAAAAACAAAACAAATACAATCAACTGAAAAACTATAGACATACCACATTCTAAAACCACCATAATTTAGACTTCATTAAAACACAGTTCTTATACATTTACAAAAATGTCTGTTCTATTTTTGTTATGGCTTTAATGGCTTCAATGTTTATTGCACAGTGAGATCAGATGTTCCATAAATGTAAGACAAAATATGATATGGGAAAAGGCAGTGTTTATATTAAAGCATAGGGACACCTCCAGTGGCCACACCTCAGAGCTTCCTGGGGAAGTGCTGCATAGTGTGCAACACTGCTATTCAGCGTCTCCACGCTCTGCATGGAGAAGCTGAACTTTCCTCAGAGAGATGCATTGATTTAATGCATATCTATGAGAAGGTTCTGACTGGCCTGTCTGCCGGCATTTGGCCCCACCCCCACACCTCTCCTTGGCGATCTCAGCCAATCCAATGCTTTCCCTATGAGAAGATCAGTCAGGTCTAAAATAGTATGGGAAAGCATTGGATTGGGTGAGATAATCAATTCTGATGATGTCACCCAAAGAGGCGGATCGGAGGCGAGGCCTGCCTGCGGACCCATGGAGTGCTGGAAATAAGGTAAGTATTAACCCTTGCTAAGGTGGCTCAGGGGGGTCAGGCCCCCACCAAAATGGTGTTTTTTATCACTATAGTGTCAGGAATACACGTTTGTGTACCTGGCCCTATAGTGTTCCTTTAATATCGAACACAGTTACAGACATATACCTTGTGGGAGGTGGTAACTGCCTCTTTAAGTAGGCAGGTCATCTCAGTGTAATAGATAATACAATGGTTTTTTTCTGCCCATGTCTTAATTTGTCTTCTGGGAATGCTGGAGATATCCGATTATGTGGTTCTATGAGTATTTTAAGATTTGTTATCCCCCCAAAAAATTGCAAGTATAGCCAACTAAAGTTGTAAATAAATGGCAATTATTTTGGTTTATAGAGATTCACAAAAATTTTTCTATATAGGAATAGCAGCTTGCAGTCTTCCAGTACAGGTAAGAGTTAACTGGCAAAAGTAAATAATTATTGTAATTTTTCAAATAATTACTATAGGAGCAGAATGCCCAAAAATCTGAACAACAAAATTTATGTAACAACAAGGAACTTTGTTAATGTCAGTGGTCAACTCACTGAGTGTTGCAGATGTTAATATCAGTTTGACTGATCAATAAATCACATTGCATACAAGGATGCACTGGTGACATACTTCCCATTTTACTCGCTGGTAATTTAAGAGTGATTTATAGGAACACTTCATAGACAATTAGAAGAAAAGCATTAATGATTGCAGGCTCTTGAAGTGCCTATTTTTACAGAAAAATAAATTGTAGAAATTTAAATTCAGATACAGGAAAAAGAAAAACAAATGAATATGATGAGAATGTCTGGTAAAGTCATTAATTGGATTACACTAAAATGTCTAAAGGTAACTGAAGCCGTACTCTGCTTTAACGTGTTCTTAGAAGTCTGTGGATGGTAAATTCTTTATCCAAGACATGCTAGTTTGGATTGCTAGAGAAAAGTTTCCCCTAGTAAGTAAGTAGAACGTTTTCTACAGACACCAATGGTTGGCTAGGTCTATGTAGTTGTATTTTGCAAAACGAAGGTATACTTATATATGCATTCATTGCTAAGATGTTGCATTTTTCTTTGTTCCTTTAATATTTAAAATTGATACTTTTTAAAGCAGAACAATCACTTGTATGTAAAAAATAAAACAGTTCCTCGTTTCCTTATTTCAGAGAACACTTTTACACTGTTTACTGGAATGAGTACTGCAGTACACCTACATACATTGAAACACAGTTACCTCCGCAGCACTTTCATGCTCGGCAACTTCATTGCACCATACAATAAAACTGTTGGAACAAATGATACCAAAAATACCTCAATTAGACATAATAATGTCATTCTATTCATGTCTCTCTATTCTTAAAATGCATAACTTCCAACATTACAAGGTAAACAAAATGTTTGGGTGGGCCTTTTAAAGGGCATCACTGGCAAATTGGGCTGGCCACCTGTGAAGTAAGCAGAGTACCAAAGGGATAGCTAGGAATCACAAATAAATGTGTTCCGAAACTCACAATGAAGAGGGACTAAGAGAAATATTAGTAAAGAAAGTGATGAAAGTAGCTTTAAAACTGGAACAGAACCAATCCTTATACAAGCTAAACGAAACAATATAACTATAATACGTATAATGAAAGTGCCCAGGAGCTAGATAGAACTCACAAGAGAATAAAGATAACATATATGCATAAAAATGACAAATGAAAATAAAAATATAAAATAGAAGTCCAAGTCCAAATAAGTTATATATATATATATATATATATATATATATATATATATATATATATATATATATCAAAAGTGTCACTTCCCCTGCTTGTGAAGACATCACAGGGTAGTGGGACCCATATACCAAAATAATATACTTTCCTAAGAAAGATGCATAAATTCTTCAATATATGTAAAAAAAAAACAACCAGCCAACCAGTACAGAGAAAATTGGTTGCTGAACTGCAGCAAATTGTCCTTTCAGTGCCTAGAAACAGAGATAAAATAGCATAGTGCTCACTGTAATAATCACAATAACACTCACAAAAATAGTAAAATAAAAGGCAAAATTGGCTCAATAGCCTACACTATAACTTGCTGTGACGATCCTGGAGATGGATGAGAGATGTGGGAGTTGCGATTGGTCCTTTGTCTCGGGTACTGGTGGAATCGGCGTGTGTTCCACCTAGAGCCTCATTCAGATGTACTCCCTCGAGGCTCCTGTTTCGATATCTCCGGTATGTGTGTGGGATAGGCAAGCTGCAGTCTAGAGTCTGTTGCGTTCAAATTCCAAAGGTCTATTGTCTCACGCGTTTCATGGGCATCCTGCCCCACTTCGGAGAGCTATAGCTTGATCGAGCTCTGCGCAGAATTACAACTATGCAGGAGGCAGATGTGTTCATTTGGTCACTAACGCATGGTGCCTATGGTCAAAATTTATGACTGTCTTGATAAACCTCACTCTTTATCTGTGTTTCAGTTATGACATGCACACACAAGCCCCTTCTCCCTTTTTTCAAAATATCGAACATCACGGCAGCACAAGGGTTAACCATGTGGAGGCTGACGCACCACCTTGTGCCACTTATCCACCTGTGGGCATTGGGTGGAAGTTTCAATTTAAAAAAACTGGTGTTGACAACCTAGTGTCCCACCCTGGTTCCTATTCATTAATGGCGGGTAGGGGCTAATAATTATATATAAACATACACAAAGTCTCGCAATCGTGGACTTCTATAACTTTGGCTAAGTGAAGCATCTAGCACAAAATCACGGCTTTCTCTTGAAACCGGCACTTTCTTAAAGTGTGAAATATTGGACCGTTGAAATGCTTTAGGGGATTGGCATGTTCATTAAATGAAACCTGTCACCTTCCATTACTGATATATTGATAAAAGGTATGTTTCAATCCTTGTACATGTCAGAAAGGGCATAGGGGAAAAAAAGAGCAACAACCACTTCAATTGAAGTAAGTTATCTAGTCAAATTAACAACTACAACAGTTGTAACTCAGTTCACCCCTTTATTGCAGCATCCCACCAACCGTCGAATGACCACTCAATAGAGATACAGTGAATTCGCAAATACATCATTTGTATTAGGAAGGGGGTATGGACTGAATTATTGGTGGATGAAGGCAAACCAAGCAGTGCCTACTGCTTAGAGTTTGATTTGCACAAATATTCTTTGCTGTTCAGGATATGCATGTGCCAATAATTCCCTAAAATTGATTAATCCTTTTTAAAGAGTTTCAGGTCACATAGTATAATACATAACACATAGGACGTTATATAACAAACAATTGCTGCTGTAATCAATTATTGTTCAAGAAACTACACCAAATTCTACAATAAGAATTTATTAGTTTTAAAAAAAAATTACAATTATTTCCTTGATATTTTTTAATATTAATTTTAACTGGTTTAATTTCTCTGGATAAACTTTTCAAAATACTTTTTTTTCAAAATACCAAAATATATTTAAAAATATATATTAATATATCATAAAATATCTAAATATTATAAATGTTTTAAAAATGGTAAATTATTTTAAAAGCCTATGCAAAAATATTAAAATTGATGCCAATGTTTGGAAATTTCATTACTATATAAATATATAAAATAAGGTTTTGTTTTTTTCTGGAGACTGTTAACAAGCAGATATGCATTCTAATGATATATTACTTATTTCTGTCTCTGCAGTAGTACAATGATAAGACAGCTGTTTGTTTCCCTAGGAAAATAGACTAGGCTACATGGATCATTTTCATAGCAGCAGCTTGGACAAGTCTGACATTTGCATGAAGCATTTTGATGCAGCCATCAAGAAAATTCACCCACTGGGACCACTTTGTGTACCAACATAGTGTATGTATAACTGTACTACATCCCACAGGCCAAAATTCATTACTAATATTTTCATTTTAAAGTATATTTATAGGTTTCACAAAAATGAATCTATTTGACAAAGGGGAAGATATTGTTTCTGCTCTAATCTTGCCCTCAATGAAATCTATAAATCTGTATCGTCACTTATGACATAGCATGCATTACATTTTTTTCCCCTGCAGGTGGCAATCAAGGACTAACAAAATAATGCATTTTTTTTTATATAGTTCCGAGGTTTAATGAGAAGTCAGTTACTTATTACAAGTGTGTGACGCTTTAGATTTCTATTAAGTGTGAGTTTTGTTATCAGTTTTCTTCTTTATGATTCCAGTTCAGATGGTACAGGAAACTAAGCGACCAAGTCATATCTATGGCAAGCAGAAAAAAATACTTTCTAAATTACTAATTTATTTGCCAGAGAATCGCAGAATGCATTCTTAAAGTTATTGGCATTGAAATAGTTAACACTTTATTCGACTACCCGACTGACACCACAGACCACTAGGTAACAACACAGATAGACTTAGCATTCTGAATCTAACAATAAAAAAGGTTTTAAGCATTATGCATAATAAATCTGGAGTACACAGTTCACAACCTGGATAGGGTGGCCTAGGTGATTTGGAGGGGTCAACAGCTGGCAGCTTTCCTGTCCTACCTCCACCCATTTGCAAACAAAACTGTACTCATGGGATTGCTCGAAGGGGGAGTGGACTGGATAGTTGGCGAACTACTCTCCAAATGGCCAAATCCGGTTAGAAAGCCGTAGGTACCGATCTCCATACAGGTGTCCACTTGGAGGGTCAATCTGAACTGACAGCATTAGCCAAATTTGCTCCAGAAGCATAGTTTAATCCCAGTCTGTGAGAACCAATGGACACATACACCTAAGATAAAAGGCGACTAGGCAGTGTGAATTTTAAAGCAAAGCCTACCCGTGGCTTAGACAGGCACTATCATATCGATCAGTCAGATAATACCCAGACGCAAGTCTATACTTAACAGGAATCTCGCATGGTGGCCATTACGCACACTAGCCCTTGCTCCCTAACCTGAAGGTCTCCTTCCGAACATAATCTCTCTCACGCCCGTTGGCACAGTGCTAGACCATTAACCACCCTGCTCATACAAATATAAAAATGTGCAAAGTTATTCCTGCCATACAAATGTATTTATATGTCTACCAAACTCCTGGCGATAACTGTTGTGGCATCGCTAGAAAACTGTTACTTACCTAACCTATGCACGAAAAATAAAGAATTTAAAAAAAAAAAAAAACACTTTATTCTTTCTTTAATTACAATATTGCTAATATACACATTATTTGTTTAAACTTTCTTTATTAAATTTATACACACAGACACACACACACACATATATAATACAGATTATGGAACAGCGCACACAAAAATAAATTTTTACACTTTATAATGCTACTTAAAATCATCTATCTCAACAAACAAATATGGGGATTCAGTTCCACCATATGGCTACATTTGTGGACCCAGGACATACTTGAAAATGAGAGAAATCTCAATGTATCTGGTAAAATACTTTATAAATAATTGTGTTAAGCCCACCACTACTTCAGGGTACCCCAATATCAGTGGGTCATAAACTAATTGCAACATAGGAGACAAATTAAATAGTGCTAGTGCTACATGAACTAAAGTGTATTTTAATAATCTGTTGTAAGATCATTGTGAATATATATAATGCTAATAATTATATATATACATATACACACATTTCTGATATAGTGCAAGATAATTTTGCACAGACTTATTAATGAACCTGAAAATTCTGGTAATGCAAATGTATTCATAATCCTTTTTCCTAATTTCATTTTTGAGTGCATTGTTTTCTGGTCCACTAAAACAAAGATATTTTCTGCCGCTTTCCAACTTGCAACGTGACACTTGTATAGCAGGTCAAAACCACCAAGAAAAGATGGTAAGGCAAATTTACGAGTAAACGAAGCCATAGAAAAAAGGAAAGCTGTATGCACTGCAATTCTGACAGATTTCAGAACAAGTGTTGAATATTTCATGTGTGCTTACAATGTTAATTTTAAAGCAAATAGCTTTTGATTTAATGAAATCCAACTGAATATAATGCTATAATATGGATGAGCATGATTTACTGTAGTTTGTAGCTGTGCTAGTTTTTATATATATATATATATATATATATATATATATATATATACACACATAGGTACACACACATGTACGCAAATACACACATTTCTAAAATGGTGCAAGATCATTTTGAACAGACTTATTGATGTGCTTAGAAATCTTGGTAATGCAAATGTAGTGCATAATACTTTTTCCTAAATTTAAAAAAAAAAATATATATATATTAAAATCAAATGTTTGAATGCATTGGTTTGTAGTCCATTAATCATTATTTTATTTGAAATCACTGACCACACTTTCGGAAATCAATATTTAAGTAATTTAATACTTCCACATTATTTTATTTCCAAATTCACACTCTCACAATTAATTCCGAAATCTCAAGCTCCGTTCTTATATTTTGAGAATACGGTCATCTCACAACAGCACATTCAATCATAATGAGCGGGTAAATTAATGTAACACCTGTGCAGAAGCACAGATATCCTCCAAACATGAACATGTCTCGGCCCCGCTTTAATTCTTTCTGACTTACCTGCTTTTTATTTTTTTTATTTTAATCCATTCTCTTGTTCATGCTCAGCTTAAAAAAAACTTGATTTTGGAAACAGGTCACATATTTCAACAAGAAAAGTGTGGCTGTGTGATGAACTTAAATTTCTAATAAGGATATTGTAAGAGAAGTATTGTGTTGAGTAAAGTGCAAAAAAAATGATATATCCACAGTCATAACATGAAAAAAAATGATCTTATTGAACATGCTTTAGGTAAAATAAGAGCACTGCATGCTACCGAACAAAATTAATTAGACGTTTAATACTGTACAGGTCCACTATAATTTTTTAAATGGAGCGTTTACTTTATGGTTTTAAATATTTGGTTCATTAAATAAAGTTCAAAATGGCTGTTATTCGCTACATTTAACAACCTTTGACCCTTTACTACGGTATTTCTTGTTTCACTTTTCCAAAGCAGTGAATAGGCAATTGACAAAAAGTAATTACAATTTTTTTGATGGTGTATGTTTGGAATTGTAATTCATTTAATACAGAGGGCAATTATCAACTATTCTGTAAAATCCAACATCCAATTTAGGTAGTCCACAATAGATCTGAAGCTGACCTTACAAGAGATGCTTAATTAAACCTACTGTAAAAGCAAATGTAAAGACTGTGATTGCGAAACTGGCATATATAATTAGTCAGGGTTATTTGGCATTACTGTAAGTAACCAATGCTATACAAATAAAAATAAAAAAACAGAAAGAATAAAACTAACAGAAAACAGCTAATCCAAACTATGCTGCTACTGAATATCAATAATTGTGGAACTGGACAAAATCCCAGCAGCCAGGGCTTCCAATGATTCATTGATGTTTTATTAAGCTAGCTAACAAAACATTAGGTAGAAATGAATGAAATGAAAAATACCACCTGCAGTAAGTCATTTTACTCTTCTGGATCTCTTCAATGAAGAATATGGAATTTACTGTGCATGACTTTGAATTAATATGAATCACCAAAGCAATGCATAAGAAAACAAGTGATTGTTTTATATAAGGAGTCTGGCACGGATAATATTCACTGGTGACTATAAAGAAAAGTCACACTTAGTCCATGTTGACATTACTTATTATTTCTATAGCGCCAACAAATTCCACACCCATGGACTAACAAAAATGTAAATGTAACGATACAAGTTGGACGCACAGGAACAGAGAGGTTGAGGGCCCTGCTCAATGAGCTTACATGTCATGATAAAGTGACACTAAAGGTAAGGGTAGTATTAGAGAAGTAATTACTGAAGACTTAGTGTGGGTTTTTGTTTTTTTTGACAATGGCAGGAGAGAAATTAATTGAGAGCTATTAACAGTTTAAGCGATATGCTTTTGTGAAGAAGTTAACTTTTTGAAGGAGTGGAGACTGGCTGAGCATCGAACAGAGAAGGGAGTTTCACAGGAACGGTGCAGCCCTAGAGAAGTCTTGAAGGCGTCAGAGGTGGGAGTACGAACAGAGGATAGACGTATGTCTTCGGCAGAGCGCAAGGGCCTAGACAGGACATACTTGTGTATTAGAGAGGATAACTATGTGGGAGCAGTATTATGTAGACATGAATCTAGATTGGTCTAAGAAGCAAATACAGCAGAATTAAATTGATAAGCTTAATATGGTCCTTAGACTAGCTGTGCCCATACTGAAGGCGAAGACACACGTTTATTTATTTATCAATTTTGCATGCTTGTGCCCATGACACTATTGTGGGTCACTATATACACGTCAAAGTCTGATTTTAGTATTGAGCATATTTGTTATATATTTGTTTATATTGTTATGTTTGTATAAAAACTGGTTTATTTTAACTCAAACATTGGTGTAAACGCTGTGGAAATACCAGAAGATAGACCTAATCCATAAAACATAAAAGTGTGTTGTGTTAATCCATGTACAGAAGATTATTTTTGTCAGTATTCTTTTATAATATCTCAAATCAGTAGAGTACAAGGTGACATTAAATCAAGGACAATACAATGATCAAAATGTTTTGCGATTATTTCCTTGTTCCTGTATGATAATTCTGGTAGAAATCCCACACAGCCCCCAGAGCTAACCATTGTAATAACACAGAACCATAATGTAGAAGGATACTACGCTTATATTCTAGAAGAAGACATGGGCTCAGTCAGTTTGAACTGACAGTATTGGGATTATACACTTGTCTTGTAGAATTTTCAGAGGACCTTGCACACACAATTTTTTTAGGGAGCACTCCCACTAGGGTGCTCCAAAACAAGTAGGGCTCCAGCCCAGACAAACCCAGTGGAACAAAAAAGCATGATTTTGGCAAACCCAGTAGTTTCTTCAGCAGGTAGACTTTATTGTGGAGTACAAAAATTAGACAACGTTTCGGCTCCCCTCAAGTCTTGACAAAGGCTCAGAGGAGCCGAAACATCAAATTATTTACTCCACAATAGTCTACCTGCTGAATAAACTAGTGAGTATGCCCAAACCGACTTTTTGTAGCATTGGGATCATGTTCATTTTGTGTGTACCGAACACTATTAAATCAGAATCAATCATGTCAGTGTCTAGTGTACTACCTTCTTCATGTAAAACACAGACACATAAAAAAACTTTGACAGAGAAGAACATCATGATGTATTCCACTGTTCCTAGAAATTGCTAATATTTTGGAACTGCTGCTTTAAAATAGAACGCTAAAGCTGCAGTATTGAAAACTGTCCTTAAAAACAACTTAATCTGTTGCCATATACAGGAAATATACAGTAAATTTGCTTTGTGAATGCTATTTGTATATTAGCAGATTAAGACAATTATGGCAGGCAGCCCTTTAATTTTCATAATTTACTATAAACTTAATTATCATTATTTTTTTTTCGTCCTTTGCATAATTTGCTTCTTTTTTTTTTTTAACATTCTTTATTTTGTTGTGCAATGGTACAGATATAAGTATGCAGTGACTTATGGCAGAAATGTAAGCATTGTATGGGAAACAGAGTTGCTTGTCTTGGTACATTGCACATTTTTGAAATAAGACAAAATAAAACAAGATAAGACACAAGATTTAGAACAGTATGTAAAACAAGATACAGGAAGTCGAGCTGAATATGCATCAAGAGTCATCCTTAAGTGAACGCTCTTAGGGTGCATGGATGGATTGCATTTCTGATCCACAAGATTGCCCAGTATCCCCGGTTGCGCCAACGTAACTGATATTCGAAGGTGGGATTACAATGTTGCGTTACCTCCCCAGGCCTTAACGGTCTACGGCAGTTTAATTAGGTCCCTTCCACCCGCCACTTCACTTCTGTCTCGTTTTATGCATTGGATATGGGTACAGTATGTGATATTTATATACATGTACGGTTGCCTACTCGGGGGATAGTGCTTTTGGGCAAGGGTAGTGTACCTAACCCGTTTCATTTCTAAGCTGTCCTAGGTTGTGATTGGCCATTCGTAAATTCTCAGTATCCAGTCTGCACATCCTGTCAGCCAGGGTTTTGGGCTAAGTCTTAGCAGGTGTATGAGTGCGTGCTATTGCCCCGCAGAGGTAAGGTGTGCCCGTCTGGGTGTGCACCTGTCAGCTCAGGTCTATTCCTTTCTGGATCATACTGAGTGGGTTGCGGTCTCTCAGTGGCAAGTTGTGAGTTAATGATCCATGTGCCAGGTAACTTAATTATTTTATATTGTTTATCATCTTGTTACAAATTGTGTCTGTACTGATTGGGTTGTTATGCAATAAGCATATTCTATAAAATAATCCTATTTGGTACTGTTTACAAGTAAAATCCTTGTCATTAACTAATTAGCCAGCCTGGAGCACAATCAGATATTTGGATGGGGGGGAGGGGGTGGTTGTAGATGTTCATGAATATTTCAGGTTCGTTGTAGGGGAGATAATTGAGCTGTGTGATTTTAATGAAGAAATATGGCATGTAAAGCCTGTTTCTTATAAATATTTTGCATAATAACAGTTTAATAATTAAAACAATTTGACTGTGTGAGCATTTTTAATGCTTTCAAAGGACACTGTATGCACTGTAACTGTTTTATCTCATTGAGTTGCTATTAGCCTGGGCAGCAATTGGCAGAGAGTTTTCAGTTGTCTACTTTCAGCCTAGCACAGCTGCCATTGCTATATTACGTGGTATGGTTCAGGAGAGTGTGCAATTTCTGCTTTAGCCATACCTCTAATGGGGGTCCAATTATAGTTGATCAGAGACCCTCATTCATTATTAAACTGCTCCAAATGGTTTATTACTGAATGGAGGGACTGGACTCTGGGATTCCAGCACTATAATCAATTCAGTGAGAAGAAATGGTTATAGTGCTTATAATTCCAACCAACTGCTTGATAAAACTGTCCCTCACAAATAAATCTAAAGTTGATAAATGCCTTTTCTCCACTCAGAAGTAAAATATTTTGCATTTAAGTAGTCTCCTTCAAATATGTCTTGTAACTAGTATTTGTTTTTGGGGTCGTATGCTGCTATTTGACTGAATAGAGAAAGCAAATCGTTAAAACATACATTTATATAAAAACATTTTTATAGAATGTTTTTCTTCCTGTAGAAAATGTAAGTGTTAAGCAATTAGTCTCAATGTCACAGGCAAATGTAACCAAAAAAACCCAACTACAATATGGCCACCCCAGGCAGATGTCTCCAACAATGACTAGCGTTGACACACTACTGGCACTGTAGGTTGCCATACCTTAAAAAAAAAAAGTGTATGCACACATCTGATGTTTTTAAGTGGTGCCTGGATTTAAAGAGACAAGTAAGGATATTATATAATCCATAAATGGCCAGGTTTTCTTTTACATATCGGAAGTACTATGTCATATACTAAAGATCAAATGTTCTCTTAAAAAGTGCATTTGACAGCCTGAATCAGAATAAATACTCTCAAGATGTAGAACATTTAGCACATATGTAAAGTTTCAATTACAGATTTTTTTATTTCTGATTTCCAAAATGCACGTAGAACAGTAAGCATATTAAAAAAAAAAAAAAAGATATCAAAAATGACATAAAAAATTAAATGGAGAATTGAATTTCACAGTGATATGGGAAATATAAAAGTTTGGAAATGTAAAAGAACACTTGACAGAAATATTGGACTTCTGTCCCGTCATCCTGAGTTGATGCGGACACCAGGGTCCTGTCCCCAGTCAGCACAGTTTGAGCACATCATTAGATGTGATTGTGCTGTGTTGAGGGTACTGGGACCATATAGATATATATTTGTTTCAGCAATGCTAGCTTCATGGTCTGACCTGAGTGGAGCCAGTCAGAGAGACTAAGTCAGGCAACACTGAAATATGCTTTTCCTGGTCTGCCTCAGATCAGTACAAGTTACATTCCTGGCACCAGGTGTTATTTGTAATGTTGCCTTTAATGGAGCATCTCTCCGTATACAGCAAGACAGGAAGTCTGTCTGGTAGACATCTACAGACTGCTCTTCTGTACTTCTGGGACGAGGTGTTACATTAATTGATTATGGATGTGGGTGGGCCTTAATGGATGCTGGGTTTCAAAGTGTGTTTTTCAGTAACTGAGGCTGATTGACCCAGTCGGGGGCTGGATGCAAAGAGGTTTATTTGCTGACAAGAATTGCTGCATACTAATTTTCCTGTGACATTTTCCTGTGTAGATGTGAAAGGATTTGCTGTTTCATGGTGGGTGCACTTAAATGGGAAAGACACTTTGCTGTGGACTGCTGTTGCTGATTTACCATTGCTGTGAAAACCTGCATGCACGATTAAGGGCATTTAAAGATGAACTGAAGTCTGATGCTTGCATTTTTCCCTAGAGGACAGTGGTTGTGAATATCTGTATTATAAAAGATTGTTCTGTCAAGGAGACAGGGAGACAGAATAATGCTATTTCTGCTGACTTGCTCTTTTTCAATGTTATTATCGAAAGATTATCGCTTGATTTAAATGGCAGAAACTGACCAGGTGTCCAGCCTCCACTAATCTTGGGCATACTGGGAAATGTGTGTCCTGACTGTCCTAAGTTTAGGGGTTCCCATACTGCATTGTGTCAATCATACTATGAGTACTAGGAAACACACCAATGATGCCATCTGTGCGCTAATGGGTTTGAAAACATGACATGCTCACTGAAAGAAAAGGCAGATCATATAATAAAATAGTATATATTAAAAGAAAATAAATCAAAGTGGACTTGAGCTCTAGAGGCAATTTATTTCTGATTTAACAGTGAGAACAAATTCTTTCATCTTTACAAGGATTTTAGAATCAAAACACATTAACATTTAGGCCGCTCAGCTCCAGAAGGATTATCATTTATAAAGATGTACCTACAAGAAATATAAAGAAAAACGTGTTATCTTGTTCCACTTTGAACTGCAAAATTTGCAGTCAGAACTATAACTATATGAGCAGCAATATATTTATTTGCATCATTTTACTAAACAATAAAAAAATAAATACATTAAAACCAACTTTCAAAGCAATATGGAAAGAGTATTTTTGTCAATATACAAATAATTATGAGCACTGAACAGTTAACAAAAGCCAGGGAAAGTTTTTCTTACTAAGGAATACAGGGAACATATAGCGATAGATCACACCACATTTAGTGTGGCTTATGTCACAAATCTGTGCTAAGGACTGAACATCAACTATGAACAATGGTCACTAGGATACAAGGCATTCGGTCAACTAGGGCAGCAATCTGGAGAAGGTAACATATTTCACTGATAGATTATCATCCCTCTAAGGAGATACCACAAGAATACAGAGCAAAAAAAAAAAAAAAAAAAAGAATTGCTATATAATTACAGGTCAATATACATAATACACATTTCCTTCATCCACAAATCTTCAAATTCAGTCCCTGTCATGTATAAGAAGCAGGCGATATTTGTCACAAAAGATGAGAGAAGATTGTCAAGATGGGCAGTTTTTGTGGGTGGGATTTGCAAATTTATGGGACAGCGGGGGGGATACTATGCAAAGCTATATGTCATTTCCTCAGGAAAGAAACTGTTTAACCCAGAGCCAAAATAATTACCTTCATAATGAAGAAACAGTAAGCAAGGGTGGTAATACAAGCCAATAGACTTGGAACGTTTGCAATTTCATTGACTGGGTGTTCATTTTAGTTATCAAACTCCAAAAAAGTCGAAATGTACCTGAATCACAAACCAATTGATATGTGCAATGACTCAACATGTTAATTTCAGATCTTGATTCGGATTCCACTGTCACCAAAAAAAAAGAATGATTGGTGGGAAAAAAAAAGATGATTGTTGGATAGGGGACAGTCACTAAGTGTTGATTTTTTTCACAGATCAAGTGAGGGGAAAAAAGGAGGAACAGTAAACAGTAAAAAGTAATTATATTATATTATATAAGATAGATAGACAGACACATAAACATACAGACATTTTTACTTCTCCTCATATAGATGCTGCTGTATATGTGAGCAGCCATCTTTTTGGTGTCCATGAAAGGCGCTGGTGAAGATACCAGCGAATGATATTTATGTTGATTAAAATATTAATACATTTTTATGCACATTTTATTATTGTGTTCTTCCCCCACATGATGGCCAGTCCAGGAGAGGAGTGCAATGGTTAGTCACTGGATTATAAATCCAAAAGACATAACCTAATGGCTACCAAATCAGTCTCCATATATGATCTCGGCCTGCATGTTTTTGGTGGGAATTTGTTTTTACACACACCTGATATGGTTTAACTTGGGGAACCCAGGTGCACACAAATTGGTGGGGTTTATAAGTCGGAATGGTATGGACTACATCTAAGCTCTTCCTTGAAAAAGTCCTGAAGACGAAACCGGTCAGACGCATCCGGAGCCTCTATAACTCTCTTCACTCTATGTGGGACATCCTTACCCAGAACTTACTCCTTTATTACCCCTCGGGATCCGGGAACCTTGGTGCATTCAGGAGCTGACTCAGAACATCTTGTAGTCCCTTTGTGGCAGGTCTTTTAACCTATTGATGTGCCTTTCGGGCCACTGTTAGTGGCGGACTACTGGTGAGTGCAATAATCACCTAATATTTTAACATTATATCAAACAGTTTTACGTATATGTTTTGTTTTATGTTTATGTTTTTAAGTGATTAAAAGCTGAAATATAATTTCCCAACTGGAGTACTACCAGTATATTTTGGGAGACCAATAACAAGTGTATGTATATTATCTCATTGGTGATCCTCACATGTAATTGTAGCACACCACACCATTTCTTTTGCCTATTGTACAGTACTGTCCAGTATATAACATGTTAATACGTCCTCCTGAATGTTTAAAGGGATACTACAGGCATCACAACTTTAGCTTAATGAAGCAGTTTGGATGTATAAATCATGCCCCTGCAGTCTCACTGTTCAATTTTCTGCCATATAGGAGTTAAATAACTTTTGTTTCTGCTTATGCAACTCGGGCCACACCTTCCCTGGTTGTGACTCAGCCTGCATGAAAAAAAATGAAAATTCATAATTTATTTTCTATCGGATGTTAACTGCCTTTAGAAGTTTTATCTTCTGTTCTATAAAATTAACTTTAATCACACACAGAAGGCTCCTGCAAGGTCTAGAAGGTCTGTAAACAATGTAGGAGATAAAAAAAATATAAATTAAACAGAATGCGCAATAAAGGAAGTGTAACCCCTTAAGGACTAAACTAATGTCACACATGTCATGTGTCTTTAAGGGGTTAAATATTAGATTTCTCTTTACAGGTAATGTTTGGAAAGACTGTAAAGTCACTTGCAGGGAGATGCGACTAGGGCTGCATAAACAAAGTAATTTAACGCCTAAATGGCAAAGAATTGAGCCATTTAACTAAAGTTGCTTTGTTACCTATAGATTCCCTTTAAACTTGGTTGTAATATGCTGATTCCATCTCATATAATACACTTTGATTTGTTGTGAAATTGTGTCCACATGATATAATTTGTCACTGACTTAACGAACATGATGTTGACCCATTACAAGTCACTTTGCTTTGTCTAAAATGATGCCACACAATAAATAAGACTGCAGTACAACAATGGTATTTGCCAAAGTAATTACAGCATTATATAAAAATTTAAATTGGGTCTCCAGCATTCATAAATCCTCCATTTTATAAGATTTTACACTGCTAGAATAAGCTAAGCACACGTAACACTGTCGATAATTTAATCCTTGAATGTAATCTGTGTGTTCACATTAGGAAACACATTTTCTTGGGGGTTAAAAGCAAAGTGTTGAAATAATGACATTGTTCAGCCTACCTGCAGCTTTAAATATGAAAACATTACCACAAATTACAACAGTTTTTATGCCAAGATCTAACAAAAGATCTGGATGTTAAATAAAAATATCTTCTTGAAAAGCCTTTAGTATGCTTAGGTGGAAGCTGCGTTAAATGTCAATGGCATGAAATGTCAGCTAAAATATATAGGTAAGGCCTGACATAGCCACATTGTCCATGATTTGTAAGGATAGTGACCTACAATACCTCCGTTAAACTGCCTAATTTAAATAAAATGTAGTCATTATGGATGTTCACATACCATGACAGATGGAGCATTTCTAAATATATCCGTTTAGGATTAAACATGGATTGGTCATGGGTTACCAGAGGACTTCTGGGAGTTGAGCTAGTGAGCAAAATTACTAACTCTGCCCCCGTCACCTCCTCCTTCCCCCACTCTGCCACCTGTCACCCCCTAACTCTGTCCCCTATCAAAACCTCACTCTGCACCATGTCATCCACTCCCACCCTCTGACAACTGTCACCCACTCTAACTCTGACCCCCCTCTGCTACCCCTAACTGCCCCCTGTCACACCCTACCATACTCTGCCCCGTCACCACCAGTTAACACTACCACCTCCTACTTCCCCCACTCTGGCATGTAAAACTCACCTCCCCAACCATGCCACATTCACCCTGTCATATTAACAATTTAATCCTGCGGTACTTATCTCCCCTCACCCTGTAACAGTCACACGCACCCCCCAAACCCTGTCTCATTCACCCCCTCGCCCTGTCACACTCACCCTGCCACAGTTACCCCTTTACTCACCCTGTCACGGTCACCCCTAAAGACAATCATAATATATACAAAGTAATAAAACATAACTTTGCCATGAACAAAGTGCACAAAGACCACAGTTAGCACCCATATACACAAAACACAGCAGGCAGCTACCCCACACACATACACATGCTCACTGAAACATACATTCACATACATAATCAGACCTATATACAGGTAAACAATGCCAGACACATTAAGAAATACACACAGTCAGATAAAAACCCATTGTGACTGTATGTCTGCATAAGTCAATATTTGTGTCTCTGTGTGTGTATGCATGAGCATGTATCAGTGTGTATATGTATTTGTGCATGTATTAGTGTGTGTGTCTGCAATGTGAGGGTGGTATGGTATAGGCAATGCAAAGGTAAAGCAACATATATATTATATGCATACATACACACATATACAATACATGGGAAAACACATATGAAATAATATACATGTAAAGGATTATAGAATATGTGTGGCAAATGTCTATGACATTGTTTTCTTATCTGTAGCTATTATTTAGTAAAAAATAAAATTTAAAAGCACAACCAAAATTTTCATTTTTGTTTCAATTAACCCCTTCACACTGGCACTTATGTATATACGACTGCCAGGCTATACAACCAAACACCGCAATCATGTTTAAACTATAGCATAATTGCAAATTAAATTTGTTTATTGCAAATTATGACATAACTACAGTCCGAGAGCTTACAACGCAGCAGCATAGGGACAATGCAAGCCTCTGACGATGAATACAGAGACTAGCACTCTATATCCAGCGCTGCAAGCCTGCCATTCAATATATCTACAGCTCCTTATACACACACAAGGCAACCTTATTTTTTGCACTAATGGTGTTAGTGGGGGCCTCATGATTGAGTCTCGCCTAAGGCCTCGCAAAGTCTAGAGCCGCCCCTGACTTGACATTCAGCGTCCTCACACCCATAATGAAGATGTTGAATACTACAGATGCATTTATATACTATAACTCCGTGAGAAGATGCCAATCGGGGCACAGTTATAGGACTCAGATTATTATTTATTTATTTTTCTTTGCAGTAACTTAGCAAATACTACAAAGAAGGATATTAACTTTTTAGAGCTAAAAGTTTGAAAAAATTGGTGTGTTGGAAAAGAAAGTGTGGTAACATTTTGACAATTCTGGATATGTATTATTTTTAACATGCATAAAATCTTTATTACAATGTGCAGCTCCACACCCTGCATGGAGGTGCTTAACGTTCCTTGTAGAGATGCACTGATTCAATGCGTCTGTATGAGGAGATGCATTTTGATGCGCATGCACAATAGCCTCCCAATGCTTTCCTATGGAAAACCATTTGATTGGCTGAGATCGTCAATGTTGATGATCTCAACCAAGGAGGTCAAGCGCGGGTGGGGCCAGCCATGCCTGCACCCATGCAGGGCTAGAAATGGTATGTTTTATATCGTTTAACAGCGATAAGGGGTGCCGGGGGCCTAAAATGGGTTTTTACATACTTTTTGTTTTCTTCTATGTTAAAGGAACACTATAGTGTCAGGAATACAAACGCATATTCCTGACACTATAGTGTTCCTTCAACATAGAAGAAAACAAAAAATAACACTTTGGGTTCAGACACATCCCCAGAGTACAGCAATATTTATACAGCAATATTTATAGTTTGTTAAAATGGAAAGTTTAAATTCTGAAATAGCCAGGTCTTTCATTTGACCTTACCAACTTCCCCCAAAACAGTGTAAAAAATGCTCAGATTGATTTCAGGGTCCAAGTCATCTCTAGGGCTGAATGGCAATACCTAAATGCAAATGTCATTCTAATCTTGCAAATGCCCTGCAGTGTGGACTTTGGCATTCAAAAGATCAAAGTAAAATCAGTCAGAGTTGAAATAGTTTATTGTTCACATCACCTTCCATAAAAAAACAACAACAACTTATAAAGTCAAATATAATGATTCATCACCGTATAATTTTTTAAAAATATTTCATGTTTATTCGGTATAAACCTTTATAAGAAAAAAGGGAAACTGTCAATAACTCTGAAATCAAATTTAGATAAAATGTCACAGACGTACGCATGTGCTTGATGTATCAATGATTTCAACTTTTACAATAATTTTAAATGGATTTGTGCAAAATAGGATTCAGGAAATGCCAACACAATTTGATGAATTGCATGATGCAGAAATTATTTCCAACGTTGCAATGTCTCATAATTAGCAATAATATGTTTCAGTTAGCAAGAGATCAAATACTTTATGAAGCGATAAGCCTTCAGAATTATCTTGGGTATACATACAAAATCTGATTATCATTGTCTAAAATACACAGGGCTTTTAAACCATCAGGGGACAGTGGCTACTGTCAAATTACTGACTGCTACCAGTCAGAAAGAATTAGTTTGACCCACTGATCCAATGACTAGTCATTAGTCAAAGTGTATCTCTAGAGAAATAGATATCCTTTTTTTGAGAACAGCGTAATTAACAGCCAGGTTTACACTGGTGATTATTAGACTTGATGCAAGACACTGAAACACTGTCAATTTAGACAAAGAGGAAACACAACCATTTCTGGACACTGAATATGACAAAACAGCAAAGGACATTCTCACTTAAGAAACTGTTCTGAGTCTCTATTGATGCATGGACCCAATATCAGACGATTAGAAGCATAGACAAGAGTGATACAGCTGTTTCATAAAGTAATAGCAAGATTCTACACATTTTCATAAAATTCTTGGATAAACAAATAATTTCTTTGAAGTTATTTACACCATATATTAAAGGAACATTATAGGGTCAGGGACACAAACACGTATTCCTCACCCTATAGTGTTAAAACCACCATTTAGGTGGCTTGCCCCTGTTAACCTTAAATAAAACGTACCTTATTTCCAGTGCTGCGCGGGTGTGCTGGCCCCGCCTCTGATCCGCCTCCTTGCTGACATCAGAATATATGATTTTTAGCCAATCCAATGCTTTCCCTCAGGGAAATCCTTGGATTGCCTGAAATCATCAGGGAGGCGGGAGGGGGCATGGTCAAATGCCGACTTGGCCATACAGCAACTCTTCATAGAGATGCATTAAACAAAATCCCACTTCTCACTTTGCATGGAGATTCTAAAGGAAATGCTGCAACCCAGGAAGTACCTCCAGTGGCCATCTGAGGAGTGGCCACTGAAGGTGTCCCTAGGGGCAATGTAAACTCTGCCTTTTCTCTGAAGCATGGTCTTGTTACCAGTGGGGTACCTTAGGGATCTGTACTTGGACCCATTCTATTTAATATATTTATTAGTGATATTGCAGACGGTGACTTGATGATAAGGTAGGTCTTTTTGCTGATGATACCAAGATATATAATAGGAGGTTATGATGTTCCAGAAGAGATAAGCCAAATGGCAAATGATTTAGGTAAACTAGAAAAATAGTCAGAGCTGTGGCAAGTGACATTTAATGTGGATAACTACAAGATAATGCATGCAAAGGTCAGAGTATAGAATATTTGATAGAGTCCTAACCTCAACATCTAAGGAAAGGGATTTAGGGGTAATTATTTCAGATGACTTAAAGGTAGGCAGACAATGTAATAGAGCAGCAGGAAATGTTTTATAGGGAGAGTTATAAGAAGTAGAAAGAGGGAAGTGCTCATGCCAATGTACAGAAAACTGGTGAGACCTCCATTGGAGTAGTGCTGAAGACGGAATCTCCAGAAGAATATTGATTCTTTAGAGAGAGTTCAGAGAAGGGCTACTAAACTGGTTCATGGATTACCGAATAAACTTACAAGGAAAGGTTAAAGGATCTTAACATGTATAGCTTGGAGAAAAGGCAAAATAGGGGAGATATGATAGAAACATTTAAATACATAAAGGGAATCAACACAGTAGAAGAGGAGACTATATTTAAAAGAAGAAAAACTACCACAACAAGAAGACATAAGTGTTAATTTAGGAGGCAAATTTCAATTTAGTTTTAGTCATAGTCTTTTGACTAAAAAGCCAATTTAGTTTAAGATTGTTTTTTAGTCACCTGAATTGTTTTAGTTTCAATCTAGTTTTAGTCGACTTAATCACCAGTAGATTTTAGTTGACACAATTAATAACCTAACGGGTCTAGTTAAAGCCTCTTTCTGTCTCTTTTGCCCCTTCCCCTGCTCCTTTGTGTCTCTTTTTGTCCTCCCAGCCCCTTTAGGTTTCTCTCTCCCAAGCCCTGGTCTGTCTCTTTTGCCCCTTCCACAGATTCTCTGTGCAGTGTTAATTTTGGCAGGAAATTTCAATTTAGTTTTAGTCATAGTCTTTTGACCAAAAATACATTTTAGTTTGTCGTATTTTAGTAATCTGAATTGTTTTAGTTTTAGTCCACTACATCTCAAAGATTGTTACTCGACAAAATTAATACTGGAGGACATAGTCTTAAATTAGAGGAGCAAAGGTTTAAAAATAATATCAGGAAGTATTACTTTACTGAAAGGGTAGTGGATGCATGGAATAGCCTTCCAGCTGAAGTGGCAGAGGTTAACACAGTGAAGGAGTTTAAGCATGTGTGGGATAGGCATAAGGCTATCCTAGATATAAGATAAAGCCAGGGACTAATGAAAGTATTTAGAAAATTGGGCAGACTAGATGGGCCAAATGGTTCTTATCTGCCGTCACATTCTATGTTTCTATGTAAAAGGCAGTATTTGCATGAAAATGCCTGACGTTTATGATTATACTCACAGGAACAAATACATGAAGCTGACTATAGTGTCCCTTTAAGTCAACAAATAGATGATTAATATTGTGTACATGATTCCAAATCAATGAGTATATCTGAGTAATCAACCGACTAATTGGCCAGTTGCATTTGGAGCTTAATTTAATAAATCAGTGTTTTTCGCATCTGAACCCTATACAAACTATAGGATCCAGAATATGTACAAAGCACCAATGTTAAACTATAAAGGGAAAGAATGCATCTAGCAGGATGCACATTCACTTGCTTTTGTGTAAGTGAATGATAACTTGAAGTGCTATTTGCACTTTGGCACGAAGAGGTCAGTGGGCAAATTGTTTAAACAAATTGGCAATGCAAGAGTTTACCCAGCCATTGCTGCCCATTTGCTAGATAGGCCTTTTCAAGTTGGTGAACAGGTCACTGTCTACACCACTGCTCTGCTCTGTGAGAAAACATAGAGGACATATTAATGCACAAAAATTGTACCCAAAGGTGTTGTGTCTGAGCTACTAAGATAATGACTGGGGGGGGGGGGCGAGGGGCTATGAAATTAACATCCCCAGCCCCCACTCATGGGAGGCAGACTGTGTTTTTTTTTAATAAATTGGGAATGGACAGGCTGTTGTCCAGGTTAAGACCAATAACCTTCTTATCACCACCACCATAGGGGTGCTGAAATTCAGACAAATTCAGTCTCATTTAACCCATGAACCTAGTTTGCAAATTCTAGGCCAATGTCCAGATTTTGCTGCCTTAATTGTCTCATACAGAAGCATATGGATTAGCTACATTCAGTACAGGGCCATTCAGGCTTTAGTAAATAACCCTGTTGGTTTCTATTCTAACCCGTAAAACTTCCCACTAGGTCAGATGCAGTTGCAGCCTCACTCAGCTTTACACCTACTTTGGCTAGAATAAAGTTGAAAATACATTAATACCATATTTAAGTGCTAAAGCCTATCTATAAACACCTATAATGCATGCAGTCAGGTCTTTGCAAACAGAGGTTTATTATTATTAGTGAAGTGTAGTAAATGGAAAATCAAACTGAAGAGTTGAGGATTAATTAGTCCAGTTGTATCTCCACTAATTATTCCTTAATTTTGCTGTTCAGTTTTCAGTTTCAATTCACTAGAATTTACTGCTTCATTGATAACCCCTTAAAGGCAACATGCTTAGGGGATTTCAGGTGAAGTGCACATCTGCAGAGTGAACCTTTAATGGAATTGGAATGGCAATTAAATGAAAATGCTAACCGGTGGTCAGTAAATATGGAGGTAGATGTGAATACAAGCAGAAATTAGGCCCATGAAAATATGCTTGACACATAACCATGGGTTGCTACCAAATGTCTCCTGGCACTGCACAGCAGGTTATAATGTTTTGGTGGTTAGAATGCTTCTTTAATGCAGGCCTCTCGATCGTCCTGATTTCAGTGGGATAGACCTGATTTTTGGGTCTTGTTCCACCGTCCCAAAAGCGGGACACATGGGAACTAATATATATATATATATATATATATATATAATAACTTTATATCAACAAAAATTCCCATATACTTTAATGATGACATCTGTAGATAAATCACTTGGAAAGTTTTTCTAACAGTATTAAATCATTTGGAAAGGTTAGTAAATTGAGGACTTAGTTCCCTAGTGTCTCACTTTTGGGACACAAGGGAACTGTCCCCAATAACCATAGCACATCACTATACATACTATGTCAGGGGTACTAGGACCCTGCAGAGAGCACAAAAGGAGTGCTCCCTACAGGGTTAGCCCTTAATGGGCTGGCACTACATGACTAGTAGGTAGCCTGGCATGCATGCATGCCATGGTGACCTGTCAGTAATTTGGGTGGGCACGTCCTTTAGGGCAGGGCCAGTACCACAATTGCATTGCTGGCCCACCTTTTTACCCACTACCACCGGCATCCCAATTCTTGATTTCGGTAGCATTTGACACTTTTATAAATTAACCTAATTACACCCCTTTGGCTTTTCAATCAGACAAAAGGTCCTGTTACATCCTGGTTTGGTAAGCTTAGTTGCACTGAACTCAGGAGGCAGCAATTTCCCAGAGCCCCTGCCTTGCAAAGTCTGTGATTGGACAGTCACAGAAAGTCTGTGCGGGGTTAGAAGGGAAGGGCTTGTAAAGACAGCAGACAAGAGATATTCAGGCTTTGCAAGCTGTTTTTAGCTATATCTCCAATGAAAAAAATGCATAATTAAGTACATGTAAGTTTTCATTTGGGGTATATCTACTAAACAGTGATTTTTATTTACTTTGTATTTGGGCATTTGACTACCCATTTAATTACAGCTTTTCATTTTTTGGTTTTAATTTACTGCATTAACAAAATCATACCAATTCAACACTAGCCATGCCTATGGTAATCAGCATGAGGCTTTAAAAATATATTGGTCAACACGGACATCTTCTGCTTTAAGAAAACCTAGCGTCAGGATTATTTCATTGCATTAAACTAATTTGTAAATACAGTTCACTAAAGCATCTTAAGGTTTAATTTAGCTTTTTGCTGATAAAACCTCAAATCTTATAATCAGATATTTTCCAAAACAGTAAAGGAAATAGGATTCATATTTCCACAAGTAATCTTCACGCAGGTATACAAGTGAGCTAATTTACTAAATTCACTCACCGATAAATTAGTCTTGCCAGCTTTATACAAAAATCTTCGCTATGCAAGATGGTGATGAATTAAATTGGAAAATTAATATAAAAATCAACCAACATAGAAAAGCTACAAAACAGTAACTTGCAGAATTGAAAACAGTTTTCTTAAGAGTTATTTATAACATAGTAATGCGTGTTGAGCATAATATTTTAGTAAATAAAACATTTTATAAAAAGGTGAATTTACAACATTTCTTTATTTTCTTTACTTTGGTAATTTCTTTATTTTTTTTAAACCTTATTTATGGGACTTTTAGAATGCATGTAAAAAAATTAAACATACAAATAGAGTCCATTAGAAACATTTTCTATTGTTAAGGCAGATGTACATCGATCCTTAGTTTTTGTTGTCTGAGATCTTAATTTCACTTCTATAAAGAGATTGTCACTCCTGAGACATTGGAAACAGAGAATATCTATATATCAGATAGTTATCCCAGCTTTATGGGAAGAAAGAGGGGATCCCACAATGGGTCTTTGGTGATTTTTTAAAGAGTTCATAGTTATTTGAGTCTGTAACAGGACATATTATGATTTTTTTTTTAAATCTGATAGGCACATAGGCACAACATACACATTTACATTGTGTGTTTTCCTTGTGACCAAGGTTGGGACTAGCAGACAGTACAAATAAGATGTTACTGGAGAAGAGGTCCAAGAAGAAGGATAAATGTGTGGTTACAGGGACTAGGGTTGTGATGGTGTCAATAAACAAAGAACAGTCATTGTATGAAGAGAGAGTATACTGATGCTCTATCCTTTTCCGATAGGTGTTTAACCCCTTAAGTACAAAGCTTCAGTTTTCCTTTTTTGTACTTAAAGGTTCCCTCCAACAACAAAAACAGTGTACAAACTCAAGGCATCATGACCACTTCAAATCAATGAAGTGTCATGGTGCTTGAAGTAAGCCTTTAAAGGCACACTTCAGACCCCTAAAGCACTTTAGCTCACTGAAAAGCATTATGTTTGAAGAGTGTGCCTTCTTTATTTCATTTAGCAAAAAGTGCAGATTTCAATAGAAATTGACAGATGTGTAAAATAATATGGTTACACCCCCTTTCCTTTTAAGCAGACAACAGGTTATGTTACTTCCTGATTTGGTTAGCTCAGTGGAGCCAAACTCAGGAGGCAGCAATAGCTCAGAGCACCTGCCTTGCAAAGACTTCTTATTGAACTGCATTAGGAAGTCAGTGATTGGACAGACATAGTAAGTCTGGGCGGGGTTAGAAGAGGAGGGATGCAAAGTAAGAACAGCAACTTTTGCAAGCTGTTTTTAGATATACCTCAATGAAAAACAATGCAAAATTAAAGGCATGCAAGTTTTCACTTGGGGTATATCTACTAAACAGTGGTTTTTATTTTAGCATTTGGGCAGCGGAGTGTCCCTTTAATGATGCAAGCAATTTAGGCATTTATGATATATGTGTTTAATTATAATTTCTAATTTATTGCACCAGCAAATATTAAACACACACTTTTAGGAATACGTATATATATGTGTAGGGAAGGTATACACAGAGAAGTGTTTGTCACATATTATATAGATGGATTCATTGTGGAGAGCAGTGTGGGTGCCATTCAGTATATATATATCGAGATTCACTTTTCAAAGCAGCCTTTGAATGAGACAGTAGTCTCAAATTAATGCATGTCACTTTAAGGGAAGGATACCCATGACGGAATAATTCCATTATGAGTCCTTAAGAGGTTTAATGTAATTAGCATCCTTAGTCCCGATACAACAGTGTTTTTTTCTTTTTCCCAATATTTACAGCAAATAAAACTCTATGCTTGCCATTTTATACCTTTACATTATACTTACGATGTTTCTGACATGTCATGATGATCCATAAGAAGTTAAAAAGACAAAAGCAGAACAAAAGAGTTCTGTTTAAAAACAGGCTTGTATGATAAGTTCTTCTATAAATGTAGTTTACTGAGTGCAAACTGGTGCTTGTGTACAATTATGCTTAAATTTTATGAAGGCCAGTTTTGTCAGATTAAGGGCATCTTTACAGCCCACTGACTGGAACAAATTTTCTCAGTGAAAACAGAGGATAAGTGGAATATCTTCAAATGAATGTTACAAAAGTTCACTTATCAACCTGTACCATGGGGGAACAAATATAAAAGAAGAACATTAATGACAATGTGGCTGAACAGAAAGGTCAGTCAGGAAATAATAGGAGGAAAATGGAGTTTGAAATGTGCAAGTCAGATAAATCAGTATCGCTTTAGAAGTACAAAGGAGCAAACAAAATTAAAATGCCTAAATTGAACAATGAAAAACTCACAGACAGAAAAAGCAAGTCAAATCCTGGACATGAAAAAGGTAGAGCACATTAAAAACTGCAGTCACTTTTTGCAACTATGTTTTAACCCCCCCCAAAGATCCACCAGGTGACATGCTTGCTTGAATGATGGTAACTGTGTGAAAAGTGAGACATTAAACTTCTTCTTCCTCAGAGGCACCATTTACAACATACCAGTGTTTTTAGATTTTGGGAGACAAAGCAAAATTAAGCTGCATTCTCTTTGTACTCTCATGTAGGCACAAGAGTAGTAAAAAAGGGTTTATGAAAGATCCCGTAATCTCAGCCAATTCAATGCTTTCCCATAGGAAAACATTGGGAGGCTATTGTGCATGTGTGGCAAAATGCTGCAATTCGAAGCACCATTCAGCATCTCCTCATAGAGGTACATTGTATCAATTCATCTCTATGGGGAGAGTCCAGTGCCTCCATACAGAACGTGGAGACGCTCAACATTGGTGCTGCACACTGCGCAGCACCAGACTTAGAAGCAGCTCTAGTGGGCATCTGAGTGACTGTCACTAGAGATGATCCTATGCAGCAATGCAAATACTGCCTTTTCTCTGAAAAGGCAGCATTTACAGTGCACAGCCTAGAGGGACAGGCTATAGACATCAGAACCATTACATTAAACTGTAGTAGTTCTGGAGACTATAGCGTCCCTTTAATACAATGTTTTTCTCTCAACTGTCGACTCTTCGGCATAGACTCCTGTGCTAAAGAACTGAGTTATAGAGAGAGTAGGAGACACAGGTAAAGATGTATTCATCTATTTTTTGGGTCTTTCTCCCCCAAGCACATTTCATGTTTCTTAGCCCCAGCCCCTTTGTCTCTTTCTCACATACCAGCACCTCTGTGTGTGTCTCATTCTCCCCTTCCCCAGCCCCTCTGTGTGTCTTCTGTTCCCCTTTCCCAGCCTCTTAGTGTTTCTTTAACTCATAACACTGATTGGTTGCTTTTCAAATTGAGGGTTATTTGTCAAGTTACACAGCATGGAACAATTCCAAAGAACTTTCCCACGCTGTGTAAAATGTCACAAAGCACTCTGATTGGTTGGTTTTCAAGCCAACCAGAGTGCTGTGAGAGGTAAATGTAGAAAATTACCTGTCAGTCTCTTTGTAACGGATCACCTGGCACCCCGACTGGGTACCTCCGTTGAAGGATGCTCCTGGTGCTTCCTGAGGGCTCCAAGCACTCCAACCTACACCATAACCACCGTAGACTCCTTCAGCGAGCAGAACAGGAACAAGCTCTTACAAGAGCTTAGTAGTGATTTAGCAAGGGAGTATGACAAGCATAGCAATCCCTTGTAGCAAATTCCCCCAATAAGAGACGGCACTCCAAATTGAGGATGAAGTAGAACTGACTGTACTGGCCCATACAGCCTCTTTTATTCACATTCTACAAACATAGTACTGCCCACAGGGTTTTGAAGAACAACCAATAAATACGTACAATACACTCAGATACTCCCACACAAAATCCTCCCCTCTGCCTGTGATACAATTACCTTACACAATGGGTTAATATAATTATCACAGGCAGGAAAATACACAGTTTTCCACATTATTCATAACTTTAAAAGTATGCATCACATTCACATTTTCAGAATCAGCATACTCCAAATACCAACATACGCCAAAATCATACAAATTGGTCCAGTGGGTCAAAAGTTAGATCAACGTCCAAAGTCTTTCACATAGTCTTTCGTTATACGAATGGGCTCCATGGTTTAGCTATCTGGGGTAACACTGCTCACATAGGGAAATTACCGAGTGACTCGGCTTTTGGGTCTTTGCAGGGGAAAATCAAGCATTTCAACATGGGGCCATAGTCACAGGGCAGGAGGCTGGCTCTTCTCCAATGCCCAGTGGCGAGGCTGGTTCCGCCACACTCTTCATTTACCTGTCAGAGCACTAGCCACTTATGGGTGGGAGCCGGGGAAGAGGACAATAGGTCCCCCATTTTCATTTAGGGCCCAAGCCCGCCGCTCATGGGTGGGTGGAGGACAATAGGTCCCCCTCTATTTTCATTTAGGGACCCCACCAACGGCTCAAGGGTGAGGGCCGGGAGAAGGACAATAGGTCCACTCCCCCATTTTCATTTAGGGCCCCCACCCACTGCTCATGGGTCTATAGGGGTGCAATAGTTTCCCCCCATTGTCATTTAGGGCCCCACCTGTCGCTCATGGGTGGGGGCCAGAGTGAGGACAATAGGCCCCCCTCATTTTCATTTTGGGCCCCCATCTGCCGCTCATGGGTAGGGGCTGGGGGGGGAGAGGAAATAGGTCCCCCCATTGTCATTTAGGGCCCCCACCCACTGCTCATGCGTGGAGGTCAAGAGGAGGACAATAGGTCCCACCACTCATTTTTATTAAGGGCCCCCACCCGCTGCTCATGGGTGAGGGCCATGAGGGACACTTGGTCTCCCCTTCAGTCTAATAGCCCCCACTTATATTACACGGGTGGGGGCCGGAGGGGACACTTGGTCCCCCCCTTCAGTTTAATTGCCCCCATTTGCACTGCACGGGTGGGGGCTCGGAGGGGGGGACACTAGGATTTTGTTTTGTTATTTACAGTGAGCAGCCACTGCTATACTAACACTAAGTAATCTTTTGGTAGATAACACCCTAATTCCCACGGGAGCTATATACTAAGCGGTAGCAAAATGCAGCTGCAACACGAATCTGATCAGAGTTTCATTCATTCAAATGAAATTCCGATACGAACAAAGTTCCAAATTGCGTCCAAACATGAATGGAGAAACTGTTCTTATTCTGTTAGGATGCCATTCGGTAGTTTCGATGGCATTCTGTCTAAAATTACAGGACATTCGGGAAAAGGGAAAGGAGGCTTTGCGGGAACAGGAGGAAAGGTGAGAATTGTGGGAAAATTGCTCTGGCCACCGGAAATTAAGCAAACTTTGCTCCTCTGCTGGTCATAGCTGGTCAGGCGTAGGAAACCTCCATAAGACAAATAGTCCCTACTTTGTCTTGTGATTTAAAAAAAAACTAGGGCAGACAGGAAGAAATGAAGAACAAATCCTCACAGAGGGAGAGAAGAGTAATCGATTGTGGAAAGGTACGTTTGGCATGACAGTGCCGCTTTAAAAACGAATTAAAATGTGTGTATTATGACTGTGCATGTGCCACTGTGTATGCTTAGCAGTGTGTGTACACTGTGTCTGAGAGTGTGTATAGTATTGTATGACTATGTGTATAGCGGTGCAAGTGTCATTGTGTGTATATAGTACACATAATGCCTGCCATGTATAATAAATGTATTCTGGTTTAATTTCTCTCACCACTCTCAGAGCCAACACAGAGCAAAATACCAGCCATTGCATTGCCAGTGTTTTTACAATAACAGCTCTGGCCAGACACCCTCAAATATCAGCCAGGTGGCAACACTACTGGCATATCTAAAATTACTAAAATTGTCATTGAGGCCAAATCAACCATGGGAGGGTGAATCTGCCATGTCTCCAATCTGGTAAGATTTATGTTGTACTTGTGTTGTCCTTACATTTTTACCCATTTATTTTATTTATTTATTTTGCCTGTATGTCTACTCAGTGATTCCTCTTTAGAAAAGAACAGTTCCTCTCTCCCAAAATACACTGTCATGTAGTTAGATTGGTTGGCCTCCACAATGTGAGTGGCTAAGAGAGTCTAACATCAAAAACAAACTGACGGTCAAATGTTTATTTAATCTATGAAATAGGCTAAAAAAAAAAGGTGTTTGTGTATGATTTTCCATAGATTACTTTTTACAAAAACAGAAATGGCCCTTGTATTATAAGATATTTAAAGGGATGTTAAAGTGGCTGCAATCCTTCTGCAAGCTCCATCCACATGCCTTACCGAAAACAAAAATTAAACCGCACTATCCTCTTAAGACAATGATGGAATCTGTACCTACAACGAACATATACTGTGTTTTACAAGGTCAGAGGTTGCCCCTCTCCCTATTAGTGCCACCATGAAACTAAACATTACACCGTGGGGAGTATTGTATTGAGATACTTTCATAAAACCATGAGCTATATTTTTTTGTTTGTTAGTTTATTTTGTGTCTGTACTTACTTGTTACTGATTTACTCCATCACAATTCAATAATCATTTAGAACTTTTTCCCAGTTCTGTTCAGTACTATTCTTAGCAAAATGGAATGCAACACTCTGATAATGTTTAATCCTTTGAGGAAAACATCAGATCAATATTAAATCCAAATAGCAAAACACAAATTTAAAGTCAACCTATTTATAAACTACACGGACAGAAACAGGATTAAAATTAGTGGCAGTGGAAATTTATTAGAAAGATAAATTACATATTTCAAAAGAAATATTTTTGTGTCAGCTGTCTGTTTCATAGAACCTGTTTTTGCAATTCTCACGTTTCAAAGATTTTATGCTAAAACTCTTCTTAAAGATGCATAAAAGTTGAAAACCAAATGGATGTGTAATACCTTGCAAACAGTTTTCCTGAGATAAGTAAAATAAATATATAAAAATAGGTAATCATGTTCACCAGCTGCTACACTAATTTCAAGTATCTTAGCAACACTCAACTATTTCATTCTAGAACGATAAGGCCTAGATTCATCAAAAAAAGATAAGAAATGGGTCTCTCATGCTGGTTCTGAAGAACCACTTAGCATCACTTATGATACATTCAGAGTACATTCGAACCCGAGAAATTTGATGGAGAAATGTGCACTCAAGCAAGCAAATAGCTGAAGCTAAACTTTCACTATACAACTTGCTTCTATCTTGTGTTTAACATTTTTTAACTGCCAGCTTTGAGGGGAAATCATCCAGAAAGGTGGAAATAAAAAAATAAAAATAAACAATAGAAAAAAATGGATGAACAAAGATATATATATATATATATATATATATATATATATATATATATATATATATATATATAAAATAAATTAACATAAACTTGCTGCCTACTCAAAGACGACATGGGTCCATTAATTTGGTCTGCAAAGCTATGTATTAATTTTTGTCAAGGCACGCCTCCTAACACTGGTAGGTATGAAGTCCTCACACGAGGAACAACACATTTGTAAACAGTCTAGAACTGAACATCATGGACTAGGCTCTGAGGGGTTGTCTGCAGAAATAAAATCACTGCAGTTCCAGGAAGCTCACAGATCTAACAGTAGATCATATTTTATAACCCCCAAGTTAAGCATTACTATTATCTGTATATCTCTTCTGAAGTCTATACTGCTGGGTATTTGTATTTATAACATACTATCCTTGGGCTTTTAAGGAGCACTGAATACTGAGTCAGGGATCTGAAATGAGGACTTTATGGTCTGATGTAGGGCAACTTAGAGCTACTGACAGACGAGCCAACATGCAACTGCTCTTCATCTGGAAATTGCCTAGATAAAACTCTAGAAGGTTTCCACCAGTAGTGTATTGACAACTGTCTCGCTCTTTGGTAAAATAGCATTAGTAACTTTGTAAGTGAATCACATACTTCCACATTTTAAAGATGAATGATGGTGATTTTGTGATGAACTCATCACCATTTCGGAAAATGAAAATGTGAATTAGAACAAAACAAATGTGTTTTATTTACATGGATTAATTTTAACATATTTAATATAATTCAATTTGGAATACATAATAGAATGCCTAGAAAAGAGGGACATTTAGTTACACAATCAAGATCTGGGAATTGAGTCCAACGTAGATGCTGTCACTGACTAAAGGGACACTCCACTGCCCAAATACAAAATAAATCAAAATCACTGTTTAGGAGATATATTCCAAATCAAAACTTGCATGTATTTTTAATTGGGGATATATCTAAAATCAACTTGCAAAACCTGCGGATCTCTTGTCTGCAGCCTTTGCACGCTACCCCCTGCTAACCCCACCTAGACTTTCTGTGGCTGTCCAATCACAGACTTCTCAATGCACCACAATGAGAAGTCTTTGTAAGTTGGGTCCTTTGAGCAATTGCTGCCTCTTGAGGTCAGCTGCATTGAGCTAACATAACCAGGAAGTAACATTACTTGTTGTCTGCTTGAAATCTACACTTTTTGCAAAATTGAAAAAGAGGACACACTTTTCACACACAAAGCTTTTCAGCAAGCTAAAGTAGTTTAGGGTCTGGAGTGACCCTTTAAGCAAGATAACTAAAAGACATTGAAACTAAACCATAAATAGCAAATGGTAGCCAATAGAAATAACAATTTCTTTGCATAAATCAGTTTGACTAATCAGTCTAACATAATTCCCATGAATTATTAAACCTGTTTAGTTTAAAGTCAGGCAGCAGAGGGCTGTGCGTTTGCCCTGTATAGCCACTAGATACACACTACTTTATTTTCAAACTGGATATATAGATCAAAGTCAAAATACTACTAAATAAAAGACATTTTATTCTCGTTAATGTTTCCTCAATCAATTCGCATGATGACCTCTCATGTAATGGGCAATAACAATTTTGTAATGAAGTCAATACAAATGAACAAACACAAACTGACAGCTGTTAGACACTCTTCTCAGACAACCTATTATTTACAGTATGAGACATGTTCAGTACATGGAAATTGTTACTTGTCACAGAAAGTCAGTGTCAGCTCTACTCTATCATTAAAGTAACACAAATGCTACAATAAAAGACAGCCAGTGCTAAACAAATGCAGTGAGTTAAAAAAAGAAGTAACAGAAAGGACCGACGACCTAAAGTCACTGTGATGAAAAATGTTCAATTATTATTCCCCATAAGAGGAAAGGAAACTTGTGGATCCACTAATTGTAGTATAATTTATACCATTATAAATGTCTGTTTTGTAACATGCAAAACTACACACACACACACATATATATATATATGTATATATATATATATATATATATATATATATATATATATATATATATATATCTGTAGCACCACCAATTAAATGGACAGATAATCATAGAAAATGTAATTCACAAACATATTACAATGTTAAAGGGTACCAAAACCACGTAAGTTTGTTAAAGTAGTTTTGGTGCATAGATCATACACTTGCATTTTCAATTCTCTGCTGTTTAGGAGTTAAACCAATTTATTCTAGCAGCTCTAGCTATATTTTCCATGACTCACACAGTCAATTTGTAAGACAATTTGTGGCTGGAGCCTTTTTGATACTTTTGTAATGTGTTTGTTCCACTCTAATTTAAAAGAAATCTGTCACCGCAAAACATTTTTTAAATATTTTTTTCAATATTTTTTCATCAAGTTTTAAGAGAAATTTTTTTTTTTTAAATATATGTAAATAAATGAGAACAACGCATCCTTACCTTAAGTATATTGCTGGATCCTTCAGCCATATACATTCACCTTAGGTCAAACAGTGTTTGAAAACCAACAGTTAGTCTCCATGGTCTTCCCTTCTTCACTCTCTGCACAGAAGCAAGGAAGACCAAAGAGACTTCAAACACTGTCTGACCAAAGGTGCATGTATATGGCTGAAGGATTCTATGATATAGTAAAGATAAGGATGAGTTTTTCTAATTTTCTGCACATTCAGTTCATTTGAAAATATCTAATTCCTTTCAAAACTTGATTAAAGATTATTATATTAAAAAAATATTTTTTAGGAGACTGTTGTCCTTTAATGCTTAAGTGTAATTATACATATTATTTTGTTTGTTTGTTTTTTAACAGACAGAGATAGGTCTTTCTTCTGATACGATATATGTGTATACCCATACTATAACTGTATACATATGGACAGGGCCGCCATCAGGGCATGACAATCATGACTCTTTCCATGGGCCTGGCAGTCGTGGGGGTCCAGACTGCTCTGGGAGTTCCGGGCCCCACGATTTTTGCAATATATATGTGTACCTGCAGGCCCCTGGCTACCTGTCCATAGCAAGTGTGGTTTAGCATGCAGCATCACCTGGGGCAGCCATCTTCCTCCATGTTGCTTTTCCATACAAAGGATAAGATCCTTCCAAGGGTGTAAGTTGTGCCAATGGTACTGGTTCACAGCAGGAATATGTCGTCGGTGTCTAAAAGACTTCCTCGCATTCTTCGCTTTCAGCCATGTTGCAGAGGTTCCCCTAGCGGGCTGTAGCTTGGCATTGCTCCTAAGGTGAGTAGGCTTTACTGCAGCTGTTGCCTCAGATCGCATCCTTCGGCATTCAATTCGGAGCCAAAATTGTGACAACAAGAGCTCAAATGCAAAATCCAGGCGTTCTGCCCAAGTCATGGGAGTTTGGAGGCTGTGGGTATCTCTTCGGCAGCCATTTTAGCCCGCCAGTCACAGGGTGTCAGCTCTGCCTGATGCAACACAGGCGAGTGGATCAGCACCAGGGTGTGGACCGGGATAATCCCCACCGGTCCAGAGGGGGGGGAGGTAGGAGCAGGATGGGTCCATTCCGACTACCGGAGAGTGAGGAGAGCGGCCGCCGCTCCCCCCCAGCCGCCCATAGGCTGCAACCCAGTCCCGTCATGGAGCCTTGAGCCGCCAGTGATATTACTGCAGGTGCGTAGTTTGCCGATTTAACCAGGTAAATTAGTGTTTCACCCCCGGTGCTCTGCCACGATGCGTCCCACATTAATGTTCCTTAAATCAGCAAAAGGTGAGATGGGATGTGTTATCAACCTTGAATTCCTGCCTGTCCTGTACACAAATATGACATGCAAATTATGGGTGGTCAAAATCAAATTTTGAGAGATTTGCCATTTGTACTGCTAAAACTTCCAGATAGAGAAGATACAGTGACTCTACCAGCAAAGTGAATAACTAGGATTTTCTGTTAATTTTCTCCTTTTTATTTCTGTTTGTTTTATTATAATTATTTTTTTTTATTAATTTGTCATCTATTTTGTATGCAATGTGACTATTTTTGTTCATTATAATTGTTATTAAAGAAAATATATTATTTATTTTATAAATATAAAGTTTGGCTTTGTCTGGTAAATAATCACATGATAGGGACACTATAGTTACCAAAACAACTTTAGCTTAAGGAAGCAGTTTTGGTGTATGGATCATGCCCCTAAGCACACCTCTTTCTTATCATCTGCTCCGGTAATAGGAGTCTCCTGTATGAGGATGTCCAAAAGTCACCTAGCAATCAGAAACGGTCTCTAGTGACTGTCTAGTTGACAACTGTCCTGCAATGCAATTATTGCAGTTTCTCTGGACTAAGGAGGACTGGGCCACTGCACCCAAACCACTTCAATGAACTGAAGTCATCTGGGTTCCTACATTGTCCCTTTAACACTTTCACCCACGAAAGCAAGTTGCGTGCAGACTTGGAGTGGTGTTCGTGACAGGAGTTTAATAAACAATGTCGAGGACTAATTCAGTTTTCTTTTAAATAATGTTTACTTTTTATTTATCATGCATACCCTCTATATTCGTATGGAAAAAGACCTGCCTACATAAGTTACGGTCTTTATTATTAGTTATTTTGTGAAAAATCCCCGGAATTGTCAAGTTTATGTTGCTTCATGATAAAAACTCAAGCCTGATACCAAATTGAAAATGTATGCTTACTAAAACTTTATCTGACTCTGCTATAATTATAGCCTCTGTTGTCTTGGAGCTGGAAGACAAGCTTCTTGCAATCTTGTGATCATTTCCATATATTTCTGTTAACGTAGTTGGGAATCTGACACAGAGTTAAATTTTGTCATACACATTTTCATAAAATACAACTTCCTTTAATTTACAGCAGATATATTTTTCAGGAAGAAAAATGCTGATCTTATCTTGCTTATAAGCTTGCCACCAAAATGATTTAGATTTCCTCTCTGTGCAGTATCAGTATAAGGCCTTTCTATGCAGGCAATGAATTATATTTGACACTTCAAGCCTATTTTATCTTTATCTTTTAGGTCACAAAAATGAGGAAAACAAAATATTTATTTCACATATAAAAGGAAAAATGAAGAACTATGCTTAAAAAAAAGATCCACTATAAAAGATAAATGCTCATATTGTCTATTACTGTTCGTAAACAAGAAATAGTTTGCTTTAAACTTTCATTATCTCAGGTTTGGTAATTTAACCATTTCTCACAAGAGTGGAAGGTAATCTATTTTTTAAGTCACTACATGAAAGTTTGGACATTTTTATCAGCTGTGTTATTTATCTAATTAACAGCAAACAGTAGCCTGAAAAAAATAAGTATGGTTACAAATGATACGTTGGTGTTACTAACTTCTAGGAGTTTTTCTTCTAAAAGTTATATGTAGGAGTAAACTACGGATATAAAGAAAAATATACAAACAGTGAAATATCTATGACACAACAGTGGAACACAAATATGCCATATCAATTCAGGGCTGCTATTAATATTTTGGAACCCCACAGAAATGGAATCACATTTGTGTCTATTCCTAAGACATTCTTAGCAGATGCCAACTTTGAGTTAATTACATCAGATTGCCGAGTCATCAGTTCTAACAAAACCCAAATGCAAATAATATAAAACACTCTCACTAGACTCTTCCCAATGTCAAATGTGAGTTTTTCAAGGAAATGGGAAAGTGTAGCAACAGTAAACAAAACATTGGAAATCATAACAAGTATATACATACATATACATGTGTCTACAATTATTGAGGGGTTAATAAGCATCCAAAACTACTTTAGCTTAATAAATTGGTTTTGGTGTACAGATCATGCCCCTGCAATCCCACAGCTCAATTGTCTACCAATTAGGATTTAAGTAATTTCCTTTATGCAGCCATAGCCACACCTTGCTTGCCTGTGACCTACACACTTCCTGTAAAGAGAGACCTAATTTTTAAATCTCCTTTATTGCACAGTGTGTTTAATTTAGAAATTTTCATCTTCTGCTTTATCTCATCTTCTTCCAACAGTGTCCTCTGTTTCAAAGAGGAAGGTTGGCCATCGATGATAGGCTACATATGTACCTTTCTCTCAAAGTTTTCTAAATGACAAGCTAGTGGTGCTCCCAGCCTTTCACTTGCGCAATATAGCACTCTCTGCCAATCACATGCACCAAGTTTGAGACTTCCTCAAGGAAGTTGAGGGCACCACCTAGAAAAAGATGAGCAGAGCTGACCAGCACTGTCTACACAAATTTAGGTTTAAACCATTCCTAAAAGGTTTAACCCATTAAGATAAGATAGTGCCCATGACATCCAAGCACCATAATAAAGTAATTGAGATGAAGTTGTTATGGTGCCCAAAGTGTTCCCTTTAGACCATACATCTAAACATTAAAAATATCAAATTAGAAAAGTAGTGCAATAATAAAAAAATAAAAAAAAAAATCTAAAAATGTATTATTTAAAACTTGTAGAATGCATTTTAGAACCATTAAAACCTTTGTATTGGTTACATAGGATGTAGAAGCATGTTTTATTTTGTACTATAAAAAAAAAATTAACAACCATGCACATAATCAAGAACTAATGCATTTTCATTAATCCTGGAGATATGGATAAGTGACAATGAATCAGAATATACAGTCTGAGTTTCAGATAATTTGCACATAGTCTTTGGTCGAATATAGTCTCTGGTCATCTCACCAACACCAGAACAGACACCCTACAAAGTTCTATATATTTTTTAAGAAGTGGTTGGCAGGTAAGCGATCTAGGTAAGAGAGCCTGTAGCTCTACCTTTGTTTCAGTTTATACAAACATTAAACATGACGGAGTGGTGTTTTGGTGATGCATTAAGAACACAAATTAATAGTGAAGTTATAAAAATTCTGCTTTGTAGTAGATATAAATTTAAAAACTTAATTTTAATAAATACAATTGTCTAACACATATGCCTTTGTTAGGACTGGTTGACCAATGAACTATACAGGCACTGGGTTTTTAATTAAAAGACACATCCAAAGCAGATAGCACAATTCTATGACAAAAAAAAAGTCATTTAATTTAATGGCTAATTAATTAATTTAAATGCACTGTTAGAGAAACCCAATTTAAAGAGTCATACAACTTCTAAATCAAATATTTAAGATGACTGTTTTACGTTGTACATTGTATGTTTTAGGTGATACAGCTAAGATGTGCAAATATATATATATATATAATATATTTAAAAACCTGCACACATCATGATCCCACATGCTTATTAGCTAACTTAAATTTACAAAATAAAACGTAGGGTACAGGCTTTTGAAATTATGTATGTTTTTGTGTAGACGAAATATGGAGTGAATTTTTAGCACCATAGCATGCTAAATAAAATATAGAAAATATGAGACTACACTAAGAGGCAAAACATTTTTTTAAATGTCCTTTATTAAAGAAAATAATTAAAGGTTAGTTTTGATATGCATAGCATTACCTGTATTAGTAAAGCCACAATTTTCTGAAGAAAATCAGTTTACTATCATTTACAACTAAACTTAAAGCACCTAGTTCATGTAATCCAGCACAAAGGGAAAAATTGCCATTGTGATCAAACTTAAAAGAGGGTGTGTGTTTTCGAGACTGACATTAGATATCTAGACAGATATAAATTCAATATCACAACTATCTATTTTTTATTTTAAAAATAAAGAGCATATTCGGTATTCTGAACATGTACACACTTTGTCACTATTAATAGAAATCCCCTATTATTCTAGTGCCAGTGACGTTAAAGTTTGATAACAATTTAAAGATGTTTCATGATAAAGACTATATATGCAAAATTCATGCATGGGTACTCCAAGCATAGTAAAGAGATTTGGTGACCTTTATTAACACCTTAATAAAGCTACTTTGATTCATTGTTTATAAGTCTAAATAGCCACACATTTTTGCTTACTGTGTATGTTCCTTGTTCAAGCCAATATTAAAACTTCAGAAGATATACTATAAATCTTGCCCTGAATTTATTTATTTATTTTAGGTTTTTGCTACATGGTCAGATGTGACAAGATTTGCTTCCATGAATTTATACATTATTTCAACAGCAACAAAAATGCAGTTTCTAACCTTGGAAAGCTCAGGTAGACGCATTAATCTAATGGAACGTCATTTTGCGTTGTGGGTTTCATTTTCAAGGTCATACATTCTGTACGTAGGAAACAAAATTGACAAAAACGAACAGAAAGTTTTCTAAGGTTCAGAGGAGGTTACTAAACAAAACAAGACTATACTGAATTCCATGGCACTAAAGCTCTAGATGGAAGCTCTTCAAATGGGAAAGGGGTGTTTTGAATACTACAGAGGGGATATTGTACTGTAACAACGTCAAGTGTTCTCTTCTCAACACATATTTACAGTCACCTCATATGAGAGAATTATATGGAAGCCAAGATGAACTTGAATATGTCCCCACGACAACGTTAGTGAAAAATGGCAGGTGGGCAGAGTGAGTGCAGAAAATGAGCTGTATATATTCTGGGAGCAAATTAGTAGCGAATGCACAGAATAGTGGAAACAAAATATATGCATTGCTACATCCTCCATGCCAGTATTTTTCTCAGCTAAAATTACATTTTTTGCTTCAATGGCTAAGACACATTTTCTTTGCTACAGAGAAGTATATGTCTCTATATGACTGTATAGCAGTTCTATCTCTCTCATCTGGACAGGTTATATCCATACAAGAAAACTGGTTTAAATTAAATTACCAGGAAACCGAAAACCCTAGAGAATTGCCTAAATGAATGTGAATACCAAAGTCAAACAACATCAGAATTTGTGAATAAGTAAAAAAAATATAGAAAAATAAGTAAAACTTAAGTGAAATGAAAATATATAATAAAAACGCAGGTATATACATATTAGTATACACAAAGAAAAAGAATATTACTGTCTAACCGGATGGAACCGGAAATGAACTTATTACGGGTCACGCCAAAATTTTCGGCACCAAAATTCGGACATAAAAGGAAACAGAAACGAAGATAGAACATGCACCTGATGAAGGCGACTTGCCGAAACGCGTTGTGCTGAACTTATTAAGAGAAAGAACCTGGATGCAACATATTGTTTTTATATGTAAGGATTTTTATACTTTGTTTAATGCATTTGCATTTTTATCTCTAATTGCTGCTATTTATTTCCATTATATGAACATACATTGGGGAGAAACACATCTATTTGAAATCCCAGGATTTCTATATCCTACTCGTGCCTGCATACCTGAGCCAGTTCTGCACAGGCTCATGAAAATGTGAGTAGGACTAAGTGCCTAATTATGTGAATTGTATGATTTGGGTATTGTGCAGATTGTACTGCCCTTTGTGAGCATTTATTTTGTAGATACATCATCTGAAACAAGTTTTTCTCTAAGTGTATGTATAATATGTATTTACTACACTTCATATAAGAGTACTATCACACATATAGGTCAATTAGTGCGCTTTCCACTTTTTTGTATCAGTTCATACACATATTAGTGAGGTGTTCTGTCTCACTAGTTGAGGTGAGTAGAGATATTTATTGTGTGATATCAAGTTCACGTTTTACGACTAGCAACTTCATTTTAGTGAATTAAGGGTGATTTAACGAGTGGTTTGATCTGTATGCTGATGTTCTTTTCTTGTTTGAGTTACATTTATATATATATATATTTCCAAAAAAAGGGGTGCACTCATGGGTCTTGTGAATTATACATGTATTTGTGCAACAAAAACTTGGTTACATTACAGAATCAATGTTTTGGATTACCAGAGTCTTTTTTTAAGATCTTAAGGAACATTTTTAGTTGCATAAATAAATGTATAATTTACAATATCCGTGAGTGCACTCTTTTTATGGAAACCTGTATCGGCAGGTAATTACTGCAATATTTACCTTTAAGTAGGAGTGCCAAGCTAACATATATATATATATATATATATATATATATCTTTGCTGATTTGTTCATTGCAAGACTATTAAATGCTATAAGATACATGAAATTCTGTCATGCTGTAAGAGGAGTATCAGTTTAACTGTGTCTATTCTAATGTACTCCTATGCTGCGCTGTTCTTTGGCTTATGTTATGTGCATATATTATTATTAATGTTTAACAATATTGTTTAACAAGTTCCGCAGCGCTGTACAATGGGTGGACTAAAAGACACGCAGTTGTAACCAGACAAGTTGGACGCACAGGAACAGAGGGATTGAGGGCCCTACTCAATGAGCTTACATGCTAGAGGGAGTGGGGTATAGTGACACAAAAGGTAAGGCTAGGGTAGAAAAGTAGGTTTCCAGGATAGTATTCACTGAGGGTTTAAAGTTTTGTTTTGATGACAGTTGCAGGAGAAGAATAAGAGTGCAGGGAGAGAAAGCTGTTGACAGTTTAATTGATATGCTTTCCTAAAGAAGTAAGTTTTCAAAGATTTTTTGAAGGAGTGCAGACTGGGTGAAAGTCTAACAGAAAGGGGAAGGGCATTCCATAGGAATGGTGCAGCCCTTGAGAAGTATCTAAGTTTTTTAAGGCGAGCATCAGAGGTAGGAGTACGAACAGAGGTTATACATTTTCTACTATCTCGTGCTATAAACCCATAACATTTACTTTACAAAAACTTTATACATTGTAAAAAAAAGTTTTGCAAATTATGAATTCAAATTCTGGGCTCCTGAAAAGTCCTTGTCGGACCTATGCGGGGGATGGGATCAGGATGCATTTTGATTGTGTTGTTTTATTGTGTTGTCCCTGAGGAAGACCACCTAGTGTGGTAGAAATGCATTGGACTATATATATACCTTTTTTATATTATTTTTGTACCATTATGGGCTTATTGTGCCCTTAAAGGGACACTATAGTCACCTGAACAACATCAGCTTAATGAGGTTGTTCAGATGAGAACTATAGCTCCCTGCAGCCTTTCTCATGTAAACACTGTATTTTCTCAGAAAATACAGTGTTTACATTGAAAGCTAGGAACACCTCCAGTTGCAGTTACTGAGAGTGAACCAGAGGGAACTATATTATGCCTCCACCCACTCAGATCTGCTGTGCACAAGCATCCTGTGATTCAGTATCTCCTCCCACTGAAAGACACTGAACTTTCCTCATAGAGATTCATTGATTCAATTAATCTCTATGAGGAGATGCTGATTGGCCAGGGCTATGTTTGATTCATGTGGGCTCTGCCCCTGATCTGCCTCTTTGTCAGTCTCAGCCAATCCTATCGGGAAGCATTGTGATTGGATCAGGCTACCACTTCTGATGATGTCATCAGACTGCTTGTTTTTCCTAAGTCTAACAGCATGCAGATTTACAGTTTCTGGCTTGAATACAGTAAGATTTTTACTATATTTATGGAGGCATGAGGGGCCCAGGGGGGCTAGATGTTTGTGTTAACACTATAGGGTCCGGAATACATGTAGTTGCACTGGTGACTATAGTGTCCCTTTAATACATTTCTACATTTTTATCCTGATGTCTTAGAATTCTTCTCTGCGGGGACAAGAAACTCCTGACAGTAAGAAAGCGGAGGAGGTTCACAGCCACAAGTCCCCAGAGGATTGATTCAAGGCGCTTTATTCTCTGACCTCTTGTGAGTGCAATCAGTAGCAAATATATTATTTGTATATTACAAAGCATCACTACATGTTATTAATTTTATTTGCAGATATACAGCTGTATCCCTTATTTGTATATTGCCACACTTTGTCATAAAAAGGGGGAACTATTGGGGTAGGCCCCCTGGGAAGCTTTTTTCCAATGGGAGTTAAGCACTCCTGCATATATATTGGTTTTCCAATTCCATAAATGCAGTACAATATGCAATGCAAATAAAGCACATTGTGAACTTCTTGCACATAGGCATCGTTACCTTTATTAAATTCAATAAAAAATAAATAATTAACAATGATTTCACTGATAAATTTTTTTTAAAGAAACAACAAATACGTAAACACAACCTAAAAACTCTTGTGTGTATTGAAAAGTTTTTCATTTTAACATACTTTGGAACTTTTCATGTATGGAAAATCAGCAAAATCTAAATTTTTAGCAACTACATGTAGCATTGTAGGGCTATAAAATATGATTCAACTGCATTTATATGTGTAATCCAAGGGAAAAGTTTCCTCTTGATACATATTCAACTCGTGACACTTGAAGCAAAACATTACTAAATATTGTGCCTATTAATTTCCCATTCAGACGTTATCTAATCTATTTAGCTAATGTATGGAATAGTATACTAATGAGAGTTTGCAGCTATGTGACATTTTGGCGCTTGTAATTCCGAGATAACCCAGAAACAAGCAGGACAAAAATCTATACAGCTACATTATTAATGACTACTAAGTGACCTCTTCTTATCTTCATCAACTTAAAGGTGACATTGAATTCTTCCATAAACTTTCTACTTTTAAGTTTGACACCTGCACTTTTAAAACTTAAAATCAGGACTAGGATAAACTGGAAACATGAAATTTAGATTAATTATAGGGTATTATACATGTATACGTTTGGACATCTAATGTTAAAGCACACATTTCACATTTCAGAATGCTTGGTTGTATAGGGAGAGGTATTAGCAGTAGAAAGAGGGAAGTGCTCATGCCATTATACAGAACACTGGTGAGACCTCACTTGGAGTATTGTACACAGTACTGGAGACCGTATCTTCAGAAGGATATTGATACCTTAGAGAGGGTTCAGAGAAGGGCTACTAAACTGGTTCATGGATTGCGGGATAAAACTTACCAGGAAAGGTTAAAGGATCTTAACATGTATAGCTTGGAGGAAAGACGAGACAGGGGGGATATGATAGAAACATTTAAATATATAAAGGGAATCAACACAGTAAAGGAGGAGACTATATTTAAAAGAAGAAAAACTACCACAACAAGAGGACATAGTCTTAAATTAGAGGGACAAAGGTTTAAAAATAATATCAGGAAGTATTACTTTACTGAGAGGGTAGTGGATGCATGGAATAGCCTTCCAGCTGAAGTGGTAGAGGTTAACACAGTAAAGGAGTTTAAGCATGCGTGGGATAGGCATAAGGCTATCCTAACTATAAGATAAGACTAGGGACTAATGAAAGTATTTAGAAAATTGGGCAGACTAGATGGGCCGAATGGTTCTTATCTGCCGTCACATTCTATGTTTCTATGTTTCTATGTTTCTACATTAGAGATATCAAAATAAAAGAATCGCTCAGGTTGAGACTGGTACGTTTTACTTAAAAGTGTGTTCTATTGTGTCACAAGAATTACTAGAGTTCAGTTCTGTATACTGTAATGATCTATGATATTTGGTCCTACCAGATTAAAATATGTTTATCAGAAGTGCAATGTGCAATAAAACTTTCATGCTGAGTAATATCTGGCTAACAAATTTCCAATTTTTTTCTTGCAGAACAAACAGTTTGATGGGCTTACGTCCTTCAGTGCCACTTTTGAAAAACCTCAGAATATTAACACTAATAGATACGTTTATCTCATTGTTTGATTGCATCCTTAAGATAAACCATTCTTAACTACATCTGGTTATAAACCAAGTTTTGTAAAGGCACTTTGATAAGTTCTACCCTCCCAGCTGTCAATCCTGGTGCCTGCTAACTCACTTTTGTAGGTGTAGTAAGTGCTTCTCATAGAATTCAAAGTTATACAGATGGTATGTAGCCCGCCATAGGATGAATAAAATAAATTCCAAATACTCTGATAATTGCTGGAGGAATTGTGGATTGGTGGGTTCACTATTCCATATTTTTTTGATTTTGCCCAAAATTAACACAATTTTGGAAAGATGTACATGAACTGATTAAAAAAGTTAACTCTAATATCCCTATATTGTCTTCAGAATTGGCCTTATTCAAAACATTCCCACATGATATTAAAAAAATTGATAAAATTATAATTGGTTACATCCTAATCGCTGCTACCGCGGTCATGAACAGACACTGGAGGTCCCCTGTGATCCCCTCCATTACAGAAGTATTGAATTCTGTTTTGGAAAAAACAAAGTTTATGAGGTAGTTACTAGACATTTTTCTCCAATATAGGATAACCTTAGATATTACTGGGATGGGTGGAAAAAAGAGATTAAAAGGGAATATAAACTCTAATTATTTATTGTACTATAAGGAAAATAATAGGGAACTTTGTCATGTCCATGCGATAAATTGTACCTGTTATTACTGCATTTTATTTGTGTCTAACGTCTTCAGATACTAATGTCTTTATTCTTCAGGATGGATGGAGGTTTTGAGGTTTAATGAAATTGTTAAATACTTTAATTGAAGATTCATATGTGGTTTGTATACTTTGATATATTTTAACATACATTGTATTTTTATATATATATATATATCACTAAAAAGTTATTTCATTTTATTTTTGTATTAATGTTTTTTTTTTAATATTCTTCAATAAAAAATATTTTAAAAGAATTTCAAGCTCTATATAAAGCATTCAATTGGGTTGGTGCAGCAATTGCCACACGTGTGCTGAAGGTCATTAATGTTTTTGTATGTGAAGCATTGGATTGGCCCAGACATCATCAATATTGACGATCTCCTGGGAAAGCATTGGAGCTGCGGCAAGAAGATAAGAGTAGAAAAAGGTTGGTGACTAATTTGTTTTAATGAAACAGTGAGGGACCATAAATCTACATCATTAAATATTGGAGTGTTCCTTTAAGTAAAATTCTAAAAATACATTTAAAAAAAGTAATAATAACTAGTTATATAAAACTTTATGGATTTTGGCAAATAATTAGATATATTGATTGAAAGGCTTAACATGTGTGTGTACATTATTGTTGTGTTTATTTAAAAGGACACTGTAGACACCCAGACCACTTCTGCCCATTGGAGTGGTCTGGGTGCCTTGCCCCTCTCCCCTTAGCCATGTTAGTCAAAACACTGCGGTTTTGGAGAAACCGCAGTGTTTTGATTACAGGGCTAATCCAACCTCTAGTTGCTGTCTCTCAGACAGCCACAAGATGGTGCTTCCACCGCGATCGCAGACCACCAAATCTTCCTCTCCGTTTCCTAAATTGTTCATTATCATTGTTTTACATGTTTTCATTCTTTCAAAAAATATAAAAAAAACAGACGGGCTATTCCTCACAGTACGAATACAGGATTACCTTGTAAACCTCAGTCAAAAATGCTTACAGTGGGAGCCAGGCTTACACACCTCCACAGCTTCGCTTATGATGGCCTAATAATGATAAACATGGCCACGGTACATATACAAATGACTAATTGTATGCAACATTGTCTTGATACCTGTATGTCGAATATGTAAAAACACCTGTCTTGAACTAAATAAAGAATTTATAAAAAAAAACAAGATGGTGTTTCCGTGTTCTTAGAGCATGAAAATTGTTTTAAATGACATTCAACATCCCCACGCTCGGTATGAGGACGTCGAGTTTCGCCGGAATCCCCATAGTATAGCATTGAATAATGCTTTTCTATGGGGAGGTCTAATGCGCACGCGGGGCCATTGCCACTGATGCACCTCCCCCAACAGCAGCCAGGGGTGGGGGAGGAGTATGGACGGAGCTGAGCCAGCGCCAAGGGACATCGGCGCTGGACCCACGTAAGTGATTGAATGGGGTTATTAACCTCCTCTTCAGTGCTGTGGGAGGAGGCCTTGACAGAAAGGGACCCTATAGTGCCAGGAAAATGAGTTTGTTTTCCTGGCACAATAGTTTCCCTTTAACATGAGAATTGTTGGGAATTCAAGATGAATTTCAAATATAAGGCCAAAAAAAATGAACTGGAAGCATAGCTGACTTTTCCAGGTTTGTGTTTTGGCCTTACATTTGACATTCACTATCCCAATAATTCTTACTTTAGTGAATAACCACGATTGATGCGAAAATAGTTTTTTACCCACATATATTGCCCCCCTATTGCCCTTTTGAACACACATGCATAAGCAACCAAACTCCAAAGTTGTCAATGGTTTTGTGCCGAGATCCTGTTAGAAAATAAGTGCAGTACAGGAGTGTAACTAGGAATCACAGGGCCCAGATGCAAGAATCAAAAAAGGGCCCTCCTTATCTTCCCTCCTTGCTCCTCCAAGGCAATACAACTGAGTGGGATGTGTGTGGAGGCTGAGTGTGATTGTGTTAGCTGGCTAAGTGGGATGTGTGGAGGTGGCAGAGTGTGATTGTGTGTATATGTGTTGTGTAGAGTTGGTAGATAGTGATGTCCCGAACGGTTCGCCACAGACGGCGAACATATGCGCTGTTCGGTCCGCCCCCTATTCGTCATCATTGAGTAAACTTTGACCCTGTACCTCACAGTCAGCAGACACATTCCAGCCAATCAGCAGGAGACCCTCCCTTCTAGACCCTCCCACCTCCTGGACAGCTCACTAAGAAAGCAGCTTCACAATGTATGTAAAATGGATGCAGTCCAGGAGGTGGGAAGGTCTGGGAGGGAGGGTCTGCTGCTGATTGGCTGGAATGTGTCTGCTGACTGTGAGGTACAGGGTCAAAGTTTACTCAATGATGACATAGGGGGCGGACCGAACAGCGCATATGTTCGCCATCCGTGGCGAACCGTTCGGGACATCACTATTGGTAGAGTGTGATTCTATAATGTGTTTGGCTGCGTGTGTGGATTGCTTGGTCCTGCTTGAGTTCACTACCTTAAACATGACAATCCCTTGTCTTGATGCTAACATGCTGGCTTCACTGCCAGCACACTGACATCAGTGCTTCCCCTTTTCACACAACAAGTGCCTGCTGGGGTAGTAACTCAGTGACAGTGAGCAAGAGGACCAGTCAAGAGGACTCAGCCTATGGCATGAGACTCTGTGTGCCACTGGCATACAGATCTAATGTTGAGGATTTCATTGAGAAGTAGAGGAGTGGCCGCATTTCTAAAGAGCTTTACATTATAATCTATACATTTGCTGGCATTTCTACATTCACAATATACAGATATAATTTAATACTCTTAAAGGGACACTCTAGTCACCAGAACAACTGCAGTTTACTGTATTTGTTCTGGTGAGTATAATCATTTCCTTCAGGCTTTTTGCAGTAAATACTGTCTTTTCAGAATGCAGTGTTTACATTACAGCCTAGAGATACCTCCACTTGTCACTCCTCATTGGTGCAGTGATTGGCGCAAACACCACTTGTGATGATGTCAGTCAAGCAGGCAGATCAGGGGCAGAGCCAGCAGCAGCAGACTGGAATAAAAGTAAGATTTGTCTTTCAGCTGAAAACAGAATGGTGAATTGCTATTGTAGGACTGATCTAAGAGGTTTGCCTTCATGTGGTAGGTGAGCTTATACTTCAATTGTCATTGTTGTGATACAAAAAAAAAACTGTCCAGTTGTTTAAATGTGCATAGGAATCTGGGATATAGTGCAGGTAACTTTTTTCTTTTTGTTCTATGTGTTTGGGTGGAATGATACTGTAGCCATTAGTGCTGCCCAGCAACAATGGGAGTTTGAGACCATTGTGTAATTATATGTGTTAATGTAATTTAGCATTTCAGCAATCAATGATCCACAGCAATCATATAATGCAATAAGTATTAGTCATTCTCTACTATATAATAGTATATTGCCTCTTTCTCTGTTCGTAGTAGAGCAGACAGCTAGAATAAGCAAGAAAGTCATACTGGAGCGCTATGGGTTTTATTCATGGTAAGTTTATCGTAGAGAAGATTTCCTCCATGTACAAAAACAAAACTGCAAAAATATACAGCTTTTTATATAATCTGCAAAAACATCTTAATGGTGTATACTAAAAGGCATGTACGTCATGCCCCATTTAGTAAAATGATAGCTAATGCATGATCAGCTTTGTTGCTATTTACTGTTTTTTTTTCAAGATTTAGATGAAGTTTTGAAAACCTCTGGGTTCCCCATAAAGTACAGAAAGAAAACCTGAATTACCAGAATCTGTTCATTATGTCTAAAATCGGTTCTTCCCCATAGCATTTTAAATAATGATTAAAGTACAAAAGTGAAATCGAGTTTTTGGAAGAAACCACACAATTTGCTATATCTGGAGAAAACCCAGAATATATTTTATTCTGTGGTATGCTGCTTAACAGTCATATTAAGATAAGATAAATATAAAGAGTAAATATAAGTGACAATCTCCACTGACTCGAAAGCATCAGAAATTGGTTTTTGGTAGATTTTAAATTATACTCTTCCCATGATTAATATACTGTATTTTAAATGGCTGTTTAAAATAAAAGATCTCTCTGATGGGAATGCAAATACAAAAATAAAAGATTGCTAGATCAGGCTCACCAGAGCTCTAACCAATATACTGGGACATCTGATGCCTGGGTGTTGTATACTAACATACGAACATGTGTTTTTCTTGCTATTTTTAAGGATGTATAAAAAAAATTAAGCTGTTTGCTTTTAAACTGTCAAGACTTCTCCATTCTCTTGCTCACCTAATGAGTAATAGGGCAATATTTTGTTAGCTCATCAATTGCACATCAAGGGAGTAAAGTTGTTGCACATTTGCATTATATTTGCGAGTACCAAGTTTTCCATAAATCTTCCCCTCATTATCAAATAAGTTTTAAAAATGATTTTCGTAAAGTTTTTTTTCCCCGGATAATATGTGCCTAAATGAAGCAATCAAGTATCATACTGAAACTACACTGTTTATAATTCCACATTTCCTCACACTTTTTGAAATTTAACCTCTGGCAAGGTTATGGATTAAGTTATCCAGCAGTCTAGCAAAATGAAATTCAACTTATTTGGTTGAATTTAGGAGTTATTAGGAACCAATGTCAAAGTCTGACAGTTTGGGCCTCAATGCTCTCCTCAAAAAAATGGTGAAGGACCAGTGAGTAGCTCTCAGTTTTAGTAACAGTAATTCCTCCACCCCATCCTTCCTTTGCTATGGGGTGGAGGGTATATATAAGATGGACTAGGTACAGGGATAGGCAACCTTCAACACTCCAGATATTGTGGACTACATCACCCCTGATGCTTTGTCAGCATTCTGGCTGTAAAAGTATCATGGGTGATGTAGTCCACAACATCTGTAATGCCGAAGGTTGCCTACCTCTGGACTAGGAAGTCCCCAAGCCGCCAATCTACAATTGAGATTATCAGATGAGACACAGTGCTTTGTACCCCAGGTATAAAACCTACCTACCCATCATATAAGCACCACAAATATCTACAGAAAATATATATAGTATAATAGAATCATTGCTCCCCCTTTTAATAAAGGTCCCAATGAATGGGAAAATGTAGCTGCATACCCATGGATTGAGCTTTGAAACATGATTCATACACTGAGTTTTAATTATACACAGAAGCTGAGACTATGAGCTCTTCTGTATCTTTTCCAGTGAAAGAGAAAGTATTTAATAGTGACAAGGTTCTGAAATAAAAAAGTGTAAACAGAAATAAAGTAGTAGGGACATATGATGTAGATGCAAGATGATAATGATTTGTGGAACGTAGAAAGGCAATAATTATACCAAGGGGAATGAAGAGTAGATAATGATGGAATTATAAGAGATGAAAAAGATATTGGAGAGGATGAAAAAATGAGATGTATTTATATTATATGTTTTGTATCAATACACACAGTTCTACAAACAGCTGCTGTTGGTGGAAGAGAAAAAAAGAAAGAACAAAATATTTCCTAAGTACGTATAAACAGCACTGCAGAATATTATATACGTACTTATAATAAATAATATTGTGAATAACTCTGTATTGAAAAGAATCGTTTTATAATCATTCATTGTACAATATTCTGAGATGTACTTAGCTGATAAAATCTCACCTTTGTTGTCCACAGTTGACCATTTATTTGCCTTTTTTTATACAGTTGTACTTCATATAGATCTACCATCATATTGTATGACAAATGTCATATATTAAGTGATATTGTGCTATGTAGGGCAGGTATACTAGAACGTGGATGCACATTTCAGTGTATATGGTCTTGTACAGCAGGTATATTAATATAAAGTGATAGCAAATTTTAGAGAACATTTTAGTTTTAAAAGTATTACTTCTTTTTTAATTAAATGTATTTATATTATAATCTCTTCACTCTTTAGTGTGACCGTTTCATCATTTCATCTGCAAAATCTGCATTTCCATTTTATTATAATTGCCTGATTCTGTTGAACTTTTACACAGAGATCAACAGGAGAGAACTCAAATTCATATTAAAAATATTATCAGTGCTGTAAGCTATGCAGCCATATCGGTGCATTAAGAACCAAGGGGGCTTTCTACAATATACATCCCTTTTACTGCTGTAATACATTTATAAACTAGCTGAATCTAAGACTGCACCACTCTTCTCTTTGATATAATTTGTGGAAGTATCACTTCCCACTTTATCAGTGGCACTTGCTCAACTTGCAAGTCAGTCTGTTGAACTTCCATGAGCAATACTATACACTATATGCATTCACAGCATTCTCCCTTTCCTGGCCCAAAGTTATATGCTTTGAGCTACACAGGAGCATTTCTATGCTTGCTCAAAGAATGGCTCCGGCAAGGGGAAAAACTATTTGAATGTAAGTATCCAGCGACAATAGAATGGAGAAGCAAGGGTGAAGCCTGCGAGCAGGACATTTAACAGAAGATTTAAAAAAAAAACAGTTAAGATCTAAAAACTTAGCTTGCATGAATTGTATCATGTAGTTGATATTATGCCTTAAGTGTCATTTTAAGCTACCGATATTATAGGCTCAAAATTAATAATTCTCCCAATTATAGATGACTTATGTCACTCTGTTACCATGTGCTGTAGTTCTCTTTATAAATAATACCTTGGGACAGAAATTATAATATATTAAGGTCATGATGGATGACTTAAAGGTTACTTAGTTTTACCTAGTGTATATATATACATTTATATATATATAAATATAAAAGTATTCCTGCACTCACGCTTATGGTCCCTCAGAAACCGGGTGCTAGCAAGCCATGGCTAGTGTTATCCATATATCCAAAGTAGGTTGCAGCACTCTCAAATAAAAGTCCAAATTGTATTAATTCATATTTAAAAGACGATCAACGTTTCTGTCCTACATAGAGGACTTTCATCAGGATCAAACAAAAAACATAATAGATACATTCATTACATTTATACAACAACATTAACTAAAATGACTTACCCCCAGATGAAAGAAATTTTCGACCGGCGTTCTGCCGTTCCCAGTGCGCAGGTGCATGTAAGCTCCACCCCCTCAGTGACGTCATTACGTGATGACATGTAGATCGTTTCCATGGCGACGCCAATAACTATAGTGTCGCCATGGAACCAAAATAAATAAAATGAAGAGACAAAGTGTGTGTTTAAGCTATTTGCTGAATCAAAGCATCTTGCCCTGATTAAACGGACAAATAGGATAGAAGTGTTATGTGTATCAATGACATGAGTATTGAAAAGTGCAATAATACTCCATAGGTATTATTGTAAGCATACAACCGATGCATATTTAAAGTGATAGGCTAAAGAAACAAAGTATGTTGTATAATTGCCATAGATGGCTAATGGTAGTATACTTCTCTACAATGATAAAAAAAAGTTAACAGTGCATGTATTAAAGTGCTATTAGTGATAAAAATCAAGTGCAGTTAGAATAGTACTTAAAGTACCAAACACTATGGAAGTATATCCGCCAATTACTAGCCATACATAACTTGTGGTTGGAATGTGAAACTGAACATGCCATACTATTGGCTTCAATGGAAGGGCAGAAATTACAACAGAAGCTCAAAGAAGATCTATTTAAGTATAAAAATGAACTTATTAAGTTCAAGAAGCAAAAGTTTGGGGGGGCGGGGCCGGACCGCCAAGATGGACGGTCGCAGAAAAGAACGGCTCCTACAACTCTCCACATATTAAACTTACAAACCCCTTAGATACCAAATCTAAGACCCACAGCCGCGACCGCCACGGACCACGAGCCACCGGACCCGAGGAGAGGCTTGCTCAGGGAGTTCTAGTCCCTCGGGGGAGAGATTACCGCCAACTCAGACGGGACCCTATCCGGCGGTGAGTGGGGCAGACGGCCGCTGCCCCACTATCCTGCCCAACGTGACTCGAGAGGCACCTTAAACTGCGGCGGACCCGGTCCTATTCCCCCCCCCCTTGGACTGGGGGGGTTATCCCAGTCCCCTCGGGTGACAGCCACACAAACCGCGAGGCCCAAGCACTAGCCCAGCAGTGAAGTGCGGTATTAAGATGGCCGACAACACGCAGACACGTGCGTAATGGCGGGGCGAGACGACCACAACAGGGTGCCCGTGCAACAGACCCAGGTAACATCCCTGGATCCCCGTCAGGATACACCAGCAGCTCCCCTTGAATAGCTTCAGATGTGCTGAGCTACTTACGACACTCTGAGATTTACCTGCCATCACTCAGCTCCGCATTTGGGAGAGCATGTCTGGCAACCACACAGGCTTAGCCATATCCGGCAAGAAGCAACACCGGGTAAACCTGCAAACAACATGCTTCTGGCACAACCACCCACACGGTATCATCAGAACGCAAGCCTATACCAGACGTGGGAACCGGCACCATGTACATCGGGCCCTGGAACCCGTGGAACACCACAGCCTCAAGACCAACACATCATAAGGCATATATGACTTTCTTGTACTATACAAAAAGCTGGCTGCCTAGCTTAGGAGAACCACTTGTAGTTGTTAAAGCTATATACTTCAACGAGATAAAATACGCATACCCATTTAATGCAGCTACTGGTATATATCACAGCTTACACAGTCTGTATACACGTAGGCTTCACTACAGCTTCGATATATCTCTCATTCCAGATAATCTGACAGTAATAACACTCAGTGAGTTTTCCTGGTTATAGATAGCCTGTATCTAAAGTCTTGAAACGTTTGCCTCGCATGACTCTTATATTTTAAAACTATGCTAACAGCCTGTCTTCTTTAAATCTTAGCATGTTACCTTTACTAATATAATCAGTGTAAATCTACTTAACCAAGCTTGTCTAAAATATAAAACTGTGCCTGTTACTTCTATGCCCCGCATGTTAAGCGAGGAATTGCCTGAGGAATGCTTTCGGGGCACCTCAGTCCTACCTGTACCACTCTTGCACTGAAAAATAAAGAATTATAAAAAAAAAAGAAGCAAAAGTTTGAAAGGGTCCAACAGGACTACCAGGACCACAGAGTCTACAGGTGGTTGTCTGGTAACAACACACATAAACCAAGATGGCAACGTAGAAAAATCACAAAGCCTAGAATTGTCACAATTGACACTACGTCAGGCGAATCTGTCTCTGACAATGATACAAATGAACCTGTACTCCAATCTCCTCTTTTGTTAGGAGCAACAGAAATGGGTGCCTCCACCAGGAGCCGGGCAAAAGGAAACGTAGAACCAGAAGAAGCCGCAAAAATAAAAGCAATGCCAAAGGGCAAACCACCTCTCAGAAAATAATTCCCATCTTTAATCTATCCCACAGGCCGTTAATCAAGGAAGAAGATGATTTGCTAAGTCGTGGACTATCTTTTGTCCCCACGGCCAATGCCAACAAATTTCAATGGGATGTAGAGTGGTTTAAATCTGGCAGAAATTTGCGTCTAAAATAATTTTTTAATAAAACTAATGCCACCAAAACACCAGGCATTGATGAAGTAAAAGAGAGGTTCTGTCTTAAATCGACCTTTGACCCCCCCACCAATAAATTTTCGATTAAAACTTATCTTTCACTAACGAACAAAGATGCACATGACGCAATGTCTAAACCTTCTAATAAACACCAAAATGTTACTAAATATCAAGGTCTACTCATTAAGAGCTTAGCAGAATTGTCATATGAGCTGCAGATAAAGGAGGAGGTATAGTTCTTATGAATTATACAGATTATGCCAATGAATTGAAGAGTCAATTGCAGGATACTAATACTTATCTTCCTCTTGACCATGACCCCACCTTGGACTTCCAGCATGTCATCCATGACACCCTCTCTATAGGTCTAAGAGCAGGATTTATCAATCTAGATTTATTTAAATTTTTGAACCAGAAGCACCCACGCAGCCCTATCATATATACCATCCCGAAAATCCACAAGGATACCCAGAGACCGCCAGGACGCCCTATAGTGTCCACAATCAAAGGAATCTTGGAACCTTTAGCCTAATGGCTTGACTCTCTGTTTAAGGGACCAATTGAACAACTAGAGACCTGCATTAAAGACACACAAACATTGTTGGGCAAGATTGACAACATTGTATTTCGTGAGAAAAAAAACATTTTAATTACAATGGACGTTAAAAATGTATACACCGTTATCACACATGAATGTGGACTAGAAGCCATGAGGCAGGTGCAACTGTATACAAAGGGCCACCTGTAGAGTATGTCTTGGAGATATTGGCATTAACATTAGAACGGAATTATTATATGTTTTTTATATAGTGATTTTTATGATTTGTGGTATGCTTTAGTATTCTCAATATACTTGGGATGGTAAATATAACCACAAGTTATATATGGCTAGTAATTGGCTGATATACTTCCATAGTGTTTGGCACTTTAAGTACTATTCTACCTGCACTTTTCTATTTGCACTTGATTTTTATCACTAATAGCACTTTAATACAGGCACTGTTCACTTTTTTATCATTGTAGAGAAGTATACTACCATTAGCCATTTATGGCAATTATACAACATACTTTGTTTCTTTAGCCTATCATTTTAAATATGCATCGGTTGTATGCTTACAATAATACCTATGGGGTGTTATTACACTGTTTGCACTTTTCAATACTCATGTCATTGAGTATTAACACTTCTATCCTATTTGTCCGTTTAATCAGGGCAAGATGCTTTGATTCAGCAATTAGCTTAAACACACACTTTGTCTCTTCGTTTTATTTATTTTGGTTCCATGGCGACACTATAGTTATTGGCATCGCCATGGAAACGATCTACACGTCATCACGTAATGATGTCACTGAGGCGGCGGAGCTTACACGCACCTGCGCACTGGGAACGGCAGAACACCGGTCGGAAATTTCTTTCACCTGGGGGTAAGTAATTTTAGTTAATGTTGTTGTATATATATGTAATGAATGTATCTATTATGCTTTTTGTTTGATCCTGATGAAAATCCTCTATGTAGGACTGAAACGTTGATCATCTTTTAAATATGAATTAATAAAATGTGGACTTTTATTCGAGAGTGCTGCAACCTACTTTGGATATATATATATATATATATATATATATATATATATAGTATACAAAATAAAGATGCACTCTTAGGTCTTTTTAGAAACAAGTAGTGGTATTTAATCCAGAAGAATCTTACTATATGGACATTAAATATGTGGTATAGAATAAATTATTCTAATAGAAACAAAGGGACTTAAAAGTATTGATATACAGATGACATTAGCAAGTAGGGTGGAGGCATAGCTGTATTAAATTATTTGAAATAATATAGTTTCTATCGAGTCTAAAGAAGACTTCTTATAGGCTAGCTCCACCGTTATATTCAAACAAAGAATATAATTATCTATTTGGTCACCATCACTTTATCCCATATTCAAGAGAATGGTGATAGAACCAGATTTAAAATAATGACAGTATCCAATATTTTAAAGGGGTATATAGATCACATATTGAAATTGAAAAAGCAACCGGGCATGGTATTAAAAAAAAAAAATTAAATAAAAAGTGAAAAAATAGAACACTTCATATACTGAAGAAGCAATAAATTCATAGTTGTGAATGTTAAACTTGAAAGTATGTATCATAGTCTCATTTAAAATGGCAAATTAGAGAAAAACTAAATAAACAATGTTTTCATTAAGTCCTCTTGGGGTCACGGTGTCAAGCCAGTGGATTCAATGTGCCTCACGTTGTAGCAACATTTTGGATCTGCCTCCACCTCTTGGTAAGGGAGGAATATGGTCAATTGCTGTAAGGCGTAGAGTTGGTAATCTGTGTCCAACGGTGAGAAAATGTTTAGCCACTGGTTTGTCACTGTAGTTGTCACAGAATGCAGTAGTAATAGTAGACAGATGCCCCCATATCCGATATCTAAGAGTGAGGTCAGTCTTACCTACATAAGGTAGTCCGCAAGGGCAGGTAATTAAATAAATCATGTGGTCAGTGGTACAGGTGATATATTGAGTAATATTGATTCTTTGGCCATTATGAGGATGTGAAAAAGTGGCTCCACTGACCATGTGACTGCAGGTGACACATCCACTGCATTTAAAGCACCCTTTTCTCATTATTTTTGTGGCTCCTTGGTAGTAATGTCTAGGGTCGTTTCTTACAAGGATATCTTTGAGGTTTCTGTTCCTCTTGTAGCTGAGCATAGATTGGTTTTGAAATGACTTGGGTAATTGTTTATCTGCTTGTAGCACATTCCAATGTTTATAAATGGATTCTCTGACCCTGTATGGAAAGTTATGGGGAAAAATATCTTGGATGTCGGTGTTGTCTTAGTTGTCTTATTGTTGATTTCAGATTCCCAAATTTCTTTTGCTCAAGGGTATGATAAGGATATCCTCTGGCCATAAATCTGTTCCACATTTCCTGGAGTTGTATTTCACATTTTTCTATAGTACTGTTGTACCTGTATACCCTCAAAAATTGAGATATGGGTAAAGAAGCTTTGAAATTCCTTGGGTGGAAGCTAGAGGCCAATAATAAGGTGTTACGTTCTGTCTTCTTTCGGCATAGAGTAAATTCTAAATGTCCTTGTTGCTTAAGATAGTCACATCCAAAAATTCTATTGATTGTATATCACAATTCATACTCAGCTTCACTGGTGTGGGGGCTTGATTGATCTCTAGTATCATTAGTTCCAGTTCCTCCATAGTACCCATCCAAACCAAAAATATGTCATCCACAAAACGATGGTAATGTTTAATCCAATTTCCATATTTTTGTAAAATCTGTACATTTTCAAAGACAAACATAAAAGCGTTGGCATATGATGGTGCCATCGCCACACCCATAGCTGTCCCAGCTAATTGCAGAAAGAAATTATTTTCAAATTTAAAATAATTGCAATATATAGAAATTCCATGAGGAACTCTATGGGCGGTCCTGAATAGAGTGGAGAAGAGCTTAGGACATCTCTCAGAGCCTGGACACCATCATTGTGGGGTATGACCTTGTACAGACTCTGGACGTCCATAGTTACTAACAAAAATGATTATTCAATGTCAGGTGTTTGGTTGATTTTGTGAATGAAATACTGGTTGTCTCGTAAGCAAGTTGGTAGTGCCATTACACTTTTTTTACTATAGTGGTCAATATATTGCGTTATTTGTTTCGAATAGGCCTTCCTTGGCTGACACTATTGGTCTGCCCGGGGGTGTTATAGGTTCCATATGGATTTTAGGTAGTGTGTATAGCACTGGGTGTTTAGGATGTTCAACGTAGAGAAATTGTGCTGTTTTTTCGTTTTATATACATATTCACTTACACATGCACTAAGTGATTTTGTTTAGATTTATATGATGTCCTACATTCGGAAATAAGAAATAGCCACACATATTTCACATCTACACACTACACGGACTACTATGAGGTCGATCGTACAATGTTTATATTGGTTTCTTAGTAATCACGTTCACTCACGCAACAAGCACGTCACGTGACAAACAGATTCTCACTTCCGGGTTCGGCGTGAATGGATGAGGGAATTAATCACAATTGGTGAGTACACTTTATTTTTCTTATATATACTTTGATTGTATGTTTACATGTTGATCCTTAAGAAGACCAGAACGGGTTGAAACGTCGATCAGCAACTTGTAACAAAAATTTCTTGGATGGATTAAATACCACTACTTGTTTCTAAAAAGACCTAAGAGTGCATCTTTATTTTATATACTACATATCAGCGGGATTGCACCAAGCCATTTTAATTATCTACAATATCAGCAAGGGTGAGTGCCATTACATGTATATATATATATATATATATATATATATATATATATATATATATATATATATATATATATATATATATATATATATATATACACACACACACACACACACACACACACACACACACACACACACACACATATATATATATATATATATATATATATATATATATATATATAATTCGCACATGGACTGAAACGTTGATTTGTTGCAACCAAGATTTGAATAAAACTAAGTTGGGTTATAGAAGTCCACTGAGTGCTCTCCTTCCTAGTAATCTACATTGAATTGGCTGGAGATCCACACTGGCAAGTATATTTGAAGATTTGAAGAGCGAGTGCAGGACGTAGAATATAAATATATACATGTACCATTGCTTATGCCCTCACTTATTTTTTCAGAGGTACAACTACAAAACAATGTTACCAAAATAAATCTACATGCCATACGATAGTGCCCACTCAGGTGATTACTAACTAAAAGTGTTTTAATTACCTCCACTTTGAACACTTCACACTATCTTCTTAATGCGGTTTATCATGGCAAATTCTTTTACAATGCCACTGCAAACCAACATATGTTGATTTCTATTTGCTTTTAATTTTCTCCTAATACTACATTCATCAGTGTGTGACAATTAATTAACTTAATTATGCTAACTTAATTGTGCTCCTTCATAGGTCAATATGTAAAGCCACTCAGATTAATAGCAAAGCGTGTAAAGTTAATCTTCTTATATAATTGAAATGATGTCACGATGTAGTGAATGTCTATCCACATAAAATTAGAGAATTAATGCTAGGTGCTCTTAAACTAGCAAAATAATGGCTCTCAAACATCACTTATTTAACACATGGGAATTGAGTATAACTTTAACTGACTTCTAGATACAGGGTTTACCATAAAAAAATAAAAAATCCAAAATGAAAATATTATCAGGAATTTTCATAGTTAATACTGCCCAATAAAGTACTTTAGTGATAGTTTAAGGGGTATTTAAACCATTAAATAAAATGTATAAAAATCGCCTTGTGCTTACCTTTGTTATGAGATGTTCTATTGCCTTATAAATTTATATTAAAGATTTAGAAAATGACATAATCATCTAGTTCAGTCCAAGCATGGATACGACAAACATTGCAATTAAGGAGGAGAAATACAGTTGCAAGAAAAAGTATATGAACCCTTTGGAATGATATGGATTTCTGCACAAATTGGTCATAAAATGTGATCTGATCATCATCTAAGTCACAACAATAGACAATCACAGCCTGCTTAAACTAATAACACACAAAGAATGAAATGTTACCATGTTTTTATTGAACACACCATCTAAGCATTCACAGTGCAAGTGGAAAAAGTATGTAAACCCCTAGACTAATGACATCTCCAAGAGCTAATTGGAGTGAGATGTCAGCCAACTGGAGTTCTCAGAAGACCTACGATTAAGAATTGTTGACTTGCATAAAGCTGGGAAGGGTTATAAAAGTATCTCCAAAAGCCTTGCTGTTCATCAATCCAGGGTAAGACAAATTGTCTATAAATGGAGAAAGTTCAGCACTGCTGCTACTCTCCCTAGGAGTGGCCGTCCAGTAAAGATGACTGCAAAAGCACAGCGCAGACTGCTCAATGAGGTGAAGAAGAATCCTAGAGTGTCAGCTAAAGACTTACAAAAGTCACTGGCAAATGCTAACATCCCTGTTAGCGAATCTACAATACGTAAAACACTAAACAAGAATGGATTTCATGGGAGGATACCACAGAGGAAGCCACTGCTGTCCAAACAAAACATTGCTGCATGTTTACAGTTTGCACAAGAGCACCTGGATGTTCCACAGCAGTACTGGCAAAATATTCTGTGGACAGATGAAACCAAAGTTGAATTGTTTGGAAGAAACACACAACACTATGTGTGGCGAAAAAAAGGCACAGCACACCAACATTAAAACCTCATCCCAACTGTGAAGTATGGTGGTGGGGGCATCATGGTTTGGGGCTGCTTTGCTGCGTCAGGGCCTGGACGGATTGCTATCATCGAAGGAAAAATGAATTCCCAAGTTTATCAAGACATTTTGCAGGAGAACTTAAGGCCATCTGTCTACCAGCTGAAGCTCAACAGAAGATGGGTGTTGCAACAGGACAATGACCCAAAGCATAGAAGTAAATCAACAACAGAATGGCTTAAACAGAAGAAAATACGCCTTCTGAAGTGGCCCAGTCAGAGTCCTGACCTCAACCCGATTGAGATGCTGTGACATGACCTCAAGAAAGCGATTCACACCAGACATCCCAAGAATACTGCTGAACTGAAACAGTTCTGTAAAGAGGAATGGTCAAGAATTACTCCTTACTGTTGTGCACGTCTGATCTGCAACTACAGGAAAAATTTGGTTGAAGTTATTGCTGCCAAAGGAGGTTCAACCAGTTATTAAATCCAAGGGTTTTTTCCACCTGCACTGTGAATGTTTACATGGTGTGTTCAATAAAAACATGGCAACATTTCATTCTTTGTGTGTTATTAGTTTAAGCAGACTGTGATTGTCTATTGTTGTGACTTAGATGATGATCAGATCACATTTTATGACCAATTTGTGCAGAAATCCATATAATTCCAAAGGGTTCACATACTTTTTCTTGCAACTGTAGAAACATTGTTTAATTTCTCCCCTTCTCAGTATTATTTACTATTTACCTATCCTGCTGTTTAGCCAGTTCAAAAGCAGAGATAAAACTGTCTGAGCTACAAAATGACAATCGTCATTTTTGCATATCAGATTATCACTTTAATTTAATTTGACTGCTGACTGCCAAGTGCAAAGGTTTATAATAATGATTGACAGGGAGCGCCCAGATGGAGGATAAAGAGTTATGAATTTCTACATCAAAGGGACACTATAGTCACCAGAACTACTACAGCTTAATGCAGTGGTTCTGGTATCTATAGCCTGTCCCTGCAGGCATTTTAATATAAACACTTTAATATAAACACTGCCTTTTCAGAGAAAGAGGAACTGAACTTCCCCCATAGAGATGCATTAAGTTATCGGTTTGATGATCTCAGCAAAGGGGCCAGAGTGTGGGTGTGGCCCGCTGCGACCAGATCCACGTGGCGCTGGAAAAAGGGCAGGGACTACACAGCTATTTAGACCTATAGTGTCAAAAATACACATTTATATTCCTGACAGTACAGTGTTCATTTAAATGTATTTTTTTAATATGCCGGTAAGTTAACATACTATTAAAAATCATGAGAATTGACTTTAATACACAATATGATATGAGTTTTGCAATTCTATGCTGTACCAATATTATACCAGGTGCATTGGGTTTGGCCTCTGTCCTGGCCCTTATAGGTGCAAATAGGTAAATCACACATTTGTTGAATCTAAGTATACATAGATAAAATGACTTGTTTTCTAGATCTGCACACTGGTAAATACAGTCACTAACTTTCTAGATCTGAACATACATAAGTACCACTGCTTGTTTTTTTATACTTCCTTATAACTATAACTGTTTCGTTTGTTTTGTGTTTTTCCCACCATATGTGCTGTTTTCTGAGTTTAGTAAGTGTATTTGTGACCAATTGTGCTAATGGTAATTGTATGTATTTATTTATTTTTGGCATGTAATACACAATATATATCTATATATTCTGAAATTAGTTTTAATGTTATAATTAGCATAATTGTCATTTTATTCACATCTAATTTTTTTAGTAAAAACATTTTATCAGACCAACAAAGTTTTTTTCCGTAAACTTTTAATACTTTTATACTGATATGAATTTGGATTAAATTCCTACTGGAATGAGTCTGCTTCTATTTAAATATTAGTTCCACCCCTCTACAAAACCTTTTTGGTTACAAATTTAAAAATGTCAATACAAGGATAAAATAAGAAGTACCAAGCTGTGTTATGTCATAATTTTGTTTCTTCAAATGTAAAGCTAACTTGTAACACACTTAACTGTATAGACTGTTAAATAATGTGTATGGCTTTTCTTGCCTTTGGAACACTAATGGAATGAATGTAATGCCTCACAAGGCACTTGCCAATGTCCCTAATCCTTTTAAGCTGCTTGTAGAGTACTTATGACTAATGGCAGTTGAGTTAAGTACATGGCACATCTTTACCCATAAAACAGAGAGCTATGCTACAACTGTGAATTACTGATGGGAAAAGTCTGCACCTTACACAATCGTGCTGCGAACTGAATGCTTAACAGTTCTGAAACAGATTAATGAGTACCTACTTTAATCTTCCTCAAGATATCTATTTTGAGTTCTTTAGCATAGTTTGGAGGAATTAAAAAAAAAAAAAAAAACAATACTAAGAATGTAATATATCAGGATATATTTTTGTGAGCAAAACAAAAAATTCTAGAAAATCGATTTTGTTACTTGTACCTGGCTAAACTGTCCCCCTTTTGTAGAATACTTGTTTAACAGTGAAACAGAAGCCACATTGCATTAATTATTATCAGAACTCGACAGGATACTATATGTAAATAATGTAAAACATGATGAAAGCAAACTATCAAGGAATTAATGTTTCTCTCTCTCAATAAAATGTCCTGATTGCTCATGATGATCATATTTAGATTTTGGACTAGTCATCCATTCTTTGAATTACTTATTGGTTTGGGAAGATACATGGCTAAAGTATATACATATTTTACATAAAAGCACCTGCTTTTGATAGCATCGACTAGCCAAATTGTTTATACTTTCTATAATTAATAGTTTACTGGCAGATTAGCATGATCAATAATCACAAACATGGAACATCTTATTAATTTAATAATAAAAGGGCTCTACAGAACTACAGATGGGATAGAGAGTGATTAGGCCAGATTGACCTGACAGCAGAGTTTCACTGGTTCTTAACAAAATAACAATATGCTATGGATCATGATTCGCTTCATTAATTCAACATATAATAAATGGTTACTGTGTATATACTGTAATACACACACACACGTATAGATGTGAAAAGTAAAAAGAGGTCAGCGCTAATAATAATAAAGAATAGGTAGGCAGCGGCCTGGCAGAGGGTAACCCTCTAACCCTCTCGCATAAGAGTAGAAAATAACAACAACAGTGGTGCAAGGCTGTGCCAAAATGTATCAATGTAGACTGAGCATATATATATATAGAAACCTAGATGTAATAGTCTCTATTAACCCCTTAAGACCGGAGGGCGTACAATTACACCCTATTTTAGGCGGCTCTAAACGCCGCCGGGCGTAATTGTACGCCCTCCAGTTTTTGTTTACTTACCCGGGGAGCCCCCCCGCGGCAGATCCTCCTCCTCCGCTGCCCCCCGGCCATGTGAGAGTGAGGTCCTTGCGAGGACCTCACAATCATATGGCCGGGATAGCTGGCTTCTGTATTGCCAGCAGGGGGGCTGCCTGTAATTACAGGTGGTCCCCCTGCTGGCTGAAAATAAAATAAAAATAAAATTAATGTTAGTGTAAGTGTAAAAAATTAAATAAAATTATACTTAGATCATATATATATTATATTTATATGATCTAAGTATATATATATACACATATACATACACACACATACACTGTCTAGGTGTATTTTACTATTAATATATATATATATATATATATATAACTATATGTATATATATATATATATATATATATATATATATATATATATATATATATATATATATATATATATATTAATATCAAATTACACGTAGACTGATACTGATTAAATATATATATATAATTATTGTTATATATATATATTTATATATAATATAAAAAAATTTTATATGCAAATACGTTAAAAATAACGTTATTTCTAAATACACAATTTAAAACCATTTACGCGTTTCACCACTAGGGCTTTTTCAAAATGGAATGAGAACTCAGAAGGTAACCAAATAGAACTTTTTATTGTTTTTAAAATACACAATTTAAAACCATTTACGCGTTTCGCCACTATGGCTTTTTCAAAATGGAATGAGAAATTGTGTATTTTAAAAACAATAAAAAGTTCTATTTGGTTACCTTCTTTATAGGACCAATCTTATACTTATTTTATTGTACATACACATTTTTTTATTATTTTTTATACTTCCTGGCATTTTTAATTTCAACTGTATCCTGTTTCAAGCAATCCATAGGTGGGTATAATTCCACCAGTGCTGTGTCAACAGAGCAGTATTCTCTGCTCTACCATTGTGAGTATATTTTATTTTACCTATTTTATTTTTCCAACTGAGAGCACTATCGCTGTTTTTATACATATATCCTGTGGAGTATGACGGAACCAAAGTTGGACGGACCCACCTCTCCAGTATATCTGTGGCAAACCTAGCCACTTGGACAATACAAAGAGACTGTGCCTTTAAGGGTTGCCTGTACGTCTAGAGAGATATGTGCTTCATTTCATGTGTATGCTGTATGTATGTTCTGCATTGCCTTTTGCCGAATGCAAATGGCGGTTTTGTATGGGAGTTTTCTTTCGTTTCACGAACGGCACTTTGGAAAGCCGTTCGTGAACCGAACGCGATACCCCCTAATAGTCCACACACTTAGAGGCTTGTGGCGCTAGTTAACCGATTGCAACAATGTTATCAGAGGCTCTCCTGGGTGGCCGTCGTTCGACTACCGACCATGCGGCGGTCGGCCATCTTGGATCCTTCGTTCCCTCAGCGGTGCTGGGTCGTCGAACGCATAGTACTACAACTAGCTATTCGACGGCACGAACACCGCTGAACCTCCAGGGCGTTCGGGAGTTTCAGGATCTTGTTCACTAAAAGCAATCGGTCCTTTTCGTATGTTTTAAAATAAATGTGTTTTTCGTGCGGCGTTCGGTTATTTTAGCTGGGATCTGAGCGGTAATCTCACGAACGATGCGCTCAGACCCCAGCTATCTACCGAACGTCCATTTGTGTAAATCCACCGTATATTTAACAAGTTATGTATTTTTGTTTAAATTGTCGGTTCTGCTGCACGAGGGGATGATCCACTTAACGGTGCATTCTGGGAAGATGATCCCTCTCGTGCAGCGGTGCCTGATGGGAGAAATATGCTGTACTGTAAGTCCCCCATGTAGTCCCCTCTGGGAGTGCCCCTGGGGAGGGACTCAGGAAACCCCTTGCATGGGGACTTGTATAAATTGTCCAGCCGATTAAAAGGATGTCAGTTGACTCTCAGAACTGTGTCTCGTCCGGTTACTGGGAGGTTGGGGATATTGCCTTATGGTTTTCAGCGCTTGACTGTGGATTCGTTTCTGAACCAGCGGAATTCGTGGATTTATAATTGGCGTTCCGCTACAATATCCTTTAGCGGGGATCATACCGCTAAGCGCCCTCCATCTCAGAGCTGGTCTTAGCTCCACCAAATGTGAGTGTACTATCCTCCTTTTTATTTATTTCACCTTTGGAGCTACAAATATTTCACCATTGAAAGTTTGTCGTATTTTTTATCTTCACATATACGGATTACCTACAACCCGGACGGATCAACTCCTGAGGATTGTACACATACCCTATCCATTTACTAGTGAGACTTTTTTATTACTCTTATTGAACATTTTATTATTTAACTTCTACTGAACATTCCAACATTTGTATGGACTTTGTTTTACATGCTTTTTTATGGTGTTTTAATACAGACTATTACATCTAGGTTTATATATATATATATATATATATATATATATATATATATATATATATATATATGCTCAGTCTACATTGATACATTTTGGAGCAGCCTTGCACCACTGTTGTTGTTATTTTCTACACACGTATAGATACATGACATTGTGCTTCGTCAAAACTATAAAAGAATAACCAAACTTGTGTCAACCACATAAAATATATCTAAACTATACATTGCAGTGAGGAAATAACTAGCACATGTGTAGATTAAATGAAGGTGAGATCCTCACGTTAACAACCCTAGATGACCCAGAGCCACTTCTGCAAAAAATGTTACCCCAGCCACGGCCAGAAGACCCAGCACCTACACAGAGAGCTGCTGAGCAAGGGGCTGTGCCAAAACGAGACTTTAAAATTACACCACAAAGCACTACCAAAAAAGCCGTAGTTGTGGCTTTGAGCTCAAACCCCTGACTACACACCTCTGGGACTACTCACTGTATATATGTTGCTGTTAACTATGACTCAGTAGAAAAGTTAGTGGTCACCCAGCCATCTGACACATGTGGAAAAAAACAAGATGTTTTCATAGGGGCTTTTACCTCTACGTTCACTATATGCACCCATCTGTGTTATTGTTACTGTTATGTCCAAGTATATTCTTTATCGCAAAAAATTGAATAATTGTAAAACGTTGTGAACAACTTAATTGAATAAAAATTTAAAATTATATATTTTTATGCCCAAAGATATGATATCTCTGTGATACAGTCACAGATGGATTCTGCCACAAACTGGCAACGGATCTCATAACGCATACTGACACATTCATTTGTAAGCATGCAGCTGTGCACACTACTACCAAAGAAACCTAATTTAGCACTTAAAGCATACTGGTATGTTCTGTTAAACAACTTCTGTATTCATTTGTTAGCTGCTTAGCCTGCATAAAAAAGAGATAAAACTGGCAGTCATTTTGCATATCAGGTTATATTACTTTAAGATTTGTGTCTCATATTTTTCCAAGAATAAACCATACAAAACACATTACAATATTTTAAAGTGATGAAGCACATTTTCTTTTATGACTAAATTCCCACAATTATATCATCAAAGTTTTAGGAAATGACCCATCTAATTTTTAATAGTTATTAGATTTAGAGATTTTTTTATTCATATGGAAATTATTTTAATTTTATTTTACTTGGTGTCACAAATGTCTAGCCTCCCAGATTTTTTAAATAAAGAACATATTAAAAAAAAACACAGTGTGGGTCAAAAACTGTTTCAGGACCATTGGTATGAATTCATTTTATATATAAAAAAAAATTTTTTTTTTAAAAGAACATTCCGACTTTATTAAGTAAAAAAATAAAAAAAATACAAATTTATAAGAGAAATAATAAAAAAAGGATCTACAATGTCAATTATTGAAATCCCGATCAAACAAATAGCATGAATTAATGAAACACTTGCAAATTATTCATATGCACGTTTAAAAACAACTGCCTATCTTAGATATCTGTACTTTAAATAATGATGTATGTAAACTGCATGTTGGCATGGCATTATTTATACATACTAACAGCCAATTACTTCCATGCCATTTGTAGTTTTATATATCAGGTGATTTCAAATTGACAAGTACGAATATATTATGTTAACTCTGTTTTCAATCTCATATATCAACCACACACCCAAGCTGTAGTGAAAATCATAAAACCCATAAATTAACTTTGAATAAGCCTTGATTCAGGCACGGATTGGTTCTTCAATTAAAACTGAAAGAGCGATATTACAAGCTGCGGTCACTTTATTACCCAATCAATTTTGCATGACAAACAAGCGTGGACTTTGGATGAAGTTCTCTTATAGGGTTAACGTTAGCAATGCAAGAGTACTATGAAGTGAAGCAGCAGACATAAGTGTTTTATTTGAAGCAAACAGAGCAGTGGATAAAATAATGTAGACACGTTTTAAGAAAAACTCTAATTGTTATCAAGTCGTATTCTAGAAACGGAGCTTAATTCTAAATTGCATTTAATGATACTTTAATGCACTTGAACCTCTGATTAAACTGCTTTCTAAATTATATAAAACAAAATCATTCACTTTAAGGGTAAATACATTCTTTTCTCAGGTTTGACTTTTATGTGTGTTAACAAAGTTAACTATGACGAAGGGAAACTGATATCTTATCACTTAACCAACTCTCATTTTTTGCAGATGTTTTCCTATGGTTTTCATGCTAAAGCTACTACTAAAATTTGTTAACATTGTACATGTGCTATGTAATATCAAACCAGATTTATTTTTACGTTTCACATTTTGGCTAAACATGTAAGGCTGCTCAGCTGATATACAAGACGACAGTTGTGCTAGGTTTTATAAATCCTCCGTTAGTCATATCCTTTCCCAGATCCTATTGGCACCATGAATTCACAGCCTTATTTTACATATTGGAGACTTTCTCACATGGGAAACACAGTTGTATGTTCTATGATAAAATGATACAAGATGCATTGCTGTTTGAATAAAATAGTGCTGTGTTTAAACCATTCATGAGCTCTCTTCCCCCCTTTTTCATGGCAGGCTTAATGGTCATTGCTGATTCTGACGGAAATTGAAAATGAATGAACTGGAAATTTGTGGAGTTTATACGTATTGATATTTTGCATGTCATTAAACACAAGTTGTGTTATGCTAGAATGACATGTGCATGAAACATCAAATGCTCAGTTATATAAGACGTCTGCCATGACACTAGTCCCTTGAGGACAATCACCATATTCCAGTAGCTCAGAATCCTATGTGCAGCTTTACATGTTAGACAACATTGCAGATTTAAGGCCAAACCCTGACAGATAAATTATAATTAAGATGACAATCCATGGTGGATTTTATCATCAGTGCTGTGGATGAATAATAAATATACATGTTTATAATATATCATATTTTAAGAAGAAAAGAGGGGAAAACATAAAAGCAAAGCAAAATGAAAAGAGAACAAAAGAAAATAAAAAAAGAAGAAAAGAAGAAAAAGTGAAGAAGAAGATGACTGCAATTCATGGTCCAGGTCCTAATCAAATGACACATGTCAACCATGAAATTAAAGAGACAGCCATCTATAGAAAGGAGACAACAGAAGTACTGCTTGTTCGTGACATTGTAAAGAGCATCATTCAGTGTATTAAAGGGGAGCCAAATAAAGTTCAGTCACTTGAATGGGTAATGTTTTCAGAGGACAGCAAATTCATGAATGTCTGGTTCCCAAACCACTCCTATAATGCATTGCAAAATGTGGGAAAATGCATTAGCCACTATCTATTGGGGACATGGAGAAATGGCTTTTTATGTTAAATGTTATTTGTTGTTTGTTATTGATGGTATAACTGTAGCTTTGATTTAGTTTAAAATATCTGACAATATGGCTCAGGGGGAGGGGGAGGGATGGGAGGAGCATTTAAAAGAGATGGTTAAGTTTCTGTACCTGAACATTCAGGGATTGAACTAACCCAATAAAAGATTGCTTCTCACTAATCTATTATAGCAAGAGAAAATAGATATATGTATGATCCAGGAGACACATTGGTTAACAAAAGATTTGGATAGAATGAAATTTCAGGGATATACAGTTTTAATGAGCACTTCAAGGGGTGAAGGGAAAAAAAGAGGAGCCTCTATATTAGCCGCTAACACAATAGCGGTTGAAATATTATACCAAGAAAACGATGCAGATGCAAAATATAATCTTCTTGTAATATAAATCAATTAACAGTAACGCTAATAAATGTATATGGTGCAGCGAGCGAACAGATAAGCACCCTGAATAAAATAACCGAGAGGACAGATAAAATCAGAAAAGGACCAGTTATATGGGCAGGAGATTTTAATACAGTTATGGAACCCTCAATAGATAAATTATTACCTAAAGGTGCTCAACTATCCCGTGAGGTAATTAAACAGGCACAAAGTCTTAAACGATTTGTTAGAAGAAATGGTCTCCATGATGTTTGGCATACTTTTCACCAGATAAAAGAGATTTTACGCATTGGTGGAGGGTGCATAATTCACACTCCCGAATAGATTTGGTTCTCTGCGAGCACACACTGCTGCAGAAGATTAATACGATTGGCTTTATTGAAATAACCTAGTCAGATCACAATGCAATCTTTTGGGATTTAAAGATTCATGGTGAGACAAGGCCCCCGCACTACTTGGAGACTTAATGAGACCCTTTAGGAGTCAGTTGATAATTGTGAATACATTAAGGAAATAACTAAACTCTTTTTTGAAGAAAATATTACACCAGATATTTCTTTTGAAAGTGTGTGATCAGAAGCCATTTGATCCAGCCAAAAGAAATAAAGGTTTAACTACAGCTGATCTATATATAGCTCTCTCAGCCGAAAAATAAAAAAAAAACAAGGTCAATCCATATGAGGAATTAGCTTCCTGAATTGGGACGATTAGGGAAAAGATTAATCAAAAACTACTAGATAATGTCAAATGATCCTTAACAAAACTTAACCAAACATATTATCTAAAGGGAAACAATACAGATAAGATTTTGTCGGCTAAATTAAAAAAAGCGTGCTGCTAACCAAAGAATTTATAAAATATCCAAAAATGGGAAAACCATGTACTCTCCATCAGAAATTGGGGAGGCTTTTGGATCCTACTATCAGAATATGTATGATATAAAAAATAATAAGCTAAAAAAAGAATAAGACGAACGAAAAGATACAAGAATATCTAAACAAATGCAGCCTATCTGTTCTTACAGAAGACCAAATTAAAGAACTAAATCAATTGATAACTGAAGAAGAAGTGGCCTTACCAATAGATAAAATAAAAAAAAACAAAGCCTCTGGTCCAGATGGCTTTCCCGAACAATTTTATAAAATTATGAAAGAAGATATATGTAAACATCTTGCAAATTTATTTAATTCCTTTTCAGAGAATAGTGTAATTAGCGCTGAACTACTTCAGGCCCTACCCTGACTGAAACTATCGTCCTACATCACTTATTAATGCTGATATTGAACTATACTCTGCCGTTATAGCCAGTAGATTAAAACCTATTATTCCATCTATAATTCATCCAGATCAAACATGGTTTGTTGTCGGAAGACATTCTTTGGATAATATAAGAAGAGTTGCAGACCTGATAGATCTGACTAATAAAAAAACAGATCAAACTATTTTGCTCTCGCTGGACGCAAATAAAGCCTTTGATCGTGTAAGCTGTAATTTTATGTCCCAAACATTGATCAACAGAGGTTTTAGAGGCTGGATCTATAGGGCAATATCTGCCCTTTATACTAATCCCTCAGCCAGGATCATTGGTTCAGGCATCACCTCTTCTTGGTTTAAGGTTCGTAATGGGACTAGGCAGGGATGACCTCTCTCTCCTGTGCTATATATTCTCACATTCGACCCTCTTTTCCAATATATCAGAACAAATGTAAATATTAAGGGAATACAATATGATCACAGAGAGACAAAAATAAGATTATATGCGGACGATGTCATATTGACATTAACAGACCCTGTAACTTCCATAAATTGCCTTCTTAAGGAATTAGAAATTTATGGAAAAATGTCAAACTTTAAATCGAATACATCTAAGTCAATTATTATGAGCTGGAATTTAAATAAAATTTCTAAGGACTTATTGCAGAGAGAACATACTTTTAAATGGGAAATAGACAGCATTGAATACTTAGGTATACTCCTTACATCTCAGATAAAGAACTTAAGCAAGGCTAATTGGCAGGTTTTGTTTAATCAGACCACCAGAATGCTTGAGGAGTGGAAATCTCTGGAACTCTCATGGATAGAACGTATTAATGTTATAAAATCTTATGTACTTCCAATATGGAATTATTTGTTTGGAGTATATGTCTACCTAAACTGAACTTACTTAAAATCCAGATACTTTTTTTGGATTATATATATCAGGGGGAAAAAACAAGAATAAAAAGAAAGATACTGGAGAAAAGAATAGACAAAGGAGGTTTAGCCATCCCCGATATTAAAAAAAAATCACAATGTTGCTCTGCTTAAACATATTTATAAGTGTCTCAAAATAGACCCCTGGTATTATCTTGAGGAATTTATGTTGGGCATCTCTGACCTCTCGCTGTTATTATGGATCGATCAAAAAAAAAATTGAGTACTGTTACGAGTTTAGATAAAAAAATCTGGGAAACATTTTATTACAGGCCAAATTTTGAAATTCTGGGTCAGATTTAAGAAAGAGTACAATTTAACATGGGACAATAGTATTAGGGCCCAAAGCAGCGTGAGTCTTTTGGAATATAATACGGAAGATGTTAATTTATTTAGGTGGAAAGGGAATGGTATAAAGGCTATAATGGATATTTTTGATGGGCCCCACATTAAACCATTTCATGAATTAGCCTTAAAATTTCATCTACCTTCAAAAGCTGTTTTCTTATATCTTAGGATCAAAAGTCACTTGAGAAAATTCATATGCAAACAAGATAATGAAATATCAGGCTTTGAGACTTTGTTAAAGCATGGACATAATACCAGAGCTTTGATGAATAGTCCTTTCTTTAATAATGAAGACTTAGATATGATAGATCCAGTTCTCGGCATCATAAACAACTGGAAAACGGATTTCAAAATTGAGATACAAGTATTGGAGTGGTATAAGATCACGCCGAAAGTCAAGAAATGTATACATTGTCTAAATCTCATAAAATTACAATATAAAATATTAAATAAATGGCATTTGGTTCCCCAAAAAAATCAATAAGATGTTTCCCACATATTCTTCTCTTTTCTGGCATTGTAGCCAACAAGAAGGCTCTTATATACACATCTGGTGGAAGCTTTTTTGGGAATTAACATTCAACATACTGAGAAATCTGACAGGCATACATATTACATCTTCCCCTCAATTTGCTTCACTACATCTTGAATGGCCTAAATTTTAAAAAAAAAACGGATATATAGTAGGCATGTGCATGGGGAATATTTTCGGTTCGGCATTCCGAAATTCGTGACTTTCACAATTCTGGACTTCAGCAATTTGGCACTTCAGCACTTCTGCACTTCGACATTTCGGAATTTCAGAACTTCGGAATTTTCGTGACATCTTTTGCAGCTGCTTAGTAGTTAACTACCTAATTCCCACGGTAAAAATTGCTTAGTATTAGTAAATTTTGCCCCTACTCGCTATACCATGAGTAGGGTTATGTCTGTGCCTGTGGCTGCTCACTGAAAAAAAAAAAATAGGGACCTATTGCCCCCCCCTCCAGCCCCCACCCCTGAGTGGCGGGTGGGGGCCTACAGTAAAAAAAAGGGGGCCATACATTGGAATAAGGGGGGGACCTAATGTCCTACCCCTGCCCCCACTCCTGAGCAGTTGGTGGGGGCCCTAAATACTAATAAGGGGGCACCTAATGTCCTCCCCCCCTGGCCACCACCCCTGAGCGGTGGGTGGGGGCCCTAAATACTAATAAGGGGGGACCTAATGTCCTCCTCCCTGCCCCCACCCATGAGCAGCGGGTGGGGGCCCTAAATACCAATAGGGGGAGGGGACCTATTGTCCTCCTCCCCGGCCCCCACCCCTGAGCGGCGGGTGGGAGCCCTAAAAAAAATGTTACCCCCCCAGGTGACTAGGGGTCCCCAAACCCCTAGTTGCCCGCTCCCCCCCGAAAAAAATTAATCCCCTACCTACCCCCCTCACCCTAAAAATAAAGAGGGGGGGGGACCTTTAACTAAGTACCTGTAAATAAAATAAAACTTACCATTTGATGTTTTCTTTTTTCTAAAATCTTCTTTCAGCCCCAAAAAAGGCCAAATAAAAAAATCCATAATAACCGACGCAATTAAAAAAAATAAATAAAACGAGCGAGTAGGGGTATAATTTACTAATACTAAGTAACCTTTACTTAGTATTAGTAAATTTGTTTGAAAGACCAATTTAGGTCTTTCAGCCTTTTAGTAGATAGCTCCCTAATACCGTGGGAATTAGGGAGTTATCTACTTATTTATTCCTGTCATTACATGAATATGTGTTACTTGATTGTTGCAAGTGTTGCAAATGCTTACAGTTGAATCCTGGCTATGTTTGTATACTTTTTAGTTAAAATTGTATACAATGTAACATTTTTCTTCTTTCACTGGGTAAGTATATTAGTACTTAGGCAATCCTGTGCTTTGGAACTTCGGCACTTCGGAAATTCGGTAATTTCGGAACCTCGGCAATTCGGACATTCAGAAGTATCCGAATGTCTGAATTACCCGAAATTCGTCCGAATTTATATTTGGACCAAAATGAATTGTACATGTCTAATATATAGCTACTCATACGCTGATAGCTTCAAAACAATGTATTGTAAACTTCTGGAAACAGAAGGAGCCCCCAACACTTAAAACACAAATCTCTTTTCAATTAAAAATGGAGAGGAAACCCCTGCCTATAACTAAATATATGGAATATATTGAAGAATTTTATCCAAGAAGTTTAATATACCTATATAATCTGGGTGAAAATTCCCCTGAATGGATAGGGGTTATTACTCACCTCAAGAGGTGCTCCTCCTGCCCTCTCTGTCCCTCCCTCCTACTATGGGACTATATATTAGGACCCCATGATGTGAATATGGTATTATATATATATATATATATATGATTATTATCTCAAGGCTTGTGACCATCACTTTCTGTTTTCTCTGTTTGTTTTTATATGATGTAGTACGATATGACCCTTGAGGCTTTGGATTTAAGATTGATTGTTTAAACTGGGTTTTGAATAATAGAGACAATGTGATAAATGGCCATTTGGAGATCACTAAAGTACTGCATTCTGTTGTCTTTGTTTTGTATGTCTTATTTAAACTATCGAATAAATATTTATATAAAAAAAAAAAAAAAAGCCTGGACTGAATCATAAGAAATGGTTGGGAACCACAAGTGGGTGTGAGTGCAAAGGGCACATGTAGTGGTTCTGGCGCTAAAACTGCTCAAGCAAGTATATGAAAGCAAACACTATTCCAGCACAAGAACTTACTTCTGGATTGTTCAATTAGTCTACAAATGTCCTAGGTCTAGGAGATATACGGTCATTTATTTATTACATTGGATTTATCAAAATATTAGAGGAATACTATAGTGTTAGGAATACAAACACTAACTCTATAGTGTTTTAAAAACTATTTCGATTATTGCCTCCCAACACCATGTGAATTTAAAAAAAAAAACATACTTTTACTCCCCCTAGCATGCTGGTCTTAGTGGTGTCCCACTTCTCCATGCTGATCATTAATTCTGATGATCTTAGCCTCCCAATGCTTTCCCATAGTGAAATATTGGGAGGCTATTGTGAGGCCACTCATCATGCTGAACAAATCAATATCTCCTCATAGTGCTGCATTGAGAAAATACATCTCTATGGGGAGTGTTCTGTATCTTGAGCATACAGAATATGGAGATGCTGTTAAGAACGTTTTTTTTAATTTTTGCAGGAGAACCCAGGAGTGACCCTGAACGTCCCTTGAATAATAATGATATTTTTCTATTTTCTGTGCTCGCAATGAGAGATATGTAAAAGTAACTAGACTTATTCTGCGCAAAAAAATTGGTTCTTCCGAACCACTTCTGCAACAATATATATATATATATATATATATATATATATATATATATTTTTTTTTGGATGACTCAGTGAGGCAGGGCATAACTATAAACAATGAAAGGCATTTGAAAAAAGGGGAAGCAATTCTATTAATTATTTTTTATGAGGTGGCAAAAATGGGGATGACCTGTCCCAAACTGACATTACTGAGCCTCAAAGTTTCTTACCTAAATGGAATAAATGGAAACTAACACTATTATTGTCCAATTTTCACACCTCAGTAGGGAGTCAATGCCAATGGATTGGTGGAATGATAGCTTATGGATTGCCTTTTGCTGTTCTAAAATGTTTTCCATCATGTCTAAAGTGGAGTTCCACCATGTACTCATATCATGAGCTAAAGACAAACGTAGGCTCAAAGTGGTTAATGCTGGTGCAAATAAGGCTACCTGGGCATAGAGGTACAAATGTTTCAAGACACATACATATCTCAAGGTACACAAACCCCCATATAAAGCCTCCTAGTGAATCAGAACTATGCCAACCCTTGTGTCTAAATAAAGTCTGCTTTGGTTCACCCAGTTTTGTGCGTGGACATTTGTCTTATTCATCTTTTGTTTTTAGCCAGACCAAACTATTTGGCAGACCTTTTGTCCATCATGGTAAACTAAGCTGCTTATTTACCCACACCAAAAAAAAAACTCTGAATGAAGAATAAAAGAAGAAAAATGTTTGTAACAGACCTGTATTTTAAAAAACATTTCTTGTTCACCTATAAGATAACATGCAACTATATTTGCAGCTGATGATTAAGTCATGTTAAATCATATCAATATCAATGTTAACATGAAGTTAATTTAAATTGTCTTTCTTGTATGCATTCAAAGACAAGACAGAGAAAACAGTGGCATATGTTTAGAAAAGCAAATATCTTTTCTAACATCTAAAATGGATATATTGATCTGTCATTCAGTGAAGCATAAAGGTCCGTAACCTATTTTGACAGGAACCCAAATTATGTCCATTGAGTTAGTTTGGTCATCCATTTTTTTTGCTGCAAAATTAGCTCAGTGACCTATTCTGTAATTGTTTTATAATATATTTTAATAACAATTGTGCAAAATGCCTTCATTCTACTCTTCTAACAATCAAAGTGGTAGACAGAGTTGCTACAGCAAACGTTGGTGGAAATTTTCATGTGAGCTGATGAATAATATTTGCTGCCAATCAAATGGTCACCTGGTTCTGATTCCTGACATAAAGGCAAAGTACAGTTGGAATTAATGGAATAGTAAATCAAATTTAAAATAAAAACCAGAATACGGAAGTATGGGTGCCAGTAATGTGCTGAGAACACACTCAGCCTATTATTGATCTCCGATTGCTAATAAAATATATGCTGTTACTCACAATAGATGGCCAATGATGGGTTGAGGGCTTCAGCCAACAAATACATTTATTGAAATTAAATTGTTCTGAGGGAAGTCAGTACATTTGGATTTTAAAAATCAAAAGTAAATAGATTTGTATTATTTTTATCTATGAAACATATGATGGTTTTATATACAACAATACAAACATTTAAATGATGAAGATATATGCTGTTTAATGAACAACCTTGGAAATATTTGCTTCAACATCATGCATCAACATGATTCTCTATTTAATCCATCACTATACATGTTATAACAAGTTAACTTGTAGTAATTTCACAGTTAGCTAGATTTACGTATGATATATTTGCATATTATAATTAAAGGTACACTGGAGGCACCCAGACCACTTCATCTAGATATGGCAATATTTTAATTGTAGGGCTAAACGACTCTAGTGGCTTTTACACTGACAGAGATACACATACAGATTGCTTTCTCCATGACCACTTCTAAAATCAGACGTGGTCATGCAGGTTGGAGTAACTCTGTAAGTCACAGCCTTTTTAATTATCTAAATAGTACTAACTGTATGGTATGACTGGAGGAAGAATCAGCAAAGGCTGGCAAAAAAAATCAGCAGAGACAAAGGTTGACGTTACAAAAACACAAGGTTGCATTTGTAAGTGAGATCCCTTCCCAATAAGGGTGATAAAAAATACATATATTTTATACTTAAAAAAAGCATTTTCTCACCCCTCCGGTGTGGTATGTTTATTCCTCATTCTGGGGTCCTCTACCAGAGGCCTGGGAGTTTGAGGGTTCTGCACAGTATCTTAGCTGTTCCTAGAACGATCTCAGATGTCCCACCTGGAATTTGTTGAAGTGCTGCTATCACTACTGGGACTACTACTGCCTTCACTTTCCACATTCTTTCTAGTTCTTCTTTCAGTCCCTGGTATTTCTCCACCTTCTCATGTTCCTTCTTCCTCATGTTATAGTCACTGGGTATTGCCACACCCACCAAGACTGCAGTCTTCCGTTCCTTGTCTACCACCACAATGTCGGGTTGGTTGGCCAGCACTTGCTTGTCTGTCTGGATCTTGAAGTCCCACAGGATCTTAGCCCTGTCATTCTCAACTACCCTTTGTGGTATCTCCCATCTGGACTTAGATAGGTCCAATCCATTTTCTGTGCAGATGTTTCGGTACACAATCCCAGCAACTTGGGATATGTATATATGTGTGTGTGTTCAAGTAGAGATTGTAGCCGTATTAGTCCAGTGATGTAGATGTAAAAAACAGATAAAATTTGTATCTCGTGATACCTTTTTTATTCGACTAACAGAATTTTTTTAATGACAAGCTTTCAGGAGAACCTCCCTTTCTCAAGTCTGAAGCATTTCTGTGCAAGACGACACATATAATTCAAAGTAGAGTTGTGATTCAGGGGTTAAAGTGTTTTTTTTTCACCCTTTCCCTCCCTTACTCTGATCTTCAGAAAGATATGTACGACCCTCTGCAAGAATTTTGTCTACTTTCTATCAAACCTATGTTTTATGTGCACTCATGTCGCTTTAACCCCATTATCACAACTTATCTTTGAATTCTATGTGTCGTCTTGCTCAGAAATGCTTCAGACTTGAGGAAGGGAGGTTCTCCTGAAAGCTTGTCATTAAAAAATTCTGTTAGTCCAATAAAAATGGTATTAAAAGATACAAATTTTATTTGTTTTTTATATATATATATATATAAAAAAAAAAATATATATATATATATATATATATATATATATATATATATATACAGGAAAGTAGAAAATAGCACTCTAAGGACTTCAAAAAGGTATTGTGAAAAAATAATAACTTAGCTTTTATTCAGCAGCTGCCACAATATTTCAACGTTTCAGTTCCTTAGCAGAACTTTCGTCAGGATAAGGTGCATTGTAAAAACAACAAATAAATAGCAAAAGGATACATATTACATTAGTACCATACATTGTATACAGGTGGTGCTTACCCCTTTCACCAGTGTGGTTCCCCTAGAAACCGCCGAAAAAAACGCGGGTAGAGATGACCTTTGAAAGTGTATTCTGCAGCTGGATCGGGTGCCGAGATTCTCGGCTGGAACGTGGTTAGATTTGTTTGGAGGTTGCTATAGCAACCAGCCGCGAGTGTTCAGCCGGGCGGGGGAGTCCGAGAGACTCATAGTAAAAAATAATCTATATGCAATCGCAAAGAGGCTGTAATGCTCTCGTTGCTAACCATGGGGGGGAGGAATGGGAGGCAGTTGTCCAGGGGCAGGACCGGTAAGAAAATGTGTCGATCTCTATTGGGGGGCTGAACACGGAGAGGCTATATATTGAGAAGGGTGGCAGAAGCCCATGGGGTATAACATGGGAGACTACATAGGTAGGAAGGGTCAAAAGCAGAATAAGTCCTGCTGTAATATTGGGGAAAAGCTAGTTCCTAAGATGATGCTGCATGGTGGGCATATATGTAGAGAAAGGAATATTTTAAGGATAGGGTCAAAAATTGCACAAGATGGATGTAAGTGCTAAGTAATACACATAAGATCACTGCCCAGGTAACAAAGCATAGGGCATCTAGACTGATTCTGCATGGTGTATTTAAATAGTAAATAGTAAATAGTGCCTAAGTGTGATGGGCAATATCTGATGGTGCTATGTATGTCTAAAAAGACTGTTATGTGGTGCCCAATAGAAATCCACTAGTTATGTGAAGAGACTTCATAAGTATGTATATGGGTATAGACTGATATGTCTGCAATGCACTGGAATAAACTTGTCAACTCATGTATTGTGTCCATATCATATATGAAGTAACAATACCAATTCCAATAATTACATATATACATACATTTTTATACAATGATGCTCAATAAAGAAAACAATGATTAATATGAAATCTTAAATATGGATCCCTGTAAACAATAGGGGAAAAAAAGGGAAAAAAAAGGGAAAAAAAGGGAAAAAACAGGGGAAATAATCCCCCACTTGCCAGGGGACTGGATATGCATATAGACATGGGATAGATAATAGCCAATATGAGTCCTATCATATAACGTCTATAAAGTGCTGATCAAATAAAGATGCCCAATGTATATTTTTCATTGAGTCCTTTAGGTTGTACTGTATCAAGTGTTCTGATCCAGTGTAACTCCCTCTGTAGTAAGAGCCTTTTTCGGTCACCACCACGTATCAGTTGTGGGATATGGTCGATTGCCTGGAATTTCATAGTTGGAAGAGGATGGTTAAACTCCAAGAAATGTTTTGCCACCGGCTGTTCTGAGTTTTTATCTCTGTAGGCTACCCGTATACTGGAACGGTGATTCCGTATTCTCTCCCGTAATGGTAGATCGGTTTTCCCTACATACATTAAACCACATGGGCACCCCAGTTTGTATACCACAAAATCGCTTGTGCAGGTGAGTCTATGTCTTATGAGGTATTTTTTGCCTGTATAAGGATGAGTAAAAGTTTTGCTAGGGATCATGTGGCTGCATGTTACGCAGCCTAAACATCTGTAGCATCCCAGGTTCTGATGTGTATTCGATTGACTGTAACAGTGTGTAGGGTCAGTTTTAACCAGTAAGTCCCTCAGGTTACTTCCCCTCCGGTAGCACATTATTGGGCGCTGCTTAAATTGTACTGGTAGACTTGTGTCATTCTGTAACATTCTCCAGTTATGGTCCACCGACCGTTTGATGTCATCTGATATGGTTGTGTACGTAATAGGGAAAACCAGTCTGTCATTTTTAGCTGTGCTGTGTACCGGTACTTCATAGCATCTGTCTAGTGCCTTTGTTAAGTCCCTTGAGTGGTAGCCTCGTGACAGGAACTTGTCCCACATAATTTGTAGTTGGAGCTGGGTGTTGATTATATTGGAGTTGTTACGTATCACTCTCATAAATTGTGACTCATACAGGCAAAAAATACCTCATAAGACATAGACTCACCTGCACAAGCGATTTTGTGGTATACAAACTGGGGTGCCCATGTGGTTTAATGTATGTAGGGAAAACCGATCTACCATTACGGGAGAGAATACGGAATCACCGTTCCAGTATACGGGTAGCCTACAGAGATAAAAACTCAGAACAGCCGGTGGCAAAACATTTCTTGGAGTTTAACCATCCTCTTCCAACTATGAAATTCCAGGCAATCGACCATATCCCACAACTGATACGTGGTGGTGACCGAAAAAGGCTCTTACTACAGAGGGAGTTACACTGGATCAGAACACTTGATACAGTACAACCTAAAGGACTCAATGAAAAATATACATTGGGCATCTTTATTTGATCAGCACTTTATAGACGTTATATGATAGGACTCATATTGGCTATTATCTATCCCATGTCTATATGCATATCCAGTCCCCTGGCAAGTGGGGGATTATTTCCCCTGTTTTTTCCCTTTTTTTCCCTTTTTTTCCCTTTTTTTCCCCTATTGTTTACAGGGATCCATATTTAAGATTTCATATTAATCATTGTTTTCTTTATTGAGCATCATTGTATAAAAATGTATGTATATATGTAATTATTGGAATTGGTATTGTTACTTCATATATGATATGGACACCCCCTTGCAATCATGGACACAATACATGAGTTGACAAGTTTATTCCAGTGCATTGCAGACATATCAGTCTATACCCATATACATACTTATGAAGTCTCTTCACATAACTAGTGGATTTCTATTGGGCACCACATAACAGTCTTTTTAGACATACATAGCACCATCAGATATTGCCCATCACACTTAGGCACTATTTACTATTTACTATTTAAATACACCATGCAGAATCAGTCTAGATGCCCTATGCTTTGTTACCTGGGCAGTGATCTTATGTGTATTACTTAGCATTTACATCCATCTTGTGCAATTTTTGACCCTATCCTTAAAATATTCCTTTCTCTACATATATGCCCACCATGCAGCATCATCTTAGGAACTAGCTTTTCCCCAATATTACAGCAGGACTTATTCTGCTTTTGACCCTTCCTACCTATGTAGTCTCCCATGTTATACCCCATGGGCTTCTGCCACCCTTCTCAATATATAGCCTCTCCGTGTTCAGCCCCCCAATAGAGATCGACACATTTTCTTACCGGTCCTGCCCCTGGACAACTGCCTCCCATTCCTCCCCCCCATGGTTAGCAACGAGAGCATTACAGCCTCTTTGCGATTGCATATAGATTATTTTTTACTATGAGTCTCTCGGACTCCCCCGCCCGGCTGAACACTCGCGGCTGGTTGCTATAGCAACCTCCAAACAAATCTAACCACGTTCCAGCCGAGAATCTCGGCACCCGATCCAGCTGCAGAATACACTTTCAAAGGTCATCTCTACCCGCGTTTTTTTCGGCGGTTTCTAGGGGAACCACACTGGTGAAAGGGGTAAGCACCACCTGTATACAATGTATGGTACTAATGTAATATGTATCCTTTTGCTATTTATTTGTTGTTTTTACAATGCACCTTATCCTGACGAAAGTTCTGCTAAGGAACTGAAACGTTTAAATATTGTGGCAGCTGCTGAATAAAAGCTAAGTTATTATTTTTTCACAATACCTTTTTGAAGTCCTTAGAGTGCTATTTTCTACTTTCCTGTATATATTATTTTGCTTGATCAGCACCGGGCTTTATGAAAATACAACTGGAGTGCAAGTATTTGGATATTTTATATATATATATATATATATATATATATATATATATAGCTTTTACCAACTGAATGAAGGACACTTGTTTTTAGTTGCAGGGGCCCTAGAAGTAAAGTCGGACGACCAAACATTGCATATCACAAGAAACATTTAGCTGCTTTTGCTTTGAGATGTCTTTGTGCTGTTCTAAAGGTAGATAATGGTACAGAGCTTATGGGGAGAGACATTGGTGTTTCTGGGGAAACAGAGGAGTGGGAGTAGAGAAAAATACTAGATAGAAAGCATTGGGAAATATGGTATTGGAGAGTAGAGGGTATTGGGGGAAACATTATTTCTTGAGTTGAATATTGCCTGTGGAAGGACAGTCAAGCAAAACAAAATGTAATTTTATGTTGTAATGTATTTCGTATGACTGGTGCATTGTATGGGAGTGGCTTCAGGAATTGGTCATTTAGTGGAAAGGAGGATAACATTTTGTCCTTGGACCCTGAGAGCACAATGTCTTGGGCCACTGCCAGCAGGACATGTGAGGCAAAGAGATTTATAATAATTTATTCAGGGAAGGAACTCAGCACTTTTATCATATCTCGATTCAGCTAAGCAGAAATTCAGTACTGAAAAACTGATTCTGGAACCAAATCAGATGGAACAAAAAGGGCAAATCAGTGTACCTCAAAATATATACATAATATATTATGGCATTGTCCTGCCATTTGGTTCACAGACCAAGTGAGAAAAAGAGGAGGAGCAGTAAGAAAAAATAACTCTATATTTTTATATTACATATTTATTAAATATATGACATACAGATTTTTCTACTGCTCATTCTTTTCTTCCTTCTATTGGTCACTTCTCACTTAATCTTTGAATAAAATCAACATTTAGTGACTGTCTCCTAGCCATCAATCATCTCTATTTTTGGAGCTATGGACGGAATCCAGAGTCAAGAATCAAAACAAACCTGCTCTTTCATTGCACATTTCGGTTGGTTTGTGATTCAGGTACATTTTGGCTCGTAGGTCAGGAATTCAACCGTTCACCCATTCGTCTCCCAATTTCGGGGCAAACTGTAGTTTGTATCAAAACGAATCTCAAAGTCTAATGGTTTCAGTAGCAAATTATACTAGGATGCAGGATAAAGGATACAATTTACTTATTGACACCTTTTTGTTTCTTTAGATAATATTTTTTGACATGTAGGGCTCATGATATACTAGTACAGTTCTGGAGCATCGAAGACAAAGAATACAGTGTCTGGTTTATCCAACAATGTACCTGTTTGCCACAGCATTTCATGGGTGACAAGGAATTTGCAAAAGATTTAAATAGCAACAAACGCTCTATTGATCATCTACACTTGTTTGTGAGCAGCAATCCTTTTTTCTGAATGTGGTAATAAGATTAGAGCACTCACTGATTGCATGTAAGTATATCTGTAAATATAGTTCAATTCCAACACAAACATCTATACAAATAGATAATGTGTAGATCTAAGTAACTTATAATGGAAACATTTTATCACTTTTAATGGAATGCAAAAACAGAATGAGCAAATTTTTTCAATAAAAAGAAGAAAAAAAAAGATTTAATTAGAGCAAGAAGCTGCAAAAAGATAGTAATCCTTTTTTCTTAATAAGAAAACTTTGGTATTATATGTTCTATATATAATACCAAAAACTTTGTATTGGATTCAATTTTGATTAAAATAATATTGCAGTTGATGACAACTTACTTCTTATTAAGTACAAAAGAAAATATAATTGTATTTCTGTGGAAGAGAAATTCTATTTAGCAATTTATGCAATGTACGTGTATAAAAAGATCATACATTGCCTGTGATAATAACAAGTCTTCCCTATATTTTCCAAAACAACATGAAGAGCTAGATGTCTGGGTGTGAGAGCCAGTGACCTGTTAAAGTGCACATCTCATGAAAA
>OW240915.1:47391917-47567733 GCA_933207985.1 Pelobates cultripes | reverse complement strand
GACACTGACTGCTATTCAATCTATAACAGTGAAAATAGTGTTTTGTTTTTTTAAATCCAAGCTTTGTGTCACCAGATCTAATTAGTGGCACTGGTCAGCGTATCCACTGTTAGCGTAACACACCCGCTTTAAGGGACACCAGATCTAATTAGTGGCACTGGTCAGCGTATCCACTGTTAGCGTAACACACCTGCTTTAAGGACACTGACTGCTATTCAATCTATAACAGTGAAAAAAGATTTTTATTTTTTTTTAAATCCAAGCTATTGTGACACCAGATGTAATTGGTGGCACTGACTGGGGAAATGGGCACAGTATGCACTGTGAGCCTGACACAGAAGCTGGCAGCAGTGGCAGACAACTGACTGCTATTCAATCTATAACAGTGAAAAAAGTTTTTTGTTTTTAAATCCAGCTATTGTGACACCAGATGTAATTGGTGGCACTGACTGGGGAAATGGGCACTGTGAGCCTGACACAGAAGCTGGCAGCAGTGGCAGACAACTAAGTGCATTTACATTACATAGAAAAAAAAAATCAAAAAAAAACATACCCTTATCCCTAACCTAGCTATGCTTTTCCCTATCTTATGAACAGCAGCTACACTTTCCCTCCTCTTACTAAGCATGCAGCTTGAGAATGAATCTAAAATGGATGCTGTCCAGTGGGTGGGAGGGTCTGCTAGGGAGGCTGTGCTGCTAATTGGCTGGAATGTGTCTGCTGACTGTGAGGTACAGGGTCAAAGTTTACTCAATGATGACGAATAGGGGGCGGGTCGAACCGCGCATATGTTCGCCCGCCGTGGCGAACGCGAACATGCTATGTTCGCCAGGAACCGTTCGCCGGCGAACCGTTCGGTACATCACTAGTGACCACATAAGGAACCACAGTTACATAATCATGCACACAACTGTTCAATAACACAAATAGAGCTATTAGGAGACTAACAACAGCCATGGTGCAGTGGCTACATAAGCAGCATTTTATTTCAGTTTATATCACTATTTCTAACCTAGAAGCATATTAGTTCTATCAGTAACTGTATCTCCATAAATTGGCTGTTAGAAGAACTACATGTCACAGAACAAAAAATAAACAAAAACAAACAAACAAGCAAACAAAAAAAAAACATGAAGGCATTGCACTTCTGTATAAAATATCTAGGGTGGAAGGCAGGACATCATCATTTGCATCCTGATTATATCATTATTGCTTATGTCAGCTAACAATTTAAAAAATAGGAAAAATTCAATGGTGTATTTTTTTGAAGACAGTCATAAACATGGTTACAGGCAAAATGTATGTTAAATTAAGAAGTCCTATACAATTCTACTTAGATAATATAATTGATTTTTTTTTTTTTTAAGCAGTACATAGAGTACCACACATTTCCAAGTAAGTGGGCCTGTTATACCACCAAGAGTGCAAGTCTTTTCGGTCTCTTCTATTGTGTCACATGTGTTCATTCAGTGCCACTGTCTTTTCCGCAGTTCCAGCTGTGTTCAGATCAGAACACCATGAAAGCCTGCACAGTTGGGAGTGAGTAAGTATGAACACTGATGTACTCTGGTTAAGTGCAGCATTGAATAAAAGTGTAATTTTCGTCTTGTTACATTTTCCTTAAGGAGACACTCCAGGTGCCTGGCCAACTTTGATACATATAAAAGTTTGTCGTATAATAACTTACCTGGATTAATATGTATAGTGAGAACTGTCAAGAATTGGACAGGGGAATTTGCTGCCTGTCTGAATTTACTCAATATTACCCTGACCCTGAAATATGATCAACTGTACCTCTCCCAAAAACCTCTTCTCTCTAGATTTAAATAGCACTTGCGTGTAATGCAGCTATGAGCAGGACTTGTGTAATACAACTGTAAGTGGAGCAATCACAATCGTTGACTGTGATAAAAATTTATGAGAAATTAAAATAATGTCAAAAAAAAGGAGCAGCAACTTCTATTCACTTTTGTTTTTGGGTTTCATTCATTTATATTAATGAATGAAATTCTGTTCATAGACACATTGCTTGTGTCTAAGCAATGACTGGGATATAACAAATGAATGAGAAAATGACTGTGATGTTATACACAAGAGAAAACTCATTGACTGTCCCATAGAACATGGGCGAAAGTGAATCAGAACTGGGAAAATATGCAAAGTACTGCTACACAAAGGTATCCATTTTTTATTCTTCATGGCATTAAAAAAATCTACGTTAAAAACGTGTTATCTTGTGATTTTATTGATGTATTTGTGAGGTGAGTTGTTTAGTTTTTACTTTAGTTTTTTTTTGGAGAACATTAATCAACTGAACCCATATGGAGAACAAATTATTCATTCTATACAAAAAACATGGTTATTTTGCAACAAAAAAAAAAATATCTGAGATTTAAAATAAACAAGTTTTCAGCAGTAATATTTACTACAGTTAACAGAATTTACATGCATGAGCATGACATTCAACAACAACAAGAAATCTAGAAGTTGATCCAAAGTCCAAAATGATCTGGATCTTTACATTGACTAACAAAAACAGAATTAACAAAACTATCCCACTGTATTAAGTATTACAATAGATCTTTAAAACATAGTAAAAACTGTGAGATACAAAATTTTCAGTGTCAAGCAAATATAAATGTCAATAAGTCAAGCTAGCTTATAGGTCAACAATACATAGTGTGTTCAAAATGAAAAATGTCACAAGCAAAAACATGTACTACAGTGACTAGAATAGTACTACAGACAATGATATTCTAACTAGATATGTGCAATTCGTTTCGGGCCGAATATGAATTTGGATAAATTTCAGGCAATTCGGACATTCGGGTACTTCCGAATGTCCGAATAGCTGAAGTGCCGAATTACCGAGGTCCCGAAGTTTCGAGATTACCAAATTTCCGAAGTGCTGAAGTACAGTATTGCCTAAGTACTAATATACTTACGCAGTGGAAGAAGAAGAATGTTACACTATATACAATTTTAAATAAAAAGTACACAAACGTAGCCAGGATTCAGCTGTGAGCATTTGCAACACTTACAACAATCAAGTAACACACATTCATATAAAATGTAAGTTACTTGGCCAGTCAATGTAATGACAGGAATGAATAAGTAGATAACTCCCTAATTCCCACGGTATTAGGGAGCTATCTACTAAAAGGCTGTAAGACCTAAATTGGTCTTTCACCCAAATTTACTAATACTAAGTAAAGATTACTTAGTATTAGTAAATTATGCCCTACTCGCTATACCGCAAGTAGGGGCATGTCTATTAAACAGGGGTGGGGGCCAGGGGGAGGACTTTGGGTCCCCCCTAATTAGTATTTGGGGCCCCCACCCACAGCTCAGGGGTGGGGTCTAGGGGGAGAACATTAGGTCCCCCCCAATTTAGTATTTAGGGCCCCCACCCACCGCTAAGGGTTGGGTGTCAGGGGGGAGGACATCAGGCCCCCCCCAATTAGTATTTAGGGCCCCGCTAATTAGTATTTAGGGTCCCCCCATTATTTTACTTTAGGGCCCCCACCCGCCGCTTAGGGGTGGACGCTGGGGGGGCTATAGGTCCCCATCCTTATTCTAATTTAGGGCCCCCACCCGTTGCTCAGGGGTGGGGGCTCGGGAGGGAGTACCCTTTTTTATTTTTATTTTTTAACAATGAGCAGCCATAGGCTGCTCACTGTTTACTAGACATGCCCCTACTCGTGGTATAGCGAGTAGGAGCATAATTTACTAATACTAAGTAATCTTAACTTAGTATTAGTAATTTTGGCTGAAAGACCAATTTAGGTCTTTGAGCCTTTTGGTAGATAACTCCCTAATACCGTGGGAATTAGGGAGTTATCTACCAAGCGGCTTCAAGAGAAATTACGAAGTTCCGAAGTGTCGACGTGCTGAAGTTGCCAAAGTGTCAAAGTTCCGAAGTGCCGAAGTGTCGAAGTGCCAAAGTTACCAAAAATCCTAAGTGCCGAAGTTACCGAAAATCCTAAGTGCCGAAGTTACCGAAAATCCTAAGCGCCGAAGTTCTGAAGTTGCCGAAGTGCAGAAAAAATTTCCCATGCACATGCCTAATTCTCACGAAAAGGTAATGTAAGGGGTATAAATCCAGAACTGCAGGCACATATTATAAAGAACTAGCCTTACAACCAGAACAAAACCATCAATATTATATTCCCTCTAGCGGAGCTCCCTGTACCCCGGTTGGGTACCTCTGCCAATGACCGCTTCCTAGCTGGAACAGGGGACAAACCACAGCACTTTTGCCCACAGTCGCCGTGGCTTGACTGGGGCCCTGGAATCGCTCTCTCCTGGAGCAGAATGGGGAATTTGCTCTAGAAACCCCCAGGGACTGGACGACACTCAGTCCTGGGAGCTCTAGTCCTTACAAGGACTTACCCCGTTGAATCCTCCACACTGGAACACTGATTATAGAATAGCCCTTCCCTTACCAGTAACCAGACAACACAGTTCTGGGAGTACAAGCTGGAATACTTTAATGGCAGCCACAACTGGCCTTATATGCATGTCCTCATGCAAGGGAACTCCCACCCTTGGACCTGAGAGTAAACCACAGTAGAAACAAATAAACAATTACATTGGCTCTCAGGTCCAGGACACTCCCATACAAAATCAGATAATCCCTCTTCTGTGCCTGGGAAATAATTGGATCAGGAACTGTACTAATCTAATCCAATTATCTCCAAGCACAGAAAATAAATACTTTTTCCAAAACACCCAAAAAGTACCCTAAAAATACATAAAACATACATCCCCTGATAGCCCTGATCTGGGTGTCAGGGTGGCGGTCCGGTGCCCGGGACCCAGATACAGTCCGGGTGGCGGTGGACCGGGACCCAGTATGCCTGATGATAAGTGGAAGTCTTCAGCATGAAGGTGGATTAGCAGGGTCTGGTGTAGGGTAACCACATGCCCCATGGTGTTGAGCACCAGCGTTTGTGCAGCCACATACCAGAACCCTGATTCAGCTTATGCGGATCCCAGGAACTTGAAGCTAGGAAGTAAGCAGACCTGCCAGGAGCTAAATAGGGAGGCTCTGCAGCAGGAGTGTATCCAGTACAGAAGCAAGGCAAGACTAGAACAGGCACCAAACAAGAAAACAAGACAAAACTAATAGAACCCAGAACCAGAGCAGGACAGAAAGCAGAACCCAGAACATGTACACAAGACATAAAGGGAACATTAACTAAACAGGGGCAGGACAGGACTGTACATGGACTGGGATTACAAAATAAAACGAGACAAGATATAATAGGCAAAACAAGAGGAGACATAACTAAGCACTATATATGAAAAGTATGGGGATTTAGTTACATTATATGATCATACATTGCATAAGCCTGCCACAACGCCAATGTACCCCATATTCGGCAGGTCCTACTCTGCCTAATGTATACTAAAAAGAACCATAAGAAGCACATATGTAGCACTTACCTGCAAGAAAGGGCAGAAGGCTTGAGCAGCTGCCTGCAGGACACTGAAACAAAAGGAATGATGGAAAACAAACGGGTGTCGCAACATAAAACAAACATTTAAATGAATCCAGGAGACTGGGAATTCCAGGGACGGAATAATGGAATGAACCCAGAAAACCCAACATAAGGAAAACCAGACATAGAATAAAAAAACCAAAAAACCAAGAAAAACTAAACAAAAATTGTAAAAAGAGTACTGGATACCAGAAGCCAAGGCCAGACATCTCCACAGAACAGAGCAGGATGTGACATAACGCCTCTCTTAAGGAGCGAACTCAGGACGATCCAAACAGCTCCCAGGCAGAGACCAGGAATGGCGAGCGGATCCTGCAACGAAGTCCTCTTGACTTCCACGGAGGTAAGGATCCCCCGCCGGAGAGGCCTCCTGCATAGGAACCACCAGCAACGAATGGAGATCACCACCAGAACAGGAGCACTGCCACAAAACCGGAATCGGAACCAGGAAACAAGCATCACAAGGAAACACCTGAAGTGACCACCATACCGCTTAGCAGATCGACCCCCTCCAAGACAAAAATAAGGAAGCCATCTCCAGCAGACTGGTCCAGATACAGGATCCCTTGCATGCAGAATTCTCAGACAGGACATGACACAGACAGAGCAGAACAGGAAAGCTGCAAAGTCCACTCCACAAAGTCCAAGGGCCTACAGCCATACTGTCACGGGTGGCGGTATGGAAACCGGGACCCCTGAGTGCCTGATGTTGTTGGGAGTCTAGCCTTACAACCAGTGGTAATGGACTATCAGGGCCTGGTGCAGGGTAACCACATGCCCCCTGGTGTTGAGCACCAGCGTTTGTGTGGCCACATACCAGAGCCCTGATGCAGCTACTGCGGATCCCAGGAACTAGGAGCATGGAAATAAGCAGACCTCCCAGGAGCTGAATAGGGAGGCTCTGCAGCAGGGATGTATCCAGTACAGAAACAAGGCAAAGCTAGGATAGTCACCAAACATGAAAACAAGACAGAACTAGAAGAACCCAGAACCAGAGCAGGACAGAAAGCAGAACCCAGAACATGTACACAAGACATGAGGAAAACAAGAACAGGGCAGGACAGGACTGTACATGAACTGGGATTACAAAATAAAACAAGACAAGATATAATAGGCAAAACAAGAGGAGACATAACTAAGCACTATATATGAAAAGTATGGGGATTTAGTTACATTATATGATCATACATTGCATAAGCCTGCCACAACGCCAATGTACCCCATATTCGGCAGGTCCTACTCTGCCTAATGTATACTAAAAGAACCATAAGAAACACATATATAGCACTTACCTGCAAGAAAGGACAGAAGGCTTGAGCAGCTGCCTGCAGGACACTGAAACAAAAGGAATGATGGAAAACAAACGGTGTGGCAACATAAAACAAACATTTAAATGAAACCAGGAGACTGGGAATTCAAGGGACGGAATAATGGAATGAACCCAGAAAACCCAGCATAAGGAAAACCAGACATAGAATACAAAACCAAAAAACCAAGAAAAACTAAACAAGAATTGTAAAAAGAGTACTGGATACCAGAAGCCAAGGCCAGACATCTCCAGAGAACAGAGCAGGATGTGACACTGGGTGACCAACATATCCAAAAATCACCCAGATCAGTTCAGGGGTTCAGGGATTTCCTTTGACCGACCGCTCCCATGATCCCATGCCTAAACAGTTCCATAGAATCAGGGCTAGCGGTCGGTCTAGTTCGGTATTTTAAAAATGAACAAACTACCGAACATAGTCAATGGTCTTACCCATGGAGCTTGCTCCCCTTGTTCAACGAACGATTCAACCGAACAGTGCCTTTCTAACTTGTGTAGAACCGAGTGCAGGCGATGATGGAAGTCCAGCGGTGTTCGGGAGTTTCTGTGTTTGATTTTAGTTCCATGAGATTGATGCCAAAACACTGCTGCCTGCGTTCATACGAACAAGATGGCCGCCACCTTGTGGTCGTCCATACGAATTGCAGCCACCCTGTAGAACACTTAGAACATGGAGGTGGAAATTGTTACTATGTAGCAATTAGGCATAACAAGCTCCAGGGTGATCTCCAGGGTTTTGTGCGGCTGTTCGGTTCCCAAACCACATAGTCCAAATACACGAATGAAGACTTGTATATCACATTATACAAGGTCCATAGTCTGTGGGCAGGAGACTGGCAAGCAGGCTCCTCCATGAACACGTGGCAAACTCATTGGAAAAGGGGAGTTTGTCACATTCCCATTATAATTAAAGTAGTAAATACAACAGATACAGCTTTAGTCCCCAGATTAGCTTTTAAGCAACCCTGTCATGTTTATTTTTTCCTTTTGGTTTTCCTTCCCTCATATCTATATAATTATACTGAAACAGAGAATTGCTTATGCCCCACCCATTGTTAAGTTTTGTCATCTTGGCTACTATACATATGGAAGAGTAGATCCTGGTTTCCCGTATATACTTTTTGAAAACTACAGCACGTAAGGAAAAAATTTAAATTAATTAAAAAACAAGGAACTATATAACAGTAGATTAGGTAAAAATTATTTTTGGTGACAGAGCCGCTTTAAATATGAAGCAATAGGAACTTCACCACACAGATCTCCAAATATATCCACCAAATGAGGCTGGGGGTGTCTTAATGGTAGACTTTACAGAAGGTAAATTAGACATATGAAAATTTGAAAAATAGAGTTAAATACAAAATAATAGAAGGAGAACAAAACATAACATTAGTAACATCATAAAGTGTTTTAGGTAGAAAGAAAATGTAATAACTGTACAAAAAGAAAAAATATATTTAATTACTACGCTTAGTGGCTATTACAGGGTTATTTCATATAGTGAGAATAGTCATAAATTCAAAGTGAATTTCGAGTTTAAGGCCAAAATAGCCAAACTGATAACAGAGTTGACATAAAGATTTTTTTCCCAACAATTATCAATTTATGGAATATCCCTGTCTATGCTTCTAGGTGGCTTAGGTGATTTCTTCAGAGACATCTTCGTACCAGTTGACTATATGCTAAATGTCCATCCAAGATAGATAGCTCTAATACAATGTGTTGTAAAATGGTACTCAAAGGAAAACACGGTGTGACGACCATGCAGCCTGGAACTAGGTCAATGTAACATCTATAGAACATTGTCTTAAAAATAGGGTGCAGAAAGTTGTCATTAACAGTACATTTTCAAGCTGGACAAATGTGGCAAGTGATGTCCCTCAGGGTTCTGTTTTGGGACATGTTTAACATATCTAACATGTTTATAAATGATCTTGCAAAAAGCATTGAAAGTCATGTTTCAGTGTTTGCAGATGACACAAAACTCTGTAAAGTAATACAATATAAGCAAGATATTACTTTGCTGCAGATGGATTTAGATAGACTGGGGGACTGGACACTCAAATGGCAGATTAAATTTGATGTAGAAAAATGCAAAGTTATGCACTTTAGAGTACAGAATGCACAAGCAGTAAATTAGGGATAACAATACACAAGAATGGCTATAAACAACAAACTAGGCAACAATGTTCAATGTCAATCAGCAGTGACTAAGGCCTGTAAGGTATTAGCAGGTATATGAAGGGGCATTAATTCTCAGGATGAGAATATAATTTTGCCTCTTTATAAATCACTGGTAAGACCACATATGTAATAGGCTGTGCAATTTTGGGCACCTGTTCTGAAGATAGCATATCATGGCACTAGAAAAAGTGCAAAGGCGGGCTACAAAATTAATAAAAGGAATGGAACATTTTACCTCCGAAGAAAGGTTAACAAATTTAAACCTCTTTAGTTTAGAAAAACAGCACAGTGAGAGGATATAATAACATTACACAAATATATCTGGAGCCAATACAAACCATTGTGTGGAAATCTATTCACAAACAGGGCTTTGTATAGGGTACGTGGTCATGCGTTTAGAAGAAAGAAGATTTAGTCTAAGGCAAAGGAAAGGTTTTTTTTACCGTAAGAACAATACAGATATGGAATTTTCTGCCTGAAGAAGTGGTTTTATCAGAGTCCGTACAGATGTTTAAACAACAACTAGATGCATACTTTCAAAAACAGAATATTCAAGGATATAACTTTTCAATGTAGGGTAAATGCTTATTGATCCAAGGATTAATCTGACTGCCATTCTGGGTTAAAGAGGGGATTTTTTTTTAATAATTTGTTGCAAAATTGTAAGTGCTTCAAACTGGATTTGTTTGCCTTCTTTTGGATCAACAGCAAAAAACAAATGTGAGGAAGGCTGAACTTGATGGACACGTCTCTTTTCAGCCTATGTAACTATGTAACATATCCTTAATGAGCCAATGTATGGTAAACCATTAAAGGACCACTATAGGCACCCAGACCACTTCAGCTTAATGAAGTGGTCTGGGTATCTGGTCTATCTAGGATTAACCCTGTCTGGTCCATCTAGAAACTGCTATGTTTACCTATGGGTTATTCCATCCTCTAGTGGCTGTCTCATTGACAGCCGCTAGAGGCGCTTCCGCGCTTCTCACTGTGATTGTGCAGGCGCTGGAGAAAGGTAAGTGATATAACACCTTCCTACCCCTAGAGCCTGGCGGGAGGACCCTCAGGGCACTATAGTGCCAGGAAAACAAGTATGTTTTCCTGGCACTATAGTGGTCCTTTAAACTGATCACCTACAGCATTCACTTTCAAAAGGATACACAAGTCTAACTATACTCCCAGATAATATATCATAGTACAAACATCGGCAAAAAACAGGTAGACCATTGATACATCTTTTTGAAACATATTTTTTTCAGGTGGATTACACAAATTATACTAAATATTACTGGATATCAATAAGAGTGGCTTTCTAGTGAGTAACATTGGAATGATCCTTAAGAATATCGACCTGAGGACTATTAGCTAGTCTATAACACTATTAATGGGCATATGATTCTCTACCCTGCAATATTACAGCCTGTAGGACTTATTGCAGGTGTTTATGCCTTGAACTTTTTTTTTAATTTTTAATATAGTACAAACCTATATACTGATGGGCTTGCTGATACCCATTTATGCTGTAAGATAGTGTTATTGTCCGCTTTTTATTTACTCTACATTTTATGACTTGAGTCCCTTTGTAATACTCATCCGTGAAAAGAAGCTGTGCTTAAAAACTGGAACATGTTTTATTATCAATAATGTAATCTAATTATCATCCCAACCAGTAAAAACAAATCAAGTAATACATTTAAATAGTTTAAGATATTTTGCTGATAATAATGCTTTAAATATCACCATAAAGCAAGTCATTAGGTCGATTCCAGAAATATGGAAATAACATCAATGAATAATTATTTTGTGTCATTCTAGCATAAAATATATAGTGTTTGCCCTAAATAATTACACATTTATCAGCTCCACAAATCTACTTAAGGGACATGAGTCGTATTTTATTGCTATGAAGCACAGTTGACTTAAGAAGTTTGATTCAAGCTGGTTTTCAACCAAAAAATAAAAAAAATGTCTAAACAGATGAAATGTAGATGTGCTGAACACATTTTAAAGGCTCCTTTTAAATAACTGAACCTCTTAGTTTTCTCCCACATACCACAAGTTTAACAAATAATTGATAAGCAGTCCCTGCTGCTACTATACCTTGTGGCTGCAGATTGAGATGAGCCTGCAGCAATTTGAGAGATTGTCTTCACAGAACATTCATTGCGGACCCTCCAGCAGAAAAGTGGTTAAAAGGAGGAGGGAAACACATATAAAATGAAAATCTAAGCAGATTCTAAAAACGAGACAGAGTGAGTTAGAAATAGAGGGGAAAGGAAACTCAGTATTGAGCAAAGAAGCCACCAAGGAGAAGACATTACATTCATGGGGTTCTGTGAAGTCCAATGCTTGACAAGCATAACGTAAATTAAGCTGAGAGCTGTATGTAAGGTGAACCATACAGGGTCATGTTTTGACAAAGATCGTAAATGTCTCCAGGGTATTGCCCATGCAAGCTCTGTGTGGCACTACCATTTCTCGAACAACAACATTAAAAAAAAAAAAATATCAGATTATTGAAATAAAAACATTCCTATTTTGGTGATCACTACAAAACATTGCATACTTATTTAACTAGTATTTTTATGTAATGTGCTTGAAAAAATTGTGTGGAATTTAAATGTACCTATTGTAGACAACCTACCAAATTAAGAAGGAAAGAAATAATTAGTGCATTTTATTACATATAGATTGGAATGGTTTTAAAACTTCTTCGTTCGGTGTTCCAATCTGTTATCTTCAGATAAATTATTTCAGATAGATTCTGAAAGACACTAGAACACTTTAACTAATGGTGCAACTCTTCTATTTTAAACAGCTGACAGGAATTCAATACCAATTTTTATTCACTCAAAGAGTGACCAGCGTATTTAAGTGGTATTGAAGAGAGATTGCGGAATCCCAAACAAGGGTGGACAGCTCATTTCCTATATGTACCTCAAAATGTTCATTGTGTAAGGACCATTTTCTACAGCTAACCTTCAACTTATAATTTTGGCAGTCTACTGCTATCAGCAACAATTTTGCAGTACCTAGATAATTTTTTGACAGTTAAGATTTTTAATAACAGGTAACAGTATTTGTGCATTGAACCTTCCTGTTAATTTGCACTGTTATTTCATTGAGAACATTTATGTATCTATTTCACATTTCACATGGGTATTATAACTATTTTCTTTTTAAAGTATGCTCTTTATATGATTTAGCAGAAAAAGATGAGAATTTTAAAAATATTAGCTGTGGCATTAAACAGTTAGGTATTCACACTTTTAAATACAAAGCCTAGAGAAAATTATTGTATTAAAAGGGACACCATTTATCTAGATATTTCAGACTGTTAATTATTATCGGAAAACAGGTGTTGAAAAAATGTTTAATTTATATTTATAATAACAAAAGAAAGATGTCAACTGTGACTAGTATGGCATTTTTGCAACAACCCCAAAGTGGACCTGTATCCTAAAAAAAAAAAAAGTTACACTAACGAACAGAAGATAAAATAATTGTTTTAATTTTGTGTTAAAACGATTTATTAGTTTCAAAGACACCTGCCTACAATTAAACGTTATACTACTGACAAATAATTCAAAATGTAGCCAAACCTTTGTTTCTTTTTAATGAAACCTATAACAATTCTACTGCAAGCTAATATAATAAAAGATTAAAAAAAATAATGGAAAATAGCAGTTGATGATAGAAAAGAGGGCCAAGTGCATGCTAGCAAATATTCTGTTACAAAAAGAGCTCTAAATAAAAGAGATGGATGAAGATGAAAATATGTTTACTTTGGTGTCTGATGAGGCTTTTCCTTTTTAGGTGACAGGTCCACTTTAAGAACAATAAGAGGAGTATATCATTTTAGTTCCATTTAAAGAGTTCAACTTTAAAAAGTTACTATTAGTCCTAATGTAGTCTTCATTTAACTTACTTTGGATGATGTAGAGTCACACTCTTGGCAAATCCATCCATACCCTGTCTGTTTAGGAGACTTTTTCAAAGGAGGGTCCAGACAGCCAAAATGGTAGCAGAGTCTGCATTCATCACACCTACAGAAGAAACAAACAAACTATCTTTTACCATAGAGGCTAAATGAAACTCCTCTGAAAAGCCAAACAGTTCCTTCATTAGGTCATCAGCATCAATTGTGACCAAAAAAAGGAAAGCGTTAAAAAAAGCAAAGCTGAGAGTGCGTTTTATTAGCATCAAAGGGCACTGAAATCCTAAACTTTACATTAGTATAGAACAAGGGTAGTCAAACTTTTTCTACCTACTGCCCACTAATGCATCTTTCTCGAAGGAAACATGTCCTTACCGCCCACCAGTTTTCACGCAAGTGTAGAATATTTTTTAAAAAGGAGGGTGTTTTTAAAAATAAATAAATGTACATACATTTATCTTTTTATTTCTACTTTATGCATGTTTATAATGTTTATAATTTTATAAAGTTTAATGATAAAATAAAGTAAATTGAAATTAACTTTACTAGTGATTAATGAGATCTTTGAGGCTGATGCTGCAAGACTAAATATTTGATATCTGGTTCGATTTTCATAAAGAACAAACAAAGGTCTCCTCTTTCGGTGATATTCAGATGATTTCTCTGTTTGCTCATAATATGAGTACTCTCCTCCTTTATTTTATCCCCTTTTTCTATTTTTCTTCCCTTTTTTATTTTTTTGATCTTTTCCTTTTTATCTCCTTTTTCATGCTTTTCTTTTACCTTCCTAAGGGCAATGTACAAATGTAAGGCTGATGTATAGTGGGTAGGGGGGGCTGTATAGTGTGTTCAATAAAAACATGGCAACATTTCATTCTTTGTGTGTTATTAGTTTAAGCAGACTGTGATTGTCTATTGTTGTGACTTAGATGATGATCAGATCACATTTTATGACCAATTTGTGCATAAATCCATATCATTCCAAAGGGTTCACATACTTTTTCTTGCAACTGTATATAAGCAATATGTCTAATGCTATAAGCATGTGAACCATGTCTGTCAAATATATTTCAGCATGTGTTCATAACCAAATCTGTCACACCAGAATTTATAAAAAAAAAAAAAAAAGAAATTGCTTCAACAATACATCCAGTATATAGGTCCATGCCCCTTTATGATTCACTGATAAAGCAAGCAATTGTCGATAAATTAGTCATTTACTTTATAGTTTAGACCTGGATGTATGAAGTTTAACTTTGCAACGCGACCTCAACATGTCAATCTCAATTCACTGCCTGTCATGAACCTTCATTATTGCAACTAGTCAAGTGCTTGTATTAATCTGTCTACCAACTCTTCATGTTTTCGTTGCACCAATGTGCTCAACATGTGAATTAAACCAAAAGGAAAAAGTAAAAGCTATTTTCCACACATTACGTTAGGGTCCTTATGCAAGCTGAATGTTGTTTTATGAAGAGCAGAAACATATAGCATAGATAGCAATTATAAACAGCAAAGGTTTTACAAACTATATTCACAGTCTGAGAAGAATGTGCTATATTATATGAGTTCTATCAATGGTACTCCTTGGACCCTATAAAAAGAACTTATAAAATGTGCCCTTATCTATATTACCTCAGTGATGAAACAGCAAGACCATTATTTTCTGTTAGTACCACCTATATTTCTACCTGATAGAAAACAAGATAACACACACTTCTGAGCCTGCAGCCGCACTTTATTTTATAAAACAAAATGATCAATTGTGGTTCTATGCTTTTTATTTATTCACATGTTATATAGAGCATTCTTATCCAGAGTTCATACAAAATCTAACAATTAATCAAAGGCAAGATTACAGACAGGGAAATATAATTAGACAAACTGGTATATTTGGAACACGGAACACTCCACATGGGTTTAATAATTTAGCATATGAAGCACTATTATACAAAGTGCGTTGCAGGGCAACCTGTGAGTTTAAAATCAAAAGTGATAATGTGTATAAAGTTTATGATAAACAGCAACCAAGAGTGAGAATATCTATTCCAGATGCGAACATATGATGAGAGATGGTTAACAGGTAACTGATGTTGACTTTATCCAGATGGTAACTGGTGTTTTATACAATTTAGGCACACTTTGAGCACCAATTTTTTTTTCCTAATGATGTGGTTTTGTATACAGAGCATGTTCCTGCAAATTCACTGCTAAATTCTCTGCACTTTAAAAGTTTAATCACTTTATTTATGCAGCCCTAACCACACCTTTCCTGACTGTGACTCACAAAGGCTACCTGTGCACTTCATTTTGAAACTTTCTTTATTATACAACGTGTTTAACACAGAAGTTCTTATCCCATACTTTGGGAACTGCCTGCTGGAGCCTGCATGTGATGCAAGTTAAATTTAATAGAGCAGGAGATAAAACTGCTAAAGAAAACACACTGTGCTGTAAGATATTTTTTTTTTTCATGGAGACTGTGTAAGCCACAACAAGAGAAGGTATGGCTAGGCTGCATTAACAATGTGGTTTACCTGCTAAATTGTATAGAATTGACACTGCTGAGGCACGATCTAAAAAGCTGAAGCATTAAGTAAAGTTGTTTTGGTGCTTAGAGTATCACTTGAAGGAACGCTCTTATAGTACTCTGGCTTCACATTTTTCACATGCATATTGCAATTTTGCAACCAGTTATGTATACCATTTACAATCCAGACACCCCAAGGCATGGCATGCATGGTATATTTTGGGCTATTTTTTTAGCCAATTTCAAAATCTTGGTAATCTGTGTAATTGTTTTTTTTACATGCAGTCTACAGTTTAGCAGTTTTTTTATATTTTTACAAAAACTGACATGTGCTGCTTTAATATTAATAATAATAAAGACACAATATAATACTTTACTCAGCTGTATTTTGTGAGTACAGAATTACTCTCTGAATACATTTAACAAGTTTTGGATAGGGCCAACAGAAGATCTGTCCATTTCAGTTTCTATTCTTTCAAACACAGACAATTGAGGTTGGAGCATATCTTTTATTAGGGTATTTTGAGAGACCACATATGCAAATTATTCATACATGCATTTGAAAATGACACTCTTGTGATGCATTTTGAGCTGTATTGAGGGGTGATTTTGATACTTTTTTTATTGTAAACCAAAACTTATTTTGGCCAAAATATTAAACAGACACTCTAAGATCTACTATTGCATTATGTAGTAGTTCTGGTGCAAAGAGACTGTCTCTGTGTTCAGCATTTCTATGAGGATATGCTGAGTGGTGCTGTGCTATGATATGCTAACAATGACAGGCATGGAGTCGCCATTTTTCACCCACTACTTGCCTAAACTTGCTCATTTATTTGGTCGTTAGTGGCATGTTTTTTTTTTTTTTTCTTCAATTTTTTTTTTTTTTGCAGTGCATGTAATGAATTTCACATCGGCTTGAGGTACCCCAACGGCAGTCCTCGAGCTGTTTTGCATATATAACAAGTATCAGGTAACAAGTGGGGTAATCGCTAAGCAATGCACATATTTTAGGTATATTTATGATAAGATAGACATCTGATTTTATGTAGCTTGAGTTATCGTGGGGTAGGGGAAACATTCGGTACCTTGCTAATGCTGCATGTGTGCTTGTGTGTTTTGGAGAGTATATGGATTAGGGTCACATACGCTTTGTATATATTGGGTGCTTCTGGGACTGCTAGGCATGGGCAGTGGGGTAGACCTCCTGGGGAATATGTGGTGCATGTGGTTCGTTTTCGCTGCAGGCTAAGTGACACAATTTAGCCATGTATGTTGGGTCTGGCTGGGTGTTGGAAAGGTGAGTTTCGCCTATGGGGCTGTCTATTGGCTTGGGCAACGCTGTGTCTTATTGACTGCGTGGTAGGGACCTTTAGGGTCCGGCTAGTTAGGGGGTAAAGGGTCAATAGTATGTTATATTTAGGGTGTTGGGACATGTCGTGGAGCATATCAACTGTACATCGCTTTAAAAGCCAAATTGAACGAGTATATCAAGTTATTTATAAAGGGTGTTGCACTGGGTGTTAAGTCCTGCACTGCACGGCTAGCAGCCGTAGCGGGGGGCCTGCAAACCGTCATCCGATGCCACTGTTGTGTTTCAATAGGTAGTCCTTTGTATTTGCCAGCCCAGTGTCTCCACTCACCCTCCTGCTGGTCCGTGTCACGTGTCGGTCCTTAATCGAGATCTCTCCCCATGCATGTGCCGGGATTATGTCATTGTTGCAGAGGGCCTTGTGATTGACGGTTGTCTGTTGTCTTCCTGATGTGGGTCTCACGCCTGAGTACTGTCTCATCTGCGTGGAGCCGCAACGTTTCGGAGGCAGGGATCCTCTTCTGCCCCGGGGTTGTGTGAGGGCTGGTGCTTGTAGGCCATGAGCCTGGAGACCATTGTGGTCCAGGCTCGACCCTTTCGGGGTGGTGCAAGGAGTCTTGGCAGGTTGCTTGGGTCTTCGCTTTGCTTTTCCCCACTTGTGTGGCCGGCACCTCTGGGGCTTGTCCCTCGTTGATCTCAGCAAGGGAGGGCCTAAAATGTGGGAGTCGGAAGCTTCAGCGTGGCGCTTCAGCCCGTAAGCATGCCCATAACTTGGCCCAGAAGCGGTCAAAGATAAGAGTAAATGGGTCTCTTGCTTGTTCCCTAGTGTGCGTTGCACCAGGTTGTTTTCGTTGCTCGTCAGACGTTGTTGTCTGATAGTGATCCGCCATCTTGGGTGTACCCGTCTCAGTGTGTCTTATGGAGGTCTTTGTACCTGTCGCTTGGCACTGGGTTCGGGGCACTCTGTCTGGTGGGGACCGGGATATCCCCCACCGGTCCACGGGGGGGTGTGTTTCGCACTTGCGTGTTGCGTTCAGCATCTGGCGGGAAGGCGGCCATCCTTTCCCCGTGCATTCGCTAAGCTTCATTCTTTTGACGCAGTTCCCAGTCGAGACTGGTGCCGAGTTTGGTATCTGCATGTTCATGGTTGGGTGGAGGAATCTCAGTGGTTTTTCTCTGGTTATCTGCTGAGTTTGGGCCTTCACTGTAGGAGCTCTTGTAGTGTGCATCTAGTCAGGTTGCCTGTCCGGCTCCGCCCCCTACAGTGGCATGTTTAAGGTCAGCAAGGACAACGCCAGAAGAGAGAGAGAGCAGTTGAAGATGTGTGGTAAGGAAGGCACAAGCCAAGAGGAGAGAGTTCTGATAAGGTGAGATGGGACAGAACCAAGCGGGCAAGTGGTGGAGTGAGAGGAAAAGAGAAGCGCAGCCACCTATTGTTCAGTCACCGGGAAGAAAGTCTGAACAGTAGGAAAGGCATGATCTATGTGTGGTTGAGAAAGAGAATGGCAAGGTGGGGAGAATTCTTTCCATAGCTGTTCAATCTTATCGGTAAAGTACCATGCAAAGCTATTGGCTGTAAGGTTAGTTTGGTGGGTGGCCACAGCAGGGCGAAGAAGAGAGTTAAAGGTATCAAAGAGACGCCTGGAATTGCGGGAGCATGAACTAATTAGAGAGGAAAAGTATGACTGTTTGGCGAGGGCAAGGGCTGTGCTCTATGAACACAATGTGAATCTATAATGGAGAAAGTCTGACTGGGTGCGAGACTTCCTCCAGGAGCGTTCAGTACAATGGGAGCATCTTTGCAGGTAGCGTGTTGATTTAGTATGCCATGGTTGGGTGCATGTTTGGAGTGGGGCTGCAGTGTTCAACGCAGAGGTGAGGGTAGTATTATATGTGGAGATGGCCAGTGAGGGAAGGGATGGATAGCAGTTGTGAATCAATATCAGCTGACAGCTGATGGAGGTCAATAGAATTAGGGTTCCTCCTGAGTTGAGGGGGGTTAGGCTGAGGTTGTTAGGTGATGGGAACAAATGATAACAGGTGGTGATCAGAGAAAGGAAATGGAGTGTTGCAGATATTAGATACTGTACATGCATAAGAGAAAATTAGGTTGAAGGTATTGCTGGCTACATGGGTGGGAGAATTAGTCAAATGTGATAGTGCGAGGGAGGAAGTAATTGAAAGTAGTTTAGAGGCTGCTGAGGTCAAAGGTGGGTTAATGGGAATATTGAAGTCAAATACAATGTGAATGCTCCTTTTTTTTACCTTTATATATTTGCGCTGGGAAGCACCCAGGTTAGTTTTGTTTACTATTATTTTTCATGTTGCGGGAGGGGAAGAACTGGGACTATATATATAACCAGAGGCACCATTTTAATTCAAGGAGATGGATTGGTTATGGTACATACAGTGTCCCTCTTAAGAGAAATTTATTACAATTATTTATGTGTTAAATTTGCAAAATGAGCAAACCTGGTATAACTGCAACTACTACAATACTTTAACATAAAACATACCACTATTTACCTCATCCCTAAGCTACTTATTGCGCTCTTTTTTTTTTTTTTTTAACCCTATCCCTCCTCCTTTCTACGTTTGCCTTAATGTTCACCAAAATTGCAAACTAGTTGTCGTAATCGCTATGGAATTGTCAATTTCATATTATGTGCATTTACTGTGTCATTTCTATTGTACCTCTCTTTGAAAAACCTTTCAATAAAGGTACATTAGAAAAATATTGCAAATCCAGCTACACACAGCAAATGCTAAATGCCATCAACCCCCCCACCCTAAAAAAGGGTGAAAAAAGAGAAAAACAGTGTTGTTAAACAATAAGAAACGATAGCTTGCAACTGACTGTAATGGAAAAACAGAAGCTTTATATTTCAATAATTCTGAATGAATTCTGGAAAGGTCATTCAGCGTGAAATATATTTTTGCCATTTTTTCCCTTATTACATCTGAGACTGTACATGCTGTAAACATCATCTTTCTTGTGCTTGTTAATAAGTCTGGAATGATGTGCCTGGCCTATTGTAATCCACAGAGACTTCTAGAAATATGTACTGTTAATATCTGTTCTCTTCTTGAAGGTAATTATATATTAAGTTGCACTGCATTAACAATACTGGAGTTTGGCTGCATAGTTCTAATTGATTTATCAACAGACGAGAAAAAATACCAACCTAAAGATGTACTTCACTCATTCAAAATAATATAAAGTAACCCATGTTCTTGAAACAAAATTCATATTTTTAAAACATGGTGTAATGCAAGTAAACAAAGCCATCTTTTTCCATTAGTAAAAAACATTTCCAAAAACCAAAAAGTTCAAATTCATTTCTAATTTATCTATAAAATCCACATTATTATTTATATACCTACACATACTTAAATACTTAAAGGCACACTACAGGCACCAAAACAACTTTAGCTTTTGGTGTATAGATCATGCCTATGCAATCTCATTGCTCAATTATTTGTCTTTTAAGAGTTAAAATACTTTGATTATGCACCCTAGTCACGCCTCAATGTTACACTGTATACAATTTTAAATAAAAAGTATACAAACATAGCCAGGATTCAGCTGTGAGCATTTGCAACACTTACAACAATCAAGTAACAAATTCCTACAAAATATAAGTTACTTAGCCAGTCAATGTAATGACAGGAATGAATAAGTAGATAACTCCCTAATTCCCACTGTATTAGGGAGCTATCTACTAAAAGGCTGAAAGACCTAAATTGGTATTTCAGCCAAATCTACTAATACTAAGTAAAGATTACTTAGTATTAGTTAATTATGCCCCTACTCGCTATACCGCGAGTAGGGGCATGTTTAGTAAACAGTGAGCAGCTTGTGGCTGCTCAATTAAAAAAAAAAAAAAAAGTCCCCACTCCCAAGCCCCCACCCGTGCCGCGCGAGTGGGGACTTCTAACCTGAAGGGGGAACCTATTTCCCCCTCCCCGGCCCCCACCCCTAAACGGCGGGTGGGGGCCCTAAAGTAAAATAAGAGGGGGGACCTATTGTCCTCACCCCAGCCCCCACCCCTGAGCAGCGGGTGGGGACCCTAACATAAAATATTGGGTGGGACATATTGTTCTTCCCCCCGGCCTCCACCCCTGAGCGGCGGGTGGGGGCCCTAAATCAGAATAATGGAGGGATCTATTTTCTTCCCCCCTGTCCCCCAACCCTGAGTGGCAGGTGGGGGCCCCAAATACTAATAAGGGGGGATCTAATGTCCTCCCCCCTGGCCCCCACCCCTGAGCGGTGGGTGGGGGCCTTAAATTAGAATAAGGGGGGACCTAATGTCCTCCCCCCTGACTCCCACCCCTGAGCGGTGGGTGGAGGCCCTAAATACTAATAAGGGGGGACCTAATGTCCTCCCCCCTGGCCCCCACCCCTGAATGGTGGGTGGGGGCCCTAAATACTAATAAGGGGGGACTTAATGTCCCCACCTCTGGCCCCCACCCCTGAGCAGTGGGTGGGGGCCCTAAATACCAATAAAGGGGGGACCTATTGTCCTCCCTGCTGGCCCCCATCCCAGAGCGGCAGATGGGGGCCCTAAATAAAAATGTAACTGCCCCAAGTGACTAGGGGTCCCCAAACCCCTAGTCACAATAAAACTAACCCCTACCTACCCCACTCACCCTAAAAATAATGAAGGGGGGGCAATTAACTAAGTACATATTTTAACCAACATTCAAGTAGGGGAGCATTTGGGAAATAGTGATCACAATATGGTAATTTTTTTAATAAACTCAAAAAAGCAAAAGCAAGTGGGGTATACTAAAACATTTAATTTAAAAAGAGCCAATTTCAATAAGATTAGGGCAACATATCGACTGGCGTAAACTCCTTAGTGATAAAAATACTGAATATAAATGGAAACTATTCAAACAAATATTAGAAAGGTACATTTCTCAGTATGTACCTGTAACGGATCGCCTGGCACCCCGACTGGGTACCTCCGTTGAAAGATGCTCCTAGCGCTTCCAGAGGACTCCAAGCACTCCACCAGACACCATAAGCACCGCAGGCTGCAGCTATCTCCCTTCAGAACGAAGCAGGAACAAGCTCTTACAAGAGCTCAGTGATTATAGCAAGGGAATATGCCTAGCATAGCAATCCCTTGTAGCAGATTCCCCCAATAAGAGACAGGACTCAAGTTGAGGGTAAAAATAGAACTCTCTGGCTGCTAGCTTGCAGCCCTTTTTATTAGGTGCTCCCATGAAGGGGAGGGACACACACAGTAACGTACATTAACCAATCACACAATAGTTACATCCCACACATAGCCCTCCCCTCTACCTGTAAACTAATTATCTGTACACACAGGGAAATACAATTATCATAGGTAGGGAAAATACAGTTTTTACACAACATTCATAACTCCCAAAATATACATCACATTCGCATAAAATTACATACTGACACATTTAGTACATAAAACACACATTTCTACATATCCCCAGATAGCTTGGATCTGACTGCACATTATTAGATGAATGGCACTCAGATCACACGAATAAGCCTTTCTGCAGGGAAAATAAACAGTTTAACCTGCAGGGCCATAGTCCAAAGGCAAGAGGCGGGCAAGCAGCCCCCTCCAAGGACACGTGGCGAGGTCGGTTTTGCCACACTTCTCCCCTTTGCCCCCCAGACTAACAGGGTATCTGACCTCCTGCCGGTCAGTGCCCTGGTTAGTCCAGCAACCCACCCACGAAGCACAAACAGCAGTACAGCCCACCCACAATAAATGTTTACTCCACCTGGATAAAGTAGCAACTTGTCCATGTCCAGGTGCCTCACCACGGCTGTGTGGGGAGCTGGTAGACTGCCTTGGTGGGTTGCTGAGTGGGCAGAGACCAGCGGTACTCTGCCCTGGTGCCAGTGCTACCACCGAAGTAGCCTGATTGGAGCCTGGTTGTGGGAGGGGGAGACCGACCGTCTCCCCTCTGGGTACACAGCTCTGGGGCTGGGGAACAGGACCGACCGTCTCTACCCCTTGGGCTGTAAGCGCAGAGACTACGGTCCCATCTGCACAGTTGCGGGGCTCAACATCTCCCCTTGGTGGGTTAGGCTGCCGCTGGAGAGAGGGTGTAACAAGCTCCTCTCTCTGGACTGTCAACTGCCGCTGGGGAGAGGGGTTAACAGGCTCCTCTCCCTGACACTCTCTCTGCTGGTGGAGAGGCGGACCAGCTGTCTCCCCTTTCATTATTTTGTCCTGCTGCTGGGGTGTGAGACTGACGGTCTCTGCTCCCTGCAGGACACACTGCCGCTGGGGAGGAAGGACGACACCTTCAGCTCCCTGGGGTACACACTGCCGCTGGGGAGGAAGGACGACACCTTCGGCTCCCTGGGTTACACACTGCTGCTGGGGAGGACGGACGACACCATCAGCTCCCTGGGGTACGCACTGCCGCTGGGGAGGAAGGACGGCACCTTCCGCTGGGGCAGCCTGTAGAAAGTCAGGCTCAGGGGAAGGAAACAAGGGAGGACAGAGGCCAGCGGCGCTCTGCCCAGTTGCCAGCTCTTCTGCTGGGGGGTCAGGGAACAAAGGAGTTGGCTGGGGAGGAGAAATATCACTTACCTCCCCCTGGTACTCCGGCTGCTGCTGGGGGGGGAGGTCGATGCTCTCCACTTTCTGTAACTCCAGCTCTAGTTGGGGATCTGGGCCAGTTGCCCAGCATCCCTGTAGGGCCGGTGGAGAGATCTCGGTCCCATCTCCACCTGCCTGCAGGGGGTCCTCCCAGGACCAGTCTATGAGGTCCTCTACCTCGGGTACCTCTGGTTGCTGTTGGGGAGGGAGACCGGTTGTCTCTTCCTCCAATAACACATTCTGCCGCTGGGGAGTGAGACCGACTGTCTCCCCTCCCTGTAAAACATACTGCCGCTGGGGATCTGGGCCGGGTGCCCAGCATCCCTGTAGGGCCGGTAGAGAGACCTCGGTCCCATCTCCACCGGCCACCTCGGTTTCTTCCTCGTCCCACTCTACCTGTGGCTGGAGTTTCTCCCAACGTGCCCACTGGCCTTCCCTCAACGCCCTGTGTTGTAGGTTCCGGGTCACCATGTCCCACACGAACCGCACGTATTTCTCCTCTGGATTGGGTCCGTAAAACTTCAGGTGCAACCCTACCATCGTGCCAAACTCTAGTACGGAGTAGCTATACGCCATGCTTGCTGTAGCCACTGCTGGTTCCATTATGTTGCTGAAGATAAGGACGCTGCACAACTCCACACGTTACCGGTGTCTCCGAGCTGCTTCTCCTCGCACTAGGATGCCATCCCGCCGCTTGCCACCAATGTAACGGATCACCTGGCACCCCGACTGGGTACCTCCGTTGAAAGATGCTCCTAGCGCTTCCAGAGGACTCCAAGCACTCCACCAGACACCATAAGCACCGCAGGCTGCAGCTATCTCCCTTCAGAACGAAGCAGGAACAAGCTCTTACAAGAGCTCAGTGATTATAGCAAGGGAATATGCCTAGCATAGCAATCCCTTGTAGCAGATTCCCCCAATAAGAGACAGGACTCAAGTTGAGGGTAAAAATAGAACTCTCTGGCTGCTAGCTTGCAGCCCTTTTTATTAGGTGCTCCCATGAAGGGGAGGGACACACACAGTAACGTGCATTAACCAATCACACAATAGTTACATCCCCACAATGCATCCTGGCTTCCTCCCTTCTGCCCTGGAGATAATTGGAGAAGGAATCTAATTATCTCCAAAGACAGAGCCAAACTCCATTACCCACATGGCAGACAAAAAGACAGTAAAAGACATAAAATTACATACTGACACATTTAGTACATAAAACACACATTTCTACATATCCCCAGATAGCTTGGATCTGACTGCACATTATTAGATGAATGGCACTCAGATCACACGAATAAGCCTTTCTGCAGGGAAAATAAACAGTTTAACCTGCAGGGCCATAGTCCAAAGGCAAGAGGCGGGCAAGCAGCCCCCTCCAAGGACACGTGGCGAGGTCGGTTTTGCCACAGTACCATTGGGTAATAAATATAAAAGAAACAAATTAAAACCAATGTGGCTTAGTAGAGAAGTAAAACAAGAGATTAAAAATAATAAAAGGGCATTTAAAGTATTTAATCAGAAAAATCAAAGGCATCCTATTTATGATATAAGGAAGCCAATAACGCTTGCAAAAAGGCAATTAAAGTGGCTAAACTAGAAAATTAGAAATTGATAGTCAAAGAATGCAAAACCAACCCCCCAATTTTTCTCAAGTATATCAATTCTAAAAAAACAAAAAATAAAAGTGTAGGTACACTGGAAACAGAGTTGATTTATTAGCTAATGAAGGCCAGGAAAAAGCAGAAATTTTAAATAACTATTTTTCTTCAGTATATATTAATGAGGATCCTATGGCAAGAGATATGCAAACGATTGCTGCAAAAAAACTTGCAGATAACTTGTGATTGGATAACTCGAGACAAGATGCTACAGCTATTAAAGAATATTAATGTAGATAAAGCTCAGGGGCCTTAATGTAGATAAAGCTCAGGGGCCTGACGGTATTCACCCACAAAAATTGCCGGGAGCTAAAGTGGGAAGCCAAGAGTGAACACTCTGTACATTTTAGTACGCCAAGAAATTCGCTTTTTGTTTCAGGTGTTGTACCGGAGGATTGGAGGAAGGCAGATGTTGTTCCTATATTTAAAAATCCTTGCCTGGAAATTATAGACCTGTGAGCTTAACTTCTGTAACTGGGAAAATATTTGAAGGGCTATTAAGGGATAATATTCAGGAATTCATTGGAAAGAACTTTGTTATTAACAATAATCAGCATGGTTTTATGAAACATAGGTCATGTCAAACTAACCTAATTGCATTCTACGAAGTTGTAAGTAGAAGTATAGATCAGGGTGTTGCAGTGGATGTGATCTACTTGGATTTTGCCAAGGCATTTGATGTGGTTCCTCACAATAGCCTTCAAACTAAAAGAAATTGGTCTAGATGAATATTCTTGGGTAGAACACTGGTTTAAGGATAGAGTACAATGTGTTGTCATTAATGACAAATTTTCAGGTGGACAAAAGTGGTAAGTGGTGTCCGTCAGGGTTCTGTTTTGGGACCGCTTCTATTTAATATATTTATAAATGATCTTGAAATAGGCATTGAAAGCCATGTATCAGTGTTTGCAGATGACACAAAACTTTGTAAAGTAATAAAATGTGAGCAGGATATTGCTTTGCTGCAAAGGGATTTGGATAGATTGGGGGACTGGGCACTAAAATGGCAAATTAAATTTAATGTAGAGAAATGCAAAGTTATGCACTTTGGGGTTAAGAAAGTACAAGCAATGTACACCCTAAATGGTAGTGAACTAGGTATAACCACACACAAGAAGGATTTGGGAATTGTTATAGACAACAAATTAGGCAGCAATATGCAATGTCAATTTGCAGTTGCTAAGGCCAGTAAGGTTCTGTCATGTATAAATAGGGGCATAAATTCTCGGGATGAAAATATAATTTTGCCTCTTTATAAATCGCTGGTAAGACAACACCTTGAATATGCTGTGCAATTTTGGGCGCCTGTTCTAAAGAAAGATATCATGGCACTAGAAAAAGTCCAGAGACGAGCTACAAAACTGATAAAAGGAATGGAGCATTTTAGTTATGAAGAAAGGTTAAAACAATTTAATCTGTTTAGTTTGGAAAAACGGCGCCTGAGAGGGGATATGATAACATTATATAAATATATTCACGGCCAATACAAACCTCTGGAAATCTATTCATAAACAGGGATATACATAGGACACGAGGACACATTTAGGCTGGAAGAAAGGAGATTTCATCTAAGGCAAAGAAAAGGTTTTTTTTTACAGTTAGAGCAGTAAGGATATGGAATTCTCTGCCTGAAGAGGTGGTTTTGTCACAGTCATTACAGATGTTTAAACTGCAATTGGATAAATACTTTCAAAAACATAACATACAGGGATATAATTTCTAATTAGTAGGGTAATAGCTGCTTGATCCAAGGAGACATCTGACTGCTATTTTGGGGTCAAGAAGGAATTTTTTCCTAGTTTGTGGCAAAATTGGAAGCGCTTCAGATTAGGTTTTTTGCCTTCTTTTGGATCAACAGCAAAAACATACGTGAGGAAGGCTGAACTTGATGGACGCAAGTCTCTTTTCAGCTATTTTAACTATATAACATGTAAAAAAAAAATAAAACTTACCATTTGATGTTTTCTTTCTTCTAAAATCTTCTTTTTTTCCGCCCCAAAAAAGGCCAAAAAAAAATCCATAATAACCGACGCACTTAAAATAATCCTTTTTCACCCATGTAGGGCTCCACGCAGACTGAGCTCTGCAGGGTGGGGGAAGGTTTATAAAGCCTTGCCCTGCCCAGCAATTAGGCTCAGAGCACTCTGATTGGTGGGTTTTAAGCCATCCAATCAGAGTGCTCTGACAGGTAAATGAAGAGACTGACAAGTAAGTCTCTACAGTTACCTGTCACAGCACTCTGATTGGTTAGCTTGAAATCAACCAATCAGAGTGCTCTGTTTAATTTTACACAGTGTGGGAAAGTTCTTAGGAATTTTCCCACGCTGTGTAATTTGACTCATAACTCTCTGATTGGTTACTTTCAGTCTGCGCGGAGCCCTCCATGGGTGAAGATGGATTATTTTTTTTATTTTTTTTCAGTGCGTCGGTTATTATGAAAATTTTATTTGGCCTTTTTTGGGGCTCAAAAAATAAGATATTAGAAGAAAGAAAACATCAAATGGTACGTTTTTTTTTTACAGGTAATTAGTTAATGGGCCCCTCTCATTATTTTTAGGGTGAGGGGGGTAGGTAGGGGCTCATTTTTTTGTGAGGGGGTGACTAGGGGTTTGGGAACCCCTAGTCATCTGGGGGGGGGGGATTTTTATTTAGGGCCCCCATCTGCCGCTCAGGGGTGGGGGCCAGGGGGGAAGGACAATAGGTCCCCCCCTTATTCTGATTAAGGGCCCCCACCCACTGCTCAGGGGTGGGGGCCAGGGGAAGGACAATAGGTCCCCCCTTATTCTGATTTAGGGCCCCCACCCACCACTCAGGGGTGGGGGCCAGGGGGGAGGACATTAGGTTCCCCCCACTTATTAGTATTTAGGGCCCCCACCCACTGCTCAGGGGTGGGGGTTGGGGGAGGACAATAGGTTCCCCTCCCCATTATTTTACTTTAGGGCCCCAACCCGCCGCTCATGGGTGGTGGCCAGGGGGGAGGACATTAGGTCCCCCCCTTATTCTAACTTAGGGACCCCACCCACCGCTCAGGGGTGGGGGCCAGAGAGGAGGACATTAGGTCCCCCCTAAATGGTATTTAGGGCTCCCACCCACCACTCAGGGGTGGGGGCCAGGGGGGAGGACATTAGGTCTCCCCCTTATTATAATTTAGGGCCCCCACCCACTGCTCAGGGGTCGGGGGGAGGACAATAGGTCCCCCCGTTATTCTGATTTAGGGCCCCCACCCACCGCTCAGGGGTGGGGGCCAGGGGGGAGGACATTAGGTTCCCCCTTATTAGTATTTAGGGCCCCCACCCACCGCTCAGGGGTCGGGGGGAGGGTAATAGGTTCCGCCCCACCTTATTTTACTTTAGGGCCCCCACCCGCCACTCAGGGGTGGGGGCAGGGGGGAGGACAATAGGTCCCCCCCATTATTTTACTTTAGGGCCCCCACCCGCCGCTCGGGGGTGGGGACCGGGGGGAGGACAATAGGTCCCCCCTTTTTTTACTTTAGGGCCCCCACCCGCCGCTCAGGGCCCTTTTTTTATAATATAATACTGTTTAATAGACATGCCCCTACTCGCGGTATAGAGTAGGGGCAAAATTTATTAATACTAAGTAACTTTACTTAGTATTAGTAAATTTGCCTGAAAGACCAATTTAGGTCTTTCAGCCTTTTGGTAGATAACTCCTTAATACCGTTAATACTAAGTGGCTGCAAGAGAAGTACCGAAGGGCAGAAATTCTGAAATGCCGAAATTCCGAAATGTCGAAGTGCCGAACCGATCCGAACAAAAATTGCCAAAGTTCCAAATTTCGGAATGCCGAACCGAACCTAAAATTTTCCCCATGGACATGCCTAATTATCATCTTCATGTGGGCACACATCTAATTCCAAGCAATGTCTAAAACACAAAATTCACTCTCATAAACAACTTTAAAGAAAAACAAAAACATGAATTCTAACCAGATCTTTACCTTCATAAATCAAACAGATGTGTGTCTATCTCCTCTGGCATTTACATTATTAGTTGAAGTGCATTTTCAATTTTACATATTTACTTTGAAGAGTGTGTAAAAGAAAATTAAAAGCTGCAAATGGTAATTGTTCAACCATACTCAAAGTTTCGCTGGACACATTTTAAAGCCGCAAAAATTAAAAATATATATCAAGCTCTAACAAATTATGTAAATCAAAGTTAAAACTAATTCTGAAAACGTTTAAAAAATAAGATATTCACACCTGCAGTTGTAAATAACAGTTGCTAATTGTGATGTTGACATTGTTAAATTACCACGTTATTGAGTGTGGATTAGGTTCAATGTTTTAGTCACACAAAGTGCATTTTATCTTCATTATTTCTGTTGGCTTGTTAAATCTTGTAAGCAACTAATGAAAGAAATAATGCTGAGATTAAAGGCTCTGCCAGAAGTTAGGCACAGCTGGTAAATTCAGGGGAGGACGACTTGAGACACTAGTGATGAAACAGACTCATGCATGCAATTATTGATATAAAATATTGTGTATTTTATAGTAAGTTTGCAATATGACATCGAGCCCACCACCAGTTGTATCATTAGCTTACAACTAGGACTTTTCTACATGGGACATTAATTTAAATGTATCTCCTGTGTTTGGATGAGAACCACAGCAGAACGCATATGGCTAATCTGCCTTTGCAGAGCAGCATAAGGTGTATACGGCTGTTCTTCTCAGTAGGGCAGTAGTCTATTATTATATTAAACATGTATAGGGGTGTTTGTGTATAGGTGTGTTACACAAGGATTGTACTTTATTAGATTTTTGTAAGTCTATACGATAAGGACATCTGCCCCAGACAAATATTCAAATATAGTCATATGTTGTTTCACGAACTATGTAATAGCACAATTAGTACAGTGATCTGCCAAAAGGAATATTATTTAAATCGAGATACAATCTTTTTTTTTTTATTGTATCTTTTAAATTATATTATCATTATTTTTGATTAGGACTATTTAAAGATTAGGGCAGAAGTGGTAGAAACATGTCCCAGTCTGCCCAATATTCGTTAGAAATATACACTTGCTGTTGCCACCAGTAACTCAGCTTCTCTCCCAGTAATGCTACACTGGGAGAGACTGTAGAAGGAAAAAAAAAAATCACTTTTTTTTCCAATTGTACTTTATTACATACAGCCAGTCATTTTCATGTACAACATATAATCACAAAATTGTGCGTTCACAATATTAGCTGCCAGTATCACAGCTTCCTATAATTGAAATCATATATGCATCAAAAAAAGAGTTTAGAACAGAAATTAAAAAAAAAAAAAAAGTTGGAAGTCAGTAGAACTCTTGTGGGGTGGAGGGATAGTTTTTTTTTTTTTTCGTTTTTGTCTTTTTATGTATGTTTTTTATGTGGATGAAAGCATTTTAATATTTTTGTGTAAAATGTATTTATGGTGGATAGTTTAATAAAAAAAAGAATTGGAAAAAAAAAAGAACAGAAATTAAAATAAAATACAGTAATAAGAAAGAAAACAGATTCACAAATAGACATGTCTACTCATGAACAACTATGTAACAATTATTTTGATGACAAAGATATGACCTATCACAACAATTGCCCCTATTCCATGACTTTTTATCCAAGCTCAGCCCGTGAATCCCTGTCTCCAGTAAACCCATCCCCCATTCTCACAATAATGTAGAATTGTTTCCATTTATCCTAAGTTTTGCTTGCCAAACTTTGTAGTCTTTGCTGAAGAGTCAAGAGGCATTTTCTTATAAAGTAGTATAGTTGGACGTTCAGTTAGTTGTTTTCTAAGCTCTGGCTATTAAATTACATGCCAACAGCCATATAATAGCAACCAACTAGTTCTGGCCTGGTGTTGGGAAGCTAGGGAACAACATGAACAGACAAGTAGAAGAGGACACAGAGAAGTCTTGTATGCTCAGAGAGGATATTAGGTCTCTCGCATTTTGCCACAATGGTTGAAATAAATAGGAGAATATGCTTTGTGAAGGTACTTCAAACTTTTGCTGGAGTTCCAAAAATGGCACATGTTAGTAATTGGCCATTTAGTCGCCAACTGCCCTGGTCATTCCTAGAGAAGTCTTCTACTATGGATAACATAATTGAAACATGATCTGACCATGTGATTAGACAGCTGTATGAACTTCCTATACACCTTTCTGGTCACTTGTAGTGGCCCTGTGTTTGTAAGTGCTTAGTGTTTTAAAATTGTAAAATTGTATTAATTTTTTGGAGGGTTATGTCTATAAAATGTCTAATATTTAAGTGATTAATGGTTTGAAGATTTCCATGTTTTATCTGTCATTGGGATCTGAGATATCACTTTGGAAATGACACAGTGTAAAGACATGTAAATATATATGAGAGTGACCACTTTTTATGTCCTCACTCTAACACTCATAGAGAGATTATCTGCTAAGAGTTGCATGCTTTTTACACCGTACTATGTTGCTGTTTTTATATTTTAGAGATTGCACTGGAATAAAATCTATCAATTAGGGAGTAGCTATCGTATACCATAGGATGATAGGCATAGTCAATTTCTGTGGGATGAAGGCAAATTGTGTAATACAATTGCTTGACATATATTAGATTCTGTGGATTTCTTACGTTTAGCTGTTCTTGTAGTAAGAAGTGTTGAGAATGGTGAATCTAACTTGTAACCCAACAGAAAAAATGTGTGTCACCTCCAATTATTATCTCCCCAAATTTGTAAACAGAAACCAAGGGAAATAAAGCATTTACAAGAACCAATTGGTTATCACGAGGTCCATATATATTAACCAGCGTATAGGGATATTTATTAATGTAACATTGCAAAATGATGAAATGCCTATTCTTGTCACTAATTTTATGGATCAATGAAAAAGAAACATCCTTCCCAACCAAGATTGAGATGCCTCTTTTCTTCGTTTTAAAGCAATAGTGGTAATCCCATGGGTAGTGTGGGGAGAAAAATGACTAATGAATTTGTGTTGACTTTTCATTATTAGTCAATAGGAGACCTTGCAAGCCTCTTCCTCCTATTAACCCTCCTGATAAGTAAAACTCAGGCAGCCACCATGTCTCAATGTCCATCATACAGTATCCTATTAATATTAAATATAGTGTTGTCTTTTGATTGTATGCAAACCTCATTTGGTCTCTATTAACTCCCCTAAATACAACTTTTTGTATCCTCAGAGGGAGTATGATAAATAAAGGAACAAGGGTCTGCATGGGCAAATCACAATGCAATTAGACATGTCAGCATGAAACAAAAGTAAGTAAAATAACGAACATAAAAATAAAAAGACACGGTAAAATAGCTATGTACATAAAACTGTTGGCCTGTGACTAGCATCATTGACTAAGAAAAAAATAAAGCAAAAGTAGGTTGCAGGAACCGCAATTACTCCCAGCGGCCACAGGTGCTCTGGAACAGGACCAGCAATCCCAATACGACAAGGCAATAGAACAGATTCAGAGGCACTCCAATTGTGAAAGCCTCAGTCAGATTTATTGTCACATAATGAGCAGCAACGTTTCGACATAGCAATAGGTCTTTGTTTTTTGCCTTCTTTTGGATCAACAGCAAAAACATATGAGGAAGGCTGATTTTGATAGACGCAAGTCTCTTTTCAGCTATGTAACTATATAACTATGTAACAGCAGAACCAGCAACAGGCATCCGTATTACAGGTGGGTAGTTCTCCAAGTGAGTGCCAAGTTTCACCGTCTCTTATATGTTTTCCAAAAGAGTGGGTAGTCTGTACTTTTCCACCAAGTTTCTCATCAGTGCAGCCCAGGAAAGACCTATCACAAGCGCATACAAACCATTATCTGGAAATCTATTCATAAACAGGACTCTACATAGGACACAAGGTCACACATTTAGACTGGAAGAAAGGAGATTTCATCTAAGGCAAAGAGAAGTTATTTTTACAGTAAGAACAATAAGGATATGGAATTCTCTGCCTGAAGAGGTGGTTTTATCAGAGTCCATACAGATGTTTAAACTGCAATTGGATAAATACTTGCAAAAACATAACATACAGGGATATCATTTCTAATTAGTGGGGTAATAGCTGCTTGATCCAAGGAGTCATCTGACTGCTATTTTGGGGTTAAGAAGGAATTTTTTCCCAATTTGTTGCAAGATTGGAAGCGCTTCAGACTGGGTTTTTTGCCTTCTTTTGGATCAACAGCAAAAACATATGTGAGGAAGGCTGATCTTGATGAACGCAAGTCTCTTTTCAGCTATGTAACTATGTAACTATGTAACAGCAGACAGGCATCCGTATTACAGGTGGGTAGTTCTCCAAGTGAGTGCCAAGTTTCACGGTCTCTTATACGTTTTCCAAAAGAGTGGGCAGTCTGTACTTTTCCACCAAGTTTCTCATCAGTGCAGCCCAGGAAAGAGCTATCATGAGTGCTGGATGGGACTGGCAGCTGGCCAGGCTGTTCAGGACCACCAAAGATGCCATGTCATGTCTGTGTGGTTAGCTTAACTCTTATTTATCGTCTAGCACTATACTATCTTCATGATGGTATGCAGCCCCTCGATGTTGAATCATGCTATTTGCACAGTTTTATGCTGTGTCATGCCTGTCAGCTTAATTATTTGCTGTGAAACACATAAGTATGTGCTTATGAGACCAGCACCATCTTGTCTATCTACTTGTATTAGTAATATCAGGTTGGCTCAGAAGTAATCAATTAACTCCTAATATTATTACTTCATTACATCCATTATTTTGATACTGAAAGGTTAAATTTCAATTATTTACAATAATTGACGATCGTCCAAAACTTATCAAAGTTCGTGATGAGGAGTCCCACGTAAAGTAAGGGAAGATTCTTTAAGATGTGGAGTAAGGTCAAATCTTCATAATTGTATGTTTAGGATTCAATGGAACATATGTGGAGAGAAGAAGAAACAGGACTCCAATGGTACAGTATGTAGATACGTTGAAAATTAAATAATAAAATAAATCTTACTCACAATTTTCAGAGCTGAGGATCCAGCTCTGATGTTAAGCACGTGAAGTGGAATAATCCCCACTCATGGATATATGGAGTAGATTTCAAATGACGATGATAAGTTTTGGACGATCGTCAATTATTTTTTATAACATATCTTATACATTGTTTTATTATTTATTGCATTTTATATATTTTAGTATATACTTTAGGCGCACCCTTATTGTACTGTTTGTTTTGTGTTCCTCTAATCATTAGGGAATTATAGGGGATTCCCTTTTGAGGAGTGCAGCCTTCATTTCTTGTGGCCATTAAGCGCTGATTTTTTTCTGTTTTCTCTAACATAAAAACAATGTTTAAACAGATTGAGGAACTGAGGAAGAGAATGGTTCCTAGAAAGGCAAAATAGGGGTTTTGTCACATAGCTCCCCCCCCCCTAGTTCCATAGGACAGCATACCCGCCTGCTTGGGGATGTTCGGTCAAGTTGGTTATTTTTCTAGCTTCCGAAAGTGCAAAACCAGGGACACCCAGGGAAAGCCACTAATGGCGGTTGGGGAGATTTAATTCCCAAACAGGGCCTATGTATATGGCCCATAGTCAGTGGGCAAGAGGCTAGCATCCACACTCCTCCAGGAGCCCGTGGTGAACGTCCAGGCAGAGAGGCGTTCGTCACAATAATCAAATGGCAAAAAGTTTAAAATTTGATTTCCTCACCTACTGACACCTTAACTCATAGATTAAGTCATTCAGAGCAAGTAATTTATTGCCTTGTTTTTTCTAGAGAACTGCGGGATAGCCTTTGCACACCAAACATTCTCATATAATAAATGGGGGGCATCTGGAGAAGATAAGTTAAAAAAAGTTAAAGGATTGTCCCAACAAATGAAGGACCTGGAGGAGGAGTTAATGATCCACTTGTTAAACACATGTAAGATCTATGTGTTGTAATTTTGTCACTGGTCTATATTTCCAATTAACGTTTCACAATTTTGAATATGAATTGGCAGCAAATTCGCCTAAACATTGTGTTGGCATTTGATTACATTATAATCAGCTGTTTGTAACTGAGTCAAACACCTGCTTTTAAATAGTACAATACAACCAAAATATTGGAAAGAAATACAATAACTTCAATAACTAACAAGTCCCTCTATTCTCTATCATTTGAATGGTTTATCTTCTGGAAGTCAGAGTGCCTTTGTTTTAATCATCAGGAAAGATTTGACAGAATACACATTTGTACGTAATGATTCGTAATTCCTTTTTAATTTGAAACAATCAAAACATCAAAAGTGACAACGGGTTATTTTCCATGCATTAATAAGCTGCAGCATATTGCTCCTTGACCATGTACCATGGTTCTCTGCTCAAAATGAGTTAGAACTTAATCAATACTGTAGATCCTGATTGTACAATATAAATGAGATAAATGAGATAATGACTAAGACAAGGAGGAGGTCAATCTAATTTTATTTACAAAGCCCGGTAAACCCATCCAATTTCATTGGACCACAGAAAATCTTATCAGCAAGCATGCAGAAGGCTAAATGTGCTCACAGGGGGACATATACTGCGGCACATTGAATCAGGGATTGCAAAGCCAAATAAACAAAACTATTTGAGAGAAAAGATATGCTAACCTGTTAATCTATGCCACAATATATTCTTGTTAATCTTTTTAACACTAAAAGTAATGTACAAAGGAAAACAGCAATCCGGATGGTAAGAAACAGTTTTTGCATTTATACTAGCTCGAAAAAGACCTCTAGCAAAATGAAGGGCATAAGATATTCCACACAGCTCTTTTTGATGTCTTTTATATCCAAAACAAAAATAGTGTCCTTATTATTACATTGCTATTGTTGGCAAGTTTCATTTTGTTGGCTAACTCCCGGGATGAGAGTAATAAGGATATACATTGAGAACAAAAAACAGCATTTAAAAATAAAATGAAGATGGCTTAATCAGAACATTGGGAAATAAGGCTTCTTAACCCCTTAAGGACACATGGCGGAAATATTCCGTCACGATTCCCTTTTATTCCAGAAGTCCCCTTAAGGACACATGATGGAAATATTCCGTCATGATTCCCTTTTATTCCAGAAGTTGTGTCCTTAAGGGGTTAAATGGGCATGTGTCGTCTATGTATACATGGGCTGATGCAAACACAGTGCTTGCTGTTAGTCAGTTCTATATACTATCTATCATGGGAAAAAGAAAGTACACCCTCTTTCAATTCTATGGTTTTGCATATCAGGACATAATAACAATCATCTGTTCCTTAGCATGTCTTAAAATTAGGTAAATACAACCTCAGATGAACAACAACACATGACATATTACACCACCTAAATAGTAAACTTCCCCCCTAGTCTATTCAAGCACCCAAGCCAGCCCACTGAGGGTGGACCATGCAGGGTGTACTGCTTCAGCTCTCTCTGCAGAGTCCTAGTGCCCTTAGCATAGCGCAAGCATGTCTAATGATGTGCACACACTTCGCTTTCTGGGGACAGTTCCCTGGTGTCCCCAAAAGTGGGACATCAAGGAACAAAGTCAGGATGGCAGGGCATGGCTCTTCAGTAAGGATAATCCTTCCAAAATCAGGACTCTTGGGAAGCCTGCACAAGCTGCACAGTGCAGCATGAGTCTCCGGTTAGTCTTTTCTAGTTAGAAACATAGAAACATAGAATGTGACGGCAGATAAGAACCATTCGGCCCATCTAGTCTGCCCAATTTTCTAAATACTTTCATTACTCCCTAGTCTTATCTTATATTTAGGATAGCCTTATGCCTATCCCACGCATGCTTAAACTCCTTTACTTTGTTAACCTCTACCACTTCAGCTGGAAGGCTATTCCATGCATCCACTACCCTCTCAGTAAAGTAATACTTCCTGATATTATTTTTAAACCTTTGTCCCTCTAATTTAAGACTATGTCCTCTTGTTGTGGTAGTTTTTCTTCTTTTAAATATAGTCTCCTCCTTTACTGTGTTGATTCCCTTTATATATTTAAATGTTTCTATCATATCCCCCCTGTCTCGTCTTTCCTCCAAGCTATACATGTTAAGATCCTTTAACCTTTCCTGGTAAGTTTTATCCCGCAATCCATGAACCAGTTTAGTAGCCCTTCTCTGAACTCTCTCTAAGGTATCAATATCCTTCTGGAGATACTGTCTCCAGTACTGCGTACAATACTCCAAGTGAGGTCTCACCAGTGTTCTGTACAATGGCATGAACACTTCCCTCTTTCTACTGCTAATACCTTTCCCTATACAACCAAATTAAATTAATTTTCATGATTTCTTGTCAAGGGACTGGAAAATGATGTGGAAGATACATGTGCCACAATACCTCTCCTGTAACAGGTATATTTACACCTGCTCCTGGAGTTGATTTAATTCACCCACAGTGTCAGTCACGTATTTCTCTCTGAAGTGTACTTTTCAAATACACGGCAGGCTGATTTTCTGGGAAGATTAAAATAGAAAAGGACAGAACTTTCAATACATGTTTCTGCCAAACTGAGTTTAGCCTTAAAAATTAGAGTCTCTGACAAGAATAGAATCGAGCTGGGCACGATGTGGATCAGAAGTTTAATAAAAAAAAATAGCTACACCTTTACCATCCTAAACCATTTACAGAAAATAAAATGCTGAAGTGAAATGGAAAAAATAAGACTTTTTAATTTAAAATGCACACATGCAAACTAAAGGTTTACATATATACGTGAAAATATTCAACAAGACAGCAGCCGACTCTGTATTCAGAACTCAACGAGATTGAAATATTTCTTTAGAGATTTGCAGAGACAACGGTTCTACGGTGTTCTTATATTTTACACGTTTTCCCACAACAGAAAACAGTGAAGATATATGAAGAACATTACTTGAATGCATCCTTAATTAGTAAATATAAACAGATAGGAAAGACAAAGACATGGAAGATCAATGAAGCAGCAGAAGAGGGATGCTCCTGACACTAAACCAAATGAGAGTAACACTGCGGAACCTTTTCTGGCAATCTGAGCTCTAATTAGCCTAATGATTCATGCCCTTAAAACATGTCATAAGCAGACAAACATGAACACACATGGCAGAGGTACACTGTGATGACATCATTAGCACCTGGGACAAAAATTTTAAAAATAGAACATATCGAGCACATTAAGTAGGTTTTATTCAGCTAAGATAAAATGTAATATATTTTGTAAAAAAAAATATAAACATAAAATGCCAAAATTACACATATGTATATTAACAGAAAATATATAGGGGTTGTGCTAACAGATGATATTATTATGCACATCTCAAAGATTCATATGATGAAGGGGTGTGAACATTTTTCATCAGCATTGCAAGATGAGGCATCAACAATTGAAACAGTATATACACATATGTTACATAATCTATGGGCAGATCGTGCTTTCAAATTCTGTATCGCACGGTGGGAAGTCCCACTGTAAAATATATGAAAGCCATATTAAGTAGTGTGATCCAACACTTAAATTGTTAGACTAGACAGCAGCGGTGGGAATAACACATCTCAGCAACCAGTCTGCGATAAGAGTCATTGACTTAAAGTATGCTTTATTAATACATATGTGAGATTGTAGTGTGCCTCCTAGCACCTCTAGACAACCATGACATATTTTATATTAATAAACCAACATACACATCTAATTTTGATGCCAAGTCCATACTCGACAACTTTGCTCTGACAAGGGTGCACCAGTGACAATTCCCATCAATTAACATGAAAAAGATCCATGATTCTGGCTGGAATTCAGGTAATTAAAGCCAGTCATTAAAGTCGTTAAACTAGTTAACCTTCACTTTCATTCTTCTAATATGGTAAACTTGTTTTGTTAACTGTAATGAAAGTTTTGTGTTTTTTTATTTAAAGAGACATGCATCGCTTGACACTTTTTTTTTTTAAACAAGCAAGCAAAACATTATGTAATAAACATTTCTAAACTTACTAGAATCATAGTCAGATTGCACAGTTGGGCACACCTCTAAGCTAGGGTAGCTTCCCCAGCCTCCCCCTCCTTTTTACTCACCTATATTTGCTTCAGACCAATCCACTAATTGAGAAACAGGGCATTATAGTGCAAAAGAATGAAGCTCCTCATTCTCCCTGCAGGGACTAGCACACCAGGAGAGAGAAAGCAGATACCAGAGCATGCTATGCACACTGATCAGACTCACTCTCTTCTCACCCTGCCAGGATGTTGCATGGTGAAGCTATCTTACAACTGCACATGCGTAAATCTGTCAGGCATGCACAATTCACTTTAATAGCATTCCAAGGGAGAGGATTCTGATTGGCTAGATTCCCCTGAAGTGGGCGAGGAAATCATAAGAAATTAGAAGCAAGTTAATATGCAAGAAAGTCATGTTTACCTGCTTTTTTTCAACCTGCAGAGTGAGGCAACTGTCTCACTCAAAGCTCAAGCTTTTGAATAAGACTCTTTTTGACTCTCCATTAGTTTAAAGGGATAATCCAGACGTGGACCCCTTGCTCACGGTGCCTAGGGAGATATCAGCTATGCCTCACTGATGATGCCTAACAAGGCTGAAACGATCGTCTGGGGTTGCTGTATCTCTCGTGCAGAGAGAACTTGCTGGCATTTCAGATCTGGACTGCCCGTATGGGTGGGACCAGTCTGATATGCTTCAGATATGTTCTCTCTGTAATGGCACAAGATGAGCAAAAATCAGCTTGAGAACTGAGCGGGGACTGACCGAAGGGCAGGCTATTTCAGCTGCTGCCCGTTCTCAGTATTCTCTTGCGACCCATTTTTGACTCTCCTTTTGAATAAGACAGTTGTCTCAAAATTATGCATATCCCTTTAAAGGATTCATATGACTTGTTTTTTGTGTTAAGAGCCTGTCCATACAGTAACACAAATGTTTACACACAGTCATCCACTGGAGGTGCTTCAAATTAAGATCCTGCAATCTTTGCAGGAATGGCATTCAGCATTTTTACACTCAACATGAAGACATCCACTGGGATAATACATCTATGAGGAGATAGTGATTGGTGCAGTGAGGTAAAATAGACATAGATTCTAGCAAGTAAAGTTGAATGTTTGAGAAGTACAATATTTAAAAGGAGAGTAATGGTTCGACTGTGTTATTATATTATAAAGTATCACTGCTCTGTTAATAAATTAAATATGAGTACCGTATGTAACATGTGCAATAACAAAATAATACCGTAGAATGGTCTCGCTACACTGTAGCTTTCTGTACTGCTTTAAACATAAAAAGGTTGGTTGTGGTTAGCCTTTAATCCCCCAGTGGATGGCTTCAGGTAAGTAAACCTACCTTAAACTGCACCCCTCAGCCACTGGACTCCAACCAAAGATGTCACCTTTGGGGCTCATTGTATAGATACACTTTACTAAATTATTGTTAAACAACCTCCTGTACACTTACATCTATGAGGAGATAGTGATTGGTGCAGTGAGGTAAAATAGACATAGATTCTAGCAAGTAAAGTTGAATGTTTGAGAATGTTTGAGAAGTACAATATTTAAAAGGAGAGTAATGGTTCAACTGTGTTATTATATTATAAAGTATCACTGCTCTGTTAATAAATTAAATATGAGTACCGTATGTAACATGTGCAATAACAAAATAATACCGTAGAATGGTCTCGCTACACTGTAGCTTTCTGTACTGCTTTAAACATAAAAAGGTTGGTTGGGGTTAGCCTTTAATCCCCCAGTTGATGGCTTCAGGTAAGTAAACCTACCTTAAACTGCACCCATCAGCCACTGGACTCCAACCAAAGATGTCACCTTTGGGGCTCATTGTATAGATACACTTTACTAAATTATTGTTAAACAACCTCCTGTACACTTACATTGATCTTTAACCAGTTGATTTAAGTATCTTTGAAAAGAATACATCATCTTATGACAACAATTCTGATATCAAAAACGTATCCATTGTGCTGTTGGTTGTCTATACAGTAAATCTTTTAAATGGATTGGGATTATAAAATTAAACAGTTGACTCCTGTTGGTGTTCTATTGTGGAACATGGATACAAGAAAGTAATTTATACCAGAATTGTATGATTCATATATTAAATCATGTTTGAGGCAAAACCTTTGTAGACAAGTAGTTGACCCAGATTTATAATAAATACACACATAAATAAATAAATAAAATGTTACCATTAAATTAGAATTTATTCAAACATGTGTACATTAGAAATGTATTATGTTACTACTCTACCTCAAAGTAAAATGATATTCTGATTTAGAGAAACTGAAGTTGGTTTTAATATTTGCATCCCGTGAGGATTATAAAAACTAATTAGAAAGCTAGGTTGTCCTAACAGAAAATCCAGTTTATGTCTGACTAGTTATATGAGAAGCTGTAATTTATATTATGTTACAATTTTCATCCCTTGCAGTTAGGGACACTTCAATAGGGGGAATTTAATAAAAATGATGGGTGTTTTTGTTGATAGACCATATGAATAATGCAAGCTTATAGAATAATGTCTAGATGCATCATCGCTTGTCCTCTAATGTAGATTCCACAAAGATAAAATGCTTATTATGAACGATTAATAATATCCTTTTGTGTTCATAACATAGCTCTCTTTATTGCACTTGATTAAATGTGATTTTGAATAACATCTTTAATATAAGACTACCATTAAAACAGCTGCAGGAAATCACAGCACTAGACTGATAAAAAGAAATGCTATTTCTGTTCAAGGATAACAAAGGAACACATTGCTTTTGACTCCCATAGGCTTCTGTCACTTTCAGTGAATTCAAGTACTGAAAGTCATCAATTGCCAAAGAAGCACAGGGGAAAAAGACATTACTTATTAGGACAAGTCTGACAAGACATTTATCCGGTATTTTCTAACAATACACATATCAAGCATTCTTGATGAGTGTGGAAAAATGAGCAGGAAAATGAAAAGCTTTGTCATTGTAAATAGCAACCTAATCAATTACATTCATACCAAAAAGCATAAGAGAAATCACTGGTTTGTTCTGATAAAACCTGCAGAAAAGGGAAAACATCTTTTTTGTTTATTTGTCCGGTTACATATTTTCAAAGTTATGGATATTGGGAAATGGATACAACTAACTAAATAATACATTTAAAGGGACACTCTGGTCATTTCAGGATCACAAATGCAATTTCAAGAATATAAGGTTAAAAACAAAACAAACAAAAAAACATCATAGTTCTACCAACATGGCTCCCATGACAAAGTAGTAAGAAAATTAGAAAGAGATAGATATGGTAGTTCTTTTTCTCCCTAAAGTCTTGCACAGCATTTTCTTATTGTAGTCAATGAGGGCAGTCAGGATCGTAAAGCATTTAACTTGAAAGGAAACAAAAAGAGAGGATTGCTTGAACAAATAGAGGTGTGGTAGAGACTCCAGGCAATATTCCTCAAACCTAGTGAAAAACGTAAGTAACAGCTAAAATTGTTTACATGGAATAATTCTCCAGCTCGGCTCTAGTCACAGCTTGGCTATTCTACCTTCAGTTTTATCATTTAGATTTATATTGCTAAAATCCTGAGTTTATTGAATAACATTTAAAGTCTTTTAAACAATGCATTGCAGTGGTATACCATGGAACACATAACTGTGATAAACTGCATTTGTTACCCCACTGTTCCTGTATGCCTCCTATGTCCATTATGGTTATATATTCAAGGCACACAACATCCGGCTACCTTCCAATTTTGGGGTTGGGAAGGAATTGGTGGAATGAGTTTGGCTCTGGGTGCATACCAGTAATACAGCTTGACCAAAATGGGCAGGCCCAGAAAGGAGAATGGCAACCTGACTGGCAGCCTGCAGGCACATTTAATAATGAACTCACACTGTGCTGGTTGAGGATAGATCCCTGATGTCCCTAGATGCAGGACATCAGGGTAACAACTAAGGATGGAACACCAAAATAAGGACTGTCCCTTCCTCCATGCTAATATAATATATCAAAGTATACATCAAAGTATCCTGGCAGTGAAGTAGAGTGGACTGGAATGCACATGCATGAACAATGACAACTTCAGTGTACTAGTCAGTGGGGGTACTAGACACCGTTGAGTAAGCATGTGTGCTGTTTGGCCGTCCCATTCAAAAAGACTGAGCGAGTAGAGGATGGAATCTGCATCAAATTTGACGTTAAGCTTTAACATTCCTTCGCAGAAACTATTCGGATGATTCAGAAGGGGACAAAGTAATAAATGCAGCACAAATAAAAGTGTGGCACATATGCTTCAGGATAATTGAGAATCTGTTGAAAGTCATCAACGTTCTGAAGATTGATTGAGAAATGCAATACAAAAGTGGCTGCAGCTATGGGCAACTGGTAATCAGCAGCTTCATCGAGACAGCGAGCACAAACTAAAATTAACTTTGAAAGGAAATATATTTCCAACCATCGATGAGATTCAGGTAAATATGACAGCTGATGGAGAATTCAACAAAGGATTTTGCATACTGAACAGTGGAAGAGACGCTGGAAGAACTGTGTGAGGTCCCAAGGTGCCTACGTAGAAAGGAACTATGTCCTTGTACAATGTTTCTTGTATCTTATATAAATCTTGTGTATATATATATACATATATATATATATATATATATATATATATATATATATATACTGCTCAAAAAAATAAAGGGAACACAAAAATAACACATCCTAGATCTGAATGAATTAAATATTCTTCTGAAATACTTTGTTCTTTACATAGTTGAATGTGCGGCCAACAAAATCACACAAAAATTTAAAAATGGAAATCAAATTTTTCAACCCATGGAGGTCTGGATTTGGAGTCACACTCAAAATTAAAGTGCAAACACACACTACAGGCTGATCCAACTTTGATGTCAAAATGAGGCTCAGTAGTGTGTGTGGCCTCCACGTGCCTATATGACTTCCCTATAATGCCTGTGCATGCTCCTGATGAGGTGGCGGATGGTCTCCTGAGGGATCTCCTCCCAGACCTGGACTAAAGCATCTTCCAACTCCTGGACAGTCTATGGTGCAACGTGACATTGGTGGATGGAGCGAGACATGATGTCCCAGATGTGCTCAATTGGATTCAGGTCTGGGGAACGGGTGGGCCAGTCCATAGCATCAATGCCTTCGTAGTGCAGGAACTGCTGACACACTCCAGCCACATGAGGTCTAGCAATGTCTTGCATTAGGAGGAACCCAGGGCCAACCGCACCAGCATATGGTCTCACAAGGGGTCATCTCGGCACCTAATGGCAGTCAGGCTACCTCTGGCGAGCACATGGAGGGCTGTGCGGCCCCCCCAAAGAAATGCCACCCCACACCATTACTGACCCACTACCAAACCGGTCATGCTGGAGGATGTTGCAGGCAGCAGAACGTTCTGTCACGTCTGTCACATGTGCTCAGTGTGAACCTGCTTTCATCTGTGAAGAGCACAAGGCACCAGTGGCGAATTTGCCAATCTTGGTGTTCTCTGGCAAATGTCAAATGTCCTGCACGGTGTTGGGCTGTAAGCACAACCCCCACCTGTGGACATCAGGCCCTCATACCACCCTCATGGAATCTGTTTCTGACCATTTAAGCAGACACATGCACATTTGTGGCCTGCTGGAGGTCATTTTGCAGGGCTCTGGCAGTGCTCCTCCTGTTCCTCCTTGCACAAAGACTGAGGTAGTGGTCCTGCTGCTGGGTTGTTGCCCTCCTACGGCCTCCTCCATGTCTCCTGATGTACTGGCCTGTCTCCTGGTAGCGCCTCCATGCTCTGGACACTACGCAGACAGACACAGCAAACTTTCTTGCCACAGCTCGCATTGATGTGCCATGGATGAGCTGCACTACCTGAGCCACTTGTGTGGGTTGTAGACTCCATCTCATGCTACCACTAGAGTGAAAGCACCGCCAGCATTCAAAAGTGACCAAAACATCAGCCAGGAAGCATAGGAACTGAGAAGTGATCTGTGGTCACCACCTGCAGAACCACTCCTTTATTGGGGGTGTCTTGCTAATTGCCTATAATTTACACCTGTTATATATATATATATATATATATACATACACACACACAAGGTATGATATGGTAATATATATATATATATATATATATATATATATATAAATCCAGGGCTCCTGGACTCCATCTTTGACAAAATAAATACCTGGTGCTCTGGTCACATAAAGTATAAATATTGAAAGAAATACCAGCACTCCAGGATTTTGTAAGAAAAAGATGAGTTCTTCTTTATTCTTACAGTTCCAAACAGTCAACGTTTCAGCTCTTGTACAGAGCTTTCATCTTGTCCTGTCATCATGTCTATACAAGAGCTGAAACGTTGACTGTTTGGATTTTTACAAAATCTTGGAGTGCCGGTATTTCTTTCAAAATATATATATATATATATATATATATATATATATATATATATATATATACAGTTTAACCTTTACCTATTAATCAATTTTCCAGGTAGAGGGTTACAGCGGCTGCATACAATTAATATAATATATTTTGCTTTTATGCAATACTCTAATGTTTTCATAACAGGTTTGTAGATTACATGGAAGGAGTCTATAATATAAAACAAATGAAGAATAAATAAATTGTTTTGAAGTTCTCAAATCGGCTACAACAATGCCATGCATTACATGTCATTGCAAACGAGAGAAAAGCATTCTAATTAATTAGCCCGGACAAAAAAGAAAAAATATTCCTCAATAGGTCAATCCAATCTTTCCTTTTAATCATCAATAATAATGGTCTTTTAAGTTACTGAGATAAGAGAACAGCTTTATCACTAGAACAGGGACATAATTAAGCCTAGAGTAGCTGTGTGATAAAATCAATAAGATAAAACGCACTCATAAATTGATTTGCACCAGTGGCATGTAAGAAACGCTCTGTTATACAACAAATAATGATTTTGTTGGGCTTTGTAAAGTCTTAATTTTGAAGACTGTACTTGCATGATGATATGCCAAATTCTCAAATTTATATATGTGAATGAATATCCAAGAGTAGACATTAATAACCATTCGATGCAGTGGAGCAGAACACATTATATGGTGGCCCATTTAAGTCACCCCTTCTTTTTGGTTTACTTAAAAATGCACCAAAAAAAGTGTGAAGGCTTACAACAAAGGGGAAAAAGTCACATAAAATGATAATTCCTTGCCCTGTGGGCCCCCACATCTTGAAATTAACACATACATTAAAGGGACTCTGTAGTCACCAAAACAACTACAGCTTAGTGTATTTGTTCTGGGCAGTATTATTATTCCTTTCAGGCTTTTTGTAGTAAACATTGTCTTTCAGAGAAAAGGTACTGTATACATTACCGCCTAGGGACACCTCCAGTGGCCACTCCTCAGATGGCTATTAGAGGTGATTCCTGGGGCAGTGCTGTGCAGTGTGCAGGACTGACATTCAATGCCTCCACCCTCTGCATGGACACACTGAACTTTCCCCATAGAGATGCATTGATTTAATTAATTTGTTTTATGTGATGCTGATTGGCCAAGACTGTGTTTGGCTTGTGCTGGCTCTGCCCCTGATCTGCCTCCTTGACAGATTTAGCCAATCCAAACATATGTTTGTGATTGGCTCAGATAAACACTTTTGATTATGTCAGCCAAGCAGGCAAATTGGGGGCAAAGCCAGCAGCAGCAGAATGAAATGAAAGTAAAAAAACAACAACTTGTACAATAGTCTCAGTCCTTAAGGAGTTAAATATCTTCAATATCTTGAATGCAAATAAACAAGGCAAAAATATTTTCATGAAACAGACAAGCCTATTTAAAAAAAAAAAAACATATAGTAACACAGATGCCAAATAACAGATTCTCCTTAAAAATATTTGTTCAGTATAGAGAACATTTGTTTGATAAACTTTCTTTAGAAACTTTAACGCAGAGGGAGATTGTAAGGAAATCAAGAAGTGAAATTCATTCAATGTGCTAACAGAATATTACTATCAAGCACACTTTAATTAGAAAAGAAATGTTTAAAAAATAAAATAAAATAATATTTATGTAATTGGAACTTTAGCTTCTGCAATATGGCAAGATAAATAAGACCAATAAACATGATAAAGAATTATCTGTATTGGTTCAGAGCACATGAAGACTTAGGGGTGTAGAAAGGATGTATGGGGAAGTATGAGGAAGCAACATATTAAAGAACTTGTTCTAGAAAGATAATTGTCTAGAAATAAATCCATCTTTCTCAACCTTAACCTCGCGTTCTTCAACTAGATAGTTGATACTGTATCTCTACAAGAAATTACTTGAAAAAATCTGAAACTTGAACTCTTTCTAAAAGAGAGGTCTACAATAGAAGCTTTACAAACTAAAGCTCATTATCAGTACTGGAATAAGGCAGATCGTCTTTTAGCAAATCAGGTCAAAACGGTTCAATGTCTCCTATTGGCAAAATAACTAACAAACGAAAGAGAGAACCACTGACAACTTCAATGGCAGAAACTCTTGCTTTCCCTGAAGTATAATCAGAAAAAAACCCCACTAAATCTAAATAGATAAAATGAGTAAGAAGGTGTAATATTGTTAGGAAATGCCAGGAAAGGCATGAATAGTGGACACATGCTGTTGGTTAGAAACAGTGCATTCAAAAAGTATTCTGACTCCATTTTATTCCCATTTATTTTATGTTGCATCCTTATGCAACAATTGTGTATTTTACAAAAAAAAAAATCATTCTTATGACAAAGTAAAATACCAGATTTCTTAAGCCATTGCAAATATATTAAACAGAAAACACTGAAATATTGCATTGACATAGGCACTCAGCACTTGTTGTTGAAGCATCTTTAGCAGCGATTACAGTATTAATTATTTTTGAATTTGGGTGATTTCTGCCATTTAACACTGCAGATCATCCTCACAAGCACTGTCAGGTTGGATTGGGACATTCACTGGTCATTTTCAGATCTCTCCAAAAATGTTTCATTGGGTTCAAGTGCTGGCTGTTGCTGGGCCACTCAACGACATTCACATAGTTGTCACTAAGCCACTCTTGCATTATCTTGGCTGTGTTTGTGTCACTGTCATGTTGGAAAGTGAACCTTCAGCCCATTCTGAGGTCCAGAGCACTCTGAATTAGTTTTTCATTAAGCATATATCTGTATTTTGAGTTCGGTTTTCCCTCAACCATGATCATTCTCCCAGTTCCTGCCACTGTAAAACACTCTGAAAGCATGACGCTACCACCACCATACTTCACCATTGGGATGGTATTTTGCAGGTGAGGAGCAGTGCCTGGCTTCTTCCAGACACAATACTTTGAATTGAAGCATAACAGTTATATTTTCATTTTCCCAGGCCAGAGAATCATTTTTTCCCCACAGTCTGAGAATCCTTTAGAATTTTTTATTTTATTTTTTTTGTAAAATTGCTAATTTTTATGTATCTTGCAGTGAGGAAAGGCTTTTGTTTGGCCATAAAATCTAAATTAGTGGAGTGTTACAGTGATGGTTATCTTTCCACAAGTTTTCCCGATCTCCACACATAATCTCTAGACCCAAAGTGACTATCAGCTTCTTGGTGACCTCTCTTAAAGGCTCTTATCTCTCATTTGCTCAGTTTGACATGGTGGTCAGCTCTAGGAAGAGACCTGGGTGTTCTAAACTATATCCAAATAAGAATTATGAAGGCCATGGAGGTCCTCTTGTGAACCTTCAATGCAATTAAATCTGTTTGTATCTTTCCTCAGATCTGTGCCTCAACTCAATCCTGCCTCTGAGTCCTGAAGTCAATTCCTGTGGCCTCATAATTCGTTTTTGTTTATATGCTCAGATTTGAATTTACAGTTGTGAGACATTATATAGATGTGTGTGCCTTTCCAAAGCATTACCATTCTATTGAATTTACAGATGGACTATAATCAAAATGTAGAAACATAAGATGATCCAGAGAAATAGGTGGCACCCATGATACATTTCAAGAGTCAAAGCAACAGGTTTGTATGTATACTTGGGTCAATGCAATATTTTAGTTTTTTCTTTTCAATAGTTTTGTAAGGTTTCAAAATATTTTGCTTTGTAATTGTGGGATAATGAGTGTAGATTGATGTGAAACAAACAATTATTTAAACAACAGTAACATAAATCTGCAACATAAAAATGTAAAAAGAATGACGGGATCTGACTACATATAACAATTCATGGTCATGTACATATTTTTTTTCAAAATTGTAATACATCTCAAATAATAATGCTATAATGTTCCCTGATGCAGGTGAAACTCTAAACAATTGTCTTGCATGTGTAGATTATCACCCAGACCATTTCATCTCAATAAAGTGGTCTATGTACACTGGTCCTGTACTTTTAACCCGTTTTGTAAATACACCAATGTTTACATTAAAGGTTAAGTAAGCCTCTAATGGCTGTCTTCTTGACAGCCATGACAGGTGCTTCTGTCTCCATAACTGCGTAACATTTGGTCCTGCAATCAAATGATGCTGTGCAATGCTTTGGATTGAATGAGATCGCAGGTGAAGTCAGCATGGTTGCGGACATCATTTAAAGCAGACCTGGAGGCCGCAGTAGAGGAGTCCCAGAGCTGAAACCGAAGTGAGCAATAATTATTTAACTTTATCTTTACAGAGCATAGATGGGTGAGCAATGTGTACATTGCAAGAAGGGAATATATATACAGGAAATGACAATTGTTATTTTCCTGACAGTATGTATTAATGATTTAAAAAAAATCTAGCAGTGGAACAGCAAGTATCTTAAAAAACATTTTTTTAAATATTACTTTTTGTTTTGTTTTGTATGGCTTTGACTTCCTACAAAGGAACAATAGTAATAGTTAATTAGGTAATACTAATTAGACATTCACTTTAGAAAACAAGAAGCGGGCACCATCGTATACCAGTTTCTAAACATTGTTCATGCCACAATTACATTTTGGTGCAGTTTAAATAATGTAAGCTATATTTTTTTTGTCCCTTGATTCATGATTTGTCCATGTGGCATTTCAGTCTGAACAAATTTTATCTATGCAATTGTTTTGGGAAAACCAATCTGGATGAATCAAAAGGGCCCACAAATGTATCATACGATCTATTGCAAAATATTTACATACAGTAAGGGAAAAAAGTATTTGATTCCCTGCTGATTTTGAACATTTGCCCAATGATAAAGAAAGTATCAGTCTATAATTTTAATGGTAGGTTTATTGTAATAGTGAGAGACAGAATAACAAAACAAAAATTAAGAAAAACGCATGTCAAAAAAGTTATAAATTGATTTGCATGTCAATCCCTCTGTGGGATTAAGGTCTGGAGACTGGCTAGGTCACTCTAGGACCTTAATGTGCTTCTTCTTGAGCCACTCCTTTGTTGCCTTGGCTTTGTGTTTTGGGTCATTGTCATGCTTGAATACCCATCCACGACCCATTTTCAATGAGGGAAGGATGTTCTCACCCAAGATTTGACGGTACATGGCCCCGTTGATCGTCCCTTTGATGCGGTGCAGTTGTCCTGTCCCCTTAGCAGAAAAAGACCCACCAAAGCATAATGTTTTCACCACCATGTTTGACGGTGGAGATGGTGTTCTTAGGGTCATAGGCATCATTCCTCCTCCTCCAAGCACGGCGAGTTGAGTTGATGCCAAAGAGCTTGCTTTTGGTCTCATCTGACCACAACACTTTTACCCAGTTCTCCTCTGAATCATTCAGATGTTCATTGGCAAACTTCAGACGGGCCTGTACATGTGCTTTCTTGAGAAGGGGGCCTTGCGGGCACTGCAGGATTTCAGTCCTTCACGGCATAGTGTTTTACCAATTGTTTTCTTGGTGACTATGGTCTCAGCTACCTTGAGATCATTAACAAGATCCTCCTGTGTAGTTCTGGGCTGATTCCTCACCGTTATCATGATCATTGAAACTTCACGAGGTGATATCTTGCATGGAGCACCAGACCGAGGGAGACTGACAGTTATTTTGTATTTCTTCCATTTGCAAATAATTGCACCAACTGTTGTCACCTTCTCACCAAGCTGCTTGGCGATGGTCTTGTAGCCCATTCCAGCCTTGTGGAAGTCTACAACCTTGTCCCTGACATCAATGGACAGCTCTTTGGTCTTGGACATGGTGGAAAGTTTGGAATCTGAATGATTGATTGCTTCTGTGGACAGGTGTCCTTTATACAGGTAACTAGCTGAGATTAAGAGTGCTCCTAATCGCAGCTCATTACCTGTAAAAAAAGACACGTGGGAGCCAGAAATCTTGCTGATTTCTCTCATTGACATGCAAATCAATTTATAACTTGTTTGACATGGGTTTTTCTGGATTTTCGTTTTGTTATTCTGTCTTTCACTGTTAAAATATACCTACCATTAAAATTATAGACTGATCATTTCATTGTCAGTGGACAAACGTTCAAAATCAGCAGGGGATCAAATACTTTTTTCCCTCACTGTAAAACAAATATTACATATATATTTAGCAGTACACTGATGGGTGCTTTTTTATGCTACTTGTTTCTCAGGTCAAGGGTTAAGAAGTAACTAACAGAGGGAACAAAGGGAGGAGAAATAAAATAACACTGTCCCTATTTATTAGGGACAATCCCTACTTTGTGCCCAAATCCCTCAGTCCCTCATTTCTAAAAGCTCCATAGTATTGGTGTGTCTGAGTTTATAGCATAGCTCCACAGCAATAATGCATGTCTTTAAACTACAAATGTGTATAGAAATTAATTTGTGTAAATAGGATACATTGTTATTTTTTTATTGAATTAAATTTCAGTTGCATAAATAGTTTTTATATAGTCATCAAAAATTTCTCAGAACATCCCCATCCTTGGCCACACTCACACCCCTAAAATTAAAGTGTCCCTCTTTGTTTATATGAAATGTTGGGAGTTATGGTACTAATCACATATGCAGAACTTTGCATTACACTATATGGAGGGCCTGGGCATATTGAGGAAACCGACACTTAAATTTTACACTGGGCAGAGTGTGACTGTGCTCAGCCACCTTATTTAAATTAATTTAAGGGATTATGTGCCATGCTCACTTTGAGTGCTGCATGTAGCTCTTCTGACAGTTACAAATTGTAGTCCCAACTGACAGAGGGGACCCTCAGGTATTGAAAGATACCCTGGAGTCCCTGACTTTTTAAAGCAGCACGCTGGGGCACACTTAGAAATACCACAGCTGAGCAAGATCAGTAGCCCTGGCAGACAGAGGGGACCCTCCAGTATCACATAATGCCAGGGGCTCCTTCGCACACGCAGTGGTTTAACCCCTGCTGGTACTTTTATTGCATGACAGTCTATGTCATCAAGGGATGTTAAAGCCCTGCACTGCATGACGGCATAGATCGTCATGCAGTCCTTAGGTGGTTAAAAAGAAAATACACCAAAGGCCTCATACGAGTGCATAGTTTGCAAAATGTGCAGGACATTTAAGTATAAAAATGATAACATGGTAGAAAGAACACAAGACAGGGCATATTTAGTATATTATCTAAAATGCTTTAATAAATAAAATGTTTATAAACACAGAGAAAAAACATGTATGTGATATGGAAGGGAAAACACAGACAATCATGATCATCCAGCACAGCCCAGATGCATTGCACACTACTGTAAAATGAAACAATTAAAGAGGCACATTTTGTCCTTTTAGTGTTTTAGTTTAAATTTTCTTTGTATAATGAACTGTCTTGTTCAAAGTTGAATGGAATCTGTAAGTATACTTTAAGAAGGCTTCTATAGTACTAGGGACAAATTACCTAAATCAACACAGCAGTTCACTGCTCACAATTAGAACATTGCAAAGCAGTAATTTCTTTAATTACCCATTCTGTGAATGCATTTAAAAGCCCCATGAAAAACAGATTTCCTTTACTAATCATAACATTTGTTATTCTTTGCGGCACTGACATGTGAAGAAGGTTATGTCACCCTAAGGGGAGGGAAGTTATTCCACCCCACTGAAACAAAACAAAAGCACTACATAATTTAGTTATAAAATCAATTGTCGAGTCACGTTCTATTATATTTGTACTGTACAAGTTTAGTGTAGCATAACTTCAAACTCTGGCGTCCTGCGAGTCAAGACGCCGGTGGGAGGGAGGTCAAGGCGGCTAGCCAGTGATGCAATCACATCACTAACTCCACCCAGAAAGGGGGCGTGTCCCCTGAATGGCAGTACAGTTAATGGCTTCCTGTCTGAGCGTAAGACATGCATGCTTCAGTACTAGCCTAATTCCCTAAACATAGCGCTAGTGCATCTTATGATGTAGACGTGCTATTAATGTTGGGGACAGTCCCAAAAATTGGACACCAGGGAACTAAGGGGGGATAGTGGGAAAGATCAAACCATTACTTAAAGAACACTGTCAATAGTGCTCTGGTTTAATTTTAAATAAGTGCCCTGGCATTCCCCCATGTAAGTAGTCAAACCTTTTGCTAGCAGTTTGACAACTTACCTTGGGTCTGCCAGGCTCCATTCCTTGCCTTGTGTATCTGGAAACCTTCTTCATTGAGCTAAGCCATTGGCTTATTGGCCCAAAATAACAAATCAAACAATAATCAAATTTTTCCATACAGTTTGACTACTTATAATGGAGGGCTCCATAATACACCTGTCACCATAACCACTACAGTACTGACTATAGTGCTTGGAGTGTTTCAGAAGGACACTTTAAGCACCACAACAACTTTAACTTAATAAAGTAATTTTATTTTATAGAATATATATAGGTCATGCACCTGCAGTCTCACTGCCCAATTTTCTGCAGTTTAGGAGGTAAATAATTTGTTTATGCAGTCCTCCTCTGCTTGTTACTTACACAGCCTCCCTAAACACTTCCTGTAAAGAGAGATCTAATTTTTAAGCTTCCCAATATTGCACAGTATGTATAATATATGCTTTCATATGCTTTCATATGCTCTGTCTGCTAGAGCCTTCAGTGCAACTAAAGAAAAGTAATAAAAAAAAAATTATAATAATTTATTTGTCTTGTGTCTAGGATTGCAATGTATTTTGATGGTTACAGGTTACAAAACAAAATATGATGTTAACGTGGAATTATTTTAGAATTTGGTATGTATGTCTTCTAATTTTAAAGGATCACTATAGGCACCAGGACCACTTCAACTCAATGAAGTGGTCTGGGTGCTAGGTCCCCCTAGTTTTAACCCTGCAGCTATAAACATAGCAGTTTCAGATAAACTGTTATATTTACATTGAGGTTTAATCCAGCCTCTAGTGGATGTCTCCCTGACAGCCACTAGAGGCCGCTTCCACAATTCTCAGTGTGAAAATCACACAATAAGAATAGTAGCGTAGGAATACATGTTTCGGACGCTGGCACACATGGGCATGGAACCGCATCTACAAGGATGGATCAGGGCCCTATACTCCCACCCGACGGCACATGTATTGGTCAACGGGGCACTCACGGAGGCCTATCCAATCCACAATGTCCCCACTGATTTTTGTCCTGGCCCTGGAGCCCTTCCTGACTACCATCAGACAACACCCGGACATCAAGGGGATAAACACAGGAGAAACACACCACAAAATAGCCGCACATGCGGATGACCTCCTGTTTTTCATAACAAATCCGGAGGTCTCCCTACCTAACCTAATACAGGCATTCCAGACGTTTGGAGCAATGTTGGGGCTGAAGATTAATTTTTCTAAATCTTATATCTTAAATATTAATCTACCTGCGCAGAGGATAGCCCAGCTCCACCGGAGTCACACATTCCAAAGGGCTACAGACAAAATAAGATACCTAGGCACCTGGCTGACGACAAAAGAAGCAGACTTATACACGGCAAATTTCACCCCGATGCTATCCAAGTTTCAGATAGAAATGAGGGAATGGGCCTTCACTCACATATCCTGGTTAGGCAGAATAGAAGTGGTAAAAACAAACTTTTTGCCAAGACTACTCTACCTCCTCCAGGCCCTACTCATTGTGATCCCAACCTTCTTTTTTACGACACTTCGAGGGGCGCTGGGGGCATTTGTGTGGGATGGGAGGAGACCCAGACTGAAATACTCACTGCTTACACAACCCAAGGACAAGGGCGGCCTAGCCCTATCAGACTTTACACTATACTACAAAGCGTGCCACTTACAGCGTATTGTTGGGTGGTCCAAGACGAGGGTCACCAAATCTGGAAGACGGCGGAGGAGAAAGAGGTAGGTATCCCTGCCACTCTTCTCCCGTGGCTTCCTATGAGGGGGGGCAGGAGGGAGAGACACTATTCCACATACACCAAAGCGACACTGAAGGTGTGGCGCAGTAGCGTAGGAAGACATGCCCTATCCACATATCCATCGCCACTACTTCCCCTCACACATAACATAGACTTCCCGCCGGGCATGGACCCGAGAGCGCTCCAGACCCTGGTGGAGGATTGCCAAGGCTGAGACATATGTACTCCAGACGGGGACTGAAGGGCATGACAGAGATGTGCGGGTAGGCCGGCCAGCCTTTCATAACACATTTTAGATATGAACAACTACGCAGCTTTGTGAAGACCTTCTCGCAGGGGATGGCTCTTGACAGAGACCTCACCATCTTCGACCCGCTACCACATGGTGTATCACACCTATAATCCCTCCTACAATAACAAACACCATGGGCAACGCCAAAATTTATGGGGAAATGGGAGGAGACCCTGAACCAAACATTCAGCAAAGCAGTGTGGGAAAAGATCTGCAATATTACACACCATTGCTCAGTTTCAGTAAGAACCAGGAGATGGCTTAAAAACTACTTTCACAATGGTATCGCACACCTGACACGATACACCACATACACACAAGTGGGTCCCGCCTCTGCTGGAGATGTGACAAGGTACTGGGCACACCCCTACACATATGGTGGGAATGCAAGCTAATACAAACCTTCTGGCGAACTATCCACGACATACTATCCCGATTCTCTGACAACCCACCACCACTAGAACCGGCAGCCATGCTACTTCATCACACAAAAATCCCATCATCCAAATACAAAATATCACTTACAATTCGGATCCTCGACATAGCAAAACAGACTATTCCACAGTTCTATAAGAAAAAAGAGACCCCATCCATGCTCACGTGGTTCACCCAAATGAAAGAACTACGAGCGATAGAAGAACTCACCATGCACGCGGCTGGACCGCAGCAACAGACATACCTCGACATCTGGACACATTGGATACTGACGACAACAAAACCTGACTTCCAGACACTAATACAAGGCCAACTAACTGAGAACACACGACAGACCGACACAGAGACGGACGACTAACCCCCTCCCTCCTTCCTAACCTGAACCTACCCCCCCAGCCCCGACTCACCCCACACACACCACTTAGAGAGGCGCAGGTCCACGAGCAGGAAAACAGAGGACCAACATACCTCGAGAACCAAGACTCATGTACCCACACAAATGTGTAAACGGGGACAACTGTATACGCCAACACACTGGGAGGTGCAAACCCAAAACCACACAAAGGACACAGAGACAACGAAACAGGAGGCATGCCCCACACACACATATAGACTAAGTAAGCCTATTCACCCAAATAACAGAGAAGCCTAAAGGTTACAGATGACAAACAACCATGAAAAAGACTACCCGCACGTACACAAGGCGTAAAACCAGAAAGCAACACACGGGACATTGAAACTCACAACTGAATCCCTACACGGCTTGGGACCTGCAAGTCCACTCTTGATACAAGGGCCTGCGAGCCCAAATACACAATATTGCGGCACTATTCAGTTAAGGGACCTGCGAGTCCAACGGCATGGTGGGCCTACGAGCCCAAATGCAAAATGTTGATGCACTAAATGTTCAAGGGACCTGTGAGTCCAACTTCATGGCGGGCCTGTGGGCCCAACCCAAAGAAACTATTTTTCTTACCGGTTCTAAAGAGACCTATGAGTCTCAATGTTTTTGGTTCCTAACCTCAATATCCAAAACAAATAAAAATCATATTTACAAAAAAAAATCACTAAATTGTCCTCAGCTATATCTCCTGAATATCGAATGACTGACTCCCTTCACTTACTCTTGACAAAATTTACTGAAAAAACAGGACTGAATTACTCAAGTGCAGGTTTTTTTTTTTTATGGGCATATTGAAAATGGTTCTATGGTGCAATTTGTGGTATTTTAGTAACTCACATATTTAAATTACTCAATAAATGCATACCATTTGCAAATGTGGACACTATGGGGAATCTCACAAGATATATTTTGAGATTTATTAAGATACCATTTTTCACCATCTCTCCCCCCCCCCACATTTTTTTATGTTCATTTTCGTTTTAGAATTTTTACATTTACATTGCATTTTTGCTGCTTATTTTTTCACATTCATTTGTGCCCCTGTAATAGAATTCCATACTCATTCCTGAGTACAACAATAACCTCCATGTATATCTTTCCAAAGTATCAATCCTAATTCTAAACCTAACCCTAGTACTAGTGTTAGATACCATCAACATTCCAAATGAACAAAGAAAAACACTTTAATTTTAGGGGTGTTAGGGGCAGGGTTGTTCTGAGAAACTTTGAGACTTTCTAATAACAAATTGTGAAACTAAAAGGTAATGTAGAGCAAGAACAATGTATCTAATTTACACAGACTGATTTCTAAACACATTTATTATAGTTGAAAAAGACACTATAAGCACAAGATCTAAAAGCACCTAGAAAATAGGGACATTAGGATATAAAAGAGGGACAGAGGAATGTAGACCCATAATAGGGACTGTCCCTCCTACATAGGGTCATTGGGAGATATGGAATTCCTTCTGCTATTGCATCAGAGGAATTACCCTGTTGATTTAAGTAGATGGATTCGCTAGATGATTTTAGCAGAGGGATTCTCTTGCTGGTTCTACCTAATCTAAACCTACCTCTAATCCTAAATATCACTCTTATCCTAAACCTAACCATAATACTATCCATATCCCTTAATCTAACTCATATCCTAACCCTAATCCTAGGAAAAGTGTTAGGATTATGATTAGAAATGGATTTGATGTCTGCTGAGGACATCCCTTAATGATTTCAAGAAAAAGGGAGAGCGTTCTGTACTTTACAGTTGCAGCAGTAAAGGCATTATTTCCCTCTCAGCTGCTAAATCATATTGTAACTAACTGTCACAATATGATTTAAATCCCTTCTGCAGCCTCGATCATTCACAGATATCAGCATTGGACAGTCTGCATAGCCCAGCATTGATCACACTCTGCAGTTGGTGATTGGAATCTCCCGCTAATGGAGGAAATACCTGGTGATGGCAGAAATGACACCACCAACCCGGAAGTTCAGCCACAGTAATTTCAAAACATTGAGAACTCTATACAGCTCATCTGTCAGTCTGGGGCAATTATGTATGGCCCTAACTCACAGAAGGATGTCACAGGTATTGACTGACCCTGAGATTGAGCCTTGCCTACACCCAGTTCCATCCGCAGAGATTTAAATCCCATTTAAAGGGCAGTATACAGTGCTTACTTTGAACACTGCATACAGCTCTTCAGTCAGCATTAGTCTCAGCTAAAAGAGGGGTGTGCCAGGCATTGAATAGCAAAACATTCCCTGCTGGTAAAATACCATGTGACAAAATTATAGTGATGGGTCCTTAGGGCAGGACAACCATAATGGAATAATTATTTCATCATCTGCAAAAGGGTTAAGATGAAGATGTTTTGGTGCTTAGAGGATCCCTAGAAAAGTTCATGACTTCATGATCTTATTTTGATATTGACTGTTTGGCACGATATTTACAAAGATCCCACATATTTAGACAGTTATTGTCAAGTTTCAAAACTGACATGTAAGACTTTTTCACTTATTACTGGCCCTTTAAGTGAACTTCATGATTTTCTCCTCTAGTGACCTCCCTAGCCACTAATCTATTCACTTACCTTAATAACCTCACCTGGATTAACTAATTAGGAGGCTTGATAAGTCTACTCCCGGCACACAACAGTGCCTTGACATTGAAGTCTATGCTCTGATAAAGAATCTCTGTTCCTGGTAATATCCTGTATTTTATTTACATTATTTCATTCTGTAGAGAACTTACATGCAGTGCCTCATCCTGTACTCATCTTCATTTCCTCATACTGAAAGGCACTAACCTGCATTACTTCATCCTGAACTTGCCTGAATTACATCTTACCGAAAGACTTTCCTTATAAGCTTCCAAGAATCCCTATTTGTGACGTATTGTCTTCATTGAAGAATCTTAACTGCTTCAATTGCTGCGTCACTGCATGATCTCGTAAGCAACCTGCATTATATTATTTTGGAATATACCTACCTGTTTCAACCTCTGCAACTCTGCATGATCCTGTATTGCTTTATCCTAAAAGGTATTTACCTATAACTAGATGCATTGCAAAGTATCCTGGAAATCCTTAACTACTTGGTATAACTTCAAGCTTGCTTGTATACAAAAGACTTTATTCATTTACTTTCTAAAGATCTTGTTTGTGGCATATCGCCTAAGCCCTGTTTTTCTCAAAGTATCCTGTTTGTGGCAGACTGCCCTTTATTCTTTATTTCAGTAAATTTGTTATGTCTAATACGACAAATAAAGTTTTAACCAATAACCCTTGCAATCGTCTCCTCTCTGACCTGATCAGGAGCATGACAGTTATCACTAAAGCCTGTATGGACAGCATATAAAGGCAGAAACAATATATAAGCTGTAATTCATAGACAGTAAGATCTAGTAGGAAGACCAGCTCCTTGAGAGAACAGTTTGTGCTGAGCTGTTGACTTGACTTCTTCCCCATAGCCAAATACTGTTATCTGTATCTTGTTATCTGTAAATTAGCTGTGCGAAGGAGAAAGGGGACAAATAGAAAGGCTACTGCAATTGAATGTGGAGTGATGTCAGCAGCTCAGCTCCTGAGTACATTCCCTAAGATACATGTAATAATGAAACTGCTTTGTGAAAAGAGGGACTTTGGTTAAAGGTACAGGGGTTATGCCATAGCAAGCTGTAGAATCTTTTTCTATTTTATTTATTTATTTATTTTGAAAAATGAACAAGATTTGAACAGGGACAAAAACACAGCATAAGTATTTGGCCAAAATTAATGGATTGCAATTATGTTGTTTTGCTATCTGGAGTATGAGTGGCGTATTCCTTTTAACGAGTTGTCTGCTGTCTGCTGAATGCAATCAGGTAATAACAGTTAATAGCAGTTTATTGAAAAAAAGGTAAGAAAACACATGAAAAGTATATGATAATCATACACATGTCAATACAATAGCAGGATTTGTCATCACTGAGGAATGGTATCAGAGTACAATACGACCAGCAAATGAAAATAAATACTTTGTACATTAAGGAAATAGGAATGAGTCATGTTTAACTGTGATAATAATGTGTCTAGATAAAGTGGGGAACCAGCTCTAGCATCACTAGACAATTAGGTACAGGTGTAGGCCTGGGAATATCCATGCTAGAAAGAAAAATTGGGCGTGTATGTAAAACAAAAAAAGTTAATAAAAAGAAAACCCAAGGTTACAGTGAACATAAAGGGAAAGAGGAAGACACTGAAAAATGTAGGAAGTAAAAAGAATGAAGTTTGGAGAAAGTGAGAACAAAAGGGGGTTTAGAAAAGTACAAGGGTAAAGGAATGAAAAATGTATGGAATCACACCCAGCTGTTACTGGTAGTGCACCGCTAATCACATCAATATGTTGCCACTTAGCTGCATCCAAGAGAGAAACTCCATTCAGTAGAACCATTTCTGAGTGTAGTGCTTTCTAGCCTGACCCATGATACCTGGCAAGTTCTTGCATTGTTGAATTTCTTAATTCCTAAGTCACATAAGGTGAGCATAATTTACACCAGAAAAGCTTGGTAACCACCTACGCGACATTTAATAGTAGAGGTATAACTGAACATTTGTATGCTTGGAGAAAAATGTGTATGTGACACAGCAGCACTGAAGCAGGGCCAAAAAAAAGGGGGGGTTTGTCGGACAACTTCTCAAGACTAAAACAGACTGCCTTCCAAAATCCATGAACAAGATGTGAAGAAAATCAACACCCGTCTCTTCAAATTTCCCACAAAGAAGAGTATAACAAATTTTGAGCAATAAGAGCCAATGATGTTAGGTACCATCTAATGTATCATTTATAAGAAATCTCCTGAAACCCTACCAAAGGGGAGGTCTTATGAATCAGAGTCAAGATTTTAGACCAGACATCATCAGTAAATGTAGCCCAGGGCAGAGATAGCAGGTAACGATTGTGTACCAGAATTTTATAGACAATCAGATGGATTTTGCATTAGCTGGTTTTTCAAGTGAGGCTATCAGGATGAATAGAGTGCAAGTTGGTGCGTATGGCAGCTATCTCAATATATTTTACAGCTTTCCTTGTATATTTCTTTTTATGGCTGACTTAAACTGGACCAACCACTCTATATATTGGTTACAATGCTTTGCTTAGCAACTTTCTTTCAACAACGTTCTTGTTTCATTTCCCAATATGCTGAATTTGACTGTCATTTTATAGCAGCCAAACTGGTGCAGACCACAATAAATCAGGATAACTGACATGACATTACCTTAAATATAAAGAAAGGTTTGAAGAAGATGAAAAGAAAGAAAACACATTAAAAGGGACATTCCAAAACCATGAAGCACTTTAGCTTGCTGAAATGTTTTATGTGTGAAAATTGTGGCCTTTTTTTTTCCCATTTTACAAAATGTGCAGATTTCAATAGAAATTGACACTTTTATAAATTCGACTGTCAATCACATAACGGTTCCTGTTACTTCTTGATTGTTTAGTGCAATGGAGCCTTGCTAAGACTTCTCATTGAGCTGCATTTGGAAGTCTGTGATCGGACATCCACAGTCTGGACTGGGTCAGAAAAGGAGGACTTGGAAAGGCTGGAGACAAAAATTATGCAACTTTTGCAAGCTGGTTTTAGACATAACCTCCATGAGAAAAATGCATAATTAAATGCACACATGTTTTCATTGGGGATATATCTGCTAAACAGTTAATTGTATTTGGTCTGTGGAGTGTCCCTTTAAACACAAATAAACCAAGTTTAATATAAAACAATAAAAAAAAAATAAGCATGCTAATTAAATGTTATCCTAAAGAAATAGAGAGCAAGTAACAAAAGCAATTATTCCCCAACACATCATTTCTTATAAATGCATTGCTGAATTCAAAATAAAAGGTGATGTAAGGATTTCTGATGATAACATTGTTTATACATCAAACCACTTAAATAGAATAATTTATTTTTGTTACCATGTATACAAGAACAAATAATGCCGCTTTGCCCTTTTAATCTCCCTGTAATTACAATTTTAACCTGATAAATTTCTATAATTATGCAAATATCGCAACAAGAATACTGTAAAGAAAAAAAATATCTTCAATAACATCTGCAATTTTGCACATGTGCTGCTTGTTAACCTCGGTAAAAATCTTTTTGCAATAGATTATATTTCGCCCACTTCATTACCAAGGCTTCTGATATGCCACTGGTCAACTGTTTATTTCGACCACTTTCAAGCTACACCAAGGAAGAAAGAAATTATATTAGGCCAATTATCACATGGGGCTTCTATTTAATTTATTTTCCCTCACATACACTTTGCACATGTTCACTTTAATCTTCTTTGTCCAACGCTGATTATAATCTAGGGCATAAAAAACTCTTCCAGTTGAACTGCATAAACACCTGCTATAATTATGTTGCTGATAGGAATGTAGTGATAATTATCATATGCTCCTTAAAATAACTTTCACAAACAAAGGGTATTACAGCTGAAACGCTACTTGATTTTTAGTTCTGTACAGATGTAGAAAGAAAAGGTGGCGGTGGAGGGGGGATCAAACTAACTGTTTGGGAGATATTTTGCAACAGTCAATGTAAATTGATTTACAATATTCAAGTAAGAAAAAAAAAAAGCACTTTGATAAGCCCAAAAGTACAGCATTTGGAAATGTAAATTGGCAGCCTTTAGTTTGAGTATTGTTTCTTTCATGCAAAGAAACTAGAATTGCCACTGGTGTTTTAGATTCCTGTTGGTTTACTTATCTCTATTTCACAGCAAGAAATATTACAAGCTGTTTCTGTGTGTTCCAAACAAGGACATACTGTTTCTATGCAAATAAGAAATATTTTTTAATTTGGTTACCAACGAAAAACAAGATGTTTCATTCATCTAATTTGGATTTTTGACATCTCGTTTAAAAAAAAAAAAAAAGAGAGAAAATATTTCCAAAAGGAAATGTACATCATAGCAATTACACTGGAGCAATGGTGACTCAACCATTGGGGTATTTAGGGCAGCGGTCCACTAAATAATTGTCATAATAAAAATGTAAAAAAAACAAACAAAAAATGTAATCATGAAGAACTAAACAAAAAGATTTTGCATCACTGTATCTATTACAGGATCATATTAAACATGGTAATGGAAGGGTAATGACTTCCTGGGTACCATATTTCATGTATGATGGGCATGCCCATTACTTTTTATCTGAAATATTTTTTTTATATTGGCAACTCATACAGTATTTGCATACCTGTTAAAACCGATATACCACTTTTGATGTGTACCTTTCCTCTGTCTTCGAACAGTTGGCTCACTATTTATCATTTTCTTTCAGTTAAATATATAGGCATACAATTGGTGTAAACCTATACATCCTGAAGTAAAGTGAGTTAATAGCTTACTTATCTCGTGATAATGCAATGAAATGTATGGCGCATGCAGCCAATAACTGTTTTCATGTCTTTGAAAAAAACGTGTCAAATGGTTTAAGGAGTGTCAAACATGTAATAAATATTAACTCTATAGGAATGGGTCTCATCTACTTTATTCTTTTCCCCACTCTTCACAAGGTTTTTGTTTCTCTTCCTCTTTTACGTTTCTTTTTTTTTTTTTCTTCATGACTATTTTTGTTTTGTAATTTTAGACTTTTGTGGGGAATAACAATTATCCCTTATAACAAAATGTTAATATTATATTTCACCTGTTCAGGAAAGGCATATCATTCTAAAGAGTTTATACTGCTTTTGTTGTTTTATCAACTTTTACATATCAGTATGATTAATGAAGTAGTTTTATTCAAATAAATCCCTGGACTTACCCTAATGATTTCGCTGGAGCTTGGACACATATTCCCTTGGTGGGGAACATACCACCTGAGCGCTGATGATTGATAAAAATCTTATTCTTGCTCTTCATTTGTGAGTAACTCTCCAAAATAATTTTACGACTGTATATTATTATCATTGAGCAGCAAGTGTTTAAATTTTATCTATAAATATATCTCAATACTGCGAACAAACCTGCAAGACCCCTGGGTGGTGTGTATGTCATTGCGAGCCATTCTACCTGGCTGAAGGTCCCACTCACTGAGTACTTTATTAAAAGAAGACACCAGTTATCCCTAGGTAGGGATCATGCTACCTAAGCACATCATAGTAGAGCTACTTAAAGGTCTACAATTAAGTGTTCTTGCACAGCAAGACCACTTAATGTTATCTCACATATATATTTAAGTGTTCTTGCATATCAAAACGTTTGGCTATCCCTGCTGCCACTAAAAATGTCCACAGCTAAGCCATAGTCCTGATAGTTTTCACAATATGACCATTGTTTGCAACTCACGCCGTCCATTGACATTCATTAAAACTCCACTCTAGCCAGATCAAATTTGAAGGGCAATTTCTAAACTGCGACTGTGCCTTCATTTTTAATATTTCAGAGACATACTATGCATCACAATGTAGGTCTGGGTCTTGTGATTCTCACAATATAAAGCTCTTCGCTGTAGGAATTATAGTTTTTAAAATACGACCGTTTGAAGATGGCAACCGCCAACATACTCTGACCTGTGCCAGGCTGGAGCAGCAAATGATGTCATAGACAAGGCCTTTTGTACACCTGCTAATGTTTTTATAAATGTATGTTTTAATGTAACTGTGAAGCACTTTGGGCAACAACGTTGCAATTAAATGTGCTATATAAATAAATAAAAGTTGAAATGCATTTCTCACTCTATCAAGCTTGCCATGTGTACTTTTTAAATTTAATCAATCAATTGGTAAGTGTAATGTTTACTAACTTTACTCACTCCAAACACTCCACACAGTTACTCTGTCAAGTCCAACCTTTCCACAGTTACTCCAGCCACTCCAACCACACAACAGTTACTCAAGCCACTCCACCCAGTTGTAGACTACTGGTGGAGGCAAGAACACTTCACACAATTTCCCCCGAAATTGTAGCTTTTCTATTTCTTATTAAGTGTTCTTGCACAGCAAGACCACTTAATGTTATCTCACATATATATTATTATTATTATTATTATTATTATTATTATTATTATTAAGTGTTCTTGCATAGCAAGACCACTTAATGTTATCTCACATATATATTATTATTAAGTGTTCTTGCATAGCAAGACCACTTAATGTTATCTCACATATATATTGTTATTATTATTATAGCCAAATTTACCACCCTAACTACTCACACACTTTTTTACTCTACATAGACCGTAATATACCGAAACGTGCAGATTGTTCCCCATTGGTGTGCTATTACTTTGTGGAACGTTTCGTCGAATGGTTCATGAATATCGTCGTTCTTGTGGCGAAATTGGTACCACAGGAATGAATGGCAAAACTAGAGTGGGAGCTGGCAAAAGCTGAAAAATCAGGACATGATTTCTAAACTGCCACCACTCCCTCATTTTCAAGCCCATCTACACAAATCTTATATCAAAACGTCAGCTATCCCTGCTGCCACTAAACATGTCCACAGCTAAGCCATAGTCCTGATAGTTTTCACAATATGACCATTTGTTTGCAACTCACGCAGTCCATTGACATTCATTGAAACTCCACTCTAGCCAGCTCAAATTTGAAGGGCAATTTCTAAACTGCGACTGTGCCTTCATTTATAATATTTCAGAGACATACTATGGACTATTGGACCTTAACAATGCCATGGTATAAATTTAAAATAAAATGGAACATATTATGAAAAGGGTTCACAGATTTTATATATTTATATATATATATATATATATATATATATATATATATATATATCATATTTATAAAATAAGAATAAAATACAAATACTTATTCCACAAAGTAGATAAAAACATGTATCATATTGGACTGCAGATCATCTCCGCAATACAAAGAATATATGAAAAATTCTAGAAAAATTGCCATTGCATTAACCACTTACAACGCACTGAAAACTTTAAGCTAATGAGAGACCATCCATCTCTAATCACAGTCTCTAAGTACTCACACACATGTAAAAAAATGTTCGCTTGTAAAATCCATAGATGGTAAAAGGGTTCATTAGCAATAATCGTTAGGATGTTTTAAATCCATTAATCTGAAAATTATTTTCACCTTCCACATATATGCCTTCTCTGAGGGAATTTTCCAAGGTAATATATTCCAGCCATTGTATTAATAGTATTTCACGTTTCCTAAAATATTACATCTTTTGACGCATCTTTGAATATTCACACGGAAGATATTTCAAAATCCAAATAGCCTCCCTCAAATACCAGCAGAAATCCACATATCTACTTATCTACTCATGTTTTATTTTTGCCCAAAAAAATGATGTAAAATGTTCTTGCAGCTTAATCGGCTCCAAAACAGAAAATGCATGTGCATTCCAGTTAAGCAATTTCGCTGTCCAACCATTCTAGAATGCATTACTTAAGCTGCAGACATGCCTCTCCGATATATTAATGTGCCTGGTTTATGTATTCGTTCTCCATAACAATTTATCCTTTAGCGACAGACAGTCAGTGACCTTTCGGGGTTCTAAGCCTACTGTTACATTGCTCTCTTTCACAATCCTTTCTAGTAATGCACATCAGAAATGACAAGCACTGAGTCGTATATCTGATGGCTACAGTCTCTGTAACTTTTAATTAGAAAGAATGCTTCACTGATTTATATTTCTCCCTTGTATGCAATTACTGTGCAGGAACAACATAATTTAAAACATAAAAAGAAATGGTTGCGAGTCTGCATTTATGCAGTTATTCTCTCTATTATTATGCTCATATTATTATTTTCTTTTGCAAAATTATTTTGCAAAAAAATTATTAATGCCTAAAAACTTAGGTGCTGGAACACTGTTCTTCCAACACTTCCACACAACTTTTGTTTCCTTTCTAATGAGAAAAAGGTAAGTCAGCAAAACAAAATGCCACCATTAAATCATTTTCCAGCATTGCATGTCAAGAATGAAATGGGAAATAAGAACATCACTGCAAAAGGTTACAGTTCTTCTAATGCACTTTTTTACTTGGTTAAAGGTATATCTCTCTACATAACCGCACAAGCACTCGTGCCCGCTTCTCTTGCTCGACTTAATGTGGCAGGCTGAATGATTATGGCATTTTGAAGAAACCACAGAGCAGTAATTTTAGTGGCTATTTGGGTGAAAACAATTCTATGATTCAGAATAACTGCTCTGTTTATGAGTATTGGTAAAAGTCAGACTGAAGCCTAGTTAACTTTCATTTTAATCCCAGGAGCCACAAAGGGATAATTCAATTAATTGTACCTACAAAAATAGAAAGGTATGCATCAAGTCTTCAATGACGAATGTTTACAATGTAAAACACATCAGTCACATGCCACCTCTAAAACAGAAAGCCAAAACTGGCATTGAGTTGTAGAACTGGGTTATGAAATAAGACAGGTCCAGCAGGTCACAGGTGAGGCTTTATTCTGCCAAATCTCCATACACATTTCCACTTAGACCTAGGTTACAATTCATTATGTAGTAGTATAACCACAGACACTGCACTTTCCATTTTTGAATAGGATCCTTAGCACCCCTGGACTCCAGGCACAAATAATCATCTAATATGTCTTCCTGGATTCATCTTCCCCTCAGTACTAATTCACAACTCATTGTATACAATTCCCCATAATTTCCGACAATTGGATTTAAAGCAGCAGAAAAGTCAACGATTTGCAGGTCCATGCATGAAAGATGGCAGCAGGACTTCTTATAAATAAGGTGGGGTCATATGATAAACGATAAAGTAGTAAACAGACAGGTGCACTGAGCAACCCAATTCAGGGCAAACTGTACAAAGAGTGCTCCTGAAGCTTTTAACTCCATACCTAATGGTATTGCCCTGCACTAAATACTTTTTTGGCAATAGATATATAGAATTATTTACAAACTATCCAAATCTCCCCCTTCCTTTGGGCCTGAATCCATTTTTTTCAATGATACTTTAATTAATGCAGCTAAATATTTAATTCCAAGTAAATTGGAACAAAATGGGAGGCAGCCGTTGAGCAAAACGGGATATTTAAAGAGATGATTAAATCTGACCTTAAAATAGAAGACTAATACAACATAACATGGTTTGTTTGGATCAACTACCTGACTCCTAAAGGTACAGGAGCCACTGATGGTTGTGTATAAAGAGTCGATAATAATCTGAGCAAATGCAGTACCATCTCTTATTACCTTCTACCCTAATTTACAGACTACCATGGTCAAAGCCCATGTAAGAAGCCTACCTAAGATTGCAGCTTAAATGAGTCTTTCTCGCTTTTCCACTCAATCAACCTCCCTCCCATTTCTCGATCTCCATAGTGTCCAAGTTCTATACCATCCATGCCGTTATTTAAAATTTTCCAAAGGAGTGAATTTACTTTACTTATGCTTTCTTGATTATATCACAGATTATTAATTGTTTATTAATGGACTGCAAAGCGGATATGTCAATATTGTGCTGAGCATGGCTAAAATCTCTACTATATACCAGATATGCCACCTCAATAGAAATGTTGCTATATGTGTACTGTTATCTTGCAGTCTGTGACACTGTACCAAACTGGATGCTATTCTAAAATGTCAATAAAGTTTTTACTTACAAAAAATTATGGTAGCAATTCATAAAAAAAAAATAACAGAAGTGATTTGTAGCATACAATACAGTAACACATAACACAAAAATGAGTACATATTGACCATTAACTGAATAAGAACCAAAGATGTCCTCCGTGTGCTAAACAGGGTGCTTTGACATAAATTACTTTACATTATTTATGACTGGCCCATCATTTAATTGGAAATAACAGTTCATATTCAATGTTTCATAACGTAGTATGGATATTGTTAGTTTGAAAACTGACAAGTGAGACAGAACTGAATATATTCCCCAAGGCTACGGAATAAAACAGCACATAACCTTTGTTGAACAATCGTTTTGGGGATTATATGACAACTGTCAAAAATAGTGACAGTCCATAAAGCAAAAATGTACAAATGACAACATAATATCAGGTTTGCCTCAAAGTCGAATTGATGGAAAAAAATATAAATGATAAGGGAGAGAGATCTAATTCATTGTTTCCTACATTACATATAACATTGCTATCAGTCCAGAATTCAGAGAGAGTCAAGATTTTGGACTCATGAGCCAAGGTCCTGAAATGTTTGTGTCAAGTCTCATCTGTAATGTATATTCTTAAATGCAGTTACAGTTGCCAAAGGGATCAGAGTATTTTCACCCATCCTTAAGTGACCACACGCACTTAACCAGCGTTCTGCACACAGACACGCAACCTTACTGGGCAGTGTGTCATTCCGTTGCACATGCGCACAAGCACAAGTCTTCCACCATTTTAGATTATCTCCTATTGATTGAATTTTCTGTAACTATTAGACAAGAACTAGTAAGGGGAAAAAACTAATTGGAATCCTAGAAAGTAAATGTCAGTTTTTGAAGACATCAGATTAAATAAGTATCTTGATGTTGTAGCATTACTAACTTTAGACATGTGAAATGCATTACAAGATTAACAAACATCAGTTTATATGCTAAACAAGAACTTGTAGAAAATGTGCCTCTTGAATACTTTGTCCTAAAATTTGCAATCACTTTTACTTAACCACTCAATCCTCTCTATTTTACGTAATAAACATTAAGGTGTATACAAATATTTCAATAGGCATGGAGCTCACCCACAAATGGAGATACCAAGCAAGTACCTACAGTCTTTGCAATATTTAGAAACCAGTTAGAAACCATAATAAAATAAAACCGTCTCTGTATTTTATGGCAGGACAGGAGGCTTCATATTTGCTTTACCTTCTTTACTGAAACCTCCAGCAGCAAAGAAATAGTTAACAGAACTTTTCAAAAAAACCAATCAGAACAAAACAACAGTAGTATAAAACCACGTAGGCAGGCCCTTCCACTTCCTCTTTCTTTGCTGCTGCCTCCAGGTGAGCACTCACCAACTCAGAGTTGTCTCTGCTCTGGGTTGTTTTTTCTCCTACATGATGCTTGTTTATTTAAGCAGTTTATTTGCTAGATTTATTTAGGCAGCTTGTTTGCTGGGTTTATTTAGGAAGTTTATTGCTGGGTTTATCTAGGCAGTTTATTCTGTGTTATTTCAATACCACTTCATGCTATTTAACTGCTGTATCACTTTATACCATCTATTGCTGTATTTTTAGGCTATTTATCTGATATATTACTGGATACTGCTCATTGATGTATTAATATACTGGGTTACTTCATGCTGTTTTCTCACTCTGTACTGTGTTACTCTGCTGTATGTGGAATGGGTGCCTGCTCCCTGCTATGGTGTTTTGCTCTGCCTGTAGCCTGTTCCCCCTCCCTGGGTTTCCCTTCTGAGCTCTGTTGCCCATACCCCTTCTCCCTCACTCCCCACCTGCTCCCCGCGGCCCCTGGCTGCTTGCCGAGCCGCTTTTCAACTGCAGCACTGTCGCGCAACTACCACGCGGTAGGCTGCACGCTTTTTTATGCCGCCGCGGCCATTTTTTAGGAGCCGCATGGGCTCTGTGTGTTCCGAGCAGCCCAGTCTCACCCACCGTGCTGCAGTCTCCCCTCTCCCTGTGTATCGGGGAGATAGCCCAGTTTTCTGCTAATCCTCTACCTACTGTGCTTGTCTCACCCACAAGTACACAATTGCATTTTACTATGCTGTTTGATGCAATGTGAATATTTTCTCTAATCTTAGCAGATTATGCCACATGTGACATATGCTAATCAAGTTTTCTTAAGGCTCAGTCTTTTTCTCATACAAATTAAATGGCCTGATTTTCAGCATCTAGCTCCCCTGTCTAGGACTTGCTGCCCCTTCATGCAGGGGACTTCATTTTTCCCACTATACATACACTTCAACAGTGTATGCTAATAAGGCTGATTTCACTCTGTGGCTGGGTAAGGCAGTTCAACATGCCCTAGGACACCTGAGTGGTTTGTAGATGTGGATAGTCAGCTTCAATCTGTATGAACATGATGCATATGTAGTGGATCCTGGATAGAAGGATCTGTCACAGACCTACACCTATCTGACCTGGCACTGCCTTCTACCCCTCAGGGGGCTTACTGGGTCCCCATACAGCCCTGTTATTACAGGGGGTGACCCCCCCGTGTATATTTCTGGGGCACTGCCCTCTACTGGGCCCTAATAATGGACATGTGACACCATTGTGAGCTAGGTGACCCCCTCCCTCTGGCAACATGGCTACCATGGAGTACCCTGCTGGCTCTACAGTGCCCTGTAGTATTAATGCTGAGGGTGACCCCCTCCTGCTTCCTACACTAATGTGCTGGCAAAATCCTGTTATTATCATACTGAGGGTGAACCCCTCCTGCAGTCTGTACTGCTGGACCGGCAGTGTCCAGGTATACCTATAAGGAGGGTACCCCTCCCACTGATTGCGCTACTGTCCTTACAGTGTCCTGCTTTACTCAAATGCGGAGGGTGACCCCCTCCTGTGGACTACTCTGCTGGACCTACAGCGTCCCGTTATAACCATAATGAGGGTGACCCCCTCCCTGACTGCACTACTGGGTGTACAGACCCGTACTATACGCTCACTGAGGGTGCTGGATCTGCAATGTCCATTTATGTTTTATGTCTACACTAATGTGCTGGCAAAATCCTGTTATAATCATACTGAGGGTGACCCCCTCCTGCCGTCTGCACTGCTGGATCTGCAGTGTCTAGTTATTTTACAATACTGCTAACCACTACTGCCTACAGCACTACTGTAGCTACAGTGTCCGATTATGTTCAGACTGAGGGTGACCCCCTCCCCTGCTGGCCTATTCTGCATGGTATGCTTGTGCTTGTTGGGTGACCCCCTCTTGAACACTGGGTGACCCCCAGCTGGCCGCACCAGGTATCACTCTGACAGTGTTACCTGTATGGCAGTTATGCAATCACAGCTGATGGACAAATTTCCCATACCCAGAAGGCCTCTGGGCCTGTCCTCATGCCGCCTTACGCAAAACAAAATGGCCCCTATCCAAGCTGGACAGCAGGCTGACGGACTTGGCATCCAAGATGATGGGTCGGCTTTCCTGGAGTTACCCTCACGTACGAACCCTCTATTCATAGGTTTTTTTCCTTAACTAGTCTCAGAGGTCTCTCACACCGTGCCCGGACTCAGGATTAATTTTGCTGAACCTTGGACCGCTCCATGAGTGATACGCATGACCAAAGAGGCGTCCATTCTGGCTCACTCCGAAGTTTGCCCTGCTGGGCGAAGGGTGCAGTGGAGTGGACTCCCGCCCGTTCCCACGCTGCATGCTCTCAATGCATATGTCGCATGTTGACACTTTGAGATGGAGGGCACTCATCCCCTCGGAGATCTGTTCTGCGTGGCCGATTGGTTTCTCTCTCAACTGGGCATGAGAGAAACCTGCATGGATTTTGCCATCAACGTGGACATATTGGATCTGACTCACTCCCAGTCAGCCCTGCTTCTGGTTTTTCATGGAATATTCGGTCCAGGCGGTAGTCCGCCTGCCGAGGACCAAGATGTCCGTCTTCAAGAAAAATACCAGGCGTATGCTCCGCAACCGGTGGGTCACACTTAGGGATCTAACCCGGTCGATTGACCGTTTGTTATCCGCCATGGAGGCCATACCTCCAGGATCTGGTACTATCAGACGCTCCAACATGACACTTTCTCGGGTCTTCGGCCTAGTATGACCGAATCATGTGACCTTCGGACGAAGCTCATCTAAAACTTAATTGACGACTCCGATAAAGGGGGACCTGGACTACCAAGGAGTTCGGACCCCAACCAAACTTCGGCCTGGACTCCGACACCGGCTGGATGGACGGGGGCGGTACTTACGATGGCGTGACGACGAGAGGACTCTGGCGATGGATGCGTTATCCAAGCTTGGTCTCCTTCGGGGGTGTATGCATCCCATTTCCCTACAGGAAACTTCGGGCTTTGCGTCAGTAGGAAGACCATTTACTACTCCCCGTCTCTAAGTGTCCCGTGTGGGATCCAGACGGTAAGCCTGCCATAACTGGTGTCTGAAGAGATGTTTGGATCCCTGTGGCGGTCTTTATCATGGCTGTCCTCATTGTCTGGCTGAATTGCGCTCTCAGGGTAAGTTCTTATGAGGCCATTTATGTCCTAGGTCAGCTAGTTCGACAGCTCATGTGCGTTCTCAAGATTCTGGCATTGGTAAGGTTCTCTTGTTCGGCAGTCTTCCAAGAGGGGTATACCTTACGGGAGCCCTATCTCTTGCTATTCCTCAATTCGAGTTGTATCATGTGTCCTGTGTTTCCTTGAGGAATGGCCTGATGACAGGGACTTGTCCTTGCAACAGTTTTTCCGCTTAAAGGTTCCCCCAGTATGTCTTGTACTATTCATCGTGTTCTGATGTTCGTGTTGTTGACGTAGTGTCTTTTTCCTTCTCACCGTTGAGTGTGTCGGCTTCTGCTTCACACAAATACAATTTCTATTTGTCTTCTGTGTCGTACCCCCTATCCTCCGGATAGGCCACGGCTCTGTTGGCAGGTTTTGCACGACCATGTAGATCCAGGATCTTGTTCTTTCGTACATCTACTCATTGACAGCTGTTGAGTTCTGCATATGACGGTTTAGGACTGTTTCTGTATCTTCGCTAAATTGTTGGATTTGGTGGATCCTCTCATCGGCTGACCTTGAGAGTTCCTCTGGGACACATTTGGTTTGGGGTGCTGCCACCTCAACAACTTTGGAAGCCGGTGGGTCCTTTCAGGATTTTCTCTACACCGCTGCTTGGTCTAAGGAATCAGTTTTCCGTCTTCCTTTTATTTCAGTCCTCTATCTCATATTGCTTCTGGTTTTTAATATTTGGGCGTTCAAATTGCAAATATGAAATCTCCTGTCCTGCCATAAAATTAGGGATTATTCTAGCCTCAGTGAGGGAATAATCTAAATTTTATTAAAGACAGGAGACAAATATTCCCCCCTCCCCCCCCTTTTACGTTCCATCCATGGAATTGGGTCTTATTCTATTATAATTAATTGTGGATATGGTTATCTTTTGTGAATGCATGGTTTACATAATAAAGGTTATTCCTATTATACAGTGATTGTCCGTGTTTGTGTTGTAATTATGTTTTGTCAGTGTCTTTTTTAGTTTAGGTACATACAAGATACAAGGTCTTCATAAGATCTGTAGACTTTGTTTATTCATCATGTATTATGACGTGCAGGTGATATTGTATGGATATGACATCTTGCCTTGACAGTTTACACTCACAATGTTTTAATTTTTCTTGTAGTGTAATCTATTTTCCCTCTGTTTTGACGGTTGTTTCTCTGGATGTGCATGCTACAAGGTGGATTTGTTGGTTTCCTTGCTCTCCTGCTCGACCTCGTCAAAGAAAGACGAAGTGGAAGGGCCTGCATAAGTGGTTTTATACTACTGTTGTTTTGTTCTGATTGGTTGTTTTGAAAAGTTCTGTTAACTATTTCTTTGCTGCTGGGGGTTTCAGTAAAGAAGGTAAAGAAAATATTCGCCTCCTGTCTTTAATAAAATTTAGATTATTCCCTCACCAAGGTTAGAATAATCCCTAATTTGAAGCTACAAAACTACACTCAAGGTGAACTTGACACAACTTTACAACTTCACTGATAACCCAAATGATTCTAAAAGTTTGTTAAAGTAAGTTCTCATTAACTACAATAATTTAGTTGAGCAGCTAAATCATCGAGAGTCACTATGTCCAATCAACTCAGCAGGATGGAATGGTCAGGCGTCCGGATATATTCCACAAAGGAGTACACTTGTTATGGCCTGCTGTGATAATTCAGCTTTGTAGGCACAAAACAATTGAACTGCTTTTTCCAAACAGGTTAGCAAGTTCAAAATATAGGCGCAAGCAATCTAATTAAAATATCAGTAAGCATATTTCTGAAGTCAGACATAACCCACCACGTACACGTCTTCCAATTATTTATACTCTGTCCTTGACTATTCTATTTTCTTTCCTAACAATGTTCTCCCCCTCCTTACTTTTCAACTGCATATTATCTTGATCAAGCATCAGACTCCTATCTTATTGTTACTATATTTCACAACCTTTTATTTATTTTTTTGATACATTAAATGATTCCTATTTAAAGGGACACTATAGTCACCCAGACCACTTCAGCTTAATGAAGTGGTCTGGGTGCCAGGTCCCTCAGATTTTAACCCTTCACATGTAAACATAGCAGTTTCAGAGAAACTGCTATGTTTACATAGCAGGGTTAATCCAACCTTTAGTGGCTGTCTTCCTGACAGACGCTAGAGGCGCTTCTGTTACGCTGGATGCGAAATTTGCATGGACTGTTTGAAGGCTCGCGCACGGCTCGGCTCTCGGGAGCTGACGTTGAAAGGGGAGGAGAGGTCACCAACACCGAGGGAGCCCTGCGCTGGATTAAGGTAAGCAGCTGAAGGGGTTTTAACCCCTTCAGTGCCACCGGAGGGGGACCCTGAGGGTGAAGGTGTCCCAAGGATGACATAGTGTCAGGAAAACAGGTTTGTTTTCATGACACTATAGTGATCCTTTAACTTTAGCATACTTCATATACTTACATTACAGCATATCAATAACCAAATTAAACTATTTTACAACAGCTACATGTGTAAGGTGAGGGAAGGTATTTTTTTTCTGCTCTCATCATTCAAATATGTCACCTGAATTTTCCCACACATGGGCACTTTAACCTGTTTAATTTCGGTGGTACTGACAGTGACAGGGGCATGTTTCTTTTATTGCGGGATTAGCTTTCCAAATTCATGATGTCTCAAAGAATAGTGGAATATATTACATCCTCCAATAATAAATGACATTACACATGTATATACATAAATAAAGACACTCGCTTAACACAACAATAATTCATAGTAGGGCAACATATGATGACAGTGACTCAGCATTTATTAATTTAGATGCAACAATGTATACGTGTGATGAACTAATTTGTAAGTGGTTTAAAAATTTAAAAAAAAACTGAAAAAAAACCACAAAACACGTATTTGCATTAAATAATTACAAGCTAGTCAATAAAGTCACATCTGTCCCGTATATATCTATTGTATTGTATATTTTATGTAATTTCTCTGTTCAGTCTATAAGCAAAAACTGTTTATTCATTTTCTGAAATATTCTTTTTATTTTATAAAAAACAAATTCTGAACAAAAAAAAGATATATTTCAATGTGTTTGCCTCATTTACTTGTGCTGTACAGGATGCTAATATGCAGTTGAATCATTGCTACCAAAATGCAGCTGAATCATTCATTTTACTGCTGTGTGTCTCGAAAAAAGATCCATTTTAAGAATAGTTTAACATCCCTTACAGCCATAACTACTACAATTATTATGCTTTAGAAAGCTACGGAACATTTCATAGAATGGTACTTATGGAACGTGTTATTCATTAAGCCTGCCATTAACACAAACATTTTCTAGGCCTTCATTTTAAAAGATTATTATCTAAAAACCATATTTTCTCCAACACTGTACAAAAGGGAGGCACATTTATGACATGCTATAAAACACTGCAACAGAAGATAAAGAGCCAAATTCTTACTACTGCTTAACTTTGTACTCCTCTATACCTGTCTGCCATTGAAATCTCTTGCATATACAACAGTGGTCCAAGAAAAGGTCCCAATTCTATTTGGCACCATCACCAGCTAGATTCCTTGTTAAACTCTATGCATCATGGTTAATTGGCAGATGGAGATGTGAGTACTTTTGTCTAAAATATACAAAAGGGCAGTGGGGGAGAAAGAGACACACAGGGGGGCGCGGGGAGACACACAAAAAGGGGCTCTGTGGGAAGATACACACAGGGGCTGGGGAGGGGTAGAAAGATACACACATGGGGGTTGGGGAAGGGGAGAAATAGACAAAGGGAGCTGGGTGGTAAGAGATATACAAAAGGAGCTGGGGAAAAAGACACACGGGAACTGGGGAATGGGAAAAGAAGCGCACAAAGGGGCTGCTGGGGAGAAAGAGACACACAAAGGCGATGGGAAAAGAACAACACAGAGTCAGAGCCATCTTTAACGCGGGGCAAAAGGGGCAGTTGCCCTGGGCCCAGTTGCTCCTGGGGGGCCCAAGGCAGCTGCCTCTTGAGCCACGCTGGCCACAACAATTTGTTAGATAAATAGATAATAGATATGTTCTGCTGTTATCTATTTAATTTGGCATGCCCCAGCGATCCTCATCCATCCAATACTTCACTATGCGAGCAGCATTGTCGCATAGTCCAGGACTGACTTGCTCCTCCTCCCTACCTCCTTGGCTCTGCACCTGCAGTGTACTGCGCATGCACATCACGTGATGTTATGGCAATGCTAGGGTGAGCCCGGGGACACAGGCAGCACAGCGGCAGTCATAAGTCTCCTGACTCCCCCCCCAGAACAAACAGCAAAGAGGCTCCTGAATCCTGAGCCTGCTGGTCTTCAAAACGGTAAGAATTTAATTAATAAGGAATAAGGGGAGCTATTACTTGTTTAAAAGGGGGAGGGAGGTAGGAGAAGGGGGCATGGAGGATGGGAAGGTTGGAGAGGGGGAAGGGTGGGGGGTTAGTACATTGGAGGGGGTTAGTACACAATCTGCGCATTTATAAAATAATATATATATATATATATATATATATATATAAAAGTAAACTGCAAAATAACAATATTTGTGTCATAAGTTGTGCTAAAAATCAGACTAGGAATGTGCTTAGTTTTTTCTTTTTTTTTTTGTAATGTCTAGAATAATGATACAGCATTTTATTTCATACATTTGTGCTGTTTTAAAGGATCACTATAGTGCCAGGAAAACATAGTTGTGCTCTGGGGGAAGGAAGGGGTTAAACTTACCTCTTTCTCCAGAGCCGGGCGGGGAGCTCTCCTCCTCCTCTCCTCCCTCTTCTACCGTCACCAGCTGAATGCGCATGCGCGGCATTCAGCCAGTCCATAGGAAAGCATTCACAATTTCCTATGGATGCTGGTGAAAATCACAGTGAGAAGCGCGGAAGCCCTCTAGCGGCTGTCAATGAGACAGCCACTAGAGGCTAGATTAACCCTATTATAAACATAGCAGTTTCTCTGAAAAAAAGGGTTAAACCTAGCTGGACCTGGCACCCAGACCACTTCATTAAGCTGAAGTGGTCTGGGTGCCCATAGTGGTCCTTTAAGCACCATCATTTTAAGGATTTTCTTATCTTCTTTTTTTTTTACTTAAGAAGTGAGCCATGTAGATTTATAAATACTGATAACTGCTCATAAAATCTATTGTTTACTTTATCTACATAGGAATATTCAAGGGACACTATTGTCACCAGAACCACTACAGCGTAACATAGTAGTTTTGGTGTCTATAGCTTGTCTCTGCAGGCTTTTTAACATAAACACACAGAGAAAACGCAGTGGTTACATTACTGCCTAGGATTACCTCTAGAGGCCACTCATCAGATGGCCACTAGAGGCTTCCTAGTCCAGTGTTACACAATGTGCAACACTGGCATTCATGTTTAACACTCCTCATAGAAATGCATTGATTCAATGCATTTCTACGAGGAGATGCTGATTGATGCGGTGAAGCTTAGTGTTTTGCCACGCATGCACAATAGCCTCCCAATACTTTCCTATGGGAAAGTAGTGGATTGGCTGAGATGTACTCATACCCTGCACATTCCTGTGCATTGTATTGATGAGGTGATCTGTAATACACTAACAAACTGCACGTTGTGAACCAGTTCTTTATGTTTACCTTAAAGTTTATTGGTCTACGAGGTGTGTGTTTTTTTTTTTTTTGTGTGTTGCTGTTGGGGTGGAAAGCATGATTGCATGCTAGGGAGTGAGAGGGCGGGATCCAGGGGCACAAGGAAATTGTTGCCCAAGGTCCAATCAGTATTAAAGACGGCCCTGCACAGAGTGGCTAGGGAGGAATAGGAGACACACAAGGGGGGTTGTAAGAGACACACAAGGGGTTGTAAGACACACAAAGGGGAAATGGGGGATAGGATACACTAAAGAGAGGTACAAGACAAAATATAGGGGATAAGTAACACAAAAGTGGGTAAGAAATTCAAGAGGGAGGTTGAAAGACACACAGGTGAAGATGCACTTTTCAGGTGGCGGTAAAGTTGGCAAAATGCATATTCATCTGTGTAGCCCAAAATCCTTGCAACGGCCCTGTTCATATGATACCGATTCTAAAACAGAAAGAATTAGCAAAAACATGTTTTGGCTTTTATAATGATTGTAACACTTAAAGGATTTTACTCCACAGTTAATTATTTATTCAAGAAAACTAAAGAGGTAGCCTAAGTACTATAATTAACACAATTTAGTCTAAAGGTTAATGTGCAAAAACGCTATAGAGCTTTGTGCCGAAAACACTGGCACTTCCTGGCATCCATAGCCACCCCCTCTCCAACCACAATAATATTGCAGAATTTACATTTCCACATTACCAAAATCAATTCCACCCAACCTGGACAGACATGATTGGTTATGACCTGAGGGGTGCATTAGAGCACTGCTATCCAATTTCCACTGCCGCCCAAGCGAGCAAACCCTTTTTATCAACCTGCTTCGAAACAGTCGAACAAATAAAAAAGTAGAATGGTGTTGATAGTCTCTTTGCACTATAACCATAACATTGATCTATATTAGTTACAGTGTTTTGACTGCTACTTTAACCAAACTCTACCATTCAAACCAAGAAGTAGTAAAATGCTTGGCCATAAAAATGTTGACTAATAGGCTAAAGTTAATACAGTAAATTAGAGTGTTATTCTGTTGAAATACAGACCATGGGACAAGGTATCAGATTTAACTGATAACATCAGATAAAAAAATATAAATCTTAATTTCCTGTACCTTACTAGATTTTCATTGTCTCCAGTCCCTTTACATGAAGCACATTCTGTCCTTAAATCCTCTGACTTGGGCTTTTTATGTAATGCCATAGGTTGCCTCCTCCTTCTTTCTCTTGGAATACGCTCCTACAAGCAAGGCAAAAAAATTATAATGATAATTATAGTATTAGTGGTTCTGAAATGTTTATGTACCACGGTTTATATATGATTTAGAAGAAGAAAGAAGCTTTGGCAATCTAACCTCAAGCTTTTCGTCTTCAAGCATGAAGCTTCTTTTTCGTTTTTGCCCTCTGGTTCTCTGAAACAAACAAAAGGTTTAAACTTTTAGTTTCTGCTAAAGTTTTTTTTGTTGCTTTTTTTTAAAATGAATACCGTAAAATTAAAACAGAAATAATATTCTTTATATTCTGGGGGATTAAAATTAGAGATTGTCGAAACAATCACACAAAACTAAGTGTAATCCATTGGCAGACCTTTCTCCAACCTCCAGATATGGACTAAAATTTAATTAGTGATTGATAAAACAATGCTCTGTATCTATTTAAAGTACAATAGTTAATTTGTTTTTTTTGTTTTTTTTCTGGTTCAGATTAAGGGATTAAATTGTGCCAGCTCCCACATTATAATTATATAAATCAGCCTAGCAAAGAAGATTACAACTCTTGGAAACTGCATAAATCAGTTTGTTTCTCAATAGCTTTAAATCAATTGTCTAATGCTTACGGCAAAATGTTATGAATCATATGTGTGATGGAGAGAAGTTAAGATGAGCACCAAGCTCTCAAATAAAATGTAACCTACTTCTGTTTAATCATATTCTCTATTATAAAATAATAATTTTGTATATTTATATACATAGCAAAATCCAAATAGGTTACGGTGGGGTCAAATTGTGATTTAAAACCACTTCCACCTGAAGTCTGTGGATATTTAAAGGACCACTCTAGGCACCCAGACCACTTCAGTTTAATGAAGTGGTCTGTGTGCCTGGTCCAGCTAGGGTTAACCCTTTTTTTTTTTTTTTTTTATAAATGGGTTAATCCAGCCTCTAAAGCCTCTAGTGGCTGTCTCATTGACAGCCGCTAGAGGAGTTTGCGTGCTTCTCACTGTGAAAATCACAGTGAGAAGACGCAAGCGTCCATAGGAAAGCATTATGAATGCTTTCCTATGAAACTGGCTGAATGCGCGTGCAGCTCCTGCCGCGCGTGCGCATTCAGCCGAAAGGGAGGAGAGGAGGAGGATCGGAGGGGGAGAGCTCCCCGCCCGGTGCTGGAGAAAGGTAAGATTTTAACCCCTTCCTCTCCCCAGAGCCCGGGGGGAGGGGGACCCTGAGGGTGGGGGCACCCTCAGGGCACTATAGTGCCAGGAAAACAAGTATGTTTTCCTGGCACTATAGTGGTCCTTTAATACAATGTTAAACAAAATTCTGCACACCAGTCAAGCCATAAGACTTGCTTTTCCCACTGAAATCACAAATCTACAGTGATGTTACTACCGCAAAGGATTCTGGGTGGGCACATGCAAATTAGTTTAACAAAGAATCATATTTTTGCCTTATTCCATTTTATACATGGATTCATTTGAGTCTGTTTAAAATGGAATGAGGCCAAAATATGATTCTTTGTTAAACTAATTTGCATATGCCCACCCAGAATCCTTTGTAGTAGTAACATCACTGCAGGTTTTTGTAGGTCTGTGATTTCTGTGGGAAAAGACAGTCTTATGGCTTGACTGATGTGCAGATGTTTGCTTAACATTGTAATATATATATAGATATATATATATATATATATATATATATCCACTAAAGTCCTTGCACACAGACTGAGCCAAATGTTCATTTTTAAAAATCCTTACATATCAACTGGACTGGGTGGGAACAAAAATTGATCCACATAATTACACTAGCTGCGAGGAGAACGGTAGCACAAACTTGGCTACATACGGAAATGCCACCCATACAGAGAGTGATCTCCAATATTAAGGAGGTACACCTGATGGATGGACTGACAGCCCGCCTGAGAGGGTCCACATCCAAGTTTGACAAAATATGGGAACCATGGCACAACAGTACCCTATCAGATGTTTGACACCCACCCCTCCCCTTTAGAAAGGACATAGCTCTACATCTTAACATACTGTACAGCACCGTCGCATAACCCTCCCTCCTCCCCTTCCTTCTTCCTTCTCCCCCCACCCTCATCTATACTCTCTCTCTTCTACACTTATCCTTACCCCGTATAAACACGAAGTCGGGAGGGGGTCCGGACGTTAGTCTGTACACCCTAACGACCAAAGCAGGCCTTGGCTGGTCCGGGGCCAGTTCCAGGAGGTATAGGTACGGGGACTCTTACCCCGACTAACTTCTAACTTCTAAGCATACCCCACAGAATACGTAAGCTAACTAGAAAACCCAGACGAACGTAAGTGACATACCGAAACATTTCAAAACGTTTCACAGTTACCTGACAGCTCTAAACAGCTAACTCATTGGCATTACTTTCCTACTCAGATCCACAATTTTTTTTCTAAGCTCTACGGATAGATGCTGGCAATGCCTCCAAAGCAGTGGCATCTCAGCCCATATATGGTGGCAATGTCCATCTATCGAAAGATATTGGGAAATAATTCTATCACTAGTACAATCACTCATGAATCTATACTACTATCCCCTGCCACCATACTATTCTACCTATTCTCAAACTCTCTTCATAAATTTAAAGCCTCCCCCCCTACTAAAGCACCCCCTGCGGCAGAAAACCAATTAATGCTGTTTTTAAGTAAAAATGCATTTCCACCATCTCTACTGGATTGGGTACAGCAAGTGGAAAAAATTAGGGTCATGGAGGAATAGCATCTTTCTATGTCACATAACTACCTGGGCACCCCTGGGTTGACAATATGTGAACCAGAATTTGTACATAAAGCAGCACATTCTCCCCCCCACCCCCTTCTCTTTTGTTACATTGTTCATCATTCCAAAGCATAACAATATATTGGGTGCTGCCATCTCAGGAAAGGACTAGCTAGTTCTGTTTATTTAATATTTGGAACCAAGTTCCAGTTTTTTCATTTTCTTTTATTTTGCTTCCTTCATGATTACTTTCTCTTTACTTTTATTCCGTTTGGGCTTCCTCACATACCCTAAATGTCTTTACACAAGCTGTAAACAAGTAATGTCATAAACATAGCAATGAATGCTGTTGTGGATATATTTCTATATTGTTGAAACCTATGGCATTATACTGTGCCACTGCACATGACATGTATCCAATATAATATGTCCAATAAAAAATGTATCACAATATATCCAATAAACATTTTGTGTGTGGGGGGGAGGAAATGGCAGAACAGAGAAATATCATAAGTATGTGTAATGACCTGTCAGATCAACTGTCACACACTTTGACCATAAGAGTTAACTGGCACTTTGTAAATGACAAAATTAAATATTTTTTACTGAGTTTGTTTGTAAAAATGTGTGTAATTTCCAAATAAAATTATGCACATAAAGTTATCATGTTCATCTATTGCTGATGATAATTTTAACTACAAATACTTTTTATATAATATATAATAAAAATTTAAGAATGAATCAAAATTGTTGCAGACTTCAAGACTCAGTGTATATACACATAATACAATTTTATATTGTTTCTATTTCATTGATGCTATCAGCTCAGTTCGGCTGGAAGCAAGATATTACCCAAATCCGATAAGTTTAATGCAGCAGTGATATACTGAACAAGATTTCTTATCAACATTTATTTTAGGAATGCAATAGCCATTTCTCTTATCATTGGGCTATGGTTTGGAATTTAAAGAAACAAGGAAGGATTGACCAAGATATGCACAGTGACCATTATAATGCAATCAACAGAATCATATGAATGTTAATATTAAATAACAAGGAAGGAAAATGAATATATATTTTGTAGAATAGCAATAGTCTGATATATTAAAAACACTTTTTTGATCTATTCCTAACACATATTTTTATATGTGTTTCTGCACAAAATATACCTGACAAGGTCAAATATATATTAAAAAATGGATGAGGAAACAAGCAAATTAAGAAATAAAATGTTATATTTGCAAAGACTTGTCTTAATGTACAGTATATAACTTCTTAACAAGTATAAAGTAGTTCATTCAATTTAGATCAAGAGTTTCAGGTCATTGACATGCTAATACAATTAATGTGTAGGCAAAAATGGCCTTTGACATATAAATCTAGAGTGTGCCTTATCGTATAAGAGATTAGGCCTAATTAGAATGAAATTATTACACAGGAACCAAATTCTAACTTAAAAAATGTTCTCAATGTATAAAACAAATGTAAATTATAGGCAGAATTATAATTAGAATAAAAATAAAAAAAAATACTAAAAAGGATTAAGAACAGAAGGAAACCAACTCACACAGGTACTCTTGCCAAAGTATGAAAGAAAACTTTCAAAAACAATACGTGCTATAGTATTTACTCAAAGAGAGCTCTTCCCTTTGCTAAACATATAGGCAAATATTAAACATGGTATACATGAAGTATGCAGCAATTTAGTATAACAGCTATATGGTGTTTAAAAGGACATTTGACTGCCCCAATCCCCCCGAAATAATCATTTTAGTAAATATACCCCAATGAAAACATGCATGCATTTAATTATGCATTTTGTTCATATATAAAAACAGCGTGCTTTTGCATTTGAAGCATTTGCAAGCCCTCCTCTTCATACCCAGTCTAGAGTTTCTGTGGTCGTCCAATCACAGACTTCCCAATGTAGCACAATGAGAAGTCTTTGCAAGGCAGGTGCTCTGTTCAATTGCTGCCTCTTAAGTTTAACTTCACCGAAGTAAACAACATCCCTTTAACATAAAAAAACATTGTGTATAATTCTAAATAATACTAAACTAGTATTTACATTGTTATTATGAAGATTTACAGTCTAGAGCAGTGGTTCCCATCCCAGTCCTCAAGCACCCTCTAACAGTACATGATTTAGGGATTACTCAGTTGTGTGTAAGGTGTAGAAAAAAAAACACTTTAGACACAACAGGGGAGTCTCTAAATCCTGGACTGGGAGGGGGTACTTGCGGACTGACTGGTAAATGGATTATATTGGAGAGTCATTCTTCAAGTGCAAAATCAGCTTGGAGCCCCATTCTTAAGCTTTAATATACTACTACAATAAATATCAATATACGACTTTATCAATATGCCTGATCAAACCAATAAGGGCACACTAAAATAGCTTGGGGTTCAACTTTGGGTCCTGATATCTAACAACCTATAGTCTAGCCCAGAGGTAGACAACCTTTGCATTCCAGATGTGGACTTCATACAGTATTATGGCTGCAACAGCAGTATGGAAAAAGTACACAATATGTGGAGTGCCAAAGGTTGCCTACCCCTGGCTTAGCCAAGTGTTCTCCAAGGTAACTTTTTAATTAAGACAACATCCACATCTCACAGTGTATTCTTTAAATGGATGTTAGTTATTCTTTAAATGGATGTTAGTTCAATGGTCTGTAAGCAGTATCCTTCTTCTGTCATCAAAGGAACTTTAAGATCTCATGTATATAGTTCTGAAGATGTTCTGTCACAATAGCATCTCTAGTTTACATTGGTCAGCATTGTAACTGATGATATCAATAGTGCACAACCGTTACAGGGGAAGTCCCTGGAGCATTGAAAAGCCCCAGGTATAATTTTGGCACCAATTCCTGGTTAGCCCCAACTCCCTGTAATACTGAGAGAGGAATAATATCTTAAATTATATCATTTGTGACAGTGCCACTTTAATGCACCATGTTTGGTATCAATTACACAGCACAGTGTGGGGGATTTGCTGTGGGTGCAGGTTTTCATACAGTGAAGTGAAGAGTTATTACAGCAGGCGTGGGTTTTATACATATAGGTTCATGTAATTCTGTGAATTTAGTCAAAGACCTGGAGTACAATGTAATTTATAGAACACATAATGGTTTCCGGTTGGACTTAGGACACAGTATAGGGCAGGTTTTAGGAGGGCCTAAGTTAATATGTATGGGAGGGGCCAAAAAAGGTATCCTTTGGCTGATGCAACAACGTTTCTATGTTTTAATCTCCATTATCACCAGTTTAATGTTATTGTGTTATGAAGAAATCACACTATCACAGTACCCATTTATCTGTCAGGTAAGTTTATTTCATTCTCAATTTTTTGCTTAATTAATTTTGTTATACGAAATAGCCTTTATTCAAATAAGACTGGTAGGACCATCTAGGGACAATCTGGTGTAATGTGCACCCTCCCAACATTACACCACACAACTACTCTTTATTTTTCCTTCCCTGTCTGCTTACCAATTTGTTATTATTCACAAAACTATATTGTATTTACTTAATCATTTGTAGGCTTCATTGGTATGTTTAGCCAAATGTGAGCAACTATCCTTGTTGCTGATGCTGTTTGTCCATGTGTTGCATATGCAGTCATATTTACCTTTGTCTTTTACACAAATAATTTAGCTGTTTTTGTGAGTTCTGTGCATCTGCACACATACTAAGCTCCTGACTAACAATTCTGCTTGAAAATGGGAAACCCTGCTAACGTTAAATGGTCACTATAGGCACCAGACAACTCTCTCATTGTGGTCTGGGTGCAGTGTTCCTGTCCCCTTAGCCCTGCCACGTGAAACTGCAATGCTTGTATTACAAGGGTTAACTCAGTGAAACGGTGCTGGATGTCCTCACGCTATAGGGAAGGCCTAATTTCCGTCACGTGTAGTTTTGTATTCCTAACACTAGTGTTTAAATATATATGGGCAATGTGTCCATCTTTATTGTAACCTTTGGACATGTACAATTGAGACAAATGGTCATTGAAAGATCAAGATTGTATTGTAATTAACATAAAGTTTGTGTCAGTGACAATTTTAAAACAATAAATATAAAATGATATAAGAAATATTTTGAATAAACAAAAATCTGAAACCAGACTGACTCAGCAATAGTCTGGATGTCATATTGCCTTCCTACCCATTTTTATGTTACCATCAATCAACTGATCAGTTTTTTTGCAGACCACTATTCTTGTGTAATCGAGAAGACATTTGTTTCACAAAGGTATTTGTAAACACTATTTGAATTTAGAGAATGGGAGGCAGATTTGAATTTTGTTTGTTTCCTTATGAATAGAGGTTTCCAACCAGTACGTAGAGAAAGCATGGACCGATTATGATTTGTACAGATCCAAAAATATATTGTTGAGGGTCTCTGGATAGATCTATTGTTTGTATATTGATTTCTTATTGATCACTGCCAGAGTGGAATGTTGTTTAAGCTCGTTTGTTATTGAACTATACTCTATATAGCTAATTCGAGTTATAAGGCAAAATACATTTTTACATTTTGATCAGCTATATATCCTTGACTTATTTCCAAAAAGTTGTACTCACATGACTATAAACATTTTAAAGGGACACTTTAGTCATTGAAACAACTTTAGCTTAATGAAGCAGTTTTGGTTTATAGATCATGCCCCTGCAGTCTCACTGCTTAATTGTCTGCCATTTAGGAGTTAAATCACTTTGTTTATGCTGCCTTAGCCCAACCCCACTGAATGTGACTTGCACAGCCTTCCTAAACACTTCCTGTAAAATGAGAGCTAATATTTACACTTCCTTTATTGCAAATTCTGTTTAATTTAGAATTTCTTATCGTCTGCACTGTTTAATAGTTTGCTAGAACTTGCAGGAGCCACCTGTGTGTGATTAAGTTCAATTTACAAAGCAGGAGAAAAAAAATTAAGAACAAGTAAGTTAACATCTGATTGAATATTACTTTTTTTTTTCAATGCAGGCAATGAGATGTGTGGCTAAGGCTGCATGCACAGTAAAAAAAAATAAAAAATAAAAATAAAAGTGATTTAACTCCTAAAGGGCAGAGAATTGGGCAGTGATAGTACAGGGGCATGATCTATATACCAGAATTACTTGATTAAGCTAAAGTTTTGTTTTGGTTACTATAGTGTCCCTTTAATTATATGTTTGCAACTCTATTGCTACAGTTGTTGATTGACTACACATTATCTAGCTGCAGTTTACAGAAAATGTAGCCCAACAACAATTTGCAAAATACAAACACCCAGCCAATTTGAAGGACATGTTTTTCTTTTGTATTAAAGGGACACTGTAAGTACATAACTACTTTATCTACATGAAGTTGTTTTAGTGTTTTAAGTCACTTGTGGCTGTCCTTCCAATCAGCATTAAACAGCTTTTAATGTTTTATTGCTAAGCAAGATTTCCCAGCAGCAATCTTCATAACTGAAAAAATATATGGATCTCTGGAGACACAAAAATATCAATGCACAGCAGATGATTGGTACCTATATCCTGGGAGAGACGCTGTCAGGTTCTCTTACTGCTTGGTAACGTTGAGTTGGACTTAGCTTCCGGATATCTTCCATCAGGAAAGATAGGACGCCTCAATTCACAGAAACATGAAGTATCATCCTTTATTCAAGTTAAAGTAGACATTACATCTGGGGCATAAGGAGGAGTACTGACAGTAGAGACTATTTTGTCTTCTATATTTTTCCTGTGCTTGACCAAAGGCAGAGCTATCACTGTAAAGCTGTGTAAAACCCAAATCTGTCATTAGTGACGGCTGAGGGACAGAGACAATGTCTATGGAGGCTCCTGTGGTCTTGTGGCCTCCACCATAGACATTAGTGTTTTACTCTTGTGCATGCATGAGAGTACAGCACTGACATGGGCTCCTGTCAGATGAAGCGGATCCTGCAGAAGATGATGGCGGTGGCCTCAAGGGATAGCTCTAGGTAAGTAAAACCTACCTTTTATTGCAACCCCTGGTCACCACACAGCTAGTGGGAATGTCACCATAGGTGGTCTTTGCAAAATATTCAAAGATCCCAGAAGGTGACGATACTGCTTTAAAATATTCCTTAAAACAGTGACTTATCAGGAAAAAAAAGCACACATATTGCTAGTGTTCCATCTCCAAGAGGAAAATGTTTGATTTAGTAACACCTTGAACACAAGTTTCATTATGACCTTTAATCAATATTTTATACAAATATGTCGCAATAAAATCTTATTATAAAATGTGTCTTCTCTCAATGTGTTGTGAAATACTATGCCTTTGTATTTTAGAAACTATAGCAGGGACAATCTAAATAAGTAATACACATAGAGAATTATTTTTGACATCTGTCTCAAAGTTATAATCCCAGCAAGAACCTAGTTTTTTATCGATAGTGAGAGAGTAAGATTTTTATTTTAAAATAGCCTACAATAGTAATGAATAATTCTGGGACTTCCATTTTTTTTGAACAACAGCCCAATCATGATTAAACAACCTTAAAGCTAGTTCTCTATCATAAGAAATATATTTTATTTGATCATTATTACTAATGAGAAGCAGTGATACATAGCAGAAGGCAATTCAGAACCAAAAATCGTGTGCAAAAGGAGAGAGAGAGAAAACCAAATTGTCTGTCCATAATGGTATAAAGTCACTAACTGGCTTCTTGGTATTTAAAGGACCACTATAGTGCCAGGAAAACATACTCGTTTTTGGGACACTATAGGGTCTCTAGGTCCCCCCCCACCCGCCGGGCTCTAGGTGGTGGAAGGGGTTAAATCTTACCTGTTTTCCCCCGGTGGGCTCCCTCGGCACGGGGAACTCTCCTCCTCCTTTTCGCCTTCATCGGCTGAATGCGCATGCGCGGCAAGAGCCGCGCACGCATTCAGCCAGTGCATAGGAAAGCATTCTCAATGCTTTCCTATGGATGCTAGCGTCTTCTCACTGTGAAAATCACAGTGAGAAGTGCGGAAGTGCCTCTAGCGGCTGTCAATGAGACAGCCACTAGAGGCTGGATTTACCCATTTGTATGTTTACAGCAGAAAGGGTTAATACTAGATGGACCTGGCACCCAGACCACTTAATTAAGCTGAAGTGATCTGGGTGCCTATAGTGGTCCTTTAAAGCTCCTGTCAGTGTGGTGGGGGGATGGTCCAATTTAGTTGAGAAGATTTTTAACTGCTGAAACATCCAGTTAATTAAAAATTAAGGGAATCAATAAGAATTTCAATTGTATAAATGGTATAAAGTCACTACCAAGAAGCCAGTTAGTGACTTTATATCACTATGAAAACCCTTAGCGAAGAAACACGTTTGGATCAAAGTCCCCCAACAACTAATTTCTACCAAAATGAAGAAAGAGTGATCAAATGGACCAAATGTGAGAGTCCAAATTTTCTTTATAATTCATAAGTATTAATTGATTTTACATATTTTAAACAATATCACCATATAAGCCTTCTGCCCTTTCCCCCCTATAGGAGGAACTACCATATATACTCGAGTATAAGTCGAGTTTGTCAGCACATTTTTTGTGCTGAAAAACCCCTACTCGACTTATACTCGAGTCAAGGTTTGTATTATGGCAACTTACATTGCCATAATACAGACAAGGACCGCCGGGCTCTTTACAAGCCCGGCAGTCCTGTTGGGGGCTGGCAGCGAGCTGTAACTTACCTTTCTTGCAGCTCCTGTCAGCTCCCTTCTCTCTCCTCCGGCCCGGTCAGCTCCCCTGTCAGCTCCAGTGTAAGACGCAGGGTCAGAGCGTTGCCATGGGTTACCGTGGCAACGCTCCACGTGGCACTCACACAACGAGACTTACAGTGGAGCTGACAGGGGAGCTGACCGGAGGAGAGAGAAGGGAACTGACAGGAGCTGCAGAAAAGGTAAGTTACAGCTCGCTGCCAGCCCCCCTCCTACACAGCCCATCCATTGGACCACCAGGGAATGAGAGCCCCCTCCCTGGCCAGCTAACAAGCAGGGAGGGGGGACGAAAATAAATAAATAAAAATTTAAATAATAAAATAATAATATTAAAAAATAATAATAATAATAAAATAAAATAATAATATAACAAAAAACATATTCAAATAAGAATAATAATTATAAAAAATAAAAAAAATGCACAACCCCCACCAAGGCTCTGCATCACATACACAAACACTGCATTCATACACACACACACACACACACTCTGCATTCATTATATACACACACACTGTAAATAAATATTCAATTAATATAATTTTTGGGGGATCTAATTTTATTTAGAAATTTACCAGTAGCTGCTGCATTTCCCACCCTAGTCTTATACTCAAGTTAATAAGTTTTCCCAGTTTTTTGGGGTAAAATTAGGGGTCTCGACTTATATCCGGGTCGACTTATACTCGAGTATATACGGTACATAAGGAAAATTTCTGAAGAACTTACCGAATATTAGGTGGACTTTGCTACCAACTAACCTAAGGGTGTACCTAGACCTTAAGCTGGGAAGTGCAGTCTCACATCTTGTTTTAAAACATCAGTGAATGATGGTTATTAATTCTCTGTAAGTGGAGCACATATTTATGAATATTCAGTAAAGGGTGTGTAATACTTTTTAGTGGTAAATATGTCTATCAATAAGTCATTTTTACCACACTGTGAAAACACAAATATTGAACATGTATCTCCACTTTGCTCAAACACAGATATTGCATCTGTCATGTATACTGAGGCTGTGTTTTCACACTACATCATGCATAGGCTATTTTTTTCTTATATGCTAATGCAGACAAGCAAGAGTGTCTAAAACAATAACATGCATTCTAATCTCCAAAACAAGACTGTTAATGGGGGTAAGATGTGCAGGTGCCAGTAATCGCTGCCACATCCCTTGATAGGAACAAGTATAGAATAAAGCTTTTAAACACTTAATGTACATAGATGTGGACTTCAATCAACCACCCAAGAAAATATTGATCTCTTACTATGGGTATTGGTCATTTCTCGGTCTAAAGAACTGTAGTATTCAGGCAGACTTAACACAGTTAGTATAGCAATTAGCAGCAACTATTTGCATATACAACGTACCTAGATGATCACCAATAGCCTTCAAAATGTGAAATATATGTAATAAGGGATCCCAAACTAAACAACTAGTAGTAGCTGAAAGAACAGAACCCACCATACTTATATACTCATACATTAAACTACTGATACACTTACCTATTGGAAATGAAAAGAAAAAAAAAAACAACTATGCAGAGGCAGATGAACTACTTGTGTGTCAAACACGAATTCGAACAACTGACAGATTAATCTGCTTAAACTACAGGTTTCCATATGCATTTCATGCCATTTGTCAAACCACCACAGAATAGAAACCGTTTATATCAGACCTCAGTCATAAGAGTGGCACAGTCAGGTAGAACATAAACATTGATTCCTGACCCTCTAGCCCCACTTTGCCTTCCTAAATATAGTAAAATCTTACTCATATTCAAATCTGCAGCTGCTGCTTCTGCCCCTGATCTCCCTGCTTGGCTGACATCATCAGAAGCAAATCTCTGAGCCAACCACAACACTTTCCCATAGGATTGGTTGAGACTGTTGTGGATGCAGAACAGGGCAGAGCCGGCACAAGTCAAACACATTCCTGGCCAATCAGCATCTCCTCATAGAGATGTATTGAATCAATGCATCTCTATGAGGACGGTTCAGTGTTTCCATGCAGATGGTGGAGACACTGAATGGCAGTATTGCACATTGTGCTCCACACAGGTGTGGAGCTTCTGAAAAGACAGTGTTTATTGCAAAAAGCCTGAAGGGAATGATTATACTCACCAGTTCAAATACAATAAGCAGTAGTTGTTCTGGTGACTACAATGTCCCTTTAAGTCTTCAGGGAGGCTCAAAACTGGCTAGGTATTATGTGCCATGCATACAACAATAATTTCAGACCACCCCCCATCACTAAAAGGGATATAATACTCAGGGACATGTGACTCCTTAGAGGTAAGTCCCCTTTTTCAAATATGGGGTCTCACACTCCACTAAGATTAACAAATGAATAGATAGGTGCTCTTAAGAAGGTAATAGATTCGGTGTATTCAATGTTGTCCCTTTAATTGTTGTAGGTTACTTACAACTTAAGGAGGCAAGCAGGGCCATTGCTATGGGATCTCCCACAGGTTGGAGACTTGCATGAAAAGCCCTGGGTCTGTTTATGCCACCATTCTATTGCAAGTCCCACATCCTCATTAATGCTGAGAGATAAAGAACACCATCAATTATGTAATTTATGGCAATGCCACTTTAATGTACCATAACGGAGATAATTATACAGCACAGTGTAAAGGTAGAGCAGTGAGTGCAGGTTAATAGAACAGGTGTGGAGCTTCCAAATATATGTTTATATAATGCTATGAAATCATTGATGTCATAATGTGCGTCAAAGAACATGTTAGGGATTTGGGTTTGACAAGAGGAATAGATTTTAAAGGGGCTTTGAAAGTCAGTATATGGGAGTGGCCAAAAAAATTACCATTGGGCTGAAATCCCTGGTCTTTCTATCACCTAAACATTGGGAACAAGAAACCATTGTTTTAAAATATTAACTATCATGTCAAACTCAGGCACTCTTGCCCAGCTACGCACTGCAAGTGCATAGTTGTGGATGTCAGAAGAGGTCCTATCACCCCCACAAAGAATAAAACCACTTAAAACACTTAAAATGAATTACAGGCTTTAATGTTTCAAAAGGTATAGAGTCGATGAGGACATATTAAACAGTTTTAATAAGAAAGGACAGGAAATGTAGATTTACAGACCAAGAAAATTCAAATGTAGGCACAGTATGTGTCCTAATCTCTCTTAGCAATTCTGATTCCTCTGTACTGCCGTACTCAAGTACTTTGTACTAGCTTCACCAGCAGTACATTTTGTTACTACCAACACGAATGAAATCATTTGTATTTTGCTTGTATGTTTTTTTCTTTTCTTTGCAGTCTAGCATTTGATTTATATACGCAGTAAAAATCATAAATGTGGAGGAATTTTAGAAATTAACTCAAATTCCCTAGCTCAGTGTATTCCATTGCAGATACAGTGATACTCTACAATGTAGGGGGGGGGGAAGCATTCAAATTTATATGTATTATACAAAAGGCATTGTCTGGAGTCCTACTAGCTCAAGATGATTTGATAAAACCAAACAATAAATGAATTTGAGTGTATCAGAAGAAGAATCATCATCATAAATGTACAGGAAGGCTTCACTGAAAGGTTTCCCCTTGGTGCTGGTCTTAAATGAACTTTTACATTTTCAGTAGTATTGATATTTAAGGACATATACCTGCAATTGCTATAGTTTGTCCAAACTTTATTGATCACTAATGTGCACTAACGTGCCATTTAAAATCAAGGCACACAATCCACAATTCATATTTCAGCAAAACAGACTTGCAATAAAATACATGTAGTTATGCAAAACATTATAACACATTACACACACACACACACACACACACACACACACACACACACACACACACACACACATATATCACCTGGTGGCATAATAAATGTTTTTCAAAATTTAGTACTCTTATACTGAATTAAAAACAATAGTTTTTGTTTATTCTGTGTAAAAGTGTTGCTATTATTAAAACATTTTTGAATAGACATGTCAGTAGAACATATTTTCATCTAAGAGCAAATTTGTCTATAACTACCAAACATTTAGTGACCAAAAAAGTACTGTGATTTACTCCCAAGCTTCCAAAATTCTCCCACAGTGTCAAAGAGAAGCAAACATGATTTGTATTTTTCTTGACCGTATAGAAAATAAATCTCCTGAAATGGATTTAAAAAAAAATCTTCAACACAAGGTATAAAATGTCCCTTAGAACTGGTCGTTCTTCAACTACAATGCGTTGCCACCAGTGTATATGTTTCTAAATAGATCACAGTATCATGGTGTATACAGCTTAGCAGTAAAATATAATTTAAAACATACTTTACATCAAAGTCAAAAAGTATATACTTCATAATAAACTGAAACTATTCTTAAGTACTTAAGGCAGTGTTTAAAGGTCAATAAACAATCACAATTTAGTATGACAAAATTCTACTTACTGAATAAAACGTGCAATCCAAAAACACTGTTTCTTTGGCGTGCCTGACAAAATCTAATTCCAAGGGTTAATAAAAACACAGATGTTTTCTAAATTAAGTTGGCAAGCAAAATCTTTAGACAGATCATATATGAATGAGAAATTAGCAACTAACATTTTCCTTTTGGCAGAAACTATTTATATTTATCAGTACATTAAATAGAGCAACTGCAACATAATAGCAGTTGATTAGAAAGTTTAACTTTTCTGGAAAGAACTTCTACAAGAACAAAAAAAAAAAAATATAGACAGTTCTGTTTGCCATACAAATTATCTCCGAAGAATATTTTTCAAATGAAAATGTCTTCTAATGATTTCTCTATTACAGCTTTCACAAGATGTCTCCGTTGCAATTAGATCCTTTTAGCCTTCCAAAAAATGTTTATGCAATTATTTCACTCGAATTGTGCCTCTTTTTGTTCAGGCAATATCAATGGTCTTGTAATTACAGACAAATATCTGTTCTTTAGAATGAAACATTAAACCAAACGATGACAGATCCATTATGCAGCACTATGAAAAAACTTGTTTAATAGGAGCTAACACAGCCACCAAACATATGTGTAACCAAATAACATTTAAAATATCTTTGCCCCACCTTGTTGACTTTTTCCATTATATTTTGTGCAAGCACAGGTACATGGGGATACTGGGAGCTAGAACAATGTTTGCTATTAAAGCAGTCAATTTACGCCTTGATTTAATACGTTTTTCAAATGATTCAATACGGTTAAGGAGAATTCACAAATGATTTCTGCAGATAAGTCATTTGGAAATTTTTCTAAAGTAATTGTGCTGTTTGGAAAGCTGATTAAACTGAAGCCTTTGATTGTTAATATAAAAAAAAAAAAAAAAGACTGAAGTCCCAGCCAATCGCAAATGCATATCATGCTGACTGCCGATCAGTCTGGCCAGCCCCACTAACGCCAGCAATTGCTGAATGCCCTAATTGCAGGTTGCGCAAAGATAAGCATGTCCAAAGATGCACTTGCTGTTGACAACTCACTGGTGAGATCCAGGAGAGCAGGATAGGACTTTAAAAGCAGCACAATAATATCAAACTCAGGACCGCTAGTCATGAGACATAGAGCTGAATCTCGACATACAAAAATGTCTCATTCTTTTAAATGAGCCAGGAACAATCAGCTCCCCCTAAAGCAATAATCTTGCTAGCTTTGTGATAAGTAGTATAGATAACTGGTCATAATGCATCTTTTTGATAGAGATGATCATTTGATCTATGACTGCCATTATTAAAGCTTTGTAAGCATGCAAAATGACATTGTTCTTTAAAGTGGCACTTCAAGCACTATAGCCACTACAGCATTGCTTCCCTGTTAGTCCATTTTACTAGATGTTAATGCGCACATTGTGGATGCCAGCTTCCAGGAATTGTGGAAGAGGAAGTGTACACACTACACTCCTAATTTGGCCAGTTCAAAGCACAGAGCTGGAAGGGACCAGTTGTGGGCATGTGCATGTATGGAAATGATGAACTCCTACGCTATGAACCTGCAGTTAAAGCTTCCTAGCACATTAACAATTATAATGACCTATAGTGATTGTAGTGTCTCTAAGAACTCCTAAGCTTATGTCTAAAAGGTCTTGCACAAGAATGAGGTTAATGTTCATTTATATATTTTTTCCAGTCTATTTTAATTTGTAAACCCTATGCGTTAATTAAATGTTACCATTGACCAGTGTGGATGTGTATACACTCGTGTTGCTTAAAATGGAAAAATCGAATCTTTATATGTAAAGATTACTAACTAAACTCCAAGCATTTAAGATGCCACAGTGCTCTAATTCTGAACACAAACAGTTTTAAAATCTAAAAGTCAACAAAGATCTGGATATTTATAATAAGTATTTGAACTAAATTAAATTTAAAGTTTAGATTTTAGACATTTGAAGTAAAGTATATCGGGATGGGTAAGAAAATAAGCTTACACAAAAACAACAAATCAATATTTTTATTTAGATATCATTAACAAGTCAATTAATGCATTGCAGCAACAAAATGATCATACTTAAATGGACATTATTGTAGAGATGTACACGTCTGTCTTGTATGCCGATTACATCTCTTCAATGGGTTTTATATATATATATATATATATATATATATATATATACACACACACAACTATATCAAATGCTACCATGAAATAGTTTTATATTATTGAAAGCAATAAAATGAAATTATCACCAAGATCAACCTATTACCTAAAGCAATGATATCATCCATATAAAAAATATTATATCGTCACCTTAGCAGCACCACTTGAGAGTTCACAAAAATGCAGATTATTTACAGAATACATCTGTAGGGGCCCATGCAAATTCACATTTTTGATACACAAATATATGATTAAAGACAAAGCACATTTAGATAGTCTGTTATAATTAGTTTAGGAAATGTGCAAAGTTTTCACTTTACCGACAAAAGATCGCTGCGTTGAGAGTGTTCTTTGTGTAGCTCAGGCCTAGTAGGGTCACCGGCTACTTTTTCTTTCTTGAGCTCCTCCGACTCTTCAAATTGTAACTGGGTGCTTTTTCTCCTGCCTCTATAACAATTCTTCTGGCAAAATGGAAAGTTTTATGTTAAGAATTTTATTATGTATAATAAGTCAAAACGGAGTTAAAACGGACACAAGCATTTTAAACGGCAAAGTCTATAAACAAAAGATAAAAATTGTGAATTATTCGGGGCCAAAGATAAAGACGCCGAATTCAGACTTAATTCTCGTGACCTTTCCTTTCTTTGTACAAATGAGCCCTCTTGATCTATAAAGCTTGCCGATAACTGACCCTCCTGACTTAAATTCATTATAACAAAAGCTATTAAAGACAATATGTCCTTTTTTACAAGATGCTCTTCAAGGTTTATCTCGGAGGAAAGAAAAAAAAAAAAAGAAAGAAAGAAAAAAAAAATGGTAAAGATCAAATCAATGAGGCCGGGAATTGAGTCAACATGCATCAGAAGTTACAATCTGCACTTAAAGACCAGAGAGTGCTGTGAGATAAAAGTTGAACATTGGCAAAATCAGTGCAGAAGGCATAGCTTGAGAATTATTGGCATCTCCAGAAGGTGTGAAAATAGGACACAATTAAAGGTTAAGAGAGGGATTTTGCAGAGCTCTTTGGTTATTTAACTTTAATAATGACAATATACAAGGTGAGAAAACAATTTTATATGAAAAATACCCTTGCCGCGTAGCATAGCGATGAAAAAAAGTAAATTATTCAAGACACACTACAAAGTCATAGTCACTGTCCGCTTCAAAGTGCAGTCAGGAGAATTGCAGCTCCTTCACATCAAATTTTATTGTATAATACTGTAATGTTAAACATGCTATGCACAATAATATCTTAAAGTAAACGTACAACAAAAGATTGAAAATATATGACGTGTCCTCCTCTGTGTAAGGCATGCTATGCGCTGCTATAATTATTAGGACAACCCCCCCAGAGCACACAGCATCTCACGGTATTTGTAACCTGCTTATACCGAGATTATCCAAAGATATTTTGAGACCTTTTGCTGACTAATTTGATGTAAACTGCACTCAAAGAGTAAGCATCCAGATCTAATGCAATTGGAAAGTCTAAACTTCTTCAAATACACACGAGTAACATCACTGATGTTACCAGACACACAGCCAACATGAGGAGGAGATGGTGGTGGCGGTGGTGGTGGTGGTGGTGGTGGGTTGGTGCGTGTGTGTGCAATATATATGTCTAGAATTCTTAGATGCCAAGCTTTCTTACCCCTAGGATTGTCAGAATTCTTAGATGCCAAGCTCTCTTGCCCCTGGGATTGTCAGAATCATTAGATGCCAAGCTTTCTTGCCCCTGGGATTGTCAGAATCCTTAGATGCCAAGCTCTCTTGCCCCTGGGATTGTCAGAGCATTTCTAGAAGATCTTTCCTCTTCTTTAAGATAATAATCTTTAGGATAATGTGAATAAATTGTAAATTATCTTACATGATAGAATGTTTTACGGGCTGATATGTAAAGTAAAGCCTATTAATAACATTTGGGATTTAAATTAAACTGAATTAATTCACTATATGTACAGCACGGATGTGGTCTAGTGATTCCGTTTTATAGTTATTGATTTTAAATAAGAAACAGTGGGCAACATTTATTATATAACCTTCTAAATAAATTAATGGAACAAAAAAAAAAAAAAACATCCTTGTCAGCAAAAACAGATATTGCATACAAGATCTGATAAAACTGATGCTTATTATGAAGATGTTCTTAAAAAAAAAAAAGGAAAAATGCTCTTGCAAACTGCTTGTTATCTTAAAGATGTTCTAGACAAGGAAATAAAAATGTTCTGACAATTCCAGGGACAAGAGAGCTTGGCATCTAAGGGTTCGAAACAAATTTCATTCACCCCCAACCAGGGCAAACCTTCTTAGTGACATCAGCATGCGGACTTCACACTATGGAGTTACCATTGCAATCACACTGCATGCATCGTGGTTGATATGCTTAGGAGAGCTGAAGGACCTCATGGTCGGCATGGTGAGTCATTGACTGACAGCTGGGAGAAAAGCCTATTTTTAAATAGGTTTTGCTGCTAATCTATACATTTGCTATCAAATCAATGTATAGATAGAATCTTGACAGGTCCTCTTTAAAGCACTCCAACTTTTTTTTATTAGCAGTGTTTAATAGGGTCACAGGGGATGGAGATCTCACACATCTGCTAATACTTGCGAGTTTTGAATGCATCTACATCTCATGCACACCCACATTTTAAAGTGGAGCTTTTTTTGTACTAATCTGTAAAATGTGACAAAAATGTTCAGTCCAAAGCAGATATCTGTAGTTTTATGTAAGTAAAAATAAGTCACCAAATACTAAAGCAACATACAAAAACATCCAGAGCATAGGAAAACAAGAGAATTAAACTGCACCACTTTGAAGAAAAAAAATATTTATTTTTATAATTGTTTATATGCATATATTGTTAAAAGTCCACTTCGTTTTAAGTTATTTTCTTTTCTGATTTTATTAATAGTTTCTAGTGCACTTACCGTACTTCTCAGTGGAGGTTTTTTGGTGTCTTGTGGCCCATCCTGTGAAACAAATTTTATAGGTTCCCTAATCTGCCGTCTTGATCTCTTGGTTCCATTTGGCAATGTTTCCATGGCAAAATCTGCATCTAGATCACTGCTACCAGCCTGGTCACATTCAGAGCATTGCCTGAACAATATAGAAATCAATGAATGGCAAAGTATTAGTGCAAAACATTAGTGGAAAAAAATAATTGTTTGATAAAGAAGACAGTATATTTATCAATCAGTTTTCAGCATAAAGAACATTAATCTGATCATTGTGTTTTCATACTGTTTTTGACTGTAGACACCCAGACTGATAACTATTCTGGGTAGTATAGAATGCAGCTGTCCTACAGATTGTGAATGGACATCATTCATTTGTTTACCCTTTGCATAAAAAAATGGTAGACATGAAGTGTTAGAGGTTATACCGAGACCGTTATATTGCAGTAATTCAGGGGGTCTCAAAAAAATGGCAATTATAGAGCAAAGCAATAAAGTAAAAATTCAAACATTAGGAATGAAAGGCTCAAAATTCATGCATATATGCACATTTATTTTTTTATTTTTATAGTATTTACACAGCTCAAATTGTGCTATCTGTACCTAAGTACAATACTACCCCACAAAGTAGACAGATTGTCCATGGTGTCACGGGTGACACCTGTTTGTTTGATGTGTGAAGGAGTGAAAGAATGGTAAGTGGAACTTCATTTAAGTTAATTGTTAATTAACAATAAATATAAAAACAAAAAAGTCAAGATTGTTGGCAGTAAATTGGTTAAAGTAAACGTGTCTCTGAAAAACTCAGGTAAAACATGTAAAAATGTAACAAATTACTTTTCATTTAATATCTACAATCACCTTCTCTAAACCCTTCCCAGACTCACAAAATATGATTTTTCACTGTTTCTTTTCTAAGACCCCTGTGTGATGTACCTCTGCCTCTTCCCCATACCTGAGAGAGGTGCAGCATCAGTAATAGGTGTACAACAATCCAAAAGCAGGTAATATTCAGTTTTGCCCTGTGTAATGATTATCATCAGTCTTTATATTCGATAGTCTATCTCAAAGCTATCATTAAGTAAATCCTGCTGTCATACGAAGTACAAGTGTTTAATGACCCAAAAGGAAGTCATTTTTAGAGGGTGTTGAATTTGCTAGCTTGCTAATCAAATGCTCCATTACAAATACAAAACAAAAGCTTTCAGATTTCGGAAATCGGTGAAGTTGTTTTGTTTTTTCTCAAATCAAGATGCAAAACTTAAAATGATCACAATTTCACATAAGAGTGTTAGAGATGGATAAATCTTTCTTAAATTAACACTTTATGAACTATAAACATTTCACCAAAATAAACTGATTATAGTGTCTGTGGTACTCTGGTGTTGTCCCTCCATTGCGTATTAAACTATTTTCTAGCTGATTAACACCAAATAAGTGTCTTCGGCCACCTGCAGCCTGGCTCCTATTGGAGATATGGCCAAGGCTGAGATTATACACTTCCTTGAGCCATACTAATTCATACAAGCAATGGGCGGCAGGCATAGGCTGAAAGCAGTCATCCATTGCTGCTTAGTCTAACCCAAGCAGCACAGTAGGGATGGGCTGCAGAGAACGCATGCTGAGCATTAAAATATTAAAAATGGTTTAACACTGAACAGAAGTACTGTGCCAGCAGACTCCAAACACTATAACACCTTCATTTAAATGAAACAGTGTACTTACAGCGTCCCTTTAACAATCGCTTGTGTATGTTGCATGAATATGTGGAATTAAACATGTCCCACAATGTTCCTGACCAGTGGTGCCCAATAACGTAGTTTACCAAATGTTGTGGCACAACAGTTAATATTTGACAATACATAACAATAAATTTTTTTTACTCCCATAATACACAATTCAGCTATATGTATCCCATATAAATAAACACACCAAAACGGTCAAGGGGACTAGTTATTATTCAATCAAACATTACAATGGATAGACATGATCTAAGCTACTTTGACCATGGGTGTTATTGTTGGTGTCAAATGTGATGATCCATCATCTCAGAATCAGTTGACCTGTGACTGTCACACAATACAGTTTCTTGAATATGCAAGAGTGGACAACTCAAAAACACGTAGTGAGTGGCAGTTCTACAATGATTCATGCAACGGCTTTGGAGGTAAAATTGGACTCAAACTGGCACTAGACAAGCAACAAATAAAAATACATATACAATCAGCATAAAAGAATAGTTACTAACTCATTTCTAAGGGGAATATTCAATTTAAATTTGCCAAATTGTACTTCTAAAAGCATACAATTCCAAGTAAAAATAAACAAAATTCTAAAACTGATGTTGGCATATTGAAGAAAGATCACACTTATGCCACAAAATAAATTAAATCATTTTCTTTTCAATATCATCTTTGAAAGTCACTGCATTTTCTAAATAAATAAAGAGGAAAATACGAACAAAAGAACAACACGCTAAAATTGCAGATAAACTTCACCTCTAAAATGCAGGTCTATTTTATGCTCCCCTGACTTACTCTGAAAAAGAATATACAAAGGAACAGCTTAAAATGAAAAGGGTTGCAATCAATATGGCTCAATTTCACAAATATAATCTTATCTTCAAGAAAACATTTGGACTAATTAAAAAGTTAAAAAAAGGAAGCGACACTGTGATGAGTCGAATTCATGCGTGTAATGCACAGAAAGGCAGGTTATTGGTTTAAAATAAAATAATTGCATCTACCTGACCTACTCTACCTAGACTCCAACTGAGTAATACCATTTTTATCCCTATGGACAGATGACACTTAATAGTCTTTCAATTCAGTTAAAAGACAGAACAAAATCACAGATTTTCTGCTCAACAATTTTTGAGACAGAGAGGACTGTCAGAATGACTCAAATAGATTATGCTTTTAGAGTTGCCATAGTCAGAAAATGTGAACATTAGGACTACAAAAAAAAAAGAAAAGAATAGGAAAAACAAAAAAGAAAATGAGGGAAGGAAAACGTTCTATTGAAGTGTACAAAAATATGTGTATATATATATATATATATATATATCTAAATATATAGACAAAATCCAATATGCTTGCACTCCTGGTGATAATCACGATATTGCCCGGTGCTGATCCTGCAAAATTAGTAGAAATGCCAGTAAACGGAAAGCACTCCAGGGTCTTTGAGGTATGGTAAAATTTTACTTTTAATTCATATCAAAAAATGATAAAACAAACATTGTTTCAGCTCACATCTGGAGCCTACTTCAGGATGACAAACATGTTTGATGTTTGTTTTATCATTTTTTGATACAAATTAAAAGTAAAATTTTATATATATATATATATATATATATATATATATATATATAATTAGCTGTATTATTCCAGTAGACAAAATGACCAATGGACATAAAGTCCAGAGGACACAATGAAGTCCCATTTTAAATTAGAAATGACTAAAACCTCAATTTATTAGAATGTATTGTTAAGATGTCAAAATATCAAAACATTGCAGTATGTAATGATACAAGGTAATAATATAACAAAGTATAGTACAAAGTATTACTTAGAGGAAAACTCTTGAATGCTTGTCTTTTTAGTATTATGTTAGTCCAATAAAAAAGGTATCGTTACATACTGTAACTGTAATCTGATAATTTGGCATTATATATATATATATATATATATATATATATATAAACACACACACAACTGTAAAATAGAAAAAAACTAACTTTCAAATCTAAAAGTTGAAGATGATAACAAACCACTTTTTTTGAAGCAGATGTTATATTTTAGAGATTTTTTTTTTTAATAGTATATACGTTGAAGCTCCCAGTTCTGTCTTTGTGTATACCTTTTCATTGTTCAAGCAATGAGAATTGTTTATTTGAACTCAAACTGGCACACTACACACCATAAATAACACTTACGGACATAGTGATGTTTCCTCCCACCCTTAATGTTATAATTTGTGTCTGATTCAGTTTGGAAAAAAAAATACAAAAATATGGTGAGGGTTGGGTTTCTTATAGGTCATACAATATAAGTTCTAGTATCAGATCTCTTATAGGTTTCCATGAAAGTGTTGGTATTGCAATCTTGTGCATTTATGGCCACAAATTGCTTCATTATTGAAAAGCTGTTGCCTTTATACCATTTGGTATTTCTGCAGTTCAAATCAGATTTTCTTTCAATTCTTTCAACGAATGAAACTGCTTGGTATTGTTCTACAGATCTCATAAATGTGATATTCACATAATAAAAAGGGGGGACCAGGACTGGATTAAAAAAATCTGCTTTTCCCCCAAGTAAATACAAATGAGTATTCCTGCAGATTATACATCACTGGGAGTTTGTTGTTCCCTTATTATTTTACTAAATGAATTGATTCTAAACTGTAAGGTCATGTAATACTTAAGAGAAGGATTTATTGTAACCACATGTCTAACAGAATGGAGCCTATCACATGCTACCAAAATGTTGGCCAACAGTTAGTGGGTCAGCGGGACACCTCATTCAAAAGTAACATCTTTCTGTGTTTTATTTGTGGAATCTTGCATACATTTCCAATGCATACTGGTGGTGAAAAGGCATTGTGTATCGAGAAAATAACAGAGGTCTCAAAACTTATTAATATCACATAAGCTCTTCATTAAATGTGGGTATCTTTCTTGCAACCAAGTTGTGCTTAGTAGTTTGTTTTGTTCCTTGTTACATGGTATTTTTCCACTTGAGTGAAAACAAAAAAACCAAAACTTATAATAATAATAATAATAATATATATATTCATATATATATTCATGGGATATTTATACACTGCTGATGAAGTAAAAAAAAAAAAAAGCATTTCATGTTTGCCTTGAAAATGTAATTGTTGGGGGCGGAGCCTAGCAGCCAAGATGAACGGCCACACATCAGATGAGCTCTACACTAAAAAAGCCTGAATTAAGCTTAAAGGGACACTCCAGGCACCCAGACCATTTCTGCCCATTGGAGTGGTCTGGGTGCCAATTCCCACTACCCTTAACCCTGCAAGTGTAATTATTGCAGTTTTTTATAAACTAAACTTTTATAAACTAACTATAAACTAAATAATTACTTTGCAGGGTTAACTCCACCACTAGTGGCTGTCTACTAGACAGCCACTAGACGGCACTTCCTGCTCTATAGCACAGAAAACCTGTGCTAGAGCGTAGCTGGATGTCCTCACGCTGTGTTAGGACCTCCAGCGTTGCTCAATTCCCCATAGGAAAGCATTGAAAAGTATTTTCAATGCTTTCGTATTGGGAGCTCTAATGCGCATGTGTGGCATTGCCTCACATGCGCATTAGGTTTCCCCGGCCGATGGGCAGGATCAGTCTCGCCCACTGGCCAACATAATGCAGAGGAGGAGTGGCGGCGGAGGAAGAAGCAGCGACGTGGGATTGGGAGGGAGATGGGACCTGCAGTGCCAGGAAAACGGATTGTTTTCCTGGCACTGGAGATTCCCTTTAAATAACCACATTAAACCCTTAAGGACACAACTTCTGGAACAAAAGGGAATCATGACGGAATATTTCCGTCATGTGTCCTTAAGGGGTTAAGCCCTAAAACTGCCTGGTTTTCAACCTCCGAGAAGAGGGCTTACCATAGAGGCAGTGCACAAGCGAGACCGAGGACGAAAAAAGCGACGAGGTCCCGGGGATTGACCTGAGGCCTACAAGCGGGCTACTTAGATGGCACGGGGGAAGCGGCCGATCCCTCTGCTGACTGCAGCCTACTCACATGGAGGTCTCTCCGGCACACTCTACCCCCCCCCCGCAAAAGAGGGATATCCCAGCAGACAGCCCACGACTCAGGAGCATGGCACCACCCTTGGCTTACCTGAACTGCAGATCCAGTGCTGCTTAACATGGCAGATGCCACGTGCCAGCCAGATCGCAGATCCCCACTGCCAGCACTCTTGGACTGGCTGGACCACCTGCTAGCTAACTTTTGGGCCAAGCTCTCGGTCTACAGGAGCACTCCAGTAGAGGTCCCATCGGCAACAACACCACAGATAACCATGCCACAGCCCGCAGTTCCAGGACGGGGCCAAGTTGGAGTATGGAAGGCTGGGAGGAGGAGAAGAACCGATTTAAGCCTCAGCGGGTCAACAACAGACCAGCGGTGAGTCACCTAACCAAAAAACGACAAACCCCAAATCTACCCACACAAACCCCCCTCCCCTCAAGGTAATCACTACTCCTCCTGGGGGAATACACCTTGGCGGAGGCCCTCAGACTTCCAGACATGACTCTACCCAGTACCACTACCTAAATGTGCTGTGGTTCGATAAGGGACATCCCCACACTCACCAATCTTCCTCGGCAAAGGATTCCAGCAACCACAACCTTCACAATCCCCACCAGGGACAACAGGCCCACAACATGCTGGTCACAAGACAGGGGACATATGCTACTGAACCCTCTGACTACCTCTCGGCTGGGAATTGGAAGGGCACCGACTGGGGGACCTCCACCGCATGCTACTCCAGGCACCAACTCTACTGCTGATGGGGATCGGTTAAACCACACAGCCAGGACTTTGTGTCCCTTAATATGGACACTGCGCAGTAGGCCCAACACAATGTGTGCACTCAACTTATGCCTGCACCTGAGTTAGTCATCTTGATAGCAAGCACCATATTTTATATAACAGCGCTAGTTTAGCTCATAAATGCAGAAGTCTCTAAGCAAATCTCATTATACCTCTCACTCATGCATACTCTGCAATAGCAATGCTTCAATCTCCAGCGCTAATCTTGTGTAATCCTATGTTATTTTGTTCTAGCTACTCGTGTACTTTACCTTTCCTGATAAGCAGAATAGAAGAAACTCCTCAACAAAACATGGTTGGGAACCATTGGAAGAATTCTCTCCTCACTCTACAAGTTTTCGTCTTTTCTTGATTTGTATGCCAGACTACAATTATCTGAATGTCTTACTTTCATTATACAGTGAAAGGAAAGAGAGTCAGACAGATCTAAAGACCTGCACATCCATGTATACAAACTTGGTATACAGACAAACAAAGGTGCAGCAAATGTTTTCCATTAATATTTAGATGCCATAAATTGTAAGAAAAAGAAGAAGAAAAAACAAAAAATCAAATTACTGTTGGGAAACGATGTCCTTGTTTGCCAGGATACAATTCATAAGAGCACAAGCTGCTATAAATGCAAAGTAATCAAATAATTTGCAAATATTTCCACTGAACTATCAAACACCCTTGTATAAGACACTAAAGAACATGACTTCATATGTTTAAATTTCTGTATAGCTAGGCCCCAATTGTTTTTAAATACTTACCAATAGCTGTTTTTTGTTTTTTTAGGCATCCTTGTTAATGGAGGATCCAAACATCCAAGATGATAGTTAAGCTTACATGTATCACAGAGCAGAAGGAGGTGTTGATCATGGTTCTTCTTACAGATTCCACAGCTTAGAAAAAAAATATATATTAGTGAACAAACTCAGTAAAAAAAAAAAGAAAATATCAAGGCAACAGTCATTTATCAAAAAGCCAATGAATAGAAGCTTGAGCAAACGGTGAGCACAAGCATTCTGACAAGCACATGAATACATTATAGTCATCGCAATCCAAATTAAAACCTAATGCTACATAATATTGGACTGGTGGAAACCCTAACTAACATGTGCTTTACTAGGGGAGAGGGGGTTACAACCTGATGAATGTAGAACTCCAAATCCGGTTACTTCATTCATTTCCATCTGGGAGCAGAGGAAACTCACAATAAACTGTAATGCGGGAAAATGACTCTCCCACACTTCTATCTATATTGAGAACTCTGATCTAAGCAAAAAAAAATAATGAAGGAACAGAGCAAGGAGTTTAGCAATAGCAGCCCAACACGGGCTACCTGCCCTCCAGCCAAGAATTCATGAAGGCCCAGTGCAAGGAGCTAATGCATTAAGGACCTTGATCTTCAAATAATTCAAGGCAGGAACAACCCTGCCCTCTGATTATATATATACAACCGAACAACATTCGGAATGAATCTATAGAAGTTATTTTGCATATTTGATCAGTGTTTGTGCGCATGCGTGTAGCAGGGGTGTGTTTGTCTGAGAGTGTGTCAATCTGTGTACTTGTGTATGTGAGCCTGTGATTATGAAACTATGTGTCTTGGAACATGTTTCAGGAAGAGGTCATCAAATTTTGTTCTTTGCTCACGCTCTGGTTATTTTTCAAACCTAGCAACATCCCTGATAATAAGTGAAAAAATTACCTGTACAGCACTGCCGGCAATGGCAAAGTCTTCTGTGTGCCTCCTTCCCTTTTGCTCGGTTTTCTCTCTTTTGGTGCCCGCAGAATTACCGGAATGTTTGGCTTCTATGGTAAAACAATAAGCAAAAATAAGGAAATCAAAATAGTTTGAAAGTTAGCTCTTGTAGCACTAAGGGGGAGGAGTATTTTACCTCATCCACATTGTTTGAAAAATGGTGAACACAATTCATAGATTGTTTAAAGAGGATCTGTCACCTTTACAGTTTTTTTTGCATATTTTGTAAAGATCATTTGCTGGTAAAGACAAAAGTTGACAACGGAGCTACAGTTGTTTTGTCAACTTCAGACTTAACCACACGACAAACTAATCCTTACTTTGATACTTTGGTATTCTTTGGATTGTGCTGGAATTTTAATGAAATTCCAACACAGTCAGTATGAATAATTCATAAAGATTATATCTTTATAAAATACTCAGAAGGTACAGGACTCACTTAAAAATATAAATAAAAAAAATCATTCTCCAAATACAAAATTGTAAATTTTTGGCAATAACAAGTGCTGGCAAAAATCAACTATAATTACTAAATTACTTTTTTATTTATACCCAACAGGTTACCTGGTTATGTAATAGATAATGGGAGTCAAACGGCATATGCCCAGAAATTGTCAAAATATAGGTCCTGTGAAGAGTTTCTAGCAATATGGTTGGCAAAGCATCACTGGAAGTTTAGTTGTACAAAAGCTGAGGAACCACCATTGTTCACCTTTATGCTAAACCATTTTGTGTTCAAATAGGTTTGTACTGGTATCCATCAATGTATAGTAGTAGCTATGAAAATAGCTGTCAGTAACCCACACAGTAGCTAACACATAAAAACAAGGTATATTTCCAGCAAACTGAAGTATAGTAATTTGCATTTAGACATGAGCGTACAGCTGAAAACACTTGCATGAAAAGGGCTAATGTTTTGAAACTGCAAAGTACTTATAAGTTCAATACAGAGCCGTGTCATTGGAGGGGGCCTGAGGGGCGACAGCCCCAACTTACAGCACTTTAGCCCCAGATATTTTGGCTAGAGGATGTAGAGCTCCATGCCCACATCACTTATTTATTGTCAGTCAGGAGCAGAAACAATACAGTATAAACAGTAACACAGGAATATGACAATCTGACGGTCTTGGTTTTTGCACTTCTATTTAAGTCTTGTGCACAGCTCAAAAATTCGGTTCAAATCAATTAATCTAAAGAAAAAAATATACATGTGATAGTTTTGGGAAGAAAATTTCAGACAAAACAAAAACCCTGTGAGGGTCAATTATATGGCAGCTGGTGTAAGTCCTCCCTTATGCTCCCACCACTCTGTGATGTGTTTACAGGTGAATAGATTAACTTCTATAACAACTTGTAATAACACATAATTTTGCATTGTATACAGGCATTGATAGACATAGTTGCATAACTGCATTATTACATAGCTGAAGAGAGACTTGTGTCCATCAAGTTCAGCCTTCCTTACATTTGTTTTTGCGGTTGATCCAAAATAAGGCAAAAAAACCCAGTCTGAAGCGCATCCAATTTTTTTTCCAAAACAAAATTTCTTCTTGACCCCAAAAATAGCAGTCATATATCTCCTGGATCAAGCTGCTATTACCCCAGTAATTAGCAATTATATCCCTGTATCAAACAGTCACAAACAGATACCAAGCAGGTAGCCAATTTATCTCTTTAGTAGAGGTGAGCGGTTTATGATATCCCACACATTGAAATCAACCATGAGGACAACAAAAATTCACACAGAACCATTATAGCGAAAGAACATAAAACTTATGCAGGTCACGATGTAAATGTTATTCAATAGATTGTGGCATTCCAACGAATTGTTTTACTAAAAAAAGCTCATGTTGCTTGCTATATATTGCTGGTGTGAATATGTCAATCACATGCACAATTCTCACATACTCAATTCTGAAAAATGAATTTTGTGGCACTAACTGCATCATGGACATGTCCTACTACTGGCCCCAGCAAAACTGTGCCCTCCCTTTCCTAAAGTAAAAAAAAAAAAAAATCAAAATAATATATATATATATATATATATATATATATATATATATACATACACACACAGATCATTAAATGTAATAAACAAACAAAAAAAACATTAAGAGAAAAGTTAAAGACAGTGGTACTTTAAAGATGTAAAAAGCTTCTTATAGGAACAAATATTTAGCTGAACTTGTGCTAGTGAGTATAACAAAAAAGCTTTTTTAATTTTCTTTACTAAAACTATGAGTTGTTGCTAGAAACTTTTACTTCAAGAAGACAAAAATACCATCAACACTGTACTGTTCTCCTGGGTCTATGGCAATTGACAAATGCCTCTACAGAGGCTTAAATGCCGCCTGGGAGCAACATGCTCTGTCTCATAAAAATGAATTAAGTTCACTATACAATTTATTACTGAAAAAATGGGAATTCTTCTATTCTATTCATGGGCAGTATTTAATTCTCCAGTAGAGAGATCGCCCTCGATCTGTGGACATACAGATTATATTACACATATTAGTTTATGGCCTGTGAGTGTGTGTATGCATATGCTTCTAACCAAGGGAATCCTGTATTGCAGTGATAAAATATATCCTTATTTCACATAACTAACTTTTGGTAGACTACATAGAATTTTGTGGAAAAAACATAATTCATTCATTAACAAAAACAGCCACATTAAAAAAAAAAAAATATATATATATATATATATATATATATATATAAATTGAGATAGATAGACAGACACATACATATTTATACAAACTAACATGCATATCTATGTTTACATGTACCTAACAATTTTTTTTATCTTAATCCATTAAGATCATTTGCAAATTGTAAATATATTTTAGCTATTGACATCAGTATGATTGCCGAACTGCTGAGAAGAAAGTAATGGTCTGTTTAGCTGGCTTAGAATATATGATAGCAAACAGCTCCTGTATTCCTCACAAAAGAATATTGAAGTAGTTTATTTTCCACTACATTCCAGCTACATCAGTGCTCCATAGGTTAATTAGAAAAATTATCTTATTGGACCAAACTCTCCACAAAGCAGACGAGATTCTCTTCGGGTTTCCACTAATCTGCTGTATGCTAGCTGCTCAGACAGCAGCCATCTATCAAAGTCATTTCTCGAGGGCCCTGTGGGCCTGCATCTGTTCAACCAACTGGAAAAAAGTGTCCTGCAAGCTGTGCAAATTAATTCTATTCTTGCTTTCTACTATATGTGTGTGTGTGTGTGTGTGTGAGAGAGATAGATATATATATAATATTTTATTATTTATATAGAGCATCAAATTCCGTAGCGCTGTACAATACACACACACACACATATATATATATATATATACACATGCAACAGTTAATAGAATTTATAGCAACACAGCATCTCTTTGAAGTTGTATTGTACTTTGCTTATTCGGCTTTCACTATTTTGTGTTGATAGATGTTGAGTATTCTTTGCACTGTCTGTAATTATCAGGAAAGCTGCTCTAGACGGAAATATCTGAAGCCAAGAAAGACGTGGCCAACTTGGCATGGCCAATGGAATTTTACACTGGCTGATTAAATCAATGGAAAGGCTGAGCAGGAAATGCCAGGCTGTCTCCAAGTAAAGACTTCTTTTGAAAAATCAAGCGAGTCAAGGAATGCTTTCTGTAACACTTAACTGCTGAGAGTACCAGTAACAAATTACTATTTATGCAGTGCTACACTGATAATGTGTTCACTGCCAAAGGGACCAGAAAAATAGATAGTGAGCTGCTCAAGCAGTCATTGAGTTTAGGAAGAAAGTTACAAACCTGTAAACACAAAGAAAGCTCTAATTTAGAAACTACTCTTAGACAAGTTCACATACAAAGTAGCTCTGTTAGAGGCATGAGGTGTAAAAGGGAAGTATAACTAGGTAAAGAATATCTCCAAAATATAGTTAAAAATTAGAAAACCATCAATATACTCCTCCTGGTATTTTATGCAATAAAAATAATATAAACATGTTGGGGGTCTACATATAAACAGCTTTAGGTTACAGTATCATTTGCAGTACAGAATATTTCCACCTACTAATTGTACAGCGCTGCGGAATCTGTTGGCGCCTTATAAATGCCAGTAATAAATAAATATGCAAGTTATAGAACCTTTTTTGGTTATGGTTAATTCCATAGAAATACAGTTGCTCTGGTATGAAAACCATCAGGTATATCTCTGAAATCTGAAGGATCATGCAAATGAAGGAACGTTCTGGAGGTGGTCTCGCTGAACAATAAATTAAAAGTGATGGAAACTAATACAGAGGAACATTGGAAGTCTGAGCCTGCTAATAAGAGGCTCAGCAGTATTTGAGTGCAATAATCACAGGTTTTAAGGCGTTTTACTTTTTTTTGACATACTACACAATGGTCTAGTTTTTTTGTTTTGTTTTTTTTATTCCAGACTGTAATTGAAGTTGTACCAAAGTGATAAAATACAAATTATGTATATTCCTAAAGCGCTCTCACCTATTGTTATATAAAAAAGGTGGAGCTTCTGCCATCTAATTTTACATTTTTACAGTGGTGGCTCTGGAAAACCAGTATCTACTCTCACTTTATGAAATTTGGTCTCTAAAGCTCCGCCAGCACCATAATAAAAGTGGGAATGCTACCAATGCAGATCTTTACAAAATATGCAAAATCGACAAAAGACTACAGAGCTGCACACAAGTTTCCATGCCTTAAGTCTTTTTATGCCTGTTAATTGTTTTAATCTTTCATATTCCTGTTTGTCAGCTGTTGTATTTCATTTACATTGTGCTCCATTACTTAATATTACATGCAAATAGTTTATTTATGAAGCTCATATCAACTATACAATACAATACAAAAGGAAAATATCTGCACAATACAGAATGCTGACGAATAAATAATGGAGAATTGCCTACTTAATCAGTTACAATCATACACATTCCATGAACTATCCCCACAGCAAAGCGATCTTACCAAAGAACTGCCACCGTTAATTCAGGGGATTGCTTAATTCAGGGGATTGCTCAAAGCATTTTAAAGCAGGGATTTGGAATTTGTAGGTCCAGGAGTTGGGCAGACAGTTTTTCTTGCCTGTAGCCCTGCTGCAGGGCTGCTAGTGTAATCGCTAACTTGCAGTATGGTGCTCGCGGTCTGGTGCATGCACTCTGACTCACAGGGTGCCCGAACTGCAATGGAGCGATTATTAAGGTCTGAACCCACAGGGCCGGTTATATGTTTAATAGACTGGATAGGGTATCTGGGTGATTTTTCAATATGTTGTTCCCCCAGATCAGGGGATATATATAATTTATGTGTTTCCCATATGTTTTGGGGGTATTTGTAAAATTGGGTAAAAACTTGTATTTTTCGTTTGGAGATAATTGAGTTGATACAGTAATTAACTCAATTATCTCCCAAACAGAGGGGAGGTCTTGTGTACAGTAACTGGAAGTGTTCAAGTGTAAAACTCTGTTTTTATTGGATTGTGAATTTCATGTCCTGTGCCCCCACAAGGTCCACCTGGGCGGTAACCTTGTGGGGAAATACTGTATAACAGGGCAGCTGTACCATTAAACCTGCAGTTCTACTTCACCCTCAATCTAGAGTCCTGTCTATTATTGGGGGAATCTGCTACAAGGGATTGCCATGCTCTTCATACTCCCTTGAAGAATCACTAAGCTCTGGTAAGAGCTTGTTCCTGTTACTGCTTCACTCTCTGGGGAAAGAGAGGTTCACCCACTGGAATCTGGAGCTTTGTCGTAGGTCCAGGGTGGGTAGGAGACGGCGAGACCCCAACCAAGCTGCGGCGGTTCATGGGGTCTACAGTGCTTATGGTGTCAAGTGGAGTGCTTGGAGCTCTCGGGAAGCACTAGGAGCATCCATCAACGGAGGTACCCATTCCGGATGCCAGGTGATCCATTACATACCAATAAACACAAAAAAGAATTGAGCAAAAAGTTATAACTACACTGTCGCCTTGGACCGTCAAGTACTGGACAAATGAAAGAGGACACACTCACTACACGTATTACATACAACCAGCAAACACCAAACACAATATATACAAAATATTGTGTGAACACGAGTAGATTGGCTACCACTTTTGTCCATTGGACAAGGATATATATATATGTTATTTATTTTTATGTCCACGTAGGCTATTATGTTATGTTTTTGTATCTCCTAGACAAGATTCGACATGCAGATTAATCTTATGCTGAAATCTTCAGAAATACTGTCCAGCTCTTCAGATGAACTCTTTAAGTTCAGAACAAAATATTTACACGGATAGAAGAAGACAATTAAAATTAAAAAAAACATACCTGTCCAACAATCTTGCTCATCATAACCCACAAGTTCTGCCCTTCGTTTCTCAAATTGCTGTTCACATTTTGCAGATCATCTAAGGATTCACAAAACTGAAAAATACAAATTGATGATATTATCAGTTTCCAAATGCATAGAAAAGTACAGCATTCAATAAGCTACTGCCCAAAAGGATCTGGACATTGCTTCTTCAGTCACAACCTTCAGCAGTGATGTAGATTTGTTAACCTGATTATATTTAACCGGTTATCTTTCCATGCTGCAAGATCATGTAGCTAAGAATTATAATCTGATTTCACTACAAACTAAGTGCTATTTGTTATTTAGTGACTCTAATCCAAATATTTCGAAAACTTGTTGAATTGTGTGCCAAATGATGATTATATAAATGAGATTTAGAAACAGAAACATATTTTTTGTGCAAACATACCCTCACTTGCAATATTTTGGGATTAGGTAACTCACTGCATTCCATCGGAAAATATATTATTTATGGATGTGTGTATGATAAATAACAGATTATCTCTTTGCAATTCACATTGGCACCAATAGTTCTGCAAGTAGTTAAAACATAGCTTTCATTGTAAAGTTTTCAACACAACAAAATAAGTATGAAACACAATGGCCCAAATTTAATACATTTTTTTCAAACGGTTCAATACTATTAGAAAAAAACTTTGATTTATCTAGAAAGTTTCCCAAAAATATTAATGGTGTTGCAAATAAATCTTTTGGAATGTTTTTTCTAACACAGTGAATCATTTTGAAAGCTTTTTATAATGTGAGATTATAAAATAGTACAATTATGATATTTTCCTGACATTATATGAATCTAAATAACAAATGCCTTAAGGGCACCTTAATAGGAGTTGTTCACTAATGTGAGCATTTTGGTGAATTCAAAGTGAATGTAAAATTTAAGGGCAAAATAGCTTAGCTGGAAGCACAGCTGACCTAGAGAGTTTTACCAGTTGAGGCATGTTGGTCTTACATATGAAATTCACTTTTAATGCCCAGCAGTTAATAACTCTGTGTGTGTGAAACAGTGCAAAATACTACAGGGACACTATTGGCACTGTAACTGCTTCATCTTATTAAAGTGGTTATAGTGTCTGGAGTACTTTCTCATTAAAGGGACACTATAGGCACCAAGATTACTTCATAAGCTCACGGGCAGGGTACTCTACCTGTTGTATTGGTCTGTTCTTATTGTGTTTGTCTTTGTCCAAATTGTACAGCGCTGCAGAATTTGTTGGTGCTTAATAAATGCCAGTAGTAGTAATAATAATAATAATAATAATATCATTGAAGAGGTCTGGGAGCAATGTCCTTGTCCCCCCACACCCCAATGTAAAACGTTGCAATTTGAGAGAAACAGCAATGTTTAGACTGTCTACCAGATAGCCACTAGAGGCGCTTCCTGCTCTTACACGGAGTTCGACTCTGAGAAACAACGCTGGACGTCCTCACGCCTTGCATGAGGATGTCCAGCATCCTCAAAATCCCCCATAGGAAAGCACTGACTCACTGTTTTCCTATGGGGAAGGACTAGTGCGCATGCGGCACTCGCTACACATGCACAGTAGGTTCCCCCTTGGTGCTGATGTTGGAGGATGTGGAGACAGGGACTTTGGCACTGGAATAAGATGAAAAAAGAGGGTTTACTTAGGCTAATGAGGAAGCATTATTCTGAGCAACAATGGGCGGCTGCGATAGGCTGATAGCGGTCAGCTGACACTACGAGTCAATCACAGCACCTATTGCTGGTGTGAACTGGTAGGCCGACTAGGAAGAGTATAACCTATGCTTAAGCCATACAGTGGCCGTGGGACTCTGGGTAGCCAGGGACCCTTATTTGGGGTTAATCTGGTTCAATATGGTTTAACACTGAAAAGAGTAATAGTGTCAGAGGACTCCAGCACTATAAACATTTCAATGAGGTAAAATTGTTATAGTTACTACAGTCTCCCTTTAATAATGGTAAGAAAAGGAGCGAGAGAGCAACTAGGGGAAAGTCTGGAGGAAAAGGTCTGTTTACAGAGTGAAAGGCTGTAGAGAGAGTGTAGAATAGTTACCATAAAATTGGGCATAACAAAAAGTTATCATAAGTCATTGCTTCCAAACCTTCCAAAATATAAAATAAACTTACAATGGGCAAATATGATGCAAGCTAAAAGAGGCTGTATTTAAAAAAACAAACAAACAACAAAAAAAAACCAGTACAATTCAAGACATTTGGAGAAAGTGGGTAATGCTTAGTTTTTAAGTTTTCAAAGGGAGACCATGCCATGGAGATAGGAAAATAAACTAAAAAACAAATGTAATAGTTACACACTTAGAATGAAACACCTGATAGTGGTTTATTCTGTTAAATTTCCATCTTATCTTAAGTATGGAATGTTCGTAGTACTGGAAAAAGATCAATTATTTGTTTGCATACCTTGTTGTATTCAATGTGAAGCTTTTCTTGTTCATTTTCTAGCTTGTCTTTTATACTTTTTTGTTCAGCCATACTTTCCTGCAACTGCATCATACGCATGTTCCTTTCTGAGTAACAGAAATAGGAAAACAATAATCAAGATTACAGTGCATTGGTCAAACATATTGATAATAAATAGCATAGAGCATAGTCAAATCCACTCTACTACCACTTAAACTCAAAACACTAACTCTAAAAACATTACGGAGTAGAAATGTAAACCATAGAATCATATGTTCTTGTCTCACATCTAGCAGGTATACTGTAGATTCCTTGAAGCAAAAAAATACATTTAATATAGACAATTTTAAAAGTGTCTTGCATAAAAGTGCATTGGTTTAAAGGACCACTATAGTGCCATCAAAACATACTTGTTTTCCTGGCAATATAGTGCCCTGAGGGTGCCCCCACCCTCAGGGACCCCCTCCCGCCGGGCTGGATGGCGAGGAAAGGGTTAAATCTTACCTTTTCTCCAGCGCCGGGCGGGGAGCTCTCCTCCTCTCTGGCTGAATGCGCCAAAGGAGCTGGCTGAAAGCGTCAAAGGAGCTGCGCGCGCATTCAGCCAGTCTCATAAGAAAGCATTCATAATGCTTTCCTATGGACGCTGGCGTCTTCTCACTGTGATTTTCATAGTGAGAAGCACGCAAACGCCTCTAGCGGCTGTCAATGAGACAGCCACTAGAGGCTTTAGAGGGTGAATTAACCCATTTATAAACATAGCAGTTTCTCTGAAACTGCTATGTTTATAAAAAAAAAAGGGTTAACCCTAGAGGGACTTGGCACCCAGACCGCTTCATTAAGCTGAAGTGGTCTGGGTGCCTAGAGTGGTCCTTAAGTTCTGAAATTATGTTTATAAAACACAAAAAAAGTCTACAAATCTATGTACCACTATGAAGGTTTGGCCAGAGGCACTGCTGTTTTGAGAAAGGTTAGTGAATTTATGCAACAAAATGTAATCTAGAACAACAATGTATCTTGTTTACACAGAATGATGTTTAACACATTTAATGTAGTTTAAACACACAATACTGTGAGTTTTATTTTTGGCAAGATCTATTAAACACTCACCACCAATATAGAGCTCACAGAAATTAGGAAAACTAGGATAGAAAAGAGGAACAGAAGGATTTGGGCCCAACATAAGTAGTATCCCTCCTAAATAGGGACACTTAGGAGGTACACAAACATCTTGTTTGAAGTATGTAAAATTTGGATAATACTTAGATTCTATCAATGTTCTTTGATATGTTTTTTTGTTAATCCACATCCGCAGAGATCAGCTTCCATGAACATAATATTTAAATCAGGAATTAGAGGGTCTCTGCTTCTAATGTTCTTGGATCACAAAAAGTAAAAATAATAATAATGGTTTATGGTTAAGAGACGAAGAAAGAAGTAGATGATGTTTAAATGGAAGTAACCATTTAGTCTCCGCAACAAACCAGGAGAATGATTCAGACTGAATATGGTTGTTATCATGCCTTGATCAGATTGTCACAGTCTCTCTCCCTAATTCCACTTACATTGTATAGGCCATTTAAAATGGCAAACAAACTTATGTTACCTTGCAATTGTGGATATGCACAAGCCAAACAACATTATTAACTCTCTAATCTTCTACTACACTCAGGATGATTGTAGACTGGTTTGCCTGGAAACCAGGTAAATGCTAAGTACTTCAAGCATGGCAGTAGATCGGTGACCTTAGGAGGGAATATTCACCATATTGTGACTTGTATGATCTTATATTCAAAGAATTTAGGATGCATTCATCCCTCCACTGTCATGAGAATCAGTGAACGAGACCGACAGCCTTAGTTAGTTGTCACAGTCAAGTTTGCATGACCTTTAAATCTTATTTTTCCAAAATGAAAACTTAGATGAAGCAATATGTCATTACAACACAAGTAAAATCAATATCATTTTAGCCAGTGTATAAATAGGTTAGACTATCCAATATTTATTTCCCAAGATACAATTATATTGCTTGCAAAGGATTGTGCAGACTTTAAAAAAAAAAAAAAAAAAGAAATTGTGTTGAATTGGAAAAACTGCAAACCAAACTGTTAAAGGGAATAATTAAGCAATACTTCGGCATAAATTATACATTTGATTTTCAATTCAGTGCAATAAACTGTTTAGTTATTAAACATCTGCTTACATTTTTAAGCAAATGTAACATTTTATATGTAACTCTTTATCTGGAGCATAGTCTGACAAGTTAAACAACTAAAATCTTACAACAAACATCATAAGTACGGACACCACATACCAAGATAGTAGTTAACAAAGTCAGCAGTCAAAGCAGGTTGCTTGTGTTTCCTTCTTCCATCCACACTGGAGCTTGTGTCTGAATTGTCAACTGGGAATATATCTGTGCTAATACCCATCAGTTCAGCTTTACGCATAAGTTTACGTATAGCAGATGCACTGCTTGTAAGTGGCCGAGGCAGTTTCTCTCTTGGCACCCATGCTTGAGGTCTTGTAGTACGAGCCAACTCTGACTTTACACGATACTGCTGCAATCTTGTGTTAATGCGGGACTGGAAAATAATGGAAACAAACACAAAGAATATTCAGGTTGCAATTTCTAATACAGAATAGTTTACAGTGCTTTAAAGCGCTTTCTGGTCTTCTACCAGGGACACATTTACAAGCATTATCCTAAGAAGGGACAAAGATCCCTGAATACGGATTCTCTGAATAATCCCTCGCAAATCAGGTAACACTGTGGGGCTGGAAGTGGTTTCTAAAGAGGTTATATTTGAGCAAAGTCACAAATAGTCGTAGCTCTCTTTAATATAAAAAGAAAGGTATCCATCCAAAATAAACATCTGCATATTATAAACATTCTGCATAAATGCAGCGTACAAAAGTATAAATAAGTATTTTTACTAAAGTTAATATTGTAGCAGTGAGAAAATATTGAGATCTGAATGTACAATTCTGGGTGACCTCAACTTTTTGAAAAATAAAAATAAATAAATGGCACAGCATCAAAAGCACTAAGGAATGCCTCCAATGACAGTTGTAGAACAATACTTAGCAATAGTAATACATCTTGTGCTACTTGCACTTACTTGTTTGTAATTTAGACCAAGAGTGCCCAAAAATTAGATCCCCAGATGTTTTAAAATTACAGCTTCCATGATGCTTTGTCATTCAAAATGCATTCTAAAGACATGCAACGCATTATGGGAATTGTAGTTCTACAACATCTGAGGATCTACCTGTTGGGCACCCCTAACCTAGACTGAGGGTGTATATTCTGCACAGACGAGTGCTTATTTCCCATCAAGACCATGCAGCACAGTATGAACTATCAAAAATAAAACAAGGCTTGGCAGTCAAGCAGCTGCCTGCATAAATTCAGCTTCTTGTTTATTACCTGATGCAAAACAATATATTATGCATACATAAAATAACACAAAATTATCTATAAACAAGATTTACAATGAAATTTCATACCCCCAATAACAAACCCATTGGGCTATTTTAAATATCCTCACTGACACCAAAGATAATGCTGTGCCATGATTTTCTGCATTACATTTAAAGTACACCTATAGCCAAAGAGTAATTACACACCACACAACTGAAGCCCTATAGTTCATGAAATGAATAAGAGGATGTTGTCATGGTGTCTTAGTAAAAGCTGGAGATTGACATTCAAAGGTTTAATAAAGTCTTTGTAATCTCATGCAGACCAAATACATACTCCAGTTCAAAGCTCCTGTGATCAAAGGTAAACAATCTTAACTCCCACATGAATTAAATGACCTTTATTTAAATTTCCATTTTAAGGTATGCAGTGGCTTTTATTTGGAGTAAAACATCACAGAAGGTTGAAATGGTACCTGTGCCTCTGGTGCTATCTGTTTTTCTCTCTCTTTCAAGGACATTTTACAGTAAGACTGCAAGGCCAAGTAGTTTTTTCTTTTCCATTTTCTGTCAAATCGGTCCGCGTGTTGCTTGCAGTATGCAAAAAAAGGATCTGCAATATCCTGCAGAAAGACACAACGATGCAAGTTCACAGAGGCTACCAATGTATATGTCCTATTTATAAAATACAAATATAAATATACCAGGCTCCCATGCATACATACATTTATCCACAAGCAGGGTCAAACGCAATGATCCTCAGTAGAAGTCAGATAAGGCCACTAGATGCACTGCATTGCAGTACATTGATTTTTATGGTAGATTTACTCTACTAATGCTGGGATCTGTGCAAATCCCAAGAGATCCAAAAGCAAGTGAGAACATTTTCACAAACTACCCTCCCCTGATGTGATCAGGCAAAACTTGTGAATTCTGGACACTCTAGTAATACCGAAGTACCTTAGATAATGATGTATGCCAAGGATTTATTGTTGAACAGCCTGTGGTGTTGCTGTCTAATATTTTGGAGCTGTTTAGAGAATATGGCTCAGTTTCCAACCTAAAACAACACGCTGAAAAGTCAATAATACTTATTTTTTCCCCTTTAATTGGTATAAGGACTTATTAAGTACTTGGGCAATTGGGTCCTAAGTAACCTCACACAAGCCTACCAGTACAATACTCCAGGTCTCAAGATATTTTAAGCAAATATAAATATATTAATAGTTCTGTTGGATATCTGCTATAAAAAATGAACCTGCTCCCATAGGTCATATATCCACTCAGGACAATTTCCATCAGGATTTTTTTTTAACCTGTTTTTGTTTTGTTCTTTTTCCCTTTTACTTTCCTTTCCTTCTAAAGCTTGCTTTAAAATGAATGCAGAATATAAGTGATGATTTTCATGAGGCACGCTGATGGTGCTGGGGAAGAGTCAGTACAACTCTGCAAATTGGGCTTTTCTGGTCGTGGGCTAATTTATTTTTTTCTTTTCAATTTGACAATTATTTTTGATTTTCCATCATGTACTACAATTGGTCACAACATAATCGTTAAGTACAACATTTCATCTAAACAAAAATATGTTGATATCAGGTACATCTTTTAATTTTAACAGCAAAACCGAAATTGTAAACGTGTTTCATGGTGAGGTAAGTTACATTTCCATCATGACCAATAGTATAGGTTTTAATAAAACCAAAAGTATCTTACGTAATGTAGAAGGTTCTCATGATGATATTCATGTTTTGTTGAGATAACAGTAGATTCCCATGCTCTTGCTATTAAGTTGCATGGTGCTATGAGAACCTGGTAAAGTAGTTTCGCTACCACTTTGGGTAAATCAGTTTGGAACAGAAATGGTCAAAACATTTCTGGTGTAGGATTGCATATAGTACCCAATAGAGATATCAATAGCTGTACTAACGTTAATCAGTATGGTTTGAGAACTGGACAGGAACATCATGCATGAAACATGGTTCCCACTTCTTCATCACATCTCCAGCACCCACTTGGGCAAGTCGGTAATAAGAGTGCAAATCTTGACAGAACCAGGCACCACCTGTATAGTACTTTACATTGAAGTTCTACGTGTGACTAATGTGTCCCATTGATCTGGCTCTAGTGTTTGCCCTAGTTCTTTTTGCCATGCCTCCATAATTCTCCATTTCCAGTGGGATTCATCCCTGTTAAGCACAATGAGAATACTTCTTTATTTGGGCTAAGTTGTAAGCAGATATTTACTTATTTTATGTATTTTTACTATATTTATACACCCGTTTCAGTCTATACTAGCTCTTGGTTTTGTGATCAGCTGTTTCACTAGTCACTTTACTTTTAAGTTGTAAGAATATTACCTCAAATGAGGTAATCCTCAGAGTGTATATTTTCCATTTGGTGTTATCGTTGCTAGAAATGATTAAAATTGTATGTAGGAGAATACTGTCCATTTGGTAATTTGGTTTTTCAACTCTGTATATGACTTTAAAGATCCTCTATCATAAAGTTAATATGAGCGTGTTACTTCACATTTCACATGTGTCTAACGGTGGATAACCCCAGAGATGCTGTAAACAATGGAGCAGCTAAGGAGATTACACAATAGATCCATATGTAAACTATATGTCATGCGTATGGCATAGAGGGTCTCAAATGAGGGGGGAGACAAAATATAGAATGCAGAACCTGTGGTACCAACAAATAGGGCTCAATATCTACCCACTGTGAAAGTCCTGGATATGGTTATGCTTTCATTATCTGACTTAGGTACACAGCTCTGTAGTATGGTCTAAGATTCGGGAAACCAAGAACCCACACTTTGACTTTAAGTTGTAGGATATTAGTGACTTCCCTGCCTTCCTTGTTTTGCCATATAAAGCAAAGAGATATGTGTTGTAGATTGTGCATGTATTCTTTGGGTAAAGGTAGAGATGTAAAATGTATGGAATTTTTAAAGCCACGGAAAAAGAAAATTGCCTGGGTTTTTTTCTCAGGACAAAATTGCAATTTTTTGAAAAATTGATAGAAATGCAAATTGGGGTAAACTTACAGTTTGAAAATTATTTTGTTACACTGGGAGCATGAAATTCAGTGTATTTAAAAGTATTGTGCTTAACCCCTTAAGGACACATGACATGTGTGACATGTCATGGTTCCCTTTTATTCCAGAAGTTTGGTCCTTAAGGGGTTAAAATAAGAGTACAGCTTATTCAGTAAATAATAAACTAAACTTGCTTTTTAAAAACATTTTTTTTGTTACAAATGGAACAACAATTCTAGAGGCTTTGCTATTACACTGTACTAGAGCCCAGTGGCAAAGAAAAAGAGATCCCTTACGAAAAACGGATTTTATGCAGCCAAGATGCAAATTTCATCTTTCTGGAAACAAAGGGTGGCACCCACTTTCTATCATGTGACAGCCTATGGTAGATGAGAATTATGGGCTGAAATCGCATCCTGAAAATTTAGCCTCTTTTGGTTATCATAGATTCACTGTTGAGTAGGGTTTCCAAAATCCTCTTACGTTACAGCTTTCTACTTAAAAGAGAGGCGCTTTCAAGTGACTGGGAAGATTTCATCCCCTAAATCTTTGCTTTTTTTTTTGTCTTTCTTCTTTCTTTGATATCTTTCTTGTCAACATAGGGTGATTGATAAGAGTTAAATTGAAGCACTGACTGGCTAGCTGCTTCACTCATCAAATAATGAAGAGCCAGCTGCTAAAGAATCAAATTGCAGAAAAGCCTCCATGGTATTTTTACAACAAGCACACCCATTGAGATACTACACTCTGTTCCACCTCAGATATCTACAAATACAACCTTTTGATAGATTAATAAGTCTTCCTTCTTAGCCTGCTCATGGCAGTTGATTTACTAGGATCTTCATGGTTAAGAGATTTGCCTAACAATTCACAAAGTGATTAAAAGTCATGTTATTGTATGTGCACTTACCTGTGATGAGATTTGTACCTTCTAATCTAACCAATAATGCTTGATATCTGCCACTATATTCTGCATTGTGGGGAGTAGGAGATTGTTTACCAACCTTAGAGGAACGCCAGAGAGCAGCATGATGTCTTGCTCATATTTAGGGCACCTCTCCAAGATACCATAATTCATCATATAATTTACTATAAATATTTTTAATAAAAATATATATTTTTATAATTTATCAATAGTGACATTGTAACACTTATCGGTCATAAATCTCTGAATCCCACCTCACATATTTATATATATATATATATATTTTTTTTTTTTTTAAGTAGACAACCCAGGGTATTCAATATGGGGTGTGTCCAGTCTTTTCTAGTAGCCACTAAGTCACAAACACTGGTCAAAGTTAGCATTTATATTTGTTTGTGTGTTAAAAAGACAAAAAACAATTATGAATGCTAACTTTGGCCAGTGTTTGTGACTAAGTGGCTACTAAAAAGAGACTGAACATACTCCATTCTCATTCCTGGGCTACCATACGCTCTCAAAGGCAACATAACAAATCTGGCAAATTTCAATGGGAATAAAAATGAAAATCAAGCCTTATATTTAACCCTGTAAAAACCTGAACATGGGGGGTACTGTTATACTCGGGAGACTTTGCTGAACAAAAATATTAGTGTTTCAGCAGTAAAACTTATCACGGGTGGGGGGGAGCAAGCAGCCATACTGAGAGGACACACATGCCTCGAGCTCCGATCGCTTGACTAAGACCAAAAAAGGAGGAAAACCTACCCTGAAAGGCAGCCTGTTCTCCAGAGGGCATGGGGCGACATAGCAAAAAGCCTAAGCCGGACAGACCCCCTACCACCGCAGATATCGGTGATCTCCAGCGGAGGCCTTAACACTCCAAAAGGCCCGCAATGGAGCCACAGATGGAGAGCCGATACAACTCGTCCAGCGTGGCGTCTGTGTCTGAAGAGAGTGACTACGGTGAACAGGCTATGAGCAGACCGACCCACTCACCTGCAAAGCATCCGATCACGGAGGAGACACTGAGGGACATGCTTGGTGAGCTGCGCCGCAATATTGCAGCTGACATCGGCAAGTTCCGCAAAGAGATTAGCAGTGTATCAGCCCGACTGCAAAACACAGAGCTTAACACTTCCGCACAGGAGACCCGACTTGGGACAGTGGAGCAGCAACTCCTGGCCCTGCAAAAGGTCCAAAGAGAACACCAAGACAGCATGGCAGTGCTGGAAGATAAAAGGCGCTGGAAGAACATTAAAGTTCGAGGCCTACCTGATGCAGTGGAGACCGATGAACTACCACACCTATTTTGCAGAATGTTAGCTGGTACCGGATCTCCAGGCAACAGACAGGTACCACAGAAGGGAGGAAGGATGTAATCATCCGATTACAGCAAGGCAGACACTGCCTAGCCGTCATGGCAGCTGTGCGTAATAAGTCCCCGTTACACTTTGAGGGCTATTCCCTAACCTTCTACCCTGATCTATCCAAGGCCACCATGGACTGGAGACGGTCCCTGAGACCCCTAACTAAGGAGCTCCTAGCACACAACATACCCTATAGATGGGGCACACCCAGAAGCCTGATCATACCCAAAGATACTGGGAACATCAAAGTGCACAAAGCAGCAGAGATCCCGGCCGTAATGCAGATGCTCGAGCTGGACAAGCAAGTACCTGAGCAAACCGTGCATACTAACACAACGAGCTCCGCAGTCTGGAATCCCGCTACAGTGCGCCCATTCATACCAGCGGCCCAGAGAGGAGAAGCAGCATCCACATCGGTGCCCTGAACTCTTTGCAACCAAGACTGCCTGATGCTGTCAAGTTTTGTTTATTATTTCTGAAACCTCCATGAGTACCGTTATAAATTTATAGTTTTGTCTTTATTACATATGGCATAAGAAATGTACCTCGTAAGAGAATTCACCACACACTGCTCCAGGTTTTTACCCCCCCTTTACCGTCAGATCTACTGATATTACCACCCCATTAGCATACAAAGGGGGCGCAAGCCTCTTTAACCTGCTATAAGTCCCCTGGACCCTATTCCACTCTTCTGTATTAGAGGCATCTCATGCACCCTGCCCTCCATGTATACAAAGAATACCCATCTGGCGACCCTTATACGGGAGTTGCATGCTAGCCGCCCACCGGTAATAGCAACGTAATACACAAAAAAAATGTGCTATGTTATTGATGCCTACAACTGTTTACCTGTATTGCATGAACAACTTGTACTAGCTGTTGTGGCTCTGCAAGCCTATCTGTAACGTTTTTTTGCACTACAAAAATAAAGAATTATAAAAAATTAAAATAAAAACTTATCACAACAATGATATCATCAGTAAAAGGTCTGTTTGTGTGTGAAAAATGCAAACAGGTCACTTTTACTGACAATATTATCGCTGTGATATGTTTTACGGTTTTGAAACACTAATATTTGTGTTCAGCGAAGTACCCCCAATGTACAGGTTTTAGGGTGTCTTGGAAAGTTATAGGGTTAAATATAGTGCTAGCAAATTAAATTCTCTGGACTTTCGGCCTGGGTTGTCAGGCAGGTCTCCCAAATTGCAATCAATAAAATGACTTAATTACCTAAAAATGTGACATAAATACGCATGTAGAATTTAAATATATATACACATATTTATATATTTGACGTCCACGTGTTTATGAAATTATAATTTGTATTAATATAAATGTATATCCTTTTTTTTATTATTTTTACATTTTATTTATTATATATATATATATATATATATATATATATATATATATATATATAGAAAGACAAATAGGATAGCACTCACAGGACTATATAAGAAAAATAAAACTTAACTTTTAATAGCTTAGTCCAAAAATCAACGTTTCAGTCTGTTAATACCAGACTTTCATCAGGATTGATACACACATAATCATACTGAGCATATATAGTAAAATACAAATTGATAATCAACTTACCCTACACCAAACCACTAGTTCCTCCCTCTCAGCACAGTCTGTCTCCCACGTGGGTTCGGCCGGCGTCCGGGCGCACATCAATGACGTCATCACGTGACGCCGGCGTCATGACGTCATCACGTGATCGAGCGACCGGCAAGATCATTGGGAGCTAGTTGCTAGGACAGAAAAAGCATCCTAGCAACTAGTAACTAAAAACAAATCACATCAGTGCAGCCCAGAAGGCAGAAAACAGACTTACCAAAGGCAACAGTAAAAAAGGATCACAATATAAACACAATAGCAACACACTATAAATTCACATTCAGGCAATATTGATATAAATAGAAAGTATGTATCTGTCTCAACAATTGAGACTCAAGGCTGTATTTCCCCCTTACTTAAATATGTATTAAATAAGTGCCAAAACGTACCTATACTTATTTAAAGGGATAGTAACACTAATACATAAATGATGAATAAGAGCTGTAACACAAGATGTATATAATCCTATCTAGATAGTAATACAGCAATCTATCATGAATAATAATCCAGCTCCAAATCCTATTTTATCAAACACCAAAACAGAATTTATAATCACAAGAGCCCTCACTATATCATACTAGCCAAAAGATAGAAAAAATAGAACAAAGATAAGATAAGGGGATCTATGGACTGACTAAATACTACAGCCAATATAACTATAATGAATATTAACCTACTGAATGCCATGTACCCACAGCCTATAAATCACAATAGATTTTTTAGATAGTTAAAGAATGACACCAAAAGGAAAACAGTATAAATCTGGACTACGGATTAGATGGCTAACCCCCAGGGCGGGCCATCTTAGTTCCTTCCAGAAACAAACATATCTTACAAAAAAACAGATCTTACAAAAAAGCCGATAATGAATATTTTTCATTAAGTCCCTCTGGATATACAGTTTGTAAAGTTCTAATCCAGAACAGCTCCCGCTGAAGGAGCAACTTTTTACGATCTCCACCTCTTCTCGGCACCGGAACATGGTCAATCGCCATCAATTTCATGGAAGACAAAGGATGTCCAAGTTCCAAAAAATGCTTCGCCACCGGCAGTTCTGACTTATTATCCCTATAAGCAGTTCTGATACTCGATCTATGGTTACGGATTCTCTCTCTCAGGGGTAAATCCGTTTTACCCACATACGTTAAACCGCAGGGACACATCAGTTTGTAAACAACAAAATCGCTTGTGCAAGTAAGACGGTGACGGATGCAAAAACTGGCCCCTGTGTAAGGATGTGAGAATGTTTTCCCTGGGATCATATGACCACAGGTAACACACCCGAGACAACGGTAACATCCTAAATTTTGTGGGACAGATTCCTTGGAGTAGCAATGGAAAGGGTCAGTATTGACCAACAAATCTCTCAAATTTTTATTCCTCTTATAACAGACCATGGGAGGGTTCTGAAATATAGGAGGTAATGTAACGTCATTTCTTAACACCCTCCAATTTTCCTCAATGATCTGTTTAAATTTAGAGGATGTTGTGGTGAAAGTAGTTGGAAAGATCAATTTGTTGGTCGTTGTCTTCGGACTAGGGATTCTTGCTGAATCAAGGCACTTATGAAGTGCTTTGGATAAAGTCTGACCAGTGTATCCACGTTGTCGAAATTTATCCCACATCATATCCAATTGTTCCTGTGCGCGATTTAAATCAGAGTTGTTCCTCAGGACTCGCAAGAATTGTGAATAAGGCAGCGAATCTTTTAGAGACTGTGGATGAAAACTGTTCGCCTGTAGAATGGTATTTCGATCAGTAGGCTTTGAAAATAGCGTGTAAGCCAAGCCTGACTCTTCCCGTAGAACTCTAATGTCTAAAAAATCGACTGTGCTTGGATTCAATACTGCTGTAAGTTTAATGTTGATCGTGCAGGCATTAATGCACCGAATCATGTCTTCCGCTTCCAATATAGAGCCTTTAAACAACATAAAAATGTCATCGATATATCTGACATAATGAAGGATGTAGTCCTTGTAGGGTTCCAAAATATGGCAGGTCTCATAGCAGTACATATAGCCATTGGCATACATCGGTGCCATAGCTGCACCCATTGAAGTCCCTGCAATCTGTCTGTACCAATCCATCTCAAACCTGAAATAATTTTGAGAAAGTACTATATCCAAGAGTTCCAAGATAAATTCAATTGGAGGTCCTGAATAATGTATAGAGCTAGAGAGTATTGATCTCATGGCTTCAATACCTTCGTTATGTGGTATAACTGTATACAGGCTCGATACGTCACATGTCACAAGGACCACTGGTTCAACAGGTAATTTAATTTCTGAAAGGAGCTTAATGAAGCTGGGAGTGTCCTTTATGCATGTTGTTAAATGACCAATCGGTTCCTTGAACAAAAAATCTAGCCATTTGGCTAAAGGTTCCAACACTCCCCCTACTGCTGATACAATAGGTCGACCAGGGGGTCTATCCTTATTTTTATGTATTTTTGGTAATGTATATAGTACCGGGGTCCTAGGGGAGGAGGGTTTTAGAAATTGATATAATTCCATGGAAATATAATTAGAATGTAATCCTCTGATAAGACAATTGTCTATAAGATGTATAACTTCATCTGTAGGATCCTTGTCCAATTTTTCATATGTGGATTCATCAGATAATTGTGATAAAATTTCCAGACGATAATCAGAATAATTCTGGATCACAATTACACCTCCTTTATCCGCAGGTCTGATTACAATCTTTTTATCTTGTGCCAAAGATTTAATTATAGCCCGATCGTTCTTGGTGCAATTTGAATGATATTGGTGTTTCTTATTTAAAACCTCAGTAGTCTCTTTCTGTACTGATCGTAAGAAAGATTTGATGGAGGCTTGATTAGGCATTGGATCAAACGTGCTTTTGGACCTAAATGTATGGCTCAGGTTGGGGCTTTCTACTGATTTAGATTTAAAAAAATCTTTAAGTCTCAATGAGCGACCGAATTTATATAGTTCAACTTCCCACTCCAGAGCATTAGGTCCAGAAGTGGGAACAAAGGACAATCCCTTACTTAGCAAAGATGTTTCATCCAAAGTGAGTGGTCTGGAGGATAAATTGAAGATTGGAACTATATCTGATATCGAGGTGGCCTCCCTCTTGCCCCAGAAGGTACGCCCCTTTTGGCCCCGTCTAGTAATATATCTCCTCCTGGTGCTCCGTGTCTGCTCCGAAACCTGGTCCGTATCCCCAAACCGTCTGTTGTTGCAGTGTCTAAAAAAGGCTGTGCAGTACTCACTGTACTTGCAGATTGATTAGCTGAAACTGACTCCAATACAGGTTCGGAGTCAGAGGTGGATTCCCCCGATGTTTTATCTATTGTGTACTGCCTAGGTTTACGAATAGGTCTTCGTTTCTTGATAAAATGTGGTACTTCAGATTTCCCACTCAGCCATCTGTAAACACGATGTTCTTTGTAATCAGCTGATACTTTGGCCTGTTTTTCTCTTTTAAATCTGATCAAATCTGTTTTGTAATTCTTAATGTTGTCTTCTAATTTTAATAATGTAGGAGCAGCCTCAGATGATGATAGCAGAATCGCTTGTGTCGTTTCTAGTTCGGCAATTCTTCTTCTGACATGAATCAAATCCTCCTTGACATCCTCAATAATAATTAGCATTAAATCTAATGAACATTTATTTAATACCGCAATCCAGCGTTTACACACCTGTGGCTTCAACCGGCCAATCGTAGGGATATTTTTGATCCGAAAACCCCTAGGGATTTGTAGTTTCCTATGGTAATCAGAAAGGAACAATCCATGCAGGTCCAAATCAGTCTCACGTTTTCTTAACCTCACTAGTTCAAAATAAACATCCCTGAGGGACGTAGTGTTAGGTAATTCAGAGGTAGATGCTGTCCATCTTATCCGATCTGCATCTTCCTCACTGTATTGCCATGTCTCTGCCTGTTCTGATAGGCCCCCAGCCAATGTGAAAAATTCTTCCATAATTGAAAAATACAGGTAAAAGCAGATAGATCCAAAAATGTATATACAAATATGCAGACACTAACCAACCAGGTCACTGAAACAGTGAACCCATTTAAATCAAAAATATTGAAGCAGAGGGTGCATAGAAAGTCAGCTCCTGCCACAGAGCCATACATACAAAAGAAAAAAAGAGATCCTGCACTCCATCAATTGCAAAGAAATTCCAATGCCCGGTGCTTGTCCAGCAACAATATAGAAAGACAAATAGGATAGCACTCACAGGACTATATAAGAAAAATAAAACTTAACTTTTAATAGCTTAGTCCAAAAATCAACGTTTCAGTCTGTTAATACCAGACTTTCATCAGGATTGATACACACATAATCATACTGAGCATATATAGTAAAATACAAATTGATAATCAACTTACCCTACACCAAACCACTATTATTTATGATAGATTGCTGTATTACTATCTAGATAGGATTATATACATCTTGTGTTACAGCTCTTATTCATCATTTATGTATTAGTGTTACTATCCCTTTAAATAAGTATAGGTACGTTTTGGCACTTATTTAATACATATTTAAGTAAGGGGGAAATACAGCCTTGAGTCTCAATTGTTGAGACAGATACATACTTTCTATTTATATCAATATTGCCTGAATGTGAATTTATAGTGTGTTGCTATTGTGTTTATATTGTGATCCTTTTTTACTGTTGCCTTTGGTAAGTCTGTTTTCTGCCTTCTGGGCTGCACTGATGTGATTTGTTTTTAGTTACTAGTTGCTAGGATGCTTTTTCTGTCCTAGCAACTAGCTCCCAATGATCTTGCCGGTCGCTCGATCACGTGATGACGTCATGACGCCGGCGTCACGTGATGACGTCATTGATGTGCGCCCGGACGCCGGCCGAACCCACGTGGGAGACAGACTGTGCTGAGAGGGAGGAACTAGTGGTTTGGTGTAGGGTAAGTTGATTATCAATTTGTATTTTACTATATATGCTCAGTATGATTATGTGTGTATTAATCCTGATGAAAGTCTGGTATTAACAGACTGAAACGTTGATTTTTGGACTAAGCTATTAAAAGTTAAGTTTTATTTTTCTTATATAGTCCTGTGAGTGCTATCCTATTTGTCTTTCTATATTGTTGCTGGACAAGCACCGGGCATTGGAATTTCTTTGCAATTGATGGAGTGCAGGATCTCTTTTTTTCTTTTATATATATATATATATATATACACACGCATGTAATTTTACTCTAAGTGTATTTTTATATGTATATATTAATAAAAATACACTTGGTATGACATATATAAGATCTATATATACATATTATATATAGATGTAATATATGTATATATTTTTTTTTTTTTTATTTATTAACTTTTTTTTATTTTAAAACTTTTAAATTAAAACAGTCAGGAGAGGTAATGCAGGATGCCTCAACATCGAGGCACCGCTGCAATACTGTTAGAGCGGTTGGAAGTGATCATGATCGCTTCCAGTGCTCAAATTTGCCGCTGGCATATCAGGTACATCCGTTGTCGCTAACGGCCGTTTAATAAAGACAAATAACAGACACTATCCTATCTTTAAATGAAAGGATAGGATAGGAAGGATAGGATAGGATAGGAAGTGGTATGGCATCCTTTAAATTGCCCCTCGACTGCTTCATAAAGATTCAAAGATCTAACCTACAAGGAATTTACAGGAAAGGGCAAAGGAGATGCAGAGAAATGAACACTCAAAAAAGGAAAAACATGTTTTCCAAGAGTACTGAGGAGCTGCATCTTAAGTGGATTTTAATCTCTGCTAAATGCAGTTTACATTTTCCAAAGAAACTATGTATCTTTTTCATTTGAAACTCAGCTTTAATTTATATCAGAGCCTTTATTTATTTAATACTTTCTCCAACAGTTCATATGCACGCTTCAAAAGAAGTATGTCTATTAATTTACCTCTTCGGCAGCAGCTTCTGAAAGCAAACCTTCCTTCTGGGCACAAGTCACATGAAAGTAAGCTCTGCACATCCCTGCATCACAGCTGATACAGACTCCGGTCCTGGCAAATCGAGGATCTTCACAAAAGCTACATTCCTGCAAAACAGTAATGGGAAAAACTCGACAGTTATTAAAATGCAATCATAAAAGAAATACATATATTTGATAAGGCTACAAAATATTTAAGAATATCACATTTGCAATGTTCAACGATATTTAAAAGCAAACCACTTGAAGGACAAGATTGGCGTGCAAAGTAATCCACCACTTCTAGAATCTAAAGCTAAGAGAATTAAAGGCACCAGTGTAATATTAAGCTGATAAATGGTTCAAAATTATGTGTTCAGGGAACATCAACAATCCAAGATCTAGGCCATTCCTAATTTTATTCCAGCAAGGATGCTGGCAAAACCTGGATTGATGGTGTGCCTTGGGAACTTGTTTGGGAAACAATGCTTTGAAGAAACTGCAAAAAAAATTATTAAAGCTATTAAACTGATAACTATAATATGTAATAATGTGCTTACCAACTATTATTAGTATCATTTCTATTATTTCAGAGAAAACACAAATGATCATAAGTTTTATTGGAGAACTTAATTTGTTCTGTACAATACATGTTTTTTCTTGCTGTCATTCCTCACTGAACTAGGCTGGAGTTTATCTAGTACCCTATTTTAGAATGTAAAACCATGTGTTGTGATGTAGCTTTGCATTTTATATAGAGCCTTCACAATAATTATCAAAAAACAAAAAATATATATATGATAGAGCATATTTTAATACTTTGTTTTGCTTGGTGACACACATACTGTGCTTTCACGTTTCTTTTCTTTTCTGTTTTTTAGCTTTATCGAAAATAAGAATATCTCCCACTAATGTCTTCTTTAGACCATATCAAAGGCAGGTTCATGCACGATTTGAGATAATGGGCAAGGTTGCCTGAGCAAACCGTATTTAAAGAGAAATGCCCTGCATATTGCCACAGGCACAGTTTAACAGATTTATAGTAAAATAGCTATAGTGAACTTAAAAGGAATGTTCTATTACATAAGATAAAATTGGTTCACTTATGGCAGCAAGCTTTTTTTTTTTTTTTAGATTCTTGTCCATAGGTTTTGTTTCTCTTAACAATTCAAAATTTAAAAAAGTGTATTCCTAACTATTCTTAACAGCGAGAGTGGCTTGAATGGAAACGTGTAATGCAGTCTGATGGTCATAACCTAAAGAACTGTGTACCCAAAAGCAAAGTTTTGGAATGTTACGCTTCTTCAAAGTTTTGGAATGTTACGCTTCTTCAAAACCAACAAATTCCGCAGCGCTTTACAGTGGGTGGATGAACAAACATGTAGTTGTAACCAGACAAGTTGGACACACAGGAACAGAGGGGTTGAGGGCCCTGCTCAATGAGCTCACATGCTAGAGGGAGTGGGGTAAAGTGGCACAAAAGGTAAGGATAGTATTATACTAATGACAGTTGCAAGCAAGGAATCAGTCGGGAGCTATTAACAATTTAATTGACGCACTTTTATGAAGAAGTGGGTTTTTAATGAATGTTTTAAGGAGTGGAGACTGGGTGAGCATCTAACAGAGGAGGGAAGCGAGTTCCATAGGAACGTTGCAGCCCTCAAGAAGTCTTGAAGGCAAGCATCAGAACTGGGATTACAGACAGAGGATAGAGGTAAGTCTTCAGTAGAGCATAAGGGCCTAGACGGTACATACTTGTGTATTAGGGAGGATAGGTAGGTGGGAGCAGCATTACGTAGAGATCTGAAAGCAAGAACCAGAATTTTAAATTGAGCCCTATGTCTTACAGGAAGCCAAAGTAGGGACTGACAGAAGGGTGAGGCGTGGGAGGTGCGGGCAGACAGGAAGATGAGCCTCACCGCCGCATTCATTATGGACTTTAATGGCGCATGTTGGGAGCATGTAAGACCACTGAGAAGCGGATTACAGTAGTCAAGGAAAGAAAGGACAGTGGAATGGACCAGCACCTTAGTCGAATCTGGCGTTAAGTAGGGTCGGATGCGCATAATGTTTTTGAGATGGAAGCGAAAGGATTTGGAGATAGACTGAACATGAGGCTTGAAGGAGAGGTCGGAGTCAAAGAGAACACCTGGGCAGCAAGCCTGCGTGGTGGAGCTGATGGTAGCACTGTTGACTTGGAGACAGACAGACACAGGAGTAGCAACACTTGAGGGAGGAAAGACCAGAATTTCAGTTTTGGTCAAGTTGAGTTTAAGGAAGTGGGCAGCCATCCAGTTAGAAATAGCAGAGAGGCAGTCAGAGATACTAGACAAGAGGGACGGGGAGAGATCAGGAGAGGACAGGTAGATTTGCGTGTCATCCGCATATAAATGATATTTGAAGCCAAAAGAACTAAGAAGATTACCAAGGGAGGCAGTATAGATAGAGAACAGTAGGGGACCATGGACTGAAAGTTGTAGGACCCCAACAAAGAGGAGTTGAGGAGAAGAAGCAGAGCCAGAGAAAGAGCACTGGGAGATGTAGGAGGAGCTCCAGGAGGGAGCAATATTTTGTAGACCGATATTGCGGAGGATGAAAAGAAACTGTTGATGATCAATAGTGTCAAAAGCCGCAGACAGGTCAAGGAGAATTAGGATAGAGTAGTGACTACGAGATTTTGCAGTGAGTAGATCATTGGATACTTTGGTCAGTGCCGTTTCCACAGAGTGCTTAGCGTGGAAACCAGACTGAAGCGGGTCAAGCAGAGAGTTGGACTCGATAAAGTCTGTCAATCTCGCATACACAACTCTTTCAAGGATCTTGGATGCAAAAGGCAGTAACGAGATAGGGCAGTAGTTGGATGGGGAGTTAGGGTCAAGGTTGGGCTTCTTTAGAATTGGGGTTATAGTTGCATGTTTGAAAGATGAGAGATCTCTTCCCTGATTGTAGAGATCTTGTCAGTGAAGTGAGTTGCAAAGTCTGAGGCGGTCAAGTTAGAAGGTGGAGGAGGAACAACAGGGCGAAGAAGAGAGTTAAATGTGTGAAATAGTCGTTTGGGTCCGCGGGAGAGTGTGGTTATGAGGGTATTGAAGTAATTTACTTTTGCAGAGGAAAGCGCTAAGCTGTATGAGCACAGCATAAATTTATAGTGGAGAAAGTCAGATGAACAGTGATACTTTCTCCAACAGTTGAGTTTATAATGTAAATAGAACCTTTCATTTGACCACTTAGTCCTATACATGACATAATACCAGTAGCTTGTTAAATACCTACATATACAACTGAATGGCTACAATCAGCAATATAACCAGGAAGGTTGTATGTATTTTTGTCTAGTTGTCAATTATATTACAACTAGACAAGACACAGATGAAACCAAACTTGTGATTTGAACAGGTACTGGAAAAACCCTTACCGTTGAGTTATTACAACAATGTTGTCTGAAATTTTCCATTTGAAAATATGTGTAAGCATACCATTATTCTTGAAAAAAAAAAAAAAAATCAGTTGAGCCAACAAGAGGCTGTTTGCACTAGATACCACAATTACATAGTTTTATCAAACTTACCAATGTCACGATGGAAAGTTTAGGGACATTTATTGAAATCTTGAGATCTAAGGAAGGTCCAAACAGGGCATAATCTTACTATGGAGTATGTAAGGTTTACAGATTGGAGCTGCAAAAGAGGCGGGGGGGCATTCATCAAGTTTTGCTTTAGGTTTAAGCCATGGGTAACTTTTAAACATAGCACAACTCTGGTATCAAATAAACAATCTTCCTCAACAGCTAGTGGCAAAGAGTAAGCTTGCATGTGTGTGCATCTATTTGACTTTTATTGCTCTAAGACCTAAGTAGTCAAAATGTGTATTCTTTACTGCATTTCTTTCCAAGCAGATATTAAATAGAATAGTTTAAAAAGACCCAAATTAGCATTTGAAAGAAAACTAAATAACATAAACTTAAATAAATATGAACAGCACAAACCAGTGCTTACTCCAGTGGTTACATTTATATAATTTCTGCTATTTATCCAAGTTTTGTACTTCATTGCTAACAATACCAAAATAAAGATTCTCAAAAAAATAAAAAAATGTGAATCTCTTACCTTAGCACCATATTTTGAGTAGTTCATTTCCGTTAGTGTTACTGGACGTAATTTGTCAATGTCTCCAAAGGCTACACCTGGGACGTACAATGCGCATACTATGTGGACCCACCTGTGGTTGGAAACAAACAGAACAAACCTGTAAAGACTAAATTATAATTTCTATTTGTAAGAATAACCAGCAATGGTGATAACTAATAGAAAAATTACATATTGAAATGTTTGCCCCTAAAGGAACACTTATAGGGACAGTTAAACAAGCAGTTATTTATCAGTGCTAACTATAGGTACTTCTTGTCTTATTTTATAGAAGTTCTGGTTTGAAAAGGACCACTAATTGCCATTTTTATAATTTTGAATTCTGCACTCTCCCTCATCCTCTTAGAACAAATGGGGAGCATTGCTGAAGTAAACCTACTGCCTGGTTCACAGTACGAGTGTGACTAATGAAGCATTAGCACTGGGCTGCCCAAGGACAGTTCCCTAGTGTCCCAGATGCAAAACACTAAATCGGGATGGTGGGACAGAACCCTAAAATAGGGACTGTCCCGCTGAAAACCAGACAATTGGGAGGCCTGCACTTGTCATAGAAAACAACCACTCTGATGACCATGTAAAAAATATATATATATTTGGGGGAAGCAATCTTGCACTTTTTTTTTTTTTTATAAATTGACAGTGCCACTATCTTAAAAAACAAAAACAAAAAAAAAAAAACTGTCAAGAGGGACAGAAAAAGGGAAAAAGGTGCAAACAGCACATCTGATTTAGTGGAATGATGGAAACTAATCAGACAATACAAGAAACCCCAATAATTGTGGGCACTTACAACTGTTAGAGCTTTCTTTCACTAAAAGTCTGTACGAATTTAAACATTGTGATCAAATTCCAAGATGGACACCTCTATAATGAAAAACAGTCAAATCATTATGTGCTAATTGCAACTAAAGTGAAAAGAAATTAATATTACTTAATATAGTAAATTACAGGTGACAGAGAAGCTTTGATCATAAAATATATGTCACTATTGTTTCACTTTTCAAAAACATGCGGATTGCTGCAGCTGGCTTATTATGCCAGGGATCAGAATAGCCACTACAGACAGTACTATAAATTCACAAACCATAAATCAATAAAAGTGCAATAATAATAATAATAATAGCTATAAAATCTAATTAGAAAAAAATATATACTTCCGTTGTGGTGGGAATAAAAAAAGTTTTAAATTTGTGTATTTGTTTTACATAGTTACATAGCTGAAAAGAGACTTGCGTCCATCAAGTTCAGCCTTCCTCACATATGTATTTGCTGTTGATCCAAAAGAAGGCAAAAAACCCAGTCTGAAGCGCTTCCAATTTTGCAACAAACTAGGAAAAAATTCCTTCTTGAACCCAAAATAGCAGTCAGATGTCTCCTTGGATCAAGCAGCTATTACCCCACTAATTAGAAATTATATCCCTGTATGTTATGTTTTTGCAAGTATTTATCCAATTGCAGTTTAAACATCTGTTTAGACTCTGACAAAACCACTTCTTCAGGCAGACAATTCCATATCCTTATTGCTCTTCCTGTAAAAAATCTCCTTTCTTCCAGCCTTAATGTGTGACCTTGTGTCCTGTTTATGAATCGATTTCAGATATAGGTTTGTACTGGCCCCAAATATATTTGTATAATGTTATCATATCCCCTCTCAGCCGTTTTTCCAAAGTAAACAGATTTAAATTTTTTAACCTTTCTTCGTAACTAAAATGCTCCATTCCTTTTATCAATTTTGTAGCTCGTCTAGCTTCTAGTGCCATGATATATGTTTCTTTAGAACAGGTGCCCAAAATTGCACAGCATATTCAAGGTGTGGTCTTGCCAGCGATTTATAAAGAGGCAAAATTATATTTTCATCCCGAGAATTTATGCCCCTATTTATAAATGACAAAACCTTAGTGGCCTAAGCAACTGTAGATTGACATTGCATATTGCTGTTTAATTTGTTGTCTATAACAATTCCCAAATCCTTCTCATGTGTGGTTATCTCTAGTTCACTACCATTTAGGGTGTAAATTGATTGTGCATTCTTAACCCCGAAGTGCATAACTTTGCATTTCTCTACGTTAAATTTCATCTGCCATTTTAGTGCCCAGTCCCCCAATCTATCTAAATCCCTCTGCAGCAAAGCAATATCCTGCTCACATTGTATTACTTTACAATGTCTATTTCAAGATCATTTATAAATATTTTAAATAAAAGCGGTCCCAATATAGAACCCTGAGGGACACCACTTACCACTTTTATGCTATGAACAATATAGATGGAATTCTCTGCCTATAGAAGTTATTTTATCAGATTCTGTACACATTTCTGGATGGATGGCTGAATGATTTTTGGAAAGACAGAACATTCAAACAAATAATAATTAACATGTAGGGTAACGGCTTGTTGATCAAAGGAGAAATCTGTAAGTCAGTTGAAGGATTTTGTAAGATCATGTTGTGTAAGAAGGATTTGTTCCCCCCCAATTTGTTAGAAAATATGAAGTTACTTAAATTTATTTTTATTTCTCACTTTCTTTTGAATGATTAGCTGTAACACAGATGTGTGAAAGAATAAACATGACTGCCTTGAGTCTCTTGTCATCGTTATTACCGATTATGTTTAAAGAAAAATATTTAAAATTGGAACGAAGATTTGCATTCGCCTGTTCCTCTCACGGTCTTGCTTGATGCTATTTAACTTTGTACACATTCTTTATTCCAGATATACCGTATATACTCGTGTATAAGTCGATCTCATGTATAAGTCGAGTGCAGTTTTGTGACCAACAATTGTGAAATATGCTATGCCTCGTGGATAAGTCAAGGGTAAAACTTGGGGCTATGAAATTCTGTGATTTTTATAATTATATACACACACACTCATACAAACACACACTCTGCATTATATACACACACTCATACAAACACACTCTGCATTATATACTCACACTGTGTATATAATGCAGAGTGTGTGTTTGTGTAGTGTGTGTGTGAACTGGGTAAGGGGAGGGCATTTTTATTATTTAAAAAAAAAAAATGTATTTTAATATTTCTTTTTTCTTTTAATTTTTTTTTGTCCCCCCTCCCTGCTTGTTAACTGGTCAGGGAGGGGGCTATCTTAATCCCTGGTGGTCCAGTGGCATGGGCTGTGAAGTGGGGGGGCCCGGCAGGAAGCATTTACTTACCTTTCCTGCAGCTCCTGTCAGCTCCCTTCTCCTCCGTTCCGGTCAGCTCCACTGTAAGTCTCGCGGTCTGGTTGCCGCAGGGATCGTTGCCATGGCTCTGACGGCCGCGGCTCTCTAAGTTGCTATAATACAGACAGTGACTCGAGTATAAGTCTTGTGGGGGTTTTTAAGCACAAAAAATGTGCTGAAAAACTAGACTTATACTCGAGTATATACTGTAAGTGAATTTATGTTGCTAATAATAATAATAATAAACATTAGCAACAAAGTACAGTATATGGATCTAGATCAGTAATTTATCTGAAATTATAAATTTCCTTTAGAACAATTTAGAAATTGCAACAAGTGTGACTGTAAAAATGTATCTCCTATATTGTAAGCTTTACCCTCTTCACTTATTGTATCCATCAATTTTTTTGTCTGTCAATCACTTGCTGCTATATATCCCTACTGTATATCTACAAAGTGCTGTGAAATATATTGTGCTATGCAAATGCAAAAAATAATCAAAGTTGTCTGTCGAGATAGTTGTCGATGTTTGCAAAGTAAATCCTTGAGTATGAAGTAGGAGCTGTACAAACCGGTCATGAATCAGAATTTGAAATTAAGGATAAAACAACAAATATTCAAAAGTAGTTTTTGGCAACCTACATGACATCAGTAACTAGTGGGAGGCACAAAACAAATCTTTCAACCATTAATCAGTAAGCAACATCAAACAGAAAATGTTATCACAATCAAATCTCCACAATTATCCGTGACCAAATGGGGTGCTAGTTACATTACAAATTTACCCGCTCATCTGTCATTCTATGTGCAAATACTCAAACATGTTTAAGTGTTAAAATGAGAGATTTATAGGTCATTGAGAAACAAAACACACACAACTATACATGTATCAGAGTTTCAAAAGATCAAAGGGGGACAATTCTTTTTTAGGTGGGGGTGGGTGGAGGTATAATCAAGGGTCAGGGCTATTGAACTTTTTAGATTTTCTCTATGATCTTTAAACAGATAAGTTTCTAATCCTATTTTAGTTTCAAGACAAACTATTGCATTTTTTGTTGTGGTCAAGATTTTATACACACACGACAATACAATATACAAACATGCATATGCATGAGGCAAACAAAACAGATAATTTATAAATGAATATCAATGAATTAATAATGAGCAGAACAGCTACATAACAGTTTGAACCTTTTTCAGAACTTTCCTGAACTGTGCAGAGGTTAAAATTGCCATATCCATCATGTTTTCCTGTACATATACATTTCTTTATATTAACGGCAACACATGAAAAGCCCTGTCGTATATATCATGTATTTAATGCAGGATTCCTCACTGATTACTTAATTTTATACAGCAGTTTTTGAATTCTACATACCATAAAGCAACTATCATGTGCTGACCATCCAGAAAAAATGGTGGATATGGTAACATGACAAAAGGTAGATTCAAAAAGTTAATTGTTTAATTGAGCCAGGTCTTGGCTCTTGGATACGTGGGTGCATCTACTTTTAAATACTCTGCTTATTTTATACCATACAGTGCAGCAAAACAATAGACTATCTGCTTTATCTACATACCTACTAAAGGAGGTTTAGTAGATAAAGAATGGAAAATTGACACTTCATAGCACCAAAGTAATAAATACCAGGTGTCAGGTTAGAGGGATGTGTAAGTCGTAAATGTGCAATTGATTATTCTACATGTACTACTGTTTTTTTTCACAAATATCACTACTAGAGAAAATCTACATACTAAAACAGTAATGGCTGACACATTGATATATACAATACAATGCCAAATCCAGGTTTCATGACTCTGTAAATTATGAGCAAGCAATTGAATCAACAAAATTCATAGTTTGTACTTTACAACCCGCACTGTTATTCCTTTATTAATTTTTTTTAGTTTTCACCTGTATTTTTAAAGAGAGATCGTATTAAAAAGTGAACAGCTGCATCTCACACCAGAGCCAGACTGCAGAGTTCTGTATAATGTGGTCACTTATATTATTTATGCTACATAAGTTACATACTTATGTATGCCTTATCAAATTCCTAAGTGCTCTTAAAAAAAAAAAAAAAAAAACATTGAACAAAGATATTCCACTCTTGTACTTTCAAGACCAAGCACCATAATCACTGGAGAAAATTGTCATGGTTATGGTACCAGAAGTGCATTGGCTCACCCCCAATGTAAGTAATCAAACTGTTTTCTAAGAATTTCACAATTTACCAGGGCTCTACCAGGAGCTATTCACCCTGTCCATGACAGCCAGAAATCCTCTGAACTGAATTAAGCCCAGAGGGCTAGGGCTTAGCACACTGGCTGGACTCACCTGGCTTTTCATGGTTTAGCTAAGAGTTGGAAAGTCAGCTGAGTACAGCCAGTGCGCTAGGCCAATAGAAGCTGCTGGGGGACTCGGAGCAATAAGTTAAAACATTAGCAAACAGTTTAAATACTTCAATGGGAGTGGGGTAATCAGGGCACTTCTGACAATATAAATACTACAACATATTGAAGTGGTTATGGTGCTTGGGGTGTTTCTTTAAGGTACCAACAACAGACTGTTTTGAAGAGGTGAATTCTTTACTGCTATAGGTGGACAGTAAGGAAAGGGTTAAGCAATATGAGCCTTTGTGTCTTGACATAAAATTATTTTTTGTTTTAAGTTTCTATTTTTTTTCTTCATTGTAATTCTAGTCCTGTCAATTTGCCTCATATATTGCTTTGAAAACCAACATATCAATAAGAAATCATCAGATTTATTTTATTTTATAGTTGACTCAAACCGCAAAATGGCAGTCTAATAGTTCTCATCTATAAAGACCCATTTTCAAAGAATTTTTTTGTATATATATCTATATATAAGGACATCATGCTGAGGCAAAAGTAATGTATGAAATTGTTGGCAGAAAAGACCTGTTTTATGCAACAACAGAAAAACAGAAACGTCATGTAGTTTTAGAAACACAGTATTATTTATTAGCAATATGTAGATAAGCTTCATAATTGGTATTTTCTGTGTGTGATTTCAGTAAGGCTTTTGACACTGTTGCACATAGAAGGCTCATCAATAAACTGCAATCTTTAAGTTTGGATTCCAATATTGTTGAATGGGTAAGGCAGTGGCTGAGTGACAGGCAACAGAGGGTTGTAGTCAATGGAGTATATTCGAAGCATGGGCTTGTCACCAGTGGCGTACCGCAGGGATCTGTACTTGGACCCATTCTCTTTAATATTTTTATTAGTGATATTGCAGATGGTCTTGAGTGTCTTTTTGCTGATGATACCAAGATATGTAACAGGGTTGATGTTCCAGGAGGGATAAGACAAATGGCAAATGATTTAGGTAAACTAGAAAAATGGTCAGAGTTGTGGCAGCTGACATTTAAAAACAAATAAGATAAAAACCCAAGGGCAGAGTACAGAATATTTGATAGAGTCCTAACCTCAACATATGAGGAAAGGGATTTAGGGGTGATTATTTCTGATGACTTAAAGGTAGGCAGACAATGTAACAGAGCAGCAGGAAATGCTAGCAGAATGCTTGGTTGTATAGGGAGAGGTATTAGCAGTAGAAAGAGGGAAGTGCTCATGCCATTGTACAGAACACTGGTGAGACCTCACATGGAGTATTGTACGCAGTACTGGAGACTGTATCTCCAGAAGGATATTGATACTTTAGAGAGAATTCAGAGAAGGGCTACTAAACTGGCTCATGGATTGCAGGATAAAACTTACAAGGAAAGGTTAAAGGGACTTAACATGTATCGCTTGGAGGAAAGACGAGACAGGGGGATATGATAGAAACATACATAAAGGGAATCAACACAGTAAAGGAGGAGGCTATATTTAAAAGGAAAAAAAACTACCACAACAAGGATTAGTCTCAAATTAAAGGGGCAAAGGTTTAAAAATAATATCAGGATGTATTACTTTATTGAGAGGGTAGTGAATGCATGGAATAGCCTTCCAGCTGAAGTGGTAGAGGTTGACACAGTGAAGGAGTTTAAGCATGCGTGGGATAGGCATAAGGCTATCCTAACTATAAGATAAGGCAAGGGACTAATGAAAGTATTTAGAAAATTGGGCAGACTAGATGGGCCAAATGGTTCTTATCTGCCGTCACATTCTATGTTTCTATGTGATTGGAATACAGATTTTAATTGTTCTACTTTCCAGCTTAAAGTATATTACTTGCAATAATGCATGGTCCAATGTAATTAATCTGTATAATTATTAACATTTCAGTAGCCTGTTCCAAATCATACAAAAATATATACAGTTGTCATTGTATATACCATGTACACAAACTTAGGTGTGCATTACTATAATAAATATTATTAAAATTCAAGTATTTTTTTAAATATTTGACAAACTCTTCAAAACAATCCATCCCAAACACGTTAACAGAACATATGTTTCTAAAATGTAAATGTATGGGGGTATTTTTGTTTATTTTAATATAGCTGTTTGTTCCTAAACCTATGATCACTAAACACAACATTCTGCTCATCCCGATAAAAATGTTGTAATAAAAATGTAATTTTCTTCCTGTGTTCTGCACAATTGCTTCGGATGAATCATAGGGTGCAACAAATATCTACAAGAAAAACCTAGAAGAGGTAGAATTAGTTGCCAACATTAAGTGTAATGTCTCTTAAAAAAATAATCTAAAATGAAGCTGGGGTTAGGCTTTTGCGATGTGTGATATGAGGTTAATACAACCTCCAGAACGCGTCCTGCAGAGTTCAATATAAAGATACGCATCTTCAACAAGCAGCTGCTTCTCAATTTAATTTGCACATTTTTTTCATGCTCTACTGGTGTATTAAATGCTGCCGCACTCTGTAGGAGTTTATCTATGATAAACCCAACAGCTGGCTGCTTCCTTCATACTGACCTTCTTAAAATGGTTTTGTACATGTCATGCCCGTACTACAAATTTAAAGCTGCTGTTTTCAAAACACAAGTGCTTTTTTTTTTTTTTTTCCACCTTTTCTCCGGCAACCTCCAGAGTAAACAGCAATTCAATCTTTCCTACATGAAAGAGGTAACCAATTTTAGTACAGACGTATTTTCAGCAGTTTCCTAACCAGCCATCCTTGCTTGTTTTTGATACACATGGTCCAAAACCATGTAATTAAGACAAATTGTGTAATCAAAGAAGAATAATCCCCCGTTTTACTTTCTTATCTATTCTACTTACAGCCACAAAGACAGATGTTGCATTAGACGTCAAACTATCAGATATGCGTAGAACAGAATTCAGCGTACACATATGAACAAAAGTATTTCACAAGAATTATAAATCTATTGGATGTGAACATATAAAAAACATTAATATGTTGTTATTCAATTTGGGAAGAAGTTACATTCTAAGTTTGAAACCAAAATGTTACAAATTTGACACGCACTATGTGCAATGATGACACAGTATTACTGAATATAAATCATGTTTTAAAACACAAGAGCATTATTGTGTTTAAACATTTAGCTATTTATTTCCACTCAAATGAAAAAAATGAAAAAAAATCTCTCACTGTGATATCTTCAAGGCAGTTTTATCAAGCTTGATAAAGACCTGATTACAGGTGGAAACGTTGCAGATCCAATAAAACTGCCTTTTTGAGTGCCTGAGATTTTTTTCATTTGTATAGATTTTATGGTATGTGCTGACCCATGCTCAGTGCACCCTGTGTTAAATTATATGATCGAGTGCAACCCTCCATGTTTTCTTATTTATTTCCACTCAGACAGGCACATGACTGGCTTCAATTGGCGACAGGGTTAAAAATCCATTTTTTTTCTGCAGTAGCCCTAAAATGATAAACAAAATATATATACATATGTGTATATATATATATATATATATATATATATATATATATATATATATATATATATATATATATAGTTAATACAATGCTAAACAAAAATCTGCACACCAGTCAAGCTATAAGACTTGCTTTTCCCACAGAAATCCCAAATCAGCAGTGATGTTACATATAGCAAAATCTAAAAAGGTTATGGTGGGGAAAAATTGTGATTGAAAACCCCTTCCACCTGAAGTATGTGGATAGGCATATGCCCACCCAGAATCCTTTGCGGTTGTAACATCACTGCTGATTTGGGATTTCTGTGGGAAAAGCAAGTCTTATGGCTTGACTGGTGTGCAGATTTTTGTTTAGCATTGTATTAACTATCCACATACTTCAGGTGCAAGGGGTTTTCAATCACAATTTTTCCCCACCATAACCTATTTAGATTTTGCTATATATATATATATATATATATATATATCTTAACACCACCCACACCTATAACAGCTTCCAACACCAAGGTAATTTATAATTGGGGCACTGTCTATCAAAATGGATTACACACTTCTTTTGGTTTTAGAAGACATTATATACACTGTACTGCTCATCACAAGACGTTGCAGAAATTCCAGTTTTATAATGGGCAAATAATATATTCTAAAAGCTGGCTAAAATGTACAATTCTATACACTTATGTACAGATTCTTCTGATATCTTTGAAAAATAGCTCTAAAGTGTCCCTCTTTAGGAGGGAACGCCCCTGTTTTGAGCCCAAATACCCCTGTTCCTCTTTATATCCAAATGGCCCTGATTTCTAAGAGCTCCATATTGTTAGTGTGACTGAGTATATAACAAATACATAATACATGTAAATCAGTGAGTGGGGATCAAAAGTCCATTTTAAGTGCAGGCAGCTTTCTAAAAACGGGATCACTCCCCAATCCTACTAAAATTGTAAGACCAAAAAATGCATATAAACCAACAATACAGTACAATACAGTGTCTGAGAGTATAACAGTTCCACAGCAATAAAACATGATAAAAATGCCAATACTTTGTCTTTACACTACAATAACCTTGTTTAGAAACCTGCAGGTAAAATTTAATTTTATATGCATGAATTGTTATTAGTAAGTCACCTGGCAACAACCCTACTAACACTCCTAAAATTAAAGTGTCCCTCTTTGTCCATTTGAAATGTTGGGAGGTATGTTATAGCAAAGGAAAACACCGGACCAGTTACCACAAAATAATCACGTTCCAGCACAGAATACAAATAATTGCAGGTTTATTAGTATGAACAACCTCAGCATGATGAACTGCACCACAATCTGTAACTAGGCCAGATCATCTAGGTGAAACTAGACCATTGAGGCCACATAACATATTTTATACATAATGGCCCCAAAAACAAAATAGCATCTAAAATTATTTTTAAACTTTAACTAAATTACCCTTTATTAAACTGATACATTGTAAATGTAGTGCATACCACTTAAATGTCGCAATTTAGGTGTGACAGTGCCAGTTTGGTAGCTCTGACCCCCTTCGTCCCGAGATTTTCATAGAGTCAGTGCAATGCAAGCCTGGAAGTCGTAACAACATTACTGCCTTGAGAGCTGCTATGTTTTCATATTACAGTTTTCTCTGCTCTCTTAAACCATGTACAGTGCACAGTCATGGGAGGGAGGGGTTGGTGGATAAAGTCACCAAGGTTCCAAATACTGAGTGCAGCAGGTCTCATGCAGGGCTATGGAAGTGATTCTTAACTTTGTTTAAAGGACCACCATAGACACCCAGACCACTTCAGCTCAATGAAGTAGTCTGGGTGCCAGGTCCCCCTAGTTTTAACTCTGCAGCTGAAAACATAGCAGTTTCAGAGAAGCTGCTGTGTTTACACTGTAGGGTTAATCCAACCTCTAGTGGCTGTCTCCCTGACAGCCACTAGAGACCGATTCTGCAATTTACACGGAGTAAATCGCACTTATTTGACGCAGGACGTCCTCACGGAGTCCAGCGTCAAAAAAGATCCCCATAGGAAAGCATGGACTAATGCTGTCCTATGGGTGGGGTTGAATGCGCGTGCGCCTCTGGCCGTGCATTCTGCTCCACTTGGGAGCATTCTGCTCCACTTGGGAGCTGACGTTGATGGAGGAGGAGAGGTCACCAGTGCTGAGGGAGCCAAGCGCTTGATTAAGGTAAGCAAATAAATGGTTAATTAACCATTTATTTGCCACAGAACGGGGCCATAGTCACCTAAACATATTTGTATTCCTAACGCTATGGTGTTCCTTTAACACAAGCTATGACTCCAGGTACAGGGAGTTAGGGCCAAGCAGCCAGAGATAATTCACAGTAAGCACAGTAAGAAACACAACACAACTGACAAATGAAGCCTCAGCAGAGTAACTACAAACAAGGTACAATCACCTAGTACTAGGATGCCAGACTCATTGTCTATATTGATTCCTTATTTAAGGAACTGTTAAAGGACCACTCTAGGCACCCAGACCACTTCAGCTTAATGAAGTGGTCTGGGTGCCTGGTCCAGCTAGGATGAACTCTTTTTTTAATAAACTTAGCAGTTTCATTGACAGCCGCTTGAGGCGTTTGTGTGCTTCTCACTGTGTAAAATCACAGTGAGAAGACGCAAGCGTCCATAGGAAAGCATTATGAATGCTTTCCTATGAGACTGGCTGAATGCGCGCGCAGCTCCTGCCGCGTGTGCGCATTCAGCCGAAGAGGAGGATGAGAGCTCCCCGCCCGGCACTGGAAAAGGGTAAGTGTTTAACCCCTTCCTCTCCCCTGAGCCCGACGGGAGGGGGTCCCTGAGGGTGGGGGCACCCTCAAGGCACTATAGTGCCAGGAAAACGAGTATGTTTTCCTGGCACTATAGTGGTCTTTTAAGGCAAGATGTTATATTGTTTATTACACCTGGCAAATACCTTCTATTTTGGGTTTGGACCAAGGCCAGACTGAAAAAAAATAAAAATTGGCCCAGGCACTTTTCAATCACAGTGGTCCAGTGAGAATGGGGAGAGGCCCGAGAGGGGTGTTTTGTGTGTGTAGAGGATACAGAGTGTGTACAGGGGAACTAGCGTGTGTATAGGAAATACAGACAAGGGATATAGTGTGAACGTCTGGCATGTAGTGTGTGTAAGTGGTGCAGTGTGTATAAGGGATGTACTGTTTGTCTGAAACATAGTGTGTGTAAGTGGTAGAGTTTGTGTATAAGCTATATAGTGTACCTAGTCAATAGTGATTCATACAGTGTATGTGTGTGGGGGTGAAATGGGTGTGTGCGGGGGGCAGATGGGATCAAAATAAATAAATAAATATATATATATAATTTATTTTTAATTAATAAAATAAACTTTGTATCCCCCTTACTTCTTACCTTTGCCCAGGAGGGGGGACATTGCAAGTCCTGGTGGTCCAGTGGTGAGTGAACTCTAGTTTGGCTCCTCTTCGGATTTCAGTGATCTCCACACCAGCCCTCATGGCACATAGCAGGGCTGGCGCTTGGATAGTGCCCTGCATGAGCCAGCAGGAGAAATCCTCTGATCTCTCCTGTGGACCTCTTTCGATGTCATTTCGACCAGTTTGCCAGTCTTGGAACCTGGTTTGGAACCTGTATTCATTTGCTGACTGGGTGTGGGCTCCTGGTTCTATTTGCAGAGGAGGGTTGAAGAGTAACCGCAAACCTTTTTTAACAGTTGTATTTTTTTAATGAATAATGCCTTATTTTGCATTATTATTTAGCATACCTCCCAAGTGGACAGTTATATTTTAATCACATAAATTGTTATTGTTGGGAGGTATAGTGGTGCCAGTTGTCAGCTCTCTCTGATATCTGATAAGATAATTAGTTGTAGTAGTCCTCTACACTCCTTAGTTTGCCATAAGAAAATGAATATGCCTTAATTGCTATACCATTTCAAGATATATTGCAAAAATTAACAAAATGTATCCCTTACAAGCTATAGTTCACCTCAAATGTCTTAGTTATATGCAGTCAAATTAACACTTGCTATTCTGTAATCAATTATTACGCCTCTATTGGGTAATAATTCCATGCATCCACTACACAAATCACCATAGTTAACCATATGTTGACACTGGAACAATAAATCATACCACATTGATTAACAGTATTTTGTACATATATATAACACGTTTTTGATTTTGATTTTCCCTTAGAACAAATATTGGGCATATGCTTTTCAGACATAATCTAAGGCCAGAGTAATGAATGTAGTGAGTGAACACATAGGAATGCTATACCTTGCCCCAACGAGATCGAACACATTATTGTAAGCACACAAAAAATATGTAACTAAACATAACATGCTCAACTGTTCGCAAAATGTCACTTGAATTGTGATATGACCAAAAATATTCAATAGTGGTGTAAGCAAAATAGTTTTATTAATGAGAAACATAAGGTTAGGTCAGGAAACTTTTGAACACTGACACAAGTTGTATTATTTCAGCTGTTTATCAAAGTAAACTCAAGTTACAGTTAACTAATGAATATTGGCTTAAAGTACAGTCTTTCAGCTTTAATTTGAGAGAATTCACATGCAATTCGGAGGAAGGGTTTAGGAATTACAGCTCTTTAATATGTAGCCACCTCTTTTTCAAGGGACCTATAGTAATTGGACAATTGCCTCACAAGTTGTTTCATGGACAGGTATGGGCTATTAATTAGTTATTTTCTCATTAATTAAGCAGGTAAAAGGTCTGGAGTTGACTCCATGTGTGGCATTTGCATGTAAAAGCTGTTGCAGTAAGCCCACAACATGCCGTCAAAGGAGCTCTCAATGCAAGTCAAACAGGCCAACCTTACACTGCAAAAAAAATCTATCAGAGAGATAGCAGAAACATTAGGAGTGGCAAAATCAACAGCTGTGGTGACAGAAAGAATGCATTGGTGAGCTCTACAACACAAAAAGGTCTGCACATCCACAGAAAATATCAGTGGTGGATAATCATAGGATTATTTCAATGGTAAAGTAAAACATCTTCACAACCTCCAGCCAATTGAAGAACATTCTCCAGGATGTAGACATATCATTATCCAAGTCTACCATGAAGAAAAAACTTCACAAGATAAAATACAGAGGGGTCACCACAATGTGCAAACCATTCATAAGCCTCAAGAATAGAAAGGCCAGATTAGACCTTGCCAAAAAAATATATCTAAATAATCTATCCCAGTTCTGGAACAGCATTATTTGGACAGATGAAACAAAGATCAACCTATGCGAGAATGATAGGAAGAAAAAAGTATGGAGTAGGCTTGGACTGACTCATGATCTGAAGCATACCACATCATCTATAAAACACGGTGGAGGCAGTGTGATGGCATGGGCATGCATGGCTTCCATTGGCACTGGGTCACTAGTGTATATTGATTATGTAATAGAAAACAGAAGCAGACGCAAACACTCTGAAGTGTATAGGGATATATTGTTTGCTCAGATTCAGTAACGTTGATTGAATGGCACTTCACTTTACAGATGGACAATGACCCAAAATATACTGCAAAAGCAAACCAGAGTTTTTTTAAGGCAAACAAGTGGAATATTCTGCAATGGCCGAGTCAATCACCTGACCTCAACACCATCAAGCATGCATTTCACGTGCTGAAGACAAAACGTAAGGCCGAAAGACCCACAAACAACCAACAACTGAAGACAGTAAAAGCTTGACAAAGCATCACAACGGAAGAAACCCAGTGTTTGGTTATCAAAGTATTAAAAATGAACAATATATTTATGATTGTGTTAATTTGTCCTTTAACATATGAGCCCATGAAATAAGGGAACTCTGTATGAAAATGGTTGCAATTCCTAATATTTTTCCTTTACAGGGAGTGCAGAATTATTAGGCAAATTAGTATTTTGACCACATCATCCTCTTTATGCATGTTGTCTTACTCCAAGCTGTATAGGCTCGAAAGCCTACTACCAATTAAGCATATTAGGTGATGTGCATCTCTGTAATGAGAAGGGGTGTGGTCTAATGACATCAACACCCTATATCAGGTGTGCATAATTATTAGGCAACTTCCTTTCCTTTGGCAAAATGGGTCAAAAGAAGGACTTGACAGGCTCAGAAAAGTCAAAAATAGTGAGATATCTTGCAGAGGGATGCAGCACTCTTAAAATTGCAAAGCTTCTGAAGCGTGATCATCGAACAATCAAGCGTTTCATTCAAAATAGTCAACAGGGTCGCAAGAAGCGTGTGGAAAAAGGCGCAAAATAACTGCCCATGAACTGAGAAAAGTCAAGCGTGCAGCTGCCACGATGCCAATTGCCACCAGTTTGGCCATATTTCAGAGCTGCAACATCACTGGAGTGCCCAAAAGCACAAGGTGTGCAATACTCAGAGACATGGCCAAGGTAAGAAAGGCTGAAAGACGACCACCACTGAACAAGACACACAAGCTGAAACGTCAAGACTGGGCCAAGAAATATCTCAAGACTGATTTTTCTAAGGTTTTATGGACTGATGAAATGAGAGTGAGTCTTGATGGGCCAGATGGATGGGCCTGTGGCTGGATTGGTAAAGGGCAGAGAGCTCCAGTCCGACTCAGACGCCAGCAAGGTGGAGGTGGAGTACTGGTTTGGGCTGGTATCATCAAAGATGAGCTTGTGGGGCCTTTTCGGGTTGAGGATGGAGTCAAGCTCAACTCCCAGTCCTACTGCCAGTTCCTGGAAGACACCTTCTTCAAGCAGTGGTACAGGAAGAAGTCTGCATCCTTCAAGAAAAACATGATTTTCATGCTGGACAATGCTCCATCACACGCGTCCAAGTACTCCACAGCGTGGCTGGCAAGAAAGGGTATAAAAGAAGAAAATCTAATGACATGGCCTCCTTGTTCACCTGATCTGAACCCCATTGAGAACCTGTGGTCCATCATCAAATGTGAGATTTACAAGGAGGGAAAACAGTACACCTCTCTGAACAGTGTCTGGGAGGCTGTGGTTGCTGCTGCACGCAATGTTGATGGTGAACAGATCAAAACACTGACAGAATCCATGGATGGCAGGCTTTTGAGTGTCCTTGCAAAGAAAGGTGGCTATATTGGTCACTGATTTGTTTTTGTTTTGTTTTTGAATGTCAGAAATGTATATTTGTGAATGTTGAGATGTTATATTGGTTTCACTGGTAATAATAAATAATTGAAATGGGTATATATTTGTTTTTTGTTAAGTTGCCTAATAATTATGCACAGTAATAGTCACCTGCACACACAGATATCCCCCTAACATAGCTATAACTAAAAACAAACTAAAAACTACTTCCAAAAATATTCAGCTTTGATATTAATGAGTTTTTTGGGTTCATTGAGAACATGGTTGTTGTTCAATAATAAAATTAATCCTCAAAAATACAACTTGCCTAATAATTCTGCACTCCCTGTATAGTAACATGCTGAAAAATACATTCTATGAACATTAAAGGAAAACTCCAAACACCATAACCACCACAGCCACTTACATTGCCCAACCAATGTAAGTAGTCAGACAGTTTGCCAAGATTGAGAGTGATCAGCTGATGCATACAGCCAATGAGCTAGTCCTGCACAGCAGGATTTAGCTCAGGAGAGCAAAGAGAAGCTCCAGGCAGGTACCTCCCAGTGCAACCCCAGGTAAGATGTCAAACTGAAAAATGGTTAAACATTGAGGTTCTGCCAGGTCTTTCCTAGCACCATAATCAATACAACACACCATAGTGGTTATAGTGCTTGGATTGTTCCTTTAAGCATTTGACAGTTCTATGTTTGTAACAAGAGACATAATGGCACAGTTTTAAAAAAAAAATGGTAAAAAAGTAAATTACTCTCTCACTGTGTTTGCTGTAAAGCAGCACTTAAGTGTTAGGAATACAAAAATGCATTAGACCTTCTCCATAGGAAAGCATTAAATGTATCTTTTTTCCTATGGGATTTTCCTTGACGCTAGATGTCCTCATGCAGAGGGTGATAATGTCCAGTGTTGTTTTATGAAGTCAAACTCCGTGAAACAGGAAGCGCCTCTAGTGGTTGTCTGAGAGTATATTGTAGGAGTAAGTGGGACAGGGAAAGTGCACCCAGGCCACTTTAATGAGATGAAATGGTCTAGGAGACTACATTGTCCCTTTAATAATGCTAGTATACTTTTCTATAGCTAGCTTCCTCACTATAAGCAGAATTGTTTTCAGTTCACACCATTCTGTGTGGATGATTTAACCTTGGAAGTTTAGTTATAGACAGGGGTAGGCAACCTTTTAGTAGTACTGTGCCAAAACAAGATTTTGAAGTCTCTTGCGTGCCGATCCTATTTTTTTTAAAAGTGTATATGTTGCCGCATTCTGCTTATGTTATTTATCGCACCAGCAGTTGCTTTGTAGCGTTGTCTTTGTGTGTATGTGGGCTGTTATATTGTACATATGTTAATGAGTAGTTTGTGTATTGTGTATGATACCTATGAATGTGGGCTGTGTATGGAGGCTGCTTGTGGAATTTTGTATGTGACTATGTCTTACTAATGCTTATTGGTGTTTGTATGTGTGGGTCTGCTTGGGGTATTGCATGTGAGAGGCTGCTTATAGGGTTGTATTAATTGTATGAGAGGAATTATTTGTATGAGGGGAGGTTTCTTCTCCAGCTCTGTGTATATCTAGCAGTCTGGGTGGCTTCCCTGGGATCCAGTGGGGACCGCGCTGGCCATGTGCATGTTAAGGGCAGGAGCTGCGATAGCTTTTGCAGCCTGCTCTACTCCACTGTGGATTCCTGTTCATAAGTTGGGGGAGGAAGTAATCCGACATCACTTCTGTCACGCCAAGGGTGCATAATTCATTGTTGCACTATAGAATATTGGCATTTAATGTAATTTATGTAGTGCATATATGAATTGGCCACTTGGCAGAGGTCAGATGACAGAAGGGGTAATGTAAATTACATTGGAATGTGAAAGGGGGCAGATGGTTTACCATATGGATTGATCCTTTGTTTAATCAAAGGCTCTGCAAGGTGTGAGAAGTCACACATAAGTGGCCTGGAAGTCTGGTTTTAATATAAACTAACTCTCTAATTTGCCATATGTCTAGATTCCCTCCTAGATATGGGGTCCTTTGATATGTTAACCCCTTAGTGACCAAGCCACTTTTTTAATTTTCTTACCGTTTGGGACCAGGGCGGTTTTTACATTTCTGCAATGTTTGTGTTTAGCTGTAATTTTCCTCTTACTCATTTACTGTACCCACACATATTATATACTGTTTTTCTCGCCATTAAATGGTCTTTCTAAAGATACCATTATTTTCATCAAATCATATAATTTACTATAAAAATCAATCAAAATAAATGAAAAAATGTAAAAAAAAAAAAAAAACACACTTTTTCAAACTTTGACCCCCAAAAACTGTTATGCATCTACTACCGCCCAAAAACACCCATACTAATTAGTTTCTAAATTTTGTCCTGAGTTTAGAAATACACAGTGTTAACATGTTCGTAGCCGTTTTTGGAAAGTTTTAGGGCAATAAGTACAAGCAGCACTTTGCTATTTCCAAACCATTTTTTTTGTAACACTAATATCTGTCAGGAATCCTTAAATAAACCCTTCACATGTATATAATTTTTAAAAGAAGACAACCTGGGGTATTTTGACTCTTTTCATGCAACCATTTTACCACCAATCTATGACAAATTTAAAAAAAATATTTAAATAATAATTGGTGATTTTTTTTGACACACCGTAAGAATGTGCAATGCTCAGAAAAATTGCAAAAAACCCACGAGTCACACCTCAGACTCTACATGCCTCAGTTAGCATGTTAACATTCATGAAAGTACAATAAGACTGAATATGTATGGTTTGTTTGGAAGAATTGCCATGAGAAAGCACCTTTTCTCTCAAAAGAACATAACACCAAGGCTTAGGCTGGCAAAGTTGCATCTGAACAAACCACAAGACTTCTGGAACAATGTCCTTTGGACAGATGAGATCAAAGTTGAGATGTTTGGCCTTAATGCACAGCGCCACATTTGGTGAAACCCAGACACAGCAAAAAAGCACAAACTTCTCATACCATATCAAGCACGGTGGTGGAGGGGTAATGAAATGCAAAGAATCAAGGTGCCCATTGTGCAATGGCCCATGTAAAGTCCATACCTCAACCCTATTAAAATAATGTGGCGGGACTTTAACAGAGCTGTGCATAAACAAATGCCAGCACACCTTAATGAACTGAAGTAACACTGTAAAGAAGAGTGGGCCACAATACCTCCACAACAATGTGAGAGACTGATAGTCATACAGAAACCTATTACTTCAGGTTATTGCTGCTAAATGTGATTCTGAAAACTATTGAATCATAAGGTGCACTTAGCTTTTCACGCATGGATTCTCCATTTTGGCTTTATTTTTGTTAAATAAATCATGACACGTCATGTGGTGGTGTTCATCTGAGGTTGTATTTATCTAATCTTAAGACCTGCTAAGGAACAGATATTGTTTTGTTTAAAAACACAGAATTCGAAGAGGGTGTACTTTCTTTTTCCCATGACTGTACATACTGTTAGGGAGGTGTGTCTACAAGTTAGTGTGTATGTCAGTATTTGAAAGACAATGTGTATTGTTCATTGTGTCAGTGTGTGTGTGCATGGGTCAGTATCTACGTGTAAGTGTTTACATATGGGTCAGTATCTGTGCATATGTATAGGCGAGTGACTGTGTGTATGGGTCTACCTATTGTGCCATTGTGTTTACGGATCAGTGTCATTGTGTGTGTGTGTATATCCAGCATCAGCATCACTAAAAGGTGCACATGGGAGCTGTGCAGGAAATGCACAGTAATACCAGCCCATAATGATACCAAATCTGGCAGTTAATAATGTCCTGAAAAGGGCTTTTTTCCCACATTTTGGTCTTTTATCTCTTCGAGGGATAGCTCCCTAGTTCTAGTATCCTTATACATGGCAAACCCACATTCCAATAGAACATTAGGGAGCCGTTTACTTTTATCTTCATTTTTTTTTTTAGCTGAAGACAGTTCTTCGTCCATTTACAGACATGGCATCTGGCCGCCATGTGGAAAAAAGGTTCATGAACCCTATCATAAACACTTGCTGAGTGCGTTTCCAATTCATAAATATTAAAACTCAGTCACTTCATTGTCCCAGCAGATGGCACAGATTTGTAGAGAACAAGAGAAATGCTAAGCTTGAGTTTTTTGTGTGTTTTTTTTGCTTTACGAGGAAAGCTCAAGTCCAGCCTGAAGTGTCCCTTTAGCATGGTTACTAAACATGCAGCACCTTTATATTATTTAACAAAAATGTTTAAAAAAAAAAAAATAGCAGAACAGCATTCAGAAACATTTATTGTATAGAACAAACAAAAATAAGAGTGGGATATCTACTAAAAACAGTACAATAATTTTTAACAATAAACACTTGAATAAATAAACAAATACGCCATTAGCCATTTAAACAATACATCACACATGAAACAATAACAATGAAAACCAATGGTATCATTCATCTTTTTTGCATTGTACCATTATTTTTTTTATTTTCTTATAGCTAATCCTAAAGTACTTTCTGTATAACAAGGAGTAAACATGTATGATAGTCTGGGGTGGTTTTTCTCCTTATGTAACCCCCTAGCCTGGAAATACATGTATCATGTGAATATTAGAGTATATTTGACAAATGGGAAAATACAAATGTAAAGAGAAAGAAATAAAAAGAATATATTTCGCTTTTGAGATGATAGAATATTTGTGCAAAATATTTGATTTGTTTTTCTTGCTATGATAATATAAAATATTGAGCGCATTTCGACATTTACAATAAATGTAAAAATTAAATGGCATCTTTAGAAGCATCTATGACATGTAACATAATTAAATTCTAAAGGCTAGGGTAGGAACCTGTAGCCTGGTAGCAGAGAATCTCTAAAATACCCAAACCAACTTACAGCCTAATGTAGTAGTTACCGTATATACTCGAGTATAAAACGAGTTTTTTTTTTTTTTTACTTATACTCGAGTCAATGTCTGTATTATGGCAACTTACATTGCCATAATACAGACCAGGACCGGCGGTCCTGTTGGGGGCTGGCAGCAAGCTGTAACTTACCTTTCCTGCAGCTCCTGTCAGCTCCACTGTAAGTCTCGCGAGAGCCGCGGCATCTGAGTGTTGCCACGGATTACCGTGACAACGCTCCGCGCGGCACTCAGACCGCGAGACTTACAGTGGAGCTGACAGGAACGCAAGGGAAGGGAGCTGACAGGAGCTGCAGGAAAGGTAAGTTACAGCTTGCTCCCAGCCCCCCTCCTACACAGCCCATGCCACTGAGACACAAGTCGACTTATAGTTGAGTATATACAGGTATATGGAAAAATGACTGTCTGTGCACTCTAAGCAGTGTAAGCACTGTATATTCTAGACAAGAAAAAGGAAAAAAAAACAAAAGTACAAAATAATGTGAATCACCAAAAAGTGATAATATGTAAATAAATACAAACTGAATATATGTTGAGATATTTAAATGCAAAATTGTATCTGTAAAAAAATACACAAACAATATATAGTGTGATATTGTTAGGAACCACTTGAGAATATAGGTGGTAGAAAACTCACAAGGGTAAGATGAAATCAGGCATATCTCCCTCTGTATTAAGGGACTGGAAAGTATGAAGTACATTTATTATAATTTTTTCATATATATATATATATATATATATATATATATATATATATATATATATTTTTATATATATTTTTTAATATATATATATTTATATATTTTTATTTTATTTCATTTATTTTATTTTATTTAAGACATTTGATCATTTATATTTGATGATTAATTGTTGTTTTTTATTACAGAACTATTATCTCTAAATATTGGATGATGTTATATAATATATTATTCAATTTTGTAAGAAATTGAGCATACCAAATTGATTGGACTTCTATTGATTGTGTACACCTTTAAATTCTCAAATTCAATTTTCGAATTTCTAAATTTCAAACTTCTAAATTTCAAATAGTCTAAATATTCTAATATATTCAAATTTATTGTAATCAAATGTATTCTAACTATTCTAATTCATATTCATATGTTTAAAATATCTGTAGAAGGTATATTATAGCATATATAATTGAAAGATACACATAGAGATATATATCAATATGGACATGCCCAATGTCTGGTAAATTATGTTTACTTTTATAAATCTATGTAAGATGTGCTTTTTGTGAATAAGTATCATGAATTTCACTGGTCTCATTTGTAATATTATGCTGTAAATGCTGTTTGAGCTGCTACCATTGATATAAACTGTGGTTTCACTCTATCCGCGAAACCGGAAGTGACATCATGCGGAAGTAATATGCGTTCCACGGTGGAACGCACGCCAACACCAGCGAACATTTGAGTGATTAAAGGACGGATATTTAAGAAGATTCTTATCCCTATCACAGCTACACATCCCTGAGAAGGACGAAACGCGTTGGAATTGTTTTTATTTTGTTTCTGTATTGAACTTTTATTTCTTATTGTTTTGGTGCTGCTATCACTGTTTCAGATCCTGTATCTTGATTGGTTCAGCTGCTGCATATGAATACCGCCCAGTGTGGAGACAAGCTGTTTTTATTCTGATACATTGTAAGTGCAATACATATAATAAATTGTTTCCTTTTATACCATCTGCACTATCTATTTTCCTCTTTCTATTTGGAGTGAATTAGAAGATTTGCTGCTACCGTATATTTGGATTCATCGCTGGAGGTCCTTCATACTTTCCAGTCTCTTAATACAGAGGGAGATATGCCTGATTTCATCTTACCCTTGTGAGTTTTCTACCACCTATATTCTCAAGTGGTTCCTTACAATATCACACTATATATTGTTTGTGTATTTTTTTACAGATACAATTTTGCATTTAAATATCTCAACATATATTCAGTTTGTATTTATTTACATATTATCACTTTTTGGTGATTCACATTATTTTGTACTTTTGTTTTTTTTTTTCTTTTTCTTGTCACTGTTGTTCTTTGAGTGTTTATAAGGGAACACTTATAAACCTAGGGTACTGTGTGCATTATAGCACTGACGGTTAACTGCTTGCTTTTCTTCTGTATATTCTAGAGACAGCCCCTAGAGCGGCTTCCTGGTACTATCCTGCAAAGACTGCAGAACAACAATATAGAATGCTCTCTATAGAGGTGCACTGACTCAATGCATCTCTATGAGGAGATGCTGACTGGCGCAGCACAACACTAATCGAGCATGCACACTAGCCCCCTAATGTTTTCCTATAGGAGAAGCAGAGTCTCTTATCTAAAATGTAACCTGAATTGCACAGAATTAATTCTTAATGGAGGTTTACATTATACATTTTTTAAAATACTTATTACAATAACTTTAATTGAGGATATGTGTAGGCTATAGAAAACCAAGGTGCACACTTGCCACATTTTGCTGAGATCTAAACTGGCCTGACCAGGAGTGGTGCGCTTACAAGAATAATTTAATTTGATATTGCATGTTAACACCAAATTTGAAAAGAAACTCACCTGCCAGCATCTGTCTCTTTAAATATCCCATCCTGGTTAGGGCACAGTTCACAGCTGGGTGAAACACCACATTTGCAAGCATCACAGAACCAAGGTTCTGTCGAATTTTCAGAAGCAGAGCTCATGATTGAATCACTTTCTCCATCAACACCATAGCAGCCTAAAAAAAAAAACAAACAGATTAATAGACAGATAAAAGTTGCATACATTACAATTTGTCAACTTGTCAGTCAACTGTAGTTGTAGATATCCATGTAGCGTTACATTTATTGCCAATGTTAACCAATTCTAACATGTAGCTGAGCAGATTAACAATTGGGGAAGATATATTCAGTCTAAATTATCAATCTTTGCTAAACTTTACTAAGTGAATTGGTAGATTCTTCAGAAATAAAGTAAAGTAATGGTTTTGGTGCAAATATCTAGTCCATGCAACTTTACTTTGTAAAACAGTAGAAGCACTGTTTACATTTGTATCAAACCAGAATACGATTGCAGGGCTGAGGCCACCCAGAAAACCTAAGCTTTCAAAGCTTTCAAAACAGCTGGACAAATGACTCTGGGAGTGTGCAATGATGCATAGTGATTATAGTGCTTAGAGTGTTCCATTAATGGGAAATAAAATCTGTCCACGTTTCTTTTTCCCCCCTCATTGGTGATTCCCAAAGTTAACAAGTTATGGGCCATCTTCTTGAAGGCAATTTAAGAACTAGCATGCCAGGAATTACATGCTGGCTTGACTCTTGGATGGCCTCAGTCATTAAAGGGACTCTCCAGTTCCAGGAAAACAATCCGTTTTCCTGGCACTGCAGGTCCCCTTCTCCCTTCCACTTCCCATCCCCGGTTGCTGATGGGGTGAAAACCCCTTCAGTCCCTTACCATAGGCAACGACATGTCCCTTGTCGCTGCTTCTTCCTCTGCCGCTGCTCCTCCCCTTCATTACATCAGCCGGCGGGGGAGACTGATCCCGCCCGCCAGGGAGAACTAATGCGCATGCGCGGCAATGGCGCGCATGCGCATTAGACATCTCCATATTAAAGCATTAAAAATGATTCTCAATGCTTTCCTATGGGGATTTTAGCGACGCTGGAGGTCCTCACAGCGTCAGAACGTCCAGCGACGCTATAGCAGAGATAATCTGTGCTATGATCCCGGAAGTGCCCTCTAGTGGCTGTCTAGTAGACTAGAGGAGGACTTAACCCTGCAAGGTAATTATTGCAGTTTATGAAAACTAATAATAATAAATAATTACAGTTGCAGGGTTAAGGGTAGTGGGAGTTGGCACCCGGACCACTCCAATGGGCAGAAGTGGTCTGGGTGCCTGGAGTGTCACTTTAAAGGGACAATACAGTCACCAAAACCACTACAACTTATGTGGTGCTGGTGTCTATAGCATGTCCCTGCAGTGATAGCACTCTAAACGCTGTCTTTTCAGAGAAAAGGCAGTGTTTACTTTGCTTGCTAGTAACACCTCTTGTGGCAGTCACTTAAATAGCCACTAAAGTTGCTTCCCAACCCAGTGCTGCACATTTGTTCAGCGTCTCTACCACCTGCATGCATGTGCTGCTGATCATTTCCCATAGCGATGCATTCAATGCATCTTTTGGAGGAGATGCAGACTGGCACAGAGCGGCATTTTGCAATGCATGTGCAATAGCCTCCTAATGCATTCCTACTAGAAAGCATTGGATTGGCTGAGATCATCAAGAATGGTCCTCTAAGCCTTGGAACAAGTCCAGCGCAGTGTGGGAAAAAAGGTGAGTAAAATCACCTTTAATCCCAACAGAGGTGGGGGAACGTAATTATTTATTCCAGCACTATATAGTGTCATGAATGCAGGTTTGTATTTCTGACACTATTGAGTTCCTTTAATGAAGTTACAAGCTAAATCAGTTATACCAAGAATAATAATAATAAAATAAATATGATGATATGGATGTTAATATATGATTATGCCATGCAGGTGGCCATCATATCGGCAATATAGAACCAGATAAGTGCATACGTAAGGATATCTATGTCACATGTCATTAGCGCTACACAAACATGGAAAGATTAATTATCAAACACATGAAGAATAGAGCTTATTCCTTGCTTTAATGACTTCTGGATTATTTACACTCATTTATTTATTGATGTGATTGGTCAATGTTGATCTAAAAAGTAGTCAGAAATGCAGAAAATTCTTTAAAATGTAATCTCAAAATCCGTACCCCTAAGCACTATAAAGTTGCAAGCTGAAACATCTTACCAACAATAACAATGTTATTACCACCTGTTTCTAATGTACATTGCCAATAACCCACAAGGATCAAGATGATGGAGGGATGGATGAACTAGGTTTGTGTCTAGTAATAAATGTCTGAAGCCATCCCTCCCAATAATTTTCAATGTGTTTGATTTGTAGTCTACATCTTTTGCACGCTGGCAGCAGCTGGTATAAGATATATTTATTTGCAGATTACCCTAACATTTAAACCTTTTAGGTGTCATTCTGATGTAACTCTAGCTCTATTTTGTTCAGTGATTTTAAATGGCCATGGTTCCTGGAACCTGTATTGCACATTTTTCTATGTAAATTGTGCATTTACAGAGTTTAACCCCATTGCTACTGGACATGTAATGTCATATCCAGCTTCATCACTAGGGCGTCATTAGCCAGCCATGGCCAGCTAATGTCAGTTTAATGCATATTGGACATAGGACGTCAGAATGCAGGCATCCAATGGTGGCATGCCCCACCTCCATATTGCCCAAGTCCACCCCTCAGCATGCCTTCTCCCCATATTCCACTTCACCCTCCCCCTCCCCAGTAAGAGGGAAAGGAGTCAGCAGAGCAAGATCTAGAGCTGGAACACAAGTATGTTTTGGCTTTAGTTTGGTTCTTTGCTCCCTGCATAGTACATGATATTTTATTTGCCATTTCACAGTTCAGTTTTTTTGATGTGATGTATTAGCCATGTAATATTTTTTTGACTTATTTCAAAACAATGGCATGAATACGGGTGTTGTATCTAATCACTGTGCCATATATCCTCCCTCACTGTACATTGGTCTATATTGCACACTCCAATTTTTCCACTGCCAGCAATTGCATTTCTTTACTTTCTTTTTTGTTATTAAGTGTTCTTGCATAGCAAGACCACTTAATGTTATCTCACATATATATTATTATTATTATAGCCAAATTTATCACCATAACTCCTCCCACAGTTTTTACACAACATAGACAGTAATATACCGAAACGTGCAGATTGTTCCCGATCGGATTGCTATTACTTTGTGGAACATATTGCCGAATGGTCCACGGAATATCGTCGTTCTTGTGGCGAAATTGGCCCCATAGGAATGAATGGCAAAATGTTCAAAACTAGAGTGGGAGCTGGCAAAAGCTGAAAAATCAGGACATGATTTCTAAACTGCCACCACTCCCTCATTTTCAGGCCCACCTACACAAATCTTATATCAAAATGTTCAGCTATCCCTGCTGCCACTAAAAATGTCCACGGCTAAGCCATAGTCCTGATAGTTTTCACAATATGACCATTTGTTTGCAAATCACGCCGTCCATTGACATTCATTGAAACTTCACTCTAGCCAGATCAAATTTGAAGGGCAATTTCTAAACTGCGACTGTGCCTTCATTTATAATATTTCAGAGACATACTGCATCAAAATGTAGGTCTGGGTCTTGTGATTCTCACAATATAAAGCTCTTCGCTGTAGGAGTTATAGTTTTTAAAATACGACCGTTTGAAGATGGCAACTGCCAAAATACTCTGAACTGTGCCAGGCTGGAGTAACAAGTGATGTCATAGACAGGGCCATTTTGTACACCTGCTAATTTTTTTATAAATGTATGTTTTAATGTAACTGTCAAGCACTTTGGGCAATTAAATGTGCTATATAAATAAATAACAGTTACTACGCCCACTCCAGTTGTAGACTACTGTTGGAGGCAAGAACACTTCACACAATTTCCACAGAAATTGTAGCTTTTCTAGTTTAATATATTTTTATTATTGAATGACATATAGCATAAATAACATCACGGTAAGTGCATATACATTTTTACATTCTATACTATTTATAAAAGTACAAACATTAAAAATCACATACTAATCCCATCTTACCTACCCCTCCCTTCTATTCCACCCTGTTCAACCCTTTCCTAACAGTTATGAATCTAATAACCTTTTTTATTTATTTTTTCCTTTCATTTCTATTTTTCCTCCCCCCCCCCTTTATTCCTTACTCTCTCTTTCCATTATAATGTAATATACCCTGGTGTATACTTCTGCAAATGCCGCTTGTAAGCTTTGTTTTTCTCTATGCCATGATGCCCGTCTATCATTAGGTTCCGCATTTCTCCCTTTATTCAAATGTATTATCTGTTCCGAGGTACACATCTCATCGACTATACATATCCATTTTTTTAATGGAGGTGTTTGTGTTTGCCTCCAATATCTAGGGATTAATATTTTAGCAGAGTTTGAGAGTCTAATTGTTAGAGAATTCACATAAGATTTCACTGATTGGTTTGTATTATGAATTAAAATTTGGGAATGGTTCACATTCAACTCTTGATCGTCTAATAATTTTATAATGCTTTTTTTTTCCCCCAGAATGGTGTTACGAGTTTGCTTGACCACCAAATGTGTATGTATGTCCTCTAGACATCGCCAACACTTTTCTGAATTGCTTTTTTAAATTTTATGTAAAAAATGTTGGACCATATACCATCTAGACAATATCTTATATGAATTATCTTGTCTCTTGTAGCCATGTAATATTAATGAAAATAAAATTATAACGTAAAAGTTTTGTAAAACTTTCTGCTAAAAAAACTAATTAATAAACAAAAATGATAGTCAAGAGATTTACGTTAGGAAAGCATATCTGAATTTAAAATATACAGATTGAGAAAGAAAATGTGTTTTGCTTGGTAGGTGAAAATAATTTATTTTCATCATAATCACACCATCAACAAAAAGAGTAATTGCGAAATATTAACACACAGTAAATGAAATCAAACATGAATGCATAAATTGAACTATTTGGTATTAATTTTTCCTACTTATAGATGCACTTCATTTATCTAGGTAAAATTACATGCCCAGGGTTTTGCTAGAGTAATTGGATTTGGATCACAAAATGGATGTTGGAACATCAAATATGTTAGATGTTCTTTTGAAGGATATTAAAATATACGCTCTACAATAAAAATGCAAGTGACTGTCTGACCACGTATCCTGCACACGTAGAAATCCTAGCTTGGAAATCACTCGGCTGTGTCTACCTCTATGTACAAACATGTATGCAAGTATAAAGAAAGTTGTTGTTTTTTTGTGTGTTTTTTTTTTTTAATACCATAACCACTACAACCCCTTTGGAAACATAAAAAAAACAACAACAAAAAAACAACAAAACTCACAATTTATCCATTAGCATCACAGTCTCAATGCAGTTTCCAGTCTACTCACTGTGTGGTCAACATTCTGATGATCTCTGTTTAATTAAATTCATCTCATAAAGAAGCATTGTGGACCTAGGCACATGCATGGTAAATGCCACATTCCACTAACTGGATGCTTCTCATATAGAAGCATTATCCCAATATTTCTCTAGGGTTTAATCATCAGTGTTTGACATCATTGTTCCTTGTAAGCCTTTGGTGGCTGCCTGTTTGAAAGCCATGAGAAAATACCTCTAGTGACTGTCAGACTGCAGGGACAGGGTCTTTGCATTAAAAAAAAAAATCACAACATTAAGATGCAGCTGTTTGCAGCGCTAGATACAGAGCGCTAGTCTCTGTATTCATTGTCCAGAGACTTGCAGTATTGCAGTTCCATGTGCCACTGCATTGTGAGCTCTCTGACTGAAATTATGGCATAATTAGCAAACTAAATTAATTTGCAATAAAAACATTTAATTAGCAATTATTCTAATAGTTTATACACAATTGCAGAGTATGGACACATAAATTAGCTCTCTTAAGCGCAGACTGACTGGAAGGGCTTCGCCCTGGCGGCATAAATGGAAAGCTGCCGGGCCCCCTCCTGTGTCGGGTCTTCGGTCAGAGAGCCAAGACCCAACATATCACTCTGCCCTAAGGCAATTTAGGCGGCCTCGAGGCCCCAATCAGCGTGGCCACCTAAATCGCCTAATTAGAGAGCCGCCTATGTTAGAGGGTCCATTTAAACGATAATATTACAATTTGAGGTTATTAATCTCCATTAAATTAAAATCAAATTGTGCAAATATTGATTGGTCATAATCTCCCGTGTCAGAAGCCTACTGACATCATTTAGCAGTTTATCACTTCCAATAAAATATTAAGCCTTGATCCTATACTTCAAAACTTAAAATAATCTCTTAAACCCCGTTTCCACTGAGCGGCATGGTTTGGTCAGTACAGTTTGGTACACTAATTTGGGTGTTTCCATTATAAAAGAGGCCCATACAATTGAACCAAACTGCACCATTCCTGGGCCCTCTTCAGTTGTAGGTCCATAGGAAAATGGTACAGTACAGTTAGGGTGGAGCTACTGACATCACACGATACAATCCATAGATTGACGGACAGAAAAACATTACTGCGTCAATTGGCGGACAGAAAAACGTCACTGCGATCTAAACCCTGCATGCCCCCGATGGTCCGACTTGCAGTGGAAACGCTCACCTGAATAAGCTGGACCATTCTAACCCTTCCGAACCGTACCGACCCAAACAGCGCAGTGGAAAAAAGCCAATAGTCTCCAACACATTCTGCCCCTGAATTTAATTTCTCCCAAGTCCACAAATATATATTTTTTTTAACCCCTTAAGGACCAAACTTCTGGAATAAAAGGGAATCATGCAGTGTCACACATGTCATGTGTCCTTAAGGGGTTAAACACACAATCTTTATTTCTTCATATATCTACACAATTCATATTTTTCTAATACAATAAATACCAATTGCGGAATAATAAAATTTTAAAGTAGTACTTTTCAAATATTCATTATTTTACACTCTACATTTTTTTTTAATGTTTCTTAAGCTTCTAGTGTTTGTTCATGCGTGTGACTACATTTAAAAGGTTAAAAAATGGCTCAATATTACAAGTGCACTGCTGATAGCATTGTCATATGCTATAATATATACAAGACATTTCTCTCCAGACACACTACAATCAAAATGTCAGGAGTACTGACATCACTGTTGGGGTTCTATGTGATTACATTCTGGTTACAAGATCTTGGCACAAACATTTATCCTGAGTGACAGTTTAGAGTCTAAAGAAAAAGGCTTACCACTACAAGATAAGTTTTTGTCAACCTTCGAAAGAAACCTGCTAAAGATAACGTCTTAATGTTTTGGGTTTTTTTTTCATTAGTTACAGAAAATACTACATATAAAGATGCAAAATGAATTCTTAATATTATTAAACATAAAAAGGTATTGTGTTCAAACGATTTAAACCTTTCATAACCCACACAAAAGCATACAATACAAAATATATCTACATCAAAATGTAGCAATGAGGAGCAATGAAATGTTTATCGTTCTATTAAATCACATCTATTACTTGTACATTTGAAAATGTCAACTGGTCGCAAAATATTTCCATCTACTGTACAAAAAAAGCCTATAATGTGTTAGTTTAATAAAATAAAAATATCAAAAAATGAATGACATTGGAAAAATTGTTCTTCAATAGTATGATAATAATTATAAGCAAAATGTTTGACCTGGAAAAATAAAATTTATGTTTTATCCTCAGCCACAGATATTACCCAACACTTAAAGGACCACTATAGTGCCAGGAAAACAAACTCGTTTTCCTGGCACTATAGTGCCCTGAGGGTGCCCCCACCCTCAGGGTCCCACTCCCTTTCTCCAGCGCCGGGCTCCCTCGGCGCTGGGGACTCTCCTCCTCCTTCGGTCGTCATCGGCTGAATGCGCATGTGCAGCAAGAGCCGAGCGCGCATTCAGCCAATCCATAGGAAAGCATTCTCAATCCTATGGACGCTGGCGTCTTCTCACTGTAAAAAATCACAGTGAAAAGTGCAGAAGCGCCTCTAGTGGCTTTCAATGAGACAGCCACTAGAGGCTGGATTAACCCATATGTAAACATAGCAGTTTCTCTGAAACTGCTATGTTTACAGCAGGCAGGGTTAATCCTAGATGAACCTGGCACCCAAACCACTTCATTGAGCTGAAGTGGTCTGGGTGTCTATAGCGGTCCTTTAAACCTTTCAGCCTAGAAGGCTGCTAGGATATTAACATGCACTAAACTCAGAGCAATGATCAAGTGTGCAATCATATATTCTTAATTGTACCCCCCTCTCCCTTAGCTTATTCTATATTGCATAAAATTATACTATACGGTAAAAAAAATCCACCAATAGTAAAAGAATTGTCTTAACCTAAGGGTTAAGACAACAAGACAGTGCTATGAAATAAAATAAGACACTGCAATACAGCCTGCTATAATTTAGTGAACATACACTCAATGGAATAACTCACATGGAGAGTAGCCCATTTAGGATAGGCTCAAGTCTCTTCCATTTTAGTGTACTCAGGTGACACTCAACCTTGTTCTTACATGATGTATAATCTACTCATAGATGGAGAAACAAGAAAAGAAAACAGGGAACCCTAGAAACTATCCCTCTTTATGCAGCATCAGCAGTTGTAGATAATCCACCAGACAACTTTAAAAATGTATATTTAAAATCCATAGGGATACATCAACAAAATTGCCTCAAAATGACGAGTTCCACTACATTTCCAAATATTCTCTAACAGTATAATATAGTGAACATACAAGCTTCAAAACGTACCATACAACAGACAGAAATGGTATCTACCATCAGCAAGCAGTGTTGTATGTAGGTACAAAAAAAAAAAAGTTACATTGAAAAATAAAAGCTAACATACTATGCAAATAGTGTTAACAATAAGAACAATAAAATATATAGACCATAAAAAGGAACAATTACCTTCATGTACAGTAATGCCACAATTGTCACACTGGATGATTTCATCAGCATCCTCACTGTTATCCCCAAGGCAGACACAACAAATTAAAATATGGTCCATCTTCTGTGAAGTCCATTTCTCACTTTTCTCTAGAATCAGGGAATCCTAAAAAGGAAAATAACCAATAAAAAAGAGAGTGCATTTATAAATATTTTACTTATTCTTTTTACAGAATGAAAGAAAAACATTCAAAAATGCAAATAAAGGACAACTGGGTACACCTGCACGTAAAAAAATAAAATTTTGTGGTACATAAATTTATGCTAAATATGTAGTCTTATATATAAATATTACATAATTGTAAACGCTATTTAAGCTCACTGCTTATAAAAGTGGCCCAAACACAAAAGTAAATAAGATAAATTGATTTATTCCACAGTTACATGTGGTTTGTATAGTGCATGCTGACATGATCTCTATGCTAAAGTCACTTGATATGCTTAATGCCCCCCACATCCCCCTTGAGATGTCTATCAGCAAGACATGCTGATTATTGCTACTGCCAAATTGAGGTGACATTAAATTAGTTTTCATCACTGCTGTACATCACCTATAATAGATCATGAACAAAAGATTTCAGTCAACCACAATATAGTCCAGATAAGCAGCAATTCTTAGGTTAGGTGAAACCGTCTATATATTCCAACATAAAAAGGCAATATTTCAATATGCACTGAATCTTTCATGAGCCTTTCTTTGGGGGTAATTAAAAAGGAAAATATATTTTACAAAAGAGGTGTGTTGAAAATCAAAACTTATTTCTAAATAAAAGGTCTCTTTCGGATAAATGATTACAGGTATTTAAACTTTGGGTAGAACTGCATCTAAATTAGCACAAACCAGGGGTAGAAAAATCTACTTGATCAAGAGACATACAGACACAAACATACAGTAATACAAAGACATATAGATGCAGTCATACAGACACATATAGACAGACATACATACATACATAGTCATACAGAGACATACAGACACACATATACAGACAGTCATACACTGTACACTCCCATCCTGCCGATCACCTGGATATATGGGGGCCCTGGACCAGTGCCGCCTCATGGTAGCACCGGCCCTTCATACAGCATAAAACTAAGTCTAGTTTCACACTAGAATAAATGACTAAGGCTATCTCCCACTCTAACTCAATCACTACAAGGGTAAACACACAGGATCACTGCTGTTCTGTCTGCCCCAGAGGTTCCAAAACCAGTCCTCATGGGCACCAACAATCCAGGATTTATGTATTTTCTTTTTTTATTCCAATGGAGATACTAACGAAACCTGGACTGCTGCTGGGTTGTGAGGACTGGTTTGGGGACCACTGATCTAAAAGAATTCTGCATGAAAGTAAAGTTGTTCTATTGCTTCTCCTATTTCCCCTATCCCTGCCCTTTCCTTTTTGGTCACTTCACTTGATCTATGAATGAAACATGTGTTGCAAGAAGAACATGCAATAAGCCAAATTTATCTGAAATTGCCAAACACATGAGGTAGGAATGCAAAGTAAGTTGGGGTTACTTAAAGATGGAAGCATAGGAACGTGAATGTGGAGAAATTAAGTGACAATTTCAAAAGGAGCATATTTTGAGATTGGCTTCCTACAGACAAGTTATATTCAATGGCAGATGGGATAGCATACTTCCAAACTCTGGCATCTAGGGAATTAGGATGCCGGTGGGAGGGAGGTAAAGAGGGCAAGGAGCAAGTTCGCTGGTGTCCCCAGGACCTGAAAATCGGGACAGTTGGGAAGCCTCAGATAGCAGATGAAGATGTCTAGGGAATGTAAGAATCCAGTCTTCTGAAGCAACATATACAGGGAGTGCAGAATTATTAGGCAAGTTGTATTTTTGAGGATTAATTTTATTATTGAACAACAACCATGTTCTCAATGAACCCAAAAAACTAATTAATATCAAAGCTGAATATTTTTGGAAGTAGTTTTTAGTTTTAGCTATGTTAGGGGGATATCTGTGTGTGCAGGTGACTATTACTGTGCATAATTATAAGGCAACTTAACAAAAAACAAATATATACCCATTTCAATTATTTATTATTACCAGTGAAACCAATATAACATCTCAACATTCACAAATATACATTTCTGACATTCAAAAACAAAACAAAAACAAATCAGTGACCAATATAGCCACCTTTCTTTGCAAGGACACTCAAAAGCCTGCCATCCATGGATTCTGTCAGTGTTTTGATCTGTTCACCATCAACATTGCGTGCAGCAGCAACCACAGCCTCCCAGACACTGTTCAGAGAGGTGTACTGTTTTCCCTCCTTGTAAATCTCACATTTGATGATGGACCACAGGTTCTCAATGGGGTTCAGATCAGGTGAACAAGGAGGCCATGTCATTAGATTTTCTTCTTTTATACCCTTTCTTGCCAGCCACGCTGTGGAGTACTTGGACGCGTGTGATGGAGCATTGTCCTGCATGAAAATCATGTTTTTCTTGAAGGATGCAGACTTCTTCCTGTACCACTGCTTGAAGAAGGTGTCTTCCAGGAACTGGCAGTAGGACTGGGAGTTGAGCTTGACTCCATCCTCAACCCGAAAAGGCCCCACAAGCTCATCTTTGATGATACCAGCCCAAACCAGTACTCCACCTCCACCTTGCTGGCGTCTGAGTCGGACTGGAGCTCTCTGCCCTTTACCAATCCAGCCACGGGCCCATCCATCTGGCCCATCAAGACTCACTCTCATTTCATCAGTCCATAAAACCTTAGAAAAATCAGTCTTGAGATATTTCTTGGCCCAGTCTTGACGTTTCAGCTTGTGTGTCTTGTTCAGTGGTGGTCGTCTTTCAGCCTTTCTTACCTTGGCCATGTCTCTGAGTATTGCACACCTTGTGCTTTTGGGCACTCCAGTGATGTTGCAGCTCTGAAATATGGCCAAACTGGTGGCAAGTGGCATCGTGGCAGCTGCACGCTTGACTTTTCTCAGTTCATGGGCAGTTATTTTGCGCCTTGGTTTTTCCACACGCTTCTTGCGACCCTGTTGACTATTTTGAATGAAACGCTTGATTGTTCGATGATCACGCTTCAGAAGCTTTGCAATTTTAAGAGTGCTGCATCCCTCTGCAAGATATCTCACTATTTTTGACTTTTCTGAGCCTGTCAAGTCCTTCTTTTGACCCATTTTGCCAAAGGAAAGGAAGTTGCCTAATAATTATGCACACCTGATATAGGGTGTTGATGTCATTAGACCACACCCCTTCTCATTACAGAGATGCACATCACCTAATATGCTTAATTGGTAGTAGGCTTTCGAGCCTATACAGCTTGGAGTAAGACAACATGCATAAAGAGGATGATGTGGTCAAAATACTCATTTGCCTAATAATTCTGCACTCCCTGTAATGTGTGGTACTGGTTTAGAAGCCAATCTAACAACATTTAAAAGGGTATTCTAATTTGACACATTATTAGAAAACTCAGCATTTTGTATAAATCATTTACCACCTTATATTTTTATTAATGGCATTCAGAGAAACATATTGCTGCATTATTCCCTACATTTATCAATAAGTCTCAAGTTTAGACAGTGGCTTTAAGCATATGGTTGTGAAAATATTTTCCTCATCTTTATCAAGATATAGAAAGTGATATGATTCTAGCTCTTTTAGTGAAGCTTTTTTTCAGCAGGTACCAGCTTAAAGGAAATTGGTCATGAATTTTAATGGTTACTAGATGTAAAAGCGCATAAACGCATAAAACATAGTAAGTTCTTTCCCCTATATTTATCTCCTGACTATATATAGCAATGTTTCCATTACGTAAGAAAATAAAGGCAATAAAGCATGCAATATTTTATTCTGTTTACCATCAATTTAGAAGTAATGATGGCGAAAGAGTCATCTTTAACTAAGGGTTTTAGTCTGTAAATTAGTATGTAATTGGGAATGTAAGTTTGGGTAAGGTTGTAATAGTTGCTAATAGCATGTCTTCAGTAAAAATTCTCCAAGTTACTTATTTCTTTTAAAGTTTTTAATAAATAAGAGGCAATCAAGTTCACATTTAAAAAGTAAAATATATTAGAAGAGACATTTGTAGCCAGATTTGTGAGGGTTCTGTAATTACTGTAATTATTTCTTGTACAGTAAAAGTGTTTATTCAGTTGAGATCTTGAAATGAGATTTATGGAAGAGCTGTTAAATATATCCTCTGTTTTACTTTTAGAAATGCAGCTGCTATCTTCTTAGGCAGCAGTCCTATTTGTCCTGTGTGATGAACTGAATTGTTGCCATATGCTTAGGATACATATCCGATATGTATCTAATGGGAAGAGGTTTAAAGAGATATTTTCAGACAACTCAAAATAAAGGAAATGTGCTGAGTTCAATGCAGATTCTGTCATGTCTGACAACACTTGGCGCAACTTGGAAATATTTTGCCCGTATAGATACAATACGTTACATTTGGTGACATTATAGGAAGCTACACTTACAGAAATGACAAAGGGTCCCTTACAAACATACAAGGAAGGGGTTTGACTAGATTTATTATACCTTCAGTGTTTAAGAAGAATGTTAATTTTTGTATATGCAACTTTTATTAATTTTCAGATTATATAAGATTTAAGTACAGAAGGCAATCGGAAAAGAGATGGTGAGGGGACACAAAGAATGAATTCACACATATATATACACACAAACTACATTTCCTAATGAACCCTCTAATGGACATCTCATGCAAAACACAGCAGCTTATGTCTAGAGATCATTCAACTACTAAAACCCTCAAGAAAATTATTTTGATATTAATTTATTATCCAACGTTGTCCACACCTTTACCAATTTTGAATAGTAACCATCAAGGAATAATATCTATTTAATATTTGAAGTTTCTCTAGTACAGGGTTTCCCAATTAATTTTTCCCTTGGAACCCTTTGGTATATGGTATAGCAAAACTTTGGAACCCCAACAAAACAAACGTGTGCCGTAGAGTAGAGCAGCGCAAACGTTTCAATGAGCAAAGTGTAATGTTCTCTTTTGCTAGCAAATTCTTTTTATATCTCGTTTAATTGTTGACAGTTGTATTTGCATGTCTGCAGTTGCGTCAAGTCGATTTCGATACTTTGTTTTTGTTGCAGAGTAAAGCGAGAATCCAGTTTCACATAAGTATGTGCTGGCGAATGACAACAGAACTTTGATTGCCTGCTTGGACAATTCAGGGTATTCTTCGCGTAAATCACCCCAAAAAGCAATAAGAGAAACGTCTTAAAATCTTTGGCTTAGTTGACTGTCAGAAGTTATAAATCGATCAGATTCTCAAAATCTACACCAGAAAAATTGGCTGGCTTGTCTTTTAT